>CM031623.1:50093969-50136626 GCA_018398815.1 Conus ventricosus | reverse complement strand
AATTCGTTCTATCACCACTTCCCCCTGAAATTGTCAAACCTTCTTTTTTTCTTTTTTTTTTGGGTTTTTTTTCTGAACAAAAGCCTTTTCCTAGGTTGTTTCTTTTTGAATTTTGTGACAACGATTTTTTTTTTGGATCCAAATATATAAATTGTTTCTAATAACTGTCTTTTACATGTTCACACCCCCCTTGATTATGGGCTAAACCCGAAATAATAACCCTCTGAATTAAATTTCTTTTTCGGCCTTTTCTGTCTCCCTACGTGTTCCCAAAACCCCCCTCCTCTCTCTCTCTTTTCTCTCTTTTCCGGGGGGGTCAAGGTCGGAAGCCAAAGATGGGCAGAAATTTTTTGTGGTGCTCTTCAATTAAAGTTTTCCCAGACAGAAATTAGCGAGGACTGGGACCTTCTTGTGCACCCAGCTTTGTTGCAGCACTTTCTTTAGTTTTTCTGACTAAACGATGTGAAAAATGATTGAAAACCGGAGTGGGGGGCCCTTTTTTGGGACTTTTTAAATTTTTTCAAGTGTGGAAAAAATTTTTGGGGAGCAAGGTGAAAAGGGGAAAAGGGAAAAGTGTCCCGCACGTGAAAGATGTGGGGGGGTGTTTTGTCGCCCCCGAGTGTTGTTGACATGGTTTTGCCTGCTGTTCTGGCCTCCCTTTGGTTTTGCTGTGTAAAAATTTGTTGTTTCAGTTTTGGTATTTTTTTTCCTGCTGGGGTTCCGTCTAAGGAACCTTGTTTTTGGGTTTGAAAAGGGCCTTTTCATCGAAAAAGGGCCCTTTGTGAAAGATTTTTTTTTCGCCCCCCACGATCAAATTTCTCTCCCGAAAAACGGTTGATTCCCGAGCGTGTCATTCCCTTTGCCCCTGTGTTTTCGCGTTGTTTGTTTTTCTTTTTAAAGACAAATTTAAAAGCTGAGCGGCGTTTTTGAAAAAAATCCTGGCCCTTACCCTTTAACCGGGCTAAAGACGCATGTGCGGTTGCCTCAAGAAAAACAAAGAAAAATTTGGGGACTTGAAATGGGTACAGGCGGCTGGAGATGAGTCAAACAACAGAAATAGTTTGCATTTTTGGCGAGCTTTTGCAGCCGCAAGCTGAAAGTTCAAAAACGTGGGAAAGGGGAAGGCTTTCTTAAGCTTTTTCAAGTCGATAAAGAAAAAATGAAGCCCTCGATCGCCAATTTATGTTGGGGAGGGTCGGTTGCTAGCAAACAGGATGTGCAGCAACCTCGAACAAATAAATGCTTTTACTCACCCAAGATTTTTTACTAAAAAACTGTTTTCTGTTTCTCAAAGATAGAAGTCGCCCTTTCTAAAAGGCTTCTCACCCCGAAATAACATAAAAAGTTTTTTGGGGCCATCCCTGAGGCTGGGGCTGGAAAAGGAAAGGGGGGGACTGTGCTGACCCTTTAAAAAATGTGCTCAGTACCTACATTCCGGGGAGCTCCCTGGGTGACGATGTTTAGAGGGGGGCAACCGCCCCTTGGCGCCCCCAACTCCCGAAACCCCCAACCTCCCCCCATCATCAAAAAGGGTTCCAGGATGGGGGTGACCCCAAAGGGGGTTTGATGAAGGAAATTCCCCAGCACGGCGGACAGGGGGGCGTGGGGCTGGGGGCGCCCGCAGGACCTGACCAGGGGGAGACGACGGAGCTGGGGGACCCTGCGTGGGGAAAGGGGAGGACGGGCTACTTCGTCAAACAGGCCCCGGCCTGGGGTTTCCGGGACCAGCAACGGGCACCTCTCAAGGGGGATCGCTTTGGCGGGGGCCAAGGAAAATCGGCGACCCCGACGTGCCTAGCCCCTCCTGGGGTGTTCGGGTGCGGGCCCCTTCCCTGGCGGACCCGCGTGCTGGACCCCCCCTGGGGGTTCGGCGCGTGGACATTTCCCTTTGGAGGATCGGCGTCCCTTGCCCCTCCCCCCGGGGATCGGGTGCCCCACCATCCCGATCAACCCCCCCCGCCCCGCCCTGGAAGTTCCCCGGTGGGGGACTTTGCGGGGGAACCCTCCTTTGTGTCAACAGAGGGACCCCAAACGCCGTAACTCCGACTTCAATCCCGAGCAGCCAACCGGGAGAGTGGGGAAGTGGTGTCTGCCCCGTCACTCAGGGGCGGGGACAGGGGCATTCCGTGTGTCCCTTTGACAGCAAATTCGACCCAAAAAGGGTTTCGACCCCCCGGGTCGGGCCCACTGTCACTAAAGCCCCTGGGGTTTGGGGAAGGGAGGGTTTGACAACACGTGCGAGGGGGACGAAAATTTCAGCAGGCTTTCTCCCTGTTAGCGCAAAGGGGGAGGAAATGGCAGTGAGGGTGGTGGGTTTACTTCCCCTTCCCGCCCCCCCACCTTGTTGTGCTCCCCCCGTCGCAACGGGAGTGGTTAAATTTTTGGGGGGGGGTTTTGCAGAGCGGTTCGAGGGGGAAGGTTTCAGCGAATTGGATAAAGCGGTCGGTACCCGGGGATTCCCCCCGTGTCTAACGGTTTCGACGTCTTTTGGTAACGACGAACACACGGCGCGTGGACGGGTTGTCCCGACAGCCCAGAGTGGCATGCGAGCGTACCTTTTAAACCAGTCCGAAGTCTCTATGGGGGGGAAAAGGGGGAGGGGGGGTTTTTGAGCCTCTGTAAAAGGAAAAATTAGGAAAAGGCTGGGCCCCCACAAAAAATGGACTTTCTTAAGTTATATGTTAAAAATTTTGTTTCAAAACTCCCGGTGATGTTTTTTTTGTCCCTTTATGTTAAAAAATTCGTTTTTTTGTCTGCCTTACAAAAAACCCTTTTGGGGTTGGGTTTTTTTGACTAAAAATGCATCTTAAATGTTTATATAAAATTTTCTTTTTTCAGCTAAAAATTTTTTTTCCTTTTTATGGAAAAACTGGGGAAAGGTGTGCCCCTTTTAGAAAGAAAAGTTTTTAAAAAAAAAAATAGAAAAAGAGATTCAGATAAATTGTGACAAGTAAAATTGTTTTTAAAAATTTGAAAAAACCCTTTTTTTGGGGGTTTTTAAATTAAAGATATCATTTTTGTTTTTTTGGATACTTTTCAAAAGGAGGTCCTCTATAAAATTTGAAAGCCTATCAAAGAGGGCTTTATTTTTTAGAAGAGGCTTTACGGGAAAGTTTGAAAAAGAGGATGTATACTTTATTGTTAATGGTGATTTTTGAACGCTCGAACGGGGTCAGATGAAAAATTAAGGCATGAAGAAAATGATATGGTGTTTTTGGGTTTGTGTGAAATGGTTGACTTTTTTTTACGTTTTTAAAAAAGAAAATTGGTTGTGAAAAAGTTTTGGGGAAAACTTTTACGGGGTTTTTTTGTTTTTTTTTTGATATAAAATTTTTTAAAAATGGGTTTTGTGACGGAGAAAAAGGAGGGTAGTTACATTTTTGTTTTCCCTAATGGTTTGTGTGTGGTTGTTTACTTTTTTGTTTCCCATGTTGATTTATTACCGAAGTTTGATTTGAAAGGTTGGGGTGACTGTTTTTCATTCGGGGCCCTTGCCAATCGAAGTTTTTTGGGAATAAACTTTCACCGGAATCTGGAAAAAAACCAAGGGTTTTTAAAACCCCAGTCGGGTTTTAAAAGAAAAAATTTTTTGGGTTTCAAATAAAAATGTCCAAAATATAAAGACGAATTTGGAACGTGTTGAGTTCCAAAGTTGTTTCCGGTCAGCCCTTCTGAAATGGTATTGATTTAAATGATTTTTTAAAACCTTTTTGTTAATGCCTTTTTTTTGGAGCTGCGCATGCATGGTCCCCCCGGGTGGGGAAAAAGGTAAATTTAAAAAAACCCAAGGGAGGGTTAAATTTTGGGAATGTGGAGAGAAAAAAAAGAAAGTAGTAAAAAAGGGTTGCTAAAAAGGATTTCGGGGGATGTAAAAAAAGCTAGTGTAAAAAAAGAAAAAGGGGTTAGAAATATGCAGTGTCACGAAAAGAATACATAAAAACTGGAAAAAAACAAAAAGGCAATTAAAATTTTGAAAAATAGACAAAAAGAAATTAAGAGTTTTCTAAAAAAAGATTCAAAAAACATTTTTTTCAGTAAAAAGATCCGTTAATAAAAAAAGTTTAAAATTTTTTAACATAGAAATTTCCATCTTACAAGGGTATGATCATTTTTTGCATTTTTTTTCAATGATTCAGATTTTTGCCCTTGGGAAAGAAGATGTTTAAACTGGAGATAAAGGGAGGGAATCTGTCCCCATTGTTAAATAACCCCAAATTTTAGAGAAAAAAGTAATGGAGGGTTATCAGACTTTTAAAGGGGACGGGGAAAAAAGTGCTGGGCCGGGATAAAAATTGTTGGGAAATGTTAAAAGAAGAAAATTCTTTCTAATTTTTTGGACTTTTTCTTGTTCGCTTATTAATGAGCTTTTTGTAACCCCGGAAATTTTCCTTTTTGAATGGGAAAAATTTTATTATTATTCCAAATTTTAAAAAAAGGGGGTTTTCCCCAGAAAATCCGGGGATAATTTTGTGGTTATAGCACTCATTTGCACTTTTAAGGGCAAAGTGAAATACTCTTATTTGAACAAAAGATTATAAAAATGGGCTGAAAATAAAGGAAAAAAAATTAAAAGGGAACGGGCCAGGTTTCAGAGCAAATTATGACTTTGCCCATATATATACACTTTATTCACTTGTACAAAAATTTATCAATTGGGGCCCAATTTAAACTCTATTTAGCCTTTTTTGGCCCTTCGGGAAGGGCCTTCGACTCTGTTAATGGGAAATTTTTTTTGGGAAAACGTGTTGCGGAAAAAGGGGAAAGTGAATGGAAAACTTTATTTGGCTATTCGTGGTTGTTTTAATTCTGGGGGGGGCTTTGTGTGCGGGCAAAGATTTGAAGATTCTATTTTTTGACGTAAAAGGGTTTTAAAAAAAGGTTTGCCTTTTGACCCCAAAACCTTTTTTTTCCTTTTTCATTTGAGTTAGAAATTTGGGAAAAAATTCAAAAAAAAAAAAAGCAGGGTACCCAAATTTAAATTTTAAAGGAGCTGTTGGTTATTTTTGCTTCTGTTCCCTGACAAATTTAAATTTCTAAGGTCTCAAACCCTTTTTATAGGTTTTTAAAAAACCAATTAAAGTAATTTAAAAAAAAAGAAAAAAACGTTTTTAGGTTTAAACTGTTTTTTTAAAAAAAAATAATATTTTGTTTTTGAAATGGGGACACCTTTCAAGGCAAAAAAAAAATTTTTTTTTATGGAAATTGAAGAAAAAAAAAGTAGTAAATTTCTTTTGTTACCTTGGTTTGATTTTTTCGAAAAGATTAATTTTAAATTTTCTTGGGAAAAGGGGAAGCGGGGAAAGGGTAGAAAGGGTTTGAAAAATTAAAATTTTTGAAGTTTTGGGAAAAAGCTAAAAAATATTGCCTGAAATTCTTTTTGGAAATTATTTTGATACTCAAATAGAATTTATTCTTATTTTATGCTGCGGGAAAATATGGGGGTTTGTACTCAAATTTCAGAAAGGGGAAAGAGTGCACACTTTTGCAAATAAAACTTTTCCCTTTATTTGCCTTTTCTCCCTTTAAAATATTTAATCCCTATAGGGAAAAAACCGGGGGGGGAAATTTTTTCCTCTGTACATAAGATTTTTGTCAAGTGCATAAAATCCCGGTTTAAAAAATTGATAAAATTCCCCTAAAGTCCGATTGTGCAAAAAAGCAACGAATAAAGGGTTTAATTTTCCAACTCGGGGAAGGGAAAAAGAAAATTTGGGGCCCTATCAAGAAAAAAAATGTTTTCTGAAATTTGGGTTTTTTGGGTTATTTTTAAGGGAATTTTTCGGGTTTTTGGGGAAATGTTTGGACAATTTTTTTTTTCCAGAGTTTAAAGCCCCGATTTGATTTTTTGTACAAACAAAACGGGCATTCGGTTTATTGGAACAATAAAAAAATTAAAAGTTGGTTTTTTTCCCATTTAAAAAGTGTTTTTCCCAAAGCTAAAAAGTATCTATATATTATATCAGACAAATGGAATTGGATTATTTTGCTCGATTTAGAATTTAGGAAATCTCGGAATTTTAATACAAAGAAAAAAAATGGGATTTTTCCTAGGGTTCTTTGAAATCTTCCTATGCCCTATTTTGTGGTTTTTTTGGGTTTTTAGGATGAAAAACATTTCTTGGTTCAATGGTTTTCAGGATTGTAACTTTTCAAACAAATGTGATTTTTTTTCATACGGATTTAGCTCAAACTCTTTAAAGTTATTTTATTCTACCTTTTTTAAATGACGAAATGATTATCAAAAAACAGTTCAAAAATTTTTTAGCGGGCCCAGAAATTTCCCCAAAAAAAAAAGTTTTAAAATTCAAATGAAAGCATAATCCCTTTAAAATGGCGAAGATAAAAGTGAATTTTTCCCGGGTTCCATTTTGATAAAGTGGATGGTCCCAATTTTATGTTTCTTGTTGCGTGTAGTGCGTGTTTATCCACGCGTGAATATGTGTGGGGATGCAATGGGTTTGGGGGAGGTGTGTATGTGTTGTGGGGATGTCTGCATCGGGAGGGATGCGGGGTGTGCGAGGGGCATCTGTGTTTTGGGGGTGTGTGTGTGTGTGTGTTTTTTGTGTGGGGGTGTGTGTGTGTGGGGTGGGTTTTTTGCGCGCTTTGCGCGCGGGGCCCCCTTTCGAAAATGGGGGGAGTGGTGGGGCGTTTTTTTTGGTTTTTGTGTGTTGGGGTGGTGCATGCGTTTTGGGGCGGGGGGTTTTGGGGTGGTGTGTGTGTGTGTGTGTGTGGGTTGTGAAAATTGGGGAGGTGGGGGATGATTTTTTCTTGGGGAAAATGTTTTTATTTTGGGTTTTAAATGATTATTTTTAAACTTTATTGAAATTTTGGTTTAGATAAGTTTATTTATTTCATATGCAGCAAAAAGTTTTTCTTTTTGAAATGTATTGTTTTCCCCCCCTTGGGTTTTTTTCCGTTAATTTGGGAAAAGACAATAAAAATTTTCGTGAATCGTTTAATCGTGTTAATTTTTCCCCCTCTCTCTCTTCTTCTCTCCCTCTCTCTTTTCTCTCTTCTCTTCTTTTCTCTCTCTTTTTCTCTCTCTCCCCTCTCTCTCTCCTTTTCCCCTTCCCCACTCCCCCCCCTTGTCTTATTAAAGATTCTTTCTTTTTCCCCCGGCGCCTTCTTCCTGCCGTTCCCTTACCGCCTAGTTCCCTTACCGCCTAGTTCCCTTACCGCCTAGTTCCCTTACCGCCTAGTTTCAGGCGACCGTAATGAAGAAGGACAGTCTTGTGCCGTTTGCATGCAGGTCACTGAAGACGAAGAAACCGTCTGGTGCCGTTTGCATACAGGTCACTGAGAAGAAGAAACAGTCTTGTGCCGTTTGCATACAGGTCACTGAAGAAGAAACCGTCTGGTGCCGTTTGCATACAGGTCACTGAAGAAGAAGAAACAGTCTGGTGCCGTTTGCATACAGGTCACTGAAGAAGAAACAGTCCTGTGCCGTTTGCATGCAGGTCACTAAAGAAGAAACCGTCTGGTGCCGTTTGCATACAGGTCACTGAAGAAGAAACAGTCTGGTCTGGTGCCGTTTGCATACAGGTCACTGAAGAAGAAGAAACAGTCCTGTGCCGTTTGCATACAGGTCACTGAAGAAGAAACAGTCTGGTGCCGTTTGCATACAGGTCACTGAAGAAGAAGAAACAGTCCTGTGCCGTTTGCATACAGGTCAATGAAGAAGAAGAAAACAGTCCTGTGCCGTTTGCATACAGGCCACTGAAGAAGAAGAAACAGTCTGGTGCCGTTTGCATACAGGTCACTGAAGAAGAAGAAACAGTCCTGTGCCGTTTGCATACAGGCCATTAAAGAAGAAACAGTCTTGTGCCGTTTGCCTACAGGCCACTCCTTTTACACCTATTCTCATCTTTTAAAAGGCGAAGAAGCGCCGTGGTGCATTCCATGTCATGTACCACTCACAGTGAAACGTAATATTCGTTTAAAGTGTTGGGGTTTGCATGATGTGAGACATAAACACTTCACAGCAGACTTCATGAAACCCCTGTTCTGAGATGTCCCACCTGATGTGATCTTTGAATTTGTGAAAGATATTAACATTTTTCGTCTGATCTAAGAAGATACCGAAGAAAGATTTTTAACGAAGTTTCCGGTGCGTTTTTAGAAGGTGTATTTTAAAGGGTGTGTGAATTATTATTATTATTTTTTTCAATGACTTGTGAGTTGACTTCAACGAGGCGACAGCTCTGATATGGCCCTTTGTGGTCGGCTGAGCTATAAGCAGCATTACCTTACCTTACTTTACCTTACCCCTCCTTTTTGACATCCCCCATCCCCATTCCCCGTTTTACTTAATAAGCAAATTATAATGATAGAATGGCGACATTGGGTACTGTATGTCTGATAGAATCGCGACAATAGGTACTGTATGTCTGATAGAATGGCAATAATGGGTGCTGTATGTCTCATAGAATGGCGACAAGGGGTACTGTATGTCTCATAGAATGGCGACAATGGGTGCTGTATGTCTGCCACTTTCCTGTCCCAGGGAAGGTCACAAATTATAACGATAGAATAGTGACAATGGGTACTGTGTGTCTGCAACATGATAGAATGGCGACAATGGGTACAGTGTGTCTGATAGAATGGCGACAATGGGTACTGTGTGTCTGATAGAATGGCGACAATGGGTACAGTGTGTCTGATAGAATGGCGACAATGGGTACAGTGTGTCTGATAGAATGGCGACAATGGGTACAGTGTGTCTGATAGAATGGCGACAATGGGTGCTGTGTGTCTGATAGAATGGCGACAATGGGAACTGTGTGTCTGCAACATGATAGAATGGCGACAATGGGTACTGTGTGTCTGATAGAATGGCGACAAGGGGTACTGTGTGTTTGATAGAATGGCGACAATGGTACTGTGTGTCTGATAGAATGGCGACAATGGGTACTGTGTGTCTGATAGAATGGCGACAATGGTACTGTGTGTCTGCAACATGATAGAATGGCGACAATGGGTACTGTGTGTCTGATAGAATGGCGACAATGGGTGCTGTATGTCTGCAACTTTCCTGTCCCAGGGAAGGTCACAAATTATAATGATAGAATGGTGACAATGGGTACTGTGTGTCTGCAACATGATAGAATGGCGACAATGGGTACTGTGTGTCTGATAGAATGGAGACAATGGGTACTGTGTGTCTGATAGAATGGCGACAATGGGTACTGTGTGTCTGATAGAATGGCGACAATGGGTACTGTGTGTCTGATGGAATGGCGACAAGGGGTACTGTGTGTCTGCAACATGATAGAATGGCGACAATGGGTGCTGTGTGTCTGATAGAATGCTGACAATAGGTGCTGTGTGTCTGATAGAATGGTGACAATAGGTGCTGTGTGTCTGATAGAATGGTGACAATGGGTGCTGTGTGTCTGATAGAATGGTGACAATAGGTGCTGTGTGTCTGATAGAATGGTGACAATAGGTGCTGTGTGTCTGATAGAATGGTGACAATGGGTGCTGTGTGTCTGATAGAATGGCGACAATGGGTACTGTGTGTCTGATAGAATGGCGACAATGGGTGCTGTATGTCTGATAGAATGGCGACAATGGGTACTGTGTGTCTGATAGAATGGCGACAATGGGTACTGTGTGTCTGATAGAATGGTGACAATGGATGCTGTGTGTCTGATAGAATGGCGACAATGGGTACTGTGTGTCTGATAGAATGGCGACAATGGGGTACTGTGTGTCTGATAGAATGGCGACAATGGGTACTGTGTGTCTGATAGAATGGCGACAATGGGTACTGTGAGTCTGATAGAATGGCGACAATGGGTACTGTGTGTCTGATAGAATGGCGACAATGGGTACTGTGTGTTTGATAGAATGTCGACAATGGGTACTGTGTGTCTGATAGAATGGCGACAATGGGTACTGTGTGTCTGATAGAATGGCGACAATGGGTGCTGTATGTCTGATAGAATGGCGACAATGGGTACTGTGTGTCTGATAGAATGGCGACAATGGGTACTGTGTGTCTGATAGAATGGTGACAATGGATGCTGTGTGTCTGATAGAATGGCGACAATGGGTACTGTGTGTCTGATAGAATGGCGACAATGGGTACTGTGTGTCTGATAGAATGGCGACAATGGGTACTGTGTGTCTGATAGAATGGCGACAATGGGTACTGTGAGTCTGATAGAATGGCGACAATGGGTACTGTGTGTCTGATAGAATGGCGACAATGGGTACAGTGTCTCTGCAACTCTCCTGTCCCAGGGGAAGATCACCAAAGGAATAATAAAAAAAACCCTGGACAACAGAGAGAAAAAGGAGCACCAAACGGTTTGGTGGTCCAGTTCTTTCTTTTACCCACCTTTATACACACAGACACAGACATACAGACAGACACACACATACATTTCACTCTCCTCTCTCTCTCCTCTCTCTCTCTCTCTCTCTCTCTCTCTCTCTCTCTAATATATATATATATATATAATAGAGAGAGAGAGAGAGAGAGAGAGAAAGAGAGAGAGAGAGAGTGTGTGTGTGTGTGTGGTGTGTGTGTGTGTGTGTTTGTGTTGTGTTGTGTTGTGTTGTGTTGTGTGTGTGTGTGTGTGTGTGTGTGTGTGTGTGTGTGTGTGTGTGTTGTGTTGTGTTGTGTTGTTTGTGTGTGTGTGTGTGTGTGTGTTGTGTGTGTGTGTGTGTGTGTGTGTGTGTGTTGTGTTGTGTTGTGTTGTGTTGTGTGGTGTGTGTGTGTGTGTTGTGTGTGTGTGTGTGTGTGTGTGTGTGTGTATGTGTGTACACAAGCGACGAGCATGCACAAAGAGACATCACCCAGGCTCCTAGTACACACTGTTTATTCCAGATCTCTTTCATGGGTGGAGCACGAAGAACACTGGAGTCTGCGCCTCATCAGAAAACTCACCATTTTCTTTAAACAGTCAAACTGATGTTATTGCTTAGCGTACAAGCGCCTGTGCCCAAGACGGTGTCAACTGACAGCATGCTTACGCCCCTTGCACCAGTCTGCGTCACAGAGTGCCACTCGCCATCAGTCATGGTGGGTCAAGGACATTGTTGTCGAAAACTAGGGCGTATGGTGGGAGACCTGAGTTTCTCGAGTCGAACTTAATGACGTTGTTAACGGCACGAGTGACCTCGACTGCTTCTTTTCCACTGTTCGCACAAAATGTTAGTTAGTTTCCTGTTGAATGGTCGCGGGTTTGATCTGGGCTTGTGTACGTGAGATGCCCCTTCAAAGCAGTTCGCAGCCGAATATATAACACCCTTTCCAGCTATCATGACTTAACAACAACAACAACAACAACAATAATAATAACAGTAATAAAATAATAACGAGAAGAAAAAGAACAACAACAACAATAAAAACAACAAAAGAGATATTGAAATGAAGTCACTTCTGCCATGGCGTAAAAAAAAAAAATCACAAACTCTATGGCCCTTCAAGCCCTGCTCTCATAGTGACCTCAGTTTCGAGGTGCACGCACGCACGCATGCACGCACCCATCCACCCGCACACACACACACACACACACACACACACGCACGCACACACACACGCACGCACGCACGCACGCACGCACGCACGCACGCACGCACGCACGCACCACACAACACACACACACACACACACACACACACACACACACACACACACACATACATTCCTGTAAGCCATTACCAGAATATAACAGTTTTTTGCATCATTTCCTTGTAACGGGATACACACAGAAAAGGAAAGAACACTGTGGCATTAATTTAGCACTGAAAGGTTTGAAACCAACAACATTGAAAATAGCAGCCCGAAGTCCTTATTGCAGCTCTTTAAAACTCCTCTTTGTTTATCGGCCAATGAGATAAGCCATAGGCGCATATTGACACTGAGTGACTGGCGGGAAAGGAAAATAAGGTAAGAACGATGCTTTTTAGAGTTCATGGGGTTTGAGGTAGATGTTGAAGCCGTGTTAATATCGCAAATGTGATAAATACAGACTGGGCTTTTGGCAAGGCCTGTGCACTGTGGATGACCCCAGCCTTCATACTGTGTGGCACTATGGATGACCCCAGCCTTTACACTGTGTGCACTGTGGATGACCCCATCCTTTATACTGTGTCCACTGTGAATAACCCCAGCCTTTATACTGTGTGCACTGTGGATGACCCCAGCCTTTATACTGTGGATGACCCCAGCCTTTATACTGTGTGCACTGTGGATGACCCCATCCTTTATACTGTGTCCACTGTGAATAACCCCATCCTTTATACTGTGTCCACTGTGAATAACCCCAGCCTTCATACTGTGTGCACTGTGGATGACCCCATCCTTTATACTGTGTCCACTGTGAATAACCCCAGCCTTTATACTGTGTGCACTGTGAATGACCCCAGCCTTTACACTGTGGATGACCCCAGCCTTTATGCTGTGTGCACTGTGGATGACCCCAGCCTTTACACTGTGTGCACTGTGGATGAACCCAGCCTTTACACTGTGGATGACCCCAGCCTTTATGCTGTATGCACTGTGGATGACCCCAGCCTTTACACTGTGTGCACTGTAGATGACCCCAGCCTTTATACTGTGTGCACTGTGGATGACCCCAGCCTTTATACTGTGTGCACTGTGGATGACCCCAGCCTTTATACTGTGTGCACTGTGGATGACCCCAGCCTTTATACTGTATGCACTGTGGATGACCCCAGCCTTTATACTGTGTGCACTGTGGATGACCCCAGCCTTTATACTGTGTGCACTGTGGATGACCTTAGCCTTTATATTGTGTGCACTGTGGATGACCCCAGCCTTTATACAGTGTGCACTGTGGATGACCCCAGCTTTTATACTGTGTACACTGTCGATGACCCCAGCCTTTATACTGTGTGCACTGTGGATGACCCCATCCTTTATACTGTGTGCACTGGACGCATTTTTCCCTTTTCAGTTTGCTGAAAAAAGGATACACAAACAACAAAGCAGACTTTTAAATGAAGGGCACAAAAATGTATGTGAAAAACAAGTGAAATGATGGTTTTTCACTGAACCCATTCTCCTCCTGTTCAGTTTGCTGAAAAGAGGACACAAACAACACAGCAGACTTTCATACGAAGGACACAAAAATATACGTAAAAAACATGTGAAATGATGGTTTCTGACATCCAAACCCATTCCTCTGCCAGCCTGTCTCTATATATATGGGTATCTGTCTCTCCTTATGTGTAGCCTCTCTTCTTTTACGTCTGGTATACGTGACATCTTAAATATAACTATTGTAGATTTGTCTTCATCAAAATTAGTATGGAATGCAATCTACTATGGTGTCATATAATTCATATTATTTCTTAAATTGCTACAGCATATGCAAGTGGGCATGTTTGGGGGAAAAGGCTTTCGTATTGTCCTATGTTGTATTGTCTTGTATTACAGTGCTTCGTTATGTTGTGTGTTACTATTTTGTGCTGTTTTGTGTTGTGGTGTATGGTAATGTAGGTTTTTAGTTTTAGTATTGCATTGTTTTAGTGTGCATTCTTTTGCATCATTTGAATTTCGTTTTGCATTGTATGTATATTGTGTAATGTTTTGTGCATGTAATGCTGGTATTGTATGCTTTGCATTGAATGACATTATATTGTGTTGAGTTTTAAAAATGTTATTTAAAATATCAAAAACAAATCAGAAAAGCCAGAAACAACGCAGACTTCATTCATCTCTGATGATGATGATGATGATGATGATGATGATGATGATGATGATGATGATGATGATGATGATGACGATAATGATGATGATCATGATGATCATGATGATGATGATGATGATGATGATGATAATGATCATGATCATGATAATGATGATGATGATGATGATGATGATGATGATGATGATGATGACCGGTAGTTCAGTATCTTCTTTACTTTGATCTTCTTTTCTGTTAATACTGTTTTACTATAATGGAACTCAAAAGTACACAGTAACAGTTTTAATCGAGCAGGCTCCCAGCAATTTGACCCAAATATATGATAATTATTCTGAGAAATCAAGGGAAAATGTTTTTGCTTTATGTGGGGATGTTGGTCTCCTGTGAGGCAAGTAGGTCCCAGAAGCTAATCTGCTCCATAGCAAAGAGGCCAGCTTGACCTGGGACACCCATATTTTTTTAGGGATGGGGGGGGGGGGGGTGGGTGGGATGGGGTGGGAATGGGTTGACAGTTACCGCTGACACCGGAGAGATCAAAAGCATCATTTTTCCGATGATTTGTTGTCATACAGGTTTTGTTTCACAAGGGTGCATGTCTGACTGACACCATTCATTCGCTTTAAAACCGGATCCGAACACATATCTTCATCAAATGTTCTTTTAATGATCAAAATCAGTCGTAAACACGGTCCTCACTTGTCTGCAAATTTGGGGCGCCATATTCCCGTGCCAGGAGACAGGCAATCAATCATCCAACCCAAATGACGGAATTAATTATATTATATTGGGTATTATATAGCGCCTATCCTCGGTCACAGACCAAGCTCTAAGCGCTTTACAATAAACACACTACCTCACTCACTCAACGGGCTGCCTACCCAGGTAGAGCCGGCCGAAGAGCACCTACTGGCGCTCATTCAGTCGTTTCCCGTACCATTCATTTTCATTTACTCATTTATTCAGTTTCTCACAAAGGATGCATGCGATGTTTATACGTGTCCTCCATTTCCACCGGTACACGATGGCACACGATAACAGTAAGTTATGTTTGTGCTTGGTAAGAAATACCAGGCGGCTATCTTCAATCTACGGAAAACCTCACTGACTTCACACACAAGCTGGTGGGCCGATTTTTCACCTGGGGCCGGTGAGCCCTGATCCGCCCTAATTTCTTCAGGCACAACAGAATGACACCAACCATCGGCACTCACACAACAGCCTCTCACCATTCAATTCACTCTTTTTGTACTCCCAGTTCTTAAAGAACAGGGAGTACTTTAGAATGGGAACAAAGAAATGCTGTGTGTGTGTGTGTGTGTGTGTTGTGTGTGTGTGTGTGTGTGTGTGTGTGTGTGTTGTGTGTGTGTGTGTGTGTGTGTGTGTGTCCATGGTCGAAATGTATTCCACTCGCTCCAGACAAAACTACTGGGCCGATCTTTCTGAAAAATTGTAGGTATGTTTCATTATGGGTCCAGGATGATGCCCGATGTTTTAGTTTACCGCTACAACCGTTACTAACGCTGTAATGGCCTTAACGCTTTTTCTTCTTTATGGAATATCTCAGAAAGTACTTGGCCGATCTTTGTGAAAATTAGCAGTATGTTCATTATGGGTCACGGATGATGCCCGATGTTTTAGTTTACCCCGTTATAGCCGTTACTAACGGCTGTAACAGCCTGTAACGGTTTTTCTTCTTTATAGAATATCTCAAAAAGTACTTGGCCGATCTTTCTAAAAAATTGTAGGTATGTTCATTATGCGTCACGGATGATGGCCGATGTTTTATTTTACCGTTATAGCCGTTACTAACGGCTGTAACGGCCTGTAACAATTTTTCTTCGTTATAGAATATCTCAAAAAGTACGTGACCGATCTTTCTGAAAATTTGTAGGTATGTTCATTTTGTGTCACGGATGATGCCCGATGTTTAGTTTACCGTTACAGCCGTTACTAACGGCTATAACGGTAAAATAAAACATCGGCCGTTACTAACGGCTGTAACGGCCTGTAACGGTTGTTTTTTCTTTATGGAATATCTCAGAAAGTACTTGGCTGATCTTTGTGAACATTAGCTGGTATGTTCACTATGGGTTACGGATGATGCCCGATGTTTTAGTTTACCGTTATAGCGTTACTAACGGCTGTAACGGCCTGTAACAATTTTTCTTCTTTATAGAATATCTCAGAATGTACTTGGCCGATCTTTGTGAAAATTAGCATGTATGTTCATTATGGGTCACGGATGTAACGGCCTGTAACGGATTTTCTTCTTTAATGGAATATCTCAGAAAGTACGTGGCCGATATTTCTGAAAATTTGTAGGTATGTTCATTATAGGCCACAGACGATGGCCGATGTTTACCAGAATAGCCATTACTAACGGTTACACCAGTCCAAGATGGTTTTTCCTCTTTATGGAAATTCTCACGCGTATTCAGGATAAACTGGGAGTACGTTTATATGCTTTGCAACTTTCTTTTTTTTTTAATGAACCTCGCACTCAGTATGTTAAATACGGGAAATACAACCTTTTCCGACTTCTACACTCAGACCCTTTAACACATGTTGTGACCTCATCCAGAGGGTATTTATCAAATCATTTTTTTTTAATTGCAGAGAAAGATACAACGAAGGTCAGCCTGGGACCCAAAGAGATACAGGCCTCAACTGCTGAACAAACCAGCTGGAAGCAATCCTACACCACCCTTGGAAGCCAAATAGAGAATGTAAATATGTTTGTTCAAGACCACCCATCTTATTTTGCACGAAAACCCCCCTTTTCACATACAAATCACGTCCATCTCATATCAGTTTTGGTCAAAATTAACACCTGTTTTACAATTAAAATTAACATCCAAAAACCTCTAAACTTGACGCAATTAGTACATTAAAACGGGGGCTTATCGTGCTAGATAAGATAGGGTGATCGTGAACAAACATATTTACATTCTCCCCAAACACATAAAATCAACTAACATTTTAACATAGCTTGACAGCCCTAATCCAGACTAGCCGCCTGGCTGGCTTGTGTATTGATCTCTGAAAGGGAACTTGCATTCAATGACACTATTAGCAGACCACCACCACCCCGTTTATCCCCCCGCCCCCTGCCTCCTCCACCGCAAAATCGATAAATTGTCATTACTCACCAACAACTAACTGTCGCATTGCGACAAATTAATCATCGCACGCACACATTCAACCAATCGACAGGAGGTATGACATCATTTTTTGGGCTGGGAGCTTACGGCTATTTCTGGCACTCTTGTCATTTCAGATTCGACTGTTGAACTGTGCAAACGTGCGCGAGTGTGGCTAGCATTTCTTCAAAATTAGAGAGAGAACTTGTGTTTGTTAAAAACATGGCGAGTCAGGGAAGTGATATTTCAATGTCTTCTGCCAGTGCTGGAAGTGACGCTACTATCACTGAAGAAATGTGTGAAATGTTGTTATCTTCGCAAGGAAAACTTTCTGATCAACAGACCGATCTCGTGGAAAAATACATTGTTTATCATGAGGCCATGGCAAAGTTTTTGAGAAATAAATTGAGTGGCGAGCCTTGTTCTCCTCCCTCAAAGCCAAAAGGAAGCATTTTGTTTTTGTTTCCTCAGCAAAAAACGGAACTATCAGTTGAAGATCTTGAAAAATATTTGAAAACACAGCTTTGTGAGCTGCCTTCCGAACCATTTGATGAACCAAAACCTTGAAACTGTTCAAGAAATGACCCCCATCTTACACCGAGCTTGTTACTCAGTGAAAGATAGTGAAAAGAAATCTCTTTTCTCAGGCTCTTTTTTTAGGGCATTGGCTTCAGAAAGCAAAGACAATTTTGAAACATCAAAAACAAAAAAACTGGGAGTCCTATCTGAAAGAAGATTTGCTGGTTGAGCTAACTCGCGCAAGAAGACTAATTGAATTGTCATTTTATTTTTGTTCTTATCCAAATTTCACAAACTCGCGATTTCTTTCAATGAGTTATACAACAAACGAAAACTCATTCTGAAATACATGCAATCCAACCCCAACTTTAAAGCATTCTTGCAAGATAAACACGACGTGCTTAAACCTGCGTGGCAGTGAGTAATTGAGTCACTTCCATACTAGCCTGACTCATGCTACTCTAACCAGAAAGCCCCCAACAAAACTGGGTCATTCAGGCAGTCCACCTGATTGACTACAAAGCCCGCCTCTACCCCGCCTGCTGTCAGTGAAGGCCACAAACGCATGACGTGGGTCTAAAAAATAGTAACAGTTACGCGTAACCGCATGGCTATTGATCGTGTGTGCAGTTCCCTTCGTCGTCCGACCGGCTGAGCTGCCTATGCTCCGCTTCACTTACAAAGCTGCTTTTCAGGCGGCCGCCGATAGAACTGAAACAGATCCTGTGATCAATATTCAGGACTCTGATAAGTGCTTTGGTGGCTGTCTCGAATTTACGTCGTTCAAGTGTGAACCGCAAAAAGCCCCCCTTCACATTCCCCCGCAATCACCTCCCTATCTATTGTGTGTGTTGTTTGTTGTTTGTTTGTTGTTTGTGTTGTGTTGTGCGAGCATTTGTCCTACAAAGCAGTGCAGTAATCCAGGTCAAAACGATCTGGGGCTGATTGATCTAGTTAATTAAACCTCCCCTGCCCACGCACGCACACACATATAACTTCTTCTGATTCTTGCACAAAACAAGAGAAACTAATTACTTAATTTTTTAATTGTTGTTTTTAATTTGGTTTTAAAATGAAGCCCGAAGTAGCTACAGAGCTTATTAATATACTTTACGAGTGGATTGGGAGAGGGAGGGTGATAAAGATCAGTTAAAGAACAGGTTTGAAGAATTAATTACTGATCTTTTTAATCGCATAGACATGCGAGAAAGTGTATTGGAAGCTGTCAGTAAAATACCAGATTCTTGGTCCCAACCAATTATAAAGTTGTTTGCCATATGGTTGATAATATAGCTCCTGAAGATGTTAATCTGACTGTTTCTACAACCCTGAAGGAGTAGCTATTCGCTTTAAATGAAGATCAGGTTTTAACGATTAGAAAAGACTATGAATAACAGTTGAATTTACAAGAGAAACTGATTAATTAATTTTTTTTAATTTATGATTTTTTTCTGGTTTAAAAATGAAGCCTGAAGTACTTATTAAAGAGTTTACTAATATACTTTACGAGTTGGATTGGAAGGCTGATAGAGAAGAGTTAAAGAGTAGGTTTGAAGAATCAATTACTGATCTTTTTAATCACATAAAAATACGAAAGCATGAAGCAGGACATCAGTGAAATACCAGATTCTTTCCCCCACTGGCAAAAAAAATTGTTTGCTATATTACTTGATTATATGACTCATGAAGATGTTAACCCGTTCCCTGCCTGGAACGTGTAACGCACGTCCAGAAAGCCGCAGAAAACAGAAAACCGCTACGCCCCGAACGTGAGTGTCACGTCCTAACTTCGTAACAGAAAGCAGAAAAATCTACTTGGGAGACGACCCTCTAAAATGTTCTCACTCTTCTACTGGTGTCAAGGAACAGCCCCTTTCCCTTCTCGCGAGCAGCCAGCTGACCACATGTTATGCAAATTGCGAGTTGAGAGGTCACAGCTGATAAGCATAATCAAGATGGCAGCTCAACCTAGCACTTCGTCGACGCGTCCCGTTTCCAAGCGTCACACTGCCTTGATATTTTAGATGACGTTATTAAAGTATCAAGAGAGTGATGAAGAAGACCTTTGAGGATCGGATCCTGATACTAGCGATGAGGAGGAGACGGATGGGAATCAGCACTATCCACTTTTATCGGAGATACATGCTGGTGATGACGTGGCTTCACTGTTCTGTACACAACACATCATAAAGAAAGAGCCGTCAAGTGGGCGACGAAGCGGAAATTGCCGAACGCGTGCCGTGAACGAGCAGTGCACCCCCCTCTTTCTTGACGAACGGGGTGGGACATGGTACGGGTTCAGAACGACGGTGAAGGTCCGTGGAAGGGCCGGGCGTGGCATGGGGCGTGGTCAGCAACAGCTGAGTCAAGAATGCAGTGTCATTCAGATTCGAACTGTTGAACTGTGCTAACGTGCGCGAGTGTGGCTAGCATTTCTTCAAATTTAGTGAGTGACTTGTGTTCGTTAAAAACATGGCGAGTCAGGAAGTGATATTTCTTTGTCTTTGCCCAGTGCTGGAAGTGACGCTACTATCACTGAAGAAATGTTTGTGAAATTGTTGTTATCTTCGCAAGGAAAAACTTTTGATTCAACAGAAGATCTCGTGGAAATATACATTTTGCGGGTTTTTCTTGAGGCCCAATGGCCAAGTTTTTGAGAAAATAAATTGAGTGGCGGAAGCCTTGTTTCTCTCAAAGCAAAGGAAGCATTTTGTTTTGTTTCCTCAGCAAAAAACGGTACTATCAGTGAAGTTCTTGAAAAATATTTGAAACACAGCTTGTGAGCTGCTTCCGAAACCATTTGATGAAAACCGAACTTTTGAAACTGTTCATGAAATGACCCCATCTTACACCGAGTTGTTTTACTCAGTGAAAGATAGTGAAAAGATTCTCTTTCTAAGGCTCTTTTTTTAGGGCATTGGCTTCAGAAAGCAAGACTATTTGAAACATCAAAAACAAAAATACTGGGAGTCCTTTCTGAAAAGAAGATTTGTGGTTGAGCTTAACTCGCGCCAAGAAGCTAATTGAATGTGTCATTGGATTTTTGTTCTTATCCAAAATTTCAAAATCGCGATTTCTTTAATGAGTTATACAATCAAAACGACAAACTCATTCTGAAATACATGCAAGCCAACCCCAACTTTAATGATTCTTGCTAGATAAAAAACACGACGGCTTAAACCTGCGTGGCAGGAGTAATTGAGTTCACTTCCATACTAGCCTGACTATGCGCTACTCTAACCAGAAAGCCCCAACAAAAACTGGGGTCATTCAGGCAGCTCCACTGATTGACTACAAACCCGCCTCTACCCCCGCTGCTGTCAGTGAAGGCCACAAAAACGCATGACGTGGGTCTTAAATTAGTAACTGTTACGCGTAAACCGCATGGCGATTGTTCGTGTGTGCAGTTTCCCTTCGTCGTACGCCGGCTTGAGCTGCCTTTGCTCGCTTCATTACAAAGGCTGCTTTTTTCAGGGGCCGCCGATAGAACTGAAAAACAGATCCTGTGATCCAACTATTCAGGACTCTGTTAAGTGCTTTTGGGGCTGTCTCGAATTTACGTGTCATGTGAGAACCGAAAAAGACCCCTTCAACGTTCCCCCGCAATCACCTCCCTATCTAGTGTTTGTGTTTGTTTGTTTGTTTGTTCGTTGTTTGTGTGTGTGGTGCGAGCATTTGTCCTACAATGCTGTGCCAGTAATCCAGTCAAAAAACGATCTGGTCTAGGGCTGATTGATCTAGGTTAATTAAACCTCCCCTGCCCACGCACGCACACAATATAACTTCTTCTGATTCTTGCACAAAACAAGAGAAACTAATTACTTAAGTTTTTAAATTGTTGTTTTTAATTTGGTATTTTACAAATGAAGCCGAAGTAGTACAGAGCTTATTAATTTACTTTACGAGTTGGATTGGGAGGAGGGAGGGTGATTAAAGAGCAGTTAATAAGAAAAGGTTTGAAGGATTAATTACTGATCTTTTAATGCATAGACATGCGAGAAAAAGTGTATTGAGATGTCAGTAAAATACCAGATTCTGGTCCAACCAATTTATAAAGTTGTTTGCCATATTGGTGATAATATAGCTCCTGAAGATGTTAATCTGACTGTTACTACAACCCCTGAAGGATAGCTATTCGCTGATGAAGATCAGGTTTTACGTAATTAGAAAGACTTTGGAATAAAAGTTGGAATTTACAAAGAGAGTGAAACTGATTAATTAATTGTTTTTTAATTTTTGATTTTTTTCTGGTTTAAAAATGAAGCCTGAAAGTACTTATTAAAGAGTTTTTATAATCTACTTACGAGTTGGATTGGAAGGCTGATAGAGACGAGTTAAGAGTAGGTTTGAAGAATCAAATTAATGATCTTTTTAATCACATATAAATACGAGAAAGCATGAAGCACGGACAGTCATCAGTGAATACCAGATTACTTTCCCCATGGCAAAAAATTGTTTGCTATATTACTTGATTATATGACTCATGAAGATGTTAACCCGTTCCTGCCTGGAACGTGTAACGCACGTCCAGAAAGCCGCACCGTAAAACAGAAAACCGCTACGCCCGAACGTGAGTGTGCACGGCCTAAATCTTTCGTAAACAGAAAGCAGAAAATCTACTTGGGGAGACGGACCCTCTAAATGTATTTCTCACTCTTTACTGGTGTTCAAGGAACAGCCCTTTTCCATTCTCGCGAGCAGCCAGCTGACACATGTTATGCAAATTGCGAGTGTGAGGTTCACAAGCTGATAAGCATATCAAGATGGAAGCTCACCTAGCCACTTCGTCGACGCGTCCCGTTTCCAAGCGTCACACTGCCCTGATATTTTTGATGACGTTATGATAGTATCAAGGAGTGATGAAGAAGACTTGAGGATGGATCCTGATACTAGCGATTGAGGAGGAGACGGGATGGAATCAGCACTATCACTTTTATCGGAGTTTCTTGCTGGTGATGACGTGGCTTCACTGTTCTGTACACAACACACAGTAAAGAAAGAGCCGTTCAAGTGGGCGACGATAGCGGATTATTGCGAACGCGTTGCCGGTGAAGAGCTGTGCACCCCTCCTTTCTGACGAAACGGGGGGTGGTGGACATGGTACGGGTTCAGAACGACGAGTGATGAAGGTCCGTGGAAGCGGCCGGGGGGCGTGGCTGGGGTCGTGTGTCTGCACAGCTGATCAAGATATGGCAGATGGGTTTGATGGAATTTGGTCTGCAAGTTCTACTGTGCAATTTTCAGCTGTACAAACGTTTCCTGTCTTCTTGGCCTTCATGACCAAAACTGGTTTCAGGCAAGTTGGCTCTATTTTTCTATTTGGTGTTTGTTTTGTTTTGTTTTGTTTTTACTACATGATTCTTAGTCCTTGTCATTCATTTGTCTGTATTTATCTTCTTTGCCCCATTTCTACTGAAACTACAATTTTGGCAAACAATGACGGTTTGGGATAGTAGGACGGTGTGTGTGTGAGTGTGTGTGTGTGTGTGTGTGTGTGTGGGTGTGTTTGTGCGTGTGGTGTTGGTGTGTGTGTGTGTGTGTGTGTGGGTGTGTGTAGTGTGCACGCACGGGCATGCACTCGCCTAGCCTTATTTATTCTTGTATGCAAGTTGTCAGATAAGTGGTCATTATGTATAACACAGAAGCACATCCACAGCAGTTTTTTTGTTTTGTTTTCATATGTGGTGTTTTTCTACATTCATGTGTGTGTGAACTGTTAGTGTGTGTTTGTGCATATTGTGCTATGTGTGTGTGTTTGTATGTGTGTGTGTTGTGTGTGGTGTGTGGTGAAAGCTGTTTGTGTGTATGCATGTGTTGTTATGTGTGTGTGTGTGTGTGTGTGTTGTGTGTAGTGTGTGATACTGTGGGTCTGCTTACTCTGTGTCGAAGTGTGTGTAGGTGTTTGAGTGTGTTGTGTGTATGTATCGTGTGAGTGTGTGTGTGTTTTTGTGTGTGTGTGTGTGTGTGTGCTGTGTGTGGAAACTGTCTGTATGTATGCGTTGTGTTTTGTGTGTGTGTGTGTCTGTGTGTGTGTGTGTGTGTGTGTGTGTGTGTGTGTGTGTTTCTATCACATGTTATAGTCTGTGAAACAATCTTCATAACAAACTTAACCTATATAGACTGATGTGAAATTGTAGGGACAAGAGTATTAGTAAGTATTCCACAAAAAATCTAACAAATAACTCAACCAAAATGGGTGAATAATATCATGTTGTTGAACATACCGTGAAAAGCATGATTATGCCCTTCTTACCCAAACAAATAGTAACCCCCATTATGAGCAGATTGTCATTCAAGAACAATAACCCCCCCCCATTCCTTGGGTTTTTATATGACTGGCACGGGTTTAGTGCCTGATGTTGACAATTAGTTCACATCACTTTTTCATTGTTTTACCATGATTTTATATGTTGCAATTTGTTTATGTATACCTGAAAAACTGTCTTTTTGTAAAACCACCAATATATGTATCCCATGTACATCCCTCCTAATGGGCTCACAAAACGACATTATTGTTATATAGCATCAAAGTTTGTAGTTAGGATAGAGGAAGCATAAAAGTCTAAGTCAAAGTGTAAAGAAATACATAAGCAGTAATTGAGTATGGCCTACCCAAAATAGTAAACATTGCCCATTTCTAGGAGGAGAATTTGGGTCCCCAGTAAACAGACAGATTGTTCACAGAGGGAGATTTATTGACAAACAATATGCAATCAGGGTTTGTCATGTTTTTGAGCTAACACCAAAAGGTATTTTTGTGTGTTTAGTGGTTTTATATGCTCAGTTATTCTAAAACTTCCATGCCCAAAACAACAACAAAAAATGTTTTATCACATGTTATTAGTGATGAAACCATCTTTTCATAACCAACAAACAATATGAATGATGTGAAATGGTAGACAAGGGTATAAGTAAGTAATCCCAAAAAAATCTAACAAATAAACTCAACAAATAAATGAGGTAATTTGTACATGTTCAGTGAACATACCGTGATAAGCATGTTTATGCCCCTTTTTACATAAATAAAGAGTACCCCAATTATGAGCAGGTAATCATCAAGAAACATCATTCTTGGGATTTAATGGACTTTCATGTGTTCGTGCTGATATTCAATAGTAGTAAGACCACTTTTGCAGTGTTTTTGACTCATTCTGTTTGGCGCAATGTGTTTTCGTACATCGAAACTGTATTTTGGTACAATTTTATATTAGTATGTCAATTTTGCTATATAATTATCAACATAATCAAGCCATGTTGATAGAATTGTTAGACAATGCATTAACAACAAAAACATGCAAAAAATCAAAGCGATCTGTCAAGAAATAAGTGAACAGTAACATTTCATTGAACCTACCCAAAAAGACTCAATTTTACCACGGCAGGAAGATTTTCAAATGTGCTATTATACTGTGGCAGTGAAGGTTAATCTGAACTGTTTCTCCCAGCCCTGAAGAAGATGACTATTTACTTTGAAGTATATTAAGGTTTTACGATTAGAAAAGACTAATGATTTTATTGTTTCCCCCCATGCATTATTTTTTTTTTGTTTTATATTTATTTTAGATTAAAAAGAAATGGCTTGTCGAACTCAGTGAATCTGATATATAGCATTGTAAGAACTATTTGACGAAAAATGAAAAGTATTAAACATGATTTTAGTGAATTTGGTTTGAGAATGCATATAGACAATAGATAAAAGATTCATAGTGAACTGTTTTAACGAAGCAATCAAAGTGAATAAACATTGGACTGTAGTGATCAGAGAAAAAGCTAAAATATTAGCAGGTGTTGTTGTAAGGTTAACGTTGTCTTGAAGTTGGTGCGAGCTTGGGTGGAAGATAAAAAGCGCCGTTTACTCCTTACTTTTATATATATTTATTTTTTTTTTGTTATACGTAAATTTTTGGCTTTAAAAATGACATACCACAAGTAAATTCGAGGATGGAAAATATATAAAATGGAAAGATATATTTGGGTGTAAACAATTAAGCCATATGTTTAGTGAAAGTAGACATGGACATCATTAACCACGAACGTTCATGAAGCATGGGCACATGCTATCTCTAAAACTCCCAGAGTCTCTTCTGATGGAGCCGCCAAGTAAAAGTGCTATGGCGTTTGATTGTTTAGATAAGCCTGATGACAGTAAACATGGGAAGTATGGTTTCAACCTTAAACAGAAAGAATAATCAGCTATCACGACTTTAAACTCTAACTGGGCCGGATACATGCTTCTCAGTTTAATCATGCAATGAGGAGCAAGTTAAGGGGTTTCTGGGCTGGTCTGAAGGGACAGCCTTGAAATCAGATTGAGACAAACAAAGTTCTTCCTATAGTTGGCAATTCTTACTTCCTCTTCACAAGGAGTTAGAGTTAAAAACTGGCCGTCTTAATCATACATAATTATGTCAAACATGTGTTTATGTGGTGCTGCGTTTTAGCGCATTTACATCCTGTCAAAAATCATGCAAACAGAGGTATCTAATATGAACAATTTAAGCAGAGCTGACTTTGATAAACATAACCGTTCAGATGTATAGGAAAGTATATCTCAGTTGAGAGCAAAAACAAACAATCACTGTAAGTATATACACATGGTCTGAAGAAGCCAATCTAGTGCCTCTAAAGGAATTTCTCCCAACGCCTACTTTAGGCGAACGCTTAACAAACATTGGTAGACTTGATCCTGTTTGCAGATAGTACAAGAGTCATTATGTATTAATCGACAATAAGCAGACTTATGGCTTTATATACAAGCCTCCTGCTAAACAAGAGCTTTGTAGAAGGTGTTTGACCAGAATCCAATTTAGAAGCAGTGCCAGTCTTAAGGAAAATTGTATAAGTTTTGTTAGATGTGAACAAACTCATACACTAAACTGGGTCTAAAGTTAGTTTACGACTTTCACAAAATGCAGATGAGCCCTACGAGTTTTGCTGACTTTGAATCAATCTTGCCGCAGAGTACTACGGGCCACAACAGCAAGAACAAAATAAACACTTATTAACCCACCATCAGATCTGTTTCTTATTGGTTTATGTTGTTAGGTAGAGGCACACACGAACCAGATTTACAGAGGCCCAAAGCAGCTAGTAGATTTTTAGAGCTGAATTGAAACAACTTCGCAATCAGTTATTCCAACCAAATAAGTCTTTCAGAATTGTTATGACTCCTGAAGACCAAGAAGAACGCTTTGGTCATCTACACACTGTTGGATATGTAAACAGAGAATTATTTGGCGACACAGTGAGAGCCCACAGATCCATACTGGATGTTATGGAGGGAGCAGCACACATACTATTGTAATCTTTCAACTTATGGTTGACTAAGACTTGGAAACTGCCTATCTTCTTTCATAACCTACGAGGCTACGTTTATCTTTTAATCATTGCAAGCAGTGACTTTGAATATACGAGGGTTACTGCATTGCAAAATCTTCAGAAAAGTACATGACTGTTACTCGTGACTATTTATCTTTTATGACTCTGCCCACCATTGATGGGGTGATTAGATATAATGTTAGCCAGGATCGATACAAGACTATTCTATCACTAAACAATACTTTGGACCCGACTTTAGTACGTAATGGCGTTTATCCTTATGAATACATGAACTCGTGGGAATCGGTTTTGATGAAGTCTCACTTGCTTTTAATGTTTTAGAGGCAAAGACTAACTGTCGTGACTATGAATACGCTCAGAAAGCTGGACGAATTACACTGTGAAACGATGGTGATTATCATGATCAATATTTATTGGTGACGTGTGTTTATGGCAGACGTCTTTCAGTATTTACAGAACTACATGTGTGACACATTACAGCTAGGATAATCACATTACATCTCTGCGCAGGCCTTTCGTGGGATGCATTCTTAAAAGTCTACGAACATTTCAGATTGACTTAATATTGATTGCCCTCTCAGATGCTTGAAGACGGGCAGAGGGGAGTATTAGCATGGCCCTACATCCTACTGCAAAGCTAACAACAAATATTAGAGACTATGATACACTAAACCATCAACTATCTAATGTACTTTAGCGCCAACATCTGTATGGCATGGGCCATGAGTCAACCGCGTTCCATTACGTAAACTTTAAATGATAAAAGGATCTCATGGATGTTTTACTGTGTTAAGTATGTTGTCACAACTTCGCCTGTAATCCAAGCGGGACTAATCTATAAGTAGACTTTGAAATTGTCCGTATGAACTAACGATCTCCACAACGATTATCTTGAGCCGCTGAAAGCTTAAAGATGACCCCCACAGAACCTCCTAAACTTGTTCCCAATCTTTTGCCCAAAAACTAAGTTTATGTTTTGTCATACTCACAGGACTCCTACAGTTTTACTTAAGAACGAGGACTGAAAACTGACGCTGTTATAGGAATCATTGATTTTGACCCACAAGAGCTTTTATGAGGTCATACATCTAAGAAGAATACGGATCTTAGAACCCAGCCACTGACGCTTCAGAAAAAAGACTTCTTTAACTTATGAATCAACAGCTGTTTTGGCAAAACTATGGAAAATCCACACAAACGTTAAAAGATGTGAAAATTAGTTACAAAAGAAAAACCAAGCCATTAAGTTTGCTCTAATCTAAACTATCAAGACTTTAGAAGATTTAACGAAGGGACCTGGTTGGCTCTATGATGAGGAAAAGGATGTTTAGTTGGACAAGACGGTGTTAACGGCTTACCGTATTAGAGTTGTCCAAGTTATATGGTTAGAATTTCTGTATGACTACTTTAAAACCGCTGGGTACCCAGATGCAAAGAGTCCTTTAACAGACACTGATCTTTTATTCTAGAGTCCCACAGAAGATTAATAAGGATTTAAGAAACAGGTAGTAGCTAAAGGAACTGATGGGTGGACGACACAATGTGACTATCAAAAGACAATCTTTACATTCGACTGTTAACTAGAACGTAATTGGATAAGTTGAGGATGAACTATGGGACAGTTATCAAAGAAATATGTTGGTTTGCGGTCAAAGATGTATAGCGTGCTAGCCAGACGTCTGTAATGAAGAAGGCTAAGGCATAAGTAACTGAAGTTGTCAAATAAATATAAACTCAAAAACTACAAGAAGCTCTCTTGAAAACAAAGTATTTTACACACAAATGTTAATCTGCGCTTACTCTTCATCAGTTAAACACAACTGCTTTTAACAGAAATCACTAGTCCTCTAACCAATAACAAGAGAACTTACGTCAGGTCCTGAGTATTCCATATGTGTTAGGGCATTGGAGAACTTTAAAAGATTAACTTGACTGGACTTGGCCTGTACTTTACTAAAGACCTATCTAGTACTTACTTAAGAACTAAACAAGAACTTTACTTAAAGACTATCATGAACTTAAAACTAAACTTATTTATATGCACTTAACTTGTATTTAACTTGCACTTAACTTCAAAAAAGTATTTCTATAACTAACTTAACTTGTAATTAAAATATGTACTTATCAAGTTCTTATCAAGTTCTTAACTTGTACTTTATTTAGTTCTTGAATAACTATTCCCTAGAAACTGGGTCTACGGCAGGAGTGGGATTGTACTTTTTTTGCAGAAGCTGGTTTTTCTTCTTTTTACTGTGGGAGTTTGTGGACTTTGATGTTAGGTATCGTGTTAGCGTATTTGTATGCTAAATAACCACCAACAACAGCAGCAGCACCCAATAATAATTACTAATTTATGACTGTTTGTGCTTGTGTTGATTGTTAATTGTGTTGTTGGTAGGTGGCGATGTTGTTTTACTATCTTATTTATTTTTGTTTTGTTGATTGTTTGCCTTTTTGCAGCTGTTTCCATATCAGTAGTTACGCCCAGCCTCGACGCGTCAGGTATGTTAGACTTAGTAACACTTCTCACTTGCGGCACATTCACTTGTGGTACATTACTTGCGGTACATTCACTTGCTCTTTCGGGTCGCTCCTGCGACGTCTTCTCTGTCGCTCATTTTTTTTATTGGATTAAATTTAATATGATTAAAATTAATATGGTTAAAAGTAATAATCCTTGATGAATGGCGGCCATAACATTAGTCCCAAATCTGGAATACATGTCACATGCAAGGAGTGTCTAGTGACTTGTTTAAAACCGGGGATCTTGTGATAGTCTATTTTAAATTTCTTCTGAATCAACGGCGCCATCTTATTTCTAACTTTAGCATATAGGCTATCATTGTTGTCCACTGATCTAACCATTTTGACCCTAGGCTGTCTTCGTATCTTGCGTAGTACTTCTCAACGTCTGAGTAGACAGTTGTTGAATCTGTTCAAATACTTAGTTCAGTGCCTAAATACTGTTAGTTTTTCCACAAGCAGCCATGAGAGTATAATCTTTCTTTCTGGCTGTGGTCTTGCTTGCTCTCACACTGTATTAGTTGTACCATCCATTTTAAAAGCAATAAAAAAATAAATTATACTTTTAAAACCATGGCAGTTTAACGCTGGTTAATTATGCAGTGCCTATCGTTGGCGTTATAGTTTTCACTCTTGCAAAATGCTTGTTAGGAATTAAAACCGCCCATCACGGGAACGATAGAAGATTCGCAAACGAGTTGCAACTTATTTTTAGCTTAAACAACAAAGTTTTTTGATTAAAAAGCCATCAGACAGCCTTTCGTATTATGATGATTTTAATTATTTTTTTAGTTATAAAAAAGATGAGTGAAAAAAGATTATCATTACGATTTACCACTCGGCTGTAATTGCGGCCTTAGTATAGATTATAGCAGGTTAGCAAAAAATCTTGTTTAAAATGAAGCCGGCGGTCTAGGAAGGTTAGCCATTGAGGACCGTTGTTAAGGTTATAGTTGTTAATTACTGCAGGGATTGCTCAAAAGACTTTCTGGTTCACAGGGGATTATCCCAGAAATATTAGTTCATAGCAAAGGTTTTATTTAGAAAAATATTGATTATAAAAAGATGGCGGGAGTAGTTATGATGGGTAGAGGAGCTATTGTTAATGCCTTAGCCTTCTCTGGAAGCAAAAAATTATTATGTTTAGTAAATTGAGGGTTGACGAAGAGATGAGAAACGCCATAACAAGGCAGGCAATAGAAGATTTAAAGCTAAGGCAAGAGACGCTTATGAGAAAAGACGAATTGTCTCTTAGACTTTTTTAATTAAAAAGTTAAGGGAACAGGGTCTGCAGAGCACAACATTTACAGACGTTGATGAGGCATGAATGAGTATTACTTAGTAACGGGGAAAGAGTTTCTAACATCGCCGCCGCCAGAACAGTCTGACTTTTATGAACCTCAGAAAGAACAGAAAGTAGCAGAGATAGGCTTTTTGTGGGTGCTTTGGGAGCAATCTAAATTCTGCACAAACAAATCTAAAAATACACATTAAATACAGTCCTTCTTATGGAAATACGAAGCACAACAATATATTATTCTCCTAAAAGGGTTATTGGAAAGGAAAGACTGCCAATGAAAAATGAGTAAAGCGCTCGTGTGTCTGAATCAGATGCGAAAGACTGGCTTTCAAAACAGGCAATTTGCAAATATATCTGCCTGCCCAAAGAGAATTATAAGGCCTAGATTATGTTAACTTGTTCCAAATGGGACACCCACCAGTTGGTCTTGCTGGTATCTTCACATGACAAAAATAAATAAGAAAAAAGTTTAGTATGCTCTGAACAGTTGTTGACATGGCTTCAAGATAAAAGACGTGACTTTAACGGATAAAAGCTCAACTGCTGTGGATGTGGTTTTACAACATTACATGCGAGGCCCACTAAAAGTATCCTAGGATGGTTCAAGGTTGATGATGGAAAAGAGTTTAAAGGTTCTGTAACCAGTGTATTTTAAACATCATGGTACAGTTGGAGCGGATCCCAGGCAACCATCGATCACAGCCTAGTAGAAACTTTTAATAAGAATCTAGCTGAACGCCTGTTTACTATCATTATCACAGAGAAATTATGGATAAAGAAACGCAACACAGAAAGGGTTTGGAGATAGGCACCAGCAGTCTTACGTGGTCATGAACAATGACAGAAATTTAAAGCAACAGGGTTGAAACCAGTAAACGCAATCAAATTAAAAAAATTTGCATTATGAAGATGTGCAGGGAATCAAAAACTCTTTGCCGTTTGACTTTAAAGTAAGATTATTGTATGCTCTGGGAGAGGAGAGGGCGATGTTAGAATTAAGAGCCACAGATCCTTATGGAGCGTAAACCGTTATGAAGTTGCAGAGAATTATGAAAACATTCCCTCCTGTATATTATTTAAGAGAGACTCTCTTTTTAAAAGGGGCCTTCCCCCTAAAAATCCTTTTTTCGTAAAGAGCGAAAGTTGTCCCGAAAAACACAGTGATTTAAACCCAAAAAAAAAAGTATTTGTAAACTTATTTTTTGGCTTATTTGAGTTCCCCCATCGTGTGTTTGTTTTTCAATGTTTGTTTTTTTTGCATCAGTGTCAACCCCTTTTTGAGGGGAAAAGTCTTTCTCCCTCCTTTTTTTAAGTTCAATTTTTTTTGTCTATAATCCCCGCCGCCCATAAACTTTTGAAATTTTCGTCTGTAATGTTTTCTCCGTAATGATTTGCTTATTTTTAAATCTTTAAAGAACAAAGTTTTGCTGATGCTAGGGCAACAAAGCAGTGTGCTTTTTTTTTAGGGTTAATTTTTTTTAAAAAAGCACTTACAATCAAGAACGGGGCCTAACCCCAAACCCAAGACTCCCCAATGTAAAGGCTGGCCACCAACCCATGGTAAAACAGCAACGCTAGACCCAGCATTACGTACTACCTGATGAAGTAATTACAAAAAAGAGTTTTTAAAGCTTTAGCTATTTCTTTTAGTAATCCTTACATCCAAGTGCTTTTTTTTCCTTTTGAAGTTCATTATTTGCTTTAACCTAAATTTTTGAACATGCTTTTTTTTAAATAAATTATTTTTTTTAAGTTAACTTATACATTTTTTTTATTAACCCTTTTGGGCAGCACTTCATTAACAGAGTAAAACGAAAAAATTAACATATTTAAAATGAAAATAAAGTCGGTAAGTTATTTGTCTTTGTCAACCATTATATCCTTGCAGATGATACGGGGTTTTTTATTTCATCCCCGTTTTTAGAAATTGCAATACTGATTTTTGAGAGGGGCATCCATTTTTGCCTTTTTTGTATCCTTAATTAACTATGTTCTGGCAAACTAGTATCTCCCCCCCTCGGAGTAATAAAAAAGCAAAAAAAAGCATCGTCATTTGCCTAGAGCCCCTGTAGATTGGGGAAATTGTAACCGACGGTGCGCCCCCCACTTCAGCTGGGATTTCTTTTTCTGTAGATTTTTCAAAACCCCGATAGTTTTTTCAATCTGTTTTTCTGTTGTTCCGGGAACCCAGATAACAAAAAGGGGTCCTTTTTTAAAAGCTTTCTAAAATTGTTGTTTTTATCAAAGTATAATTGGGGGCTTTCGAGTTCAAATTTTTAAATTTTCCAGAAATTTTCGGGAAGCAACCCCCAAACATTCCTCTTTTATAAGTTTGTATTGTTTTTCCCAAAAAACGTTTTGCCCTTAAATTTCTTTTTTCTTCTAGGGGAAAAAAAATTGCGTCGTTTTTTTCTTCAATTTTGTTCGTTTGAAAACCCCACACTGTGCTAAACCCATAAACATTCCTGGCACCCCTATAAGATCAAATCATTGGGTTTTGCTAGGTTTTTGTCTACTGCTGCATTTGGGGAGCTAGCTGCACTTTTGTTCGGGCCCCCCGAACATTTTTTTAAAAAAATTTTAAAAAATTAAATAAACAATCTACAAAAAAAAACGTATTGAACTGGGGGGTCAGTCCCAAAGCATAGCTTAGCGTGTTTAGATTTTCTAATGCTCTTTTATTTTTTTTAGCCATTTTTTCCCCTTTTTATATTTTTCATTTAAAAACATTCTTAAAAACTTTCTTTGTCCTTAGTGTAAAACAATAAACCCGATTTTAACTGCGATCGAAGTTTTTAAAAGCATTGTATTTTGAGTTAAGAGCCCACAGAAACTAAGGCGTGGCGTCCACAAAAGGTTAGTTTTGACAGGCTTTTTTTTTTTTTAAAAAATTCCGTTCAGCTGAACAGTCATCAAAAAAAAACATTTTTCAGTTCCCTCAAATAGTTATATAATGTTCTAAACAGCGCTCAGTTTGTCCTGGGTAAACTAAAAATATATTTGTCTGTCAAAAAAAAACTTCCTTTTTGTAAACTTTTGTGAATGGTTGTGCAGAATAAACAATGTTTTCGTAATGAAACCTGTATATTTTTTTGTAACAAATCAAGTCGAAGCATTTTTTCCCACACCCATAACCCCGAGAAAAAGAACAGTCGGATTTTTTGGGCAAAAAACTTAAAGCTATCCACTGTTTTTTTTTAAAAAATTTTTCTTCAACTTTTTAAATAAGCCACGTCTTTTAACCGTTTTCCCCTTAAATTTTTAACTGAGCTCACAAACAAAAAAACATGATTTTTATTGGGCGTTTCCTTGCTTTCGTAAATATTTATTTTTATCCCATCTTGCCCTACCTTTCTCCATTCCCAAACAATTGTGTAAAAATTGGATCAAAAAACCAAACCCACACCCATTTTTACTTTAAGTAGTTTTTCGAGTCTTAATCAAAAAAGGCAATTTTTTAATACACATCAACTGCGGGATCTCTTTGCCTGCCCCCAGCGAAAAACTTTCTATTTCATCAAATTTTGGTGGGGTAAAAGCCCACGCCCCCAAATACAATGTCAGTTTAATTTTTGCCAGAACCCTTCTAAATTTTTGGTTTATAAAACCTTCTGTTCCTTGAAAAGGAGTTGTTTCTTCAGAAATAAGAAAAAAAATTCCTTTTAACGACCGAGACTGTTTTAGATGATTTTCCCCAAGGTGTTTCGCTTTTTTTCTTTTTTCTGAAAGGGAGTGTATAACGTTTTCATAATAATAACCGTTTCTTTTTATGGGTTAAGATTGTTTGGCCGTCCGGGGTTATAAAAACATCAAACTCAAGAAGATCACTAACCGGTTTTTTATTAGGGTTTTTTCCGACAAACACAAAACCCGCTAGGATTAAATTCAGTGTAAGAAATTTTTTTCTTTTAGTGCCCTTTTGGTAATATGGCATATGCGTTTTTTAACGCTAAAAAATTAGAGGATGCAGAATCTGTTGCCAAATCTTTGCTACTCCCTCTCTTTAACATCATTCTTTGCACCCCCGCCCAACCTGTGCTTGAGCCGTTTGTGTTTTGTTTTCCCCTATAATTTCTTTCCCCTTTTTTTTTTAGGACCTAGATCGAAAGAGGGCAAAAATGTCTGCCTCTTTTTGTACAAAAAATTTCTCTACCCCCATTTTTGATTGCTTTTGTTAACATACCCTCCCTAAATTAGCAAAACAATAGCATTAGGTTCCCGAGAAATATCTATTTTGAATGATAGTTAGCACCCTGGCATTAAAACTCGTCACCCCAAGGGGGAAAAAAACTTTTAAATTTTGTCCAGGCTGAATGTTGAGGGAGTTTTACAAATTACGTCTCCCTTATCCCTTTTTAACGCCGGGGGGTTCCTTCTTTTTCTATATGGATGAGGTCAAACCGAAGATTTCATTTTTTATAAAACAAAAAAAAAAAAAAAAAAAATGGATGAAAAATTTTGACGCGGTTTGTCCTTTTGAAGAAAAGATAACAGAATTAGCCCCTTCATTGGGGGAAGAACTTGAAAGAGAGCAAAGGTTTTTCAATCCTTTCATTAAAGAACAGAAACCCCCCCCTTTTTTAGTTAGGCTCTGTGCAAAAACTATTAACAAATAAAAATTAACTCTTCTACATAAGCTTGGCCTAGAACCCCCCAGAAGTCATAGTCCTTTTGTTTTTAAGAGGGAAAAAAACAACCATTGTATATAAAACTGCAGAGGAAAATTTTGTAAGAGTTATACAAACCCGACCCAACTTTTTTTTAAAACTAAACAATTAACAGGGATTCCCGTTTCCCCACCAAAGGGGATTAAACATTTTAAAATTTTAAAGGGCCCGGGCTGTTTGTCTTTTACAGAAATTGGGGGAAGAGTTGCCAACCAATTTGAAAAAAATACCCCCTTTTAAAATTTATCCAAAAAATAAAAGATGCAGCAACAGAAATTGAGACGGTTTTAATGAGGAAAAGTCAGAAAAACATTAGAAACCAAATTAAAGATTTCCTTGCTATTGTGACCCCCTGGCTTAATGAAAGCCTAAAGTCAAAAAGGGTGAAATAGAAAAAAAAATTTTGGCAAAATTGGTGACTGGATAGAGAGAAAAGAAGAAAAAAAAAATGGGCCCATGAGACATAAAATTTAGGGGAAAAGAAAAGGAGAATACAAGGAAAAAAAAAAATTAAAGGAATTTTTGAAAAAAATTTGGATAGAAAAGCTGTTGAAAAAAGAAAGCTGCAGCGAACAAACAGTCAAGAAATTTAAACAAAGCTTTATGAAAACACTACTTAGCTGAAAAAAAAGGCTCTGTTCAGGGAAAAGGGTATTACAATAGTTAGTATTTAACAACGTTGGGTTTGCTATCTCTACCCCCTTTTTTTTGTTTAACAGGGATGCCCAACGGGCCAGAAAAACCCCCCCAAAACCCCAATGGGAAAAGTTTGGGTTAAAAAAAAATACCCATTAGCAAATTATTAAAAAAAAATTTGCAGCCAAAAACGTGTGCCTGTGGGTAATGTAGTGTTGTTAGTTGGGTTTGTTACATAGGCAAAGTTGCTGGTTATATGGGTGACCATGTTGGCGTTAGGAGTGCTAGCGCTGGATTAATTTTTGTGAAATAAAGTATGGCAATCCCGTAAAAGTTAAAAATACAAAAAGGGCGTTTTTTTTGCTATGTGACTGTCATGTGAGGTACATTAATAGGGGGTGGGCTTTCTGGGTGCTTTCTGGCTGTGGGGCGCTTTAATGGGGGTGGGTCGTTTTTGGGCTAATACTTTTTTTTAAAATGGATGGGCAGGCCCTTTTGTTTTAAGCTTTTTTGTGCCCCAAGTTTTGATGTCCCAGCTATGGGATTTCTTGTTATAATTCTGTATCATGCCCAATTTCTCTAAGGTCAAGGGGAGATAATAAAGGCCACAACAAAGTAACCCTTTTTTTCCAGATGTGCAAGAAATCTTATACCTTTTATGTGGGAAAAATAACGAGATTTTTAAAAGCTCTTCTAAATAGCTAAAAATTGTTTTTAGCTCAAAGCCTGTGATTGATCTATATGTAATTGGGGTTTTGCTTTTCCCTAATAGACACCAAAAGTAGTCCTTGATCATTTATCTTTGCACTCCCGGGATTGTTTTGGCCCTTTTCTTTCACCCAAATAAAGTTTCCCCCCATAGGGTGTTTTTTTTCTATGGATCCCCAAACGAAATTGGCGTTGGTTTTTGGAAAAATGTGGCAGGCCAGTAGTCATAAAGTATATTTCTTTTTGCACCCCCCCAAAAACAATGTCCTAACCCATGTTGCGGTCTAACTTTTGTCTAAAAACAGTTTTAAGGGTTAAAGTTAAATTGTTTTCAGATTCTTTTATATAATTATTGTCCCTTTGGGCTTTTTAAAAGGATTAAAGCGTTTGTAGTTTGGGGGGATACTTGACAGTTGTATTGCCCTTTTGTAATAAACATGAAAGTTTTCGACCTTTCTAAAAAATTGGGTGGGGTTTAAAAAGGTTTTTCATATGAAACGGCAGCCAGTATTTTTCGCAGTAAAGGGAAAATTTAAATGATTTGGTAAAAAACATAGGGTGGGATGACCTGCGAGGACTCTGCATCTTTATTGGGGATTTTTAAAAATTAGTTAGTGGGTTTTCAGCCTGACTTGGAAGCCATTTATTATCTACGGGAATGGTTTTAGATTGCGAAGTTAAAGATTTAGGGCTATAAAAGCCCCCCATTGTAAGGGACATTTGTTATATTTAAAAATTCCATTTTAAATTTTTTTTAAATACTTAAAAAAAGGATGTACATTATTAACCAACAAAACGACGGGTTTTTCATATCCCAAATTTTCAATTGCGCGGTAGTTGTAGGGTTGCCCTTTAAAAAATGGTTTTTTTTTTTAAATTAAGTGGGGAACATATCGAAGGGGGCCCAAAATAACTGGATCAAAATTAGTACGAAAAAAGGCGGTCAAGCAAGCAGTAAAATTACCCGAAGTTATTAAAATTTTGTTTTTTAAAAGAAGTATTAGGAATTTGGAATTTTCTAACAAAAACGAGGCAAACCCCAGAAAAACAAAAATTTTACTAAAGAAGAAAAGAGTACCTTTCCCCAAAGGGCCCGGCAAAAACTTGGGCTTTCCAATAGTACAAGCTTATAGATTGTACAAAGAAAAATGTTTATAATTTGAAGGGAATAAATTTGTTTTTTGTAAACCCCTTTTTTTATTCCATTTCAAAAGTTAAAAAACAAAAGTTAATTTGTTTAATGGCCCTATATCTACAATTTTCGAGCACTACCCTCAAAAAAGGGGAGGGTTTTGCGATTTCGTTATAAAGGGTTTGGTGGAGACGTGAATTTAAGGAATTAAGAGGGTTCTTTAAAATTTTTGGGTGTAAAAAAAAATCAAGACGGAAAAACCCGTTAATTGTTCTGATTTTTTTATAGTGTGGGGTAGAAATAATATTAGAAAAGTAGAAGGGGTCAGTCCCCCGGGGGGTTAAGGCTAATTTAAACCCCAATTTTTTATTGTTTGGAGAAAGTAAAAATGTTTGTTCACGATCCCCCTCTTATTACCAAAGCCCCCCTTTTAATTACTATTTCGGGCAAATTTAGAGGGGTTTTGGATGTTAAATTTTTAAATTTTAAAACAGGGTTAATTTTGACCAAAAGATATGAGATGGACGGATTTATAGTGAAAAGGGGGGTTTTCGTGCAAAATAAGATGGGTGGTCTTTAACAAAAAATATTTCATTCTCTCAAAAAGATCTTTGTCATTTTATTTGGGAATTTTTCCTGTTTGGGGAAACCCCAAAGCCCTTGTTTTTTATGCCCCAAAGAAAGAAGAAAGAAAACAAATTTTTTGACACAATCAAAAAGCAAAAAACTCCCTCACAATTGCTATACACACTCGATTTTTTTTTATCTGCCCCACTGTGGCACATGGTTATAGTAGCGATGCAGACCTCAGATATGAGTTGCCTAAGTAGCCGACCTAGCATATAAGGGAAGGATAAGGATAAGAATCTTATTTGTTCAAAAGAGAAATTCATTCGACAGCACGCAACCATCACCAGGACAATACACAAACACAGAAAGAAAAAAGGGTAAACTGCCTGTGTAAGAATCAATAGTAATCAATCCCATCAGTAAAATATCTTCATGCAAGCACAAACACTCTTCCCATCCCCCCCCCCCCCCCCCCCCCCCCCCCCCCCACACACACACAGCAAGCACACAGCACGCACACAGCACGCCACACACGCACGCACACACGCAGCACACACACACACACACACACACACACACACACACACACACACACACACACACACACAACAACACACACACACACACCACACCACACACACAAACACACACGCACACACGTACAAATACATGTGCGTACGCAGCTACAGTACACATCCACTCTCTTTAAAACATGGAACCTAAAATTTCAAAAGTGAGCATCATCATCATCATTAAAAGCAAGCAACATACTCTGTTTCAATATATTCAGTTTAGTAAGATTGGAATAATAAATATGATTATTTAAGACCAGGCATCCGTCGATACATACGATTTAAACACACACACACACACACACACACACACACACAACACACACACACACACACACAGCACACACACACACGCACGCACGCACGCACGCACCCCACGCCACGCACGCACGCACGCACGCACACACACACACACACACACACAAAACCACACACACACACACACACAGACACACACACACAGTTGTTATAAGAACCGGCAAAGATCAGACTAAAGACATTCAGCTGTTTCCCCCCTTTGCCTTATGTGCACAGCAAGCTACAAGACAATGCTTCAAGCAGACAGATCGAAACAGATCGAACGGGGACCATTTACGAGCACCCAGCTGCCTGAAAAGACTGGTGGTGGGCGCGATCTAATGCCTGAAATTGTTGTGCTCTTTTAACCGTATATTGAGATTCTTCTTATGCTTCCTTGTGCGAAAAGAAATTTAGTTTCGAGTCATTCTTTATGTCGTTTCTCTACTTCTGGACGAGAAGACAGGGAAACAATTTGAAGTGGTGGAGAAACAAATTGATACGACAGTTTTGAGATCTGCGTATTGACGATTTTCTATTTTAACTTCCCAGATATTTTACTGTTACCTGGGCCTGAATTTGGCCATTGCTTTTAACTTCTTGAACATCGAGTGCGACCCCTTGTTGCCAAATTTGCTCCAGGGGCCAACAGTCTGAGTCGCACTATTTTATTTTACTTTTTAACATGCGCGCTGGTGACCTACTCGTTTTTGAGTGAACCAGTATTTTAGGAAGAAGAAGAAGAAAAGAAAAGAAAGCATGCTATCAGAGAGTCGTTCATGTAGTGACAGATTACGACTGATCTAAACGGTGCCGATCTTTTTTGAAATCACTGAATTATTCTTGGGTGTCCTTCTACGAGAGCTACCATTTGGCTTCATTTTAAGCCCATGGTTCAGAACACTCCTACAGACTACACTGCCTTTCCGTGCATTTTCCTAACTGCAGCGCATATTTTGCAACGTTGCAAACTGCGGGAGGAAATGGCCGCCATTTGTAATGCAGGCAGAAGGGAAGGGTTGACTTCCTGTTGGGTTCCGCTCGTGACAGAGCCAGCCTCTTGGAGAGCCCTTCTGAGGACACGGATAAGAGGGGGGGGGGGGGGGGGGGGGGGGGGGGAGGTGGGGGGGGGGGGGGGGGGGGGGGGGGGGGGGGGGGGGGGGGGGGTAGTGGTGCTACGCGCCGTGGTCAGGGGGTCTACAGTGCTCATTGTTCGGGGCCTTGCTCCATTTCCAAAACAAGGAGTCATTGTGTAGTCTAGGGCAGTGCTTAGGATGATGGAGGAAAGGGGAGAGGGGCGAGGGAAAGAGGGGGTGGGGGTGGGATATACGCTCTGCAAGGTAGGGGAGAGAGAGAGAGAGAGAGAGGAGAAGAGGAGAGAGAGAGAGAGAGAGAGTAGAGAGAGAGAGAGAGAGAGAGGAGAGCTGTGTGTGGTGTGTGTGTGTGTGTGTGTGTGTGTGTGTGTGTGTGTGTGTGTGTGTGTGAGCATGTGCGCGCGCGCCTGCGTGATTGTGTGCATGCCTCTGTATGTGCTCGCGCGTGCGCGCGCGCGCGCGTATGTGTACGTGTGCCTGCACGCACACGTGTGTGTGTGTGTGTGTGTGTGTGTGTGTGTGTGTCAATGTAGCTTGTTTTGCTCTTTCATGATTTTCTTTTGCTTCTTAGGTGGCACTTTTGGTTGGCTTTTTGAAAACTCAACAAACATACTACGGTATTGCACACCAGCATTTTTCTGGGATACCATTCTTCTTAAAACCGAAAAGGCAGAGGAGTCAAATTACCACTTTCCACGGTCACTGAGGAGAAACAACCAGGTTTCGAAATATCGGTATCTGACCAGGAGTTATATGCTAGTCAGTCTCCTCCCTATTGGAGAATGTCTCCTCCTTGGAGACTATAAGCTTGCTAAAGGCTCATTTTGAGAAGCATTTATTTCATTTTTCCCCATTCATCCACTTAAGCACATACTGTTAGTTAGGCAGAATTATCTACCACTGCAGATATGAATGCTTATCTCCCCCTAGTTCTTCAATCTAAGACATAAGAGCAAGCTTTGTTTATAATTGAATATTTCTTGCAGTCATTCCAACACCAAGCTGCTCTGTAAGTTGGTGGAATGGTGCTCGGTACTTATCCTTGAAATTTATTAGTTTATTATATATATATATATATATATATATATTATATATATATATATATATATATATATATATATATATATATATCAGTATATTTAAATGCCCAAAACAATTTTTTAAGTGCTCAACCCCTTGGGGAGCAACATTAGTTAAAACAAGTTAAAAGAGGAATCTTAAAACTATCTACAAATTTGTTTCGAGCGTGTTGCGCTGTCGTGTGTGTGTGTGTGTGTGTGTGTGTGTGTGTGTGTGTGTGTGTGTGTGTGTGTGTGTGTGTGTGTGTGTGGGGTGTGGTGTGTGGAGGGGGGGGGAGTGTTTGTGCTTGCATGAAGATACTTTACTGATGGGATTGATTCACTATTGATTCTTACACAGGCAGTCTACACCTTTTTTCTTTCTGTGTTTGTGTATTGTCCTGGTATATGGTTGCTGTGCTGTCGAAAATGAATTTTCCATCTTTTGAACAAATAAGATTCTTATCTTTATCCTTATCCTCATAGGCTAACTCATATGCTGAGGTCTGCATCGCTACCTATAACCCATGTGCCACAGTCGGGCAGATAAAAAAAACATCGAGTGTGTATAGACAATTGTGAGTGGAGTGTATTCTCCATTTTGATTGTGTCTAAAAGTTGATTTTCTTTCTTTCTTTCATCTGGGCATCAAAACACAGGCTTTGTGGTTCCCAACAGGCAAATTCCAATGATTGACAAAGATCTATTTGGCTTCCAAGGGTGGTGTAGGATTGCTTCCAGCTGGTTTGTTCAGCAGGTGAGGCCTGTATTTCTTTGGGTCCCACACGGACCTTCCGTTGTATCTTTCTCTGCAATTAAAAAAAAAATGATTTGATAAATGCCCTCTGGATGAGGTCACAACGTGTGTTAAAGGGCCTGAGTGTAGAAGTCGGAAAAGGTTGTATTTCACGTATTTAACATACTGAGTGCGAGTTCATTAAAAAAAAAAAGAAAGTTGCAAAGCATATAAACGTACTCCCAGTTTATCCTGAATACGCGTGAGATATTCCATAAAGAGGAAAAACCGTCTTGGACTGGTGTAACCGTTAGTAATGGCTATTCTGGTAAACATCGGCCATCGTCTGTGGCCTATAATGAACATACCTACAAATTTTCAGAAATATCGGCCACGTACTTTCTGAGATATTCCATAAAGAAGAAAATCCGTTACAGGCCGTTACATCCGTGACCCATAATGAACATACATGCTAATTTTCACAAAGATCGGCCAAGTACATTCTGAGATATTCTATAAAGAAGAAAAATTGTTACAGGCCGTTACAGCCGTTAGTAACGGTATAACGGTAAACTAAAACATCGGGCATCATCCGTAACCCATAGTGAACATACCAGCTAATGTTCACAAAGATCAGCCAAGTACTTTCTGAGATATTCATAAAGAAAAACAACCGTTACAGGC
>CM031623.1:50086469-50088969 GCA_018398815.1 Conus ventricosus | reverse complement strand
CTGGGATCATTCACAGTGCACACAGTATAAAGGCCGGGGTCATCTACAGTGCACACAGTGTAAAGGCTGGGGTCATCCACAGTGCACACAGTGTAAAGGCTGGGATCATCCACAGTGCACACAGTGTAAAGCCTGGGATCATCCACAGTGCACACAGTATAAAGGCTGGTTTCATCGACAGTGCACACAGTGTAAAGGCTGGGGTCATCCACAGTGCACACAGTATAGAGACTGGGGTCATCCACAGTGCACACAGTATAAAGGCTGGGGTCATTTACAGTGCACATAGTATAAAGGCTGGGATCATTTACAGTGCACACAGTTTAAAGGCTGGGGTCATCCACAGTGCACACAGTGTAAAGACTGGGGTCATCCACAGTGCACACAGTATAAAGGCTGTGGTCATCCACAGTGCACACAGTATAAAGGATGGGGTCATCCACAGTGCACACAGTATAAAGGATGGGGTCATTCCACAGTGCACACAGTATAAAGGCTGGGGTCATCAACAGTGCACACAGTATAAAGGCTGGGGTCATCCACAGTGCACACAGTATAAAGGCTGGGATCATTTACAGTGCACACAGTGTAAAGGTTGGGGTCATCCACAGTGCACACAGTATAAAGGCTGGGGTCATCCACAGTGCACACAGTGTAAAGGCTGGGGTCATCCACAGTGCACACAGTATAAAGGCTGGGGTCATCCACAGTATAAAGGCTGGGGTCATCGACAGTGCACACAGTATAAAGGCTGGGGTAATCAGTGCACACAGTATAAAGGCTGGGTCATCCACAGTACACAGTATAAAGGCTGGGGACATCCACAGTACACACAGTGTAAAGGCTGGGGTCATCCACAGTGCACACAGTATAAAGCCTGGGGACATCCACAGTACACACAGTGTAAAGGCTGGGGTCATCCACAGTGCACACAGTGTAAAGGCTGGGGTATCCACAGTCCACACAGTAAAAAGGCTGGGGTCATCCACAGTGTAAAGGCTGGGGTCATCCACAGTGTAAAGGCTGGTGTCATCCACAGTGCACACAGTATAAGGCTGGGGTCATCAGTGCACACAGTTATAGGCTGGGGTCATCCACAGTGTAAATCTGGGGTCATCCACAGTGTAAAAGCTGGGGTCATCCACAGTGCACACAGTATAAAGGCTGGGGTCATCCACAGTGCACACGTATAAAGGCTGGGATCATTCACAGTGCACACAGTATAAAGGCTGGGGTCATCTACAGTGCACACAGTGTAAAGGCTGGGGTCATCCACAGTGCACACAGTGTAAGGCTGGGGTCATCCATAGTGTACACAGTGTAAAGCCTGGGATCATCCACAGTGCACACAGTATAAAGGCTGGTTTCATCGACAGTGCACACAGTGTAAAGGCTGGGGTCATCCACAGTGCACACAGTATAGAGACTGGGGTCATCCACAGTGCACACAGTATAAAGGCTGGGGTCATCTACAGTGCACACAGTATAAAGGTGGGATCATTTACAGTGCACACAGTTTAAAGGCTGGGGTCATCCACAGTGCACACAGTGTAAAGACTGGGGTCATCCACAGTGCACACAGTATAAAGGCTGTGGTCATCCACAGTGCACACAGTATAAAGGATGGGGTCATCCACAGTGCACACAGTATAAAGGATGGGGTCATCCACAGTGCACACAGTATAAAGGCTGGGGTCATCCACAGTGCACACAGTTATAAAGGCTGGGGTCATCCACAGTGCACACAGTATAAAGGCTGGGATCATTTACAGTGCACACAGTGTAAAGGTTGGGGTCATCCACAGTGCACACAGTATAAAGGCTGGGGTCATCCACAGTGCACACAGTGTAAAGGCTGGGGTCATCCACAGTGCACACAGTATAAAGGCTGGGGTCATCCACAGTATAAAGGCTGGGGTCATCGACAGTGCACACAGTATAAAGGCTGGGGTCATCAGTGCACACAGTATAAAGGCTGGGTTCATCCACAGTACACAGTGTAAAGGCTGGGGTCATCCACAGTGCACACAGTATAAAGACTGGGGGGTCATCCACAGTACACACAGTGTAAAGGCTGGGGTCATCCACAGTGCACACGTATAAAGGCTGGGGTCATCCACAGTGCACACAGTGGAAAGGCTGGGGTCATCCACAGTGCACAGTATAAAGGCTGGGGTCATCCACAGTGCACACAGTATAAATGCAGGGGTCATCCACAGTGCACACAGTATAAAGGCTGGGGTCATCCACAGTGCACACAGTGGAAAGGCTGGGGTCATCCACAGTGCACACAGTATAAAGGCTGGGGTCATTCACAGTGCACACAGTGTAAAGACTGGGGTCATCAGTGCACACAGTATAAAGGCTGGGGTAATCCACAGTGCACACAGTATAAAGGCTGGGGTCATTCACAGTGGACACAGTTTAAAGGCTGGGGTCATCCACAGTGCACACAGTATAACGGCTGGGGTCATCCACAATGCACACAGGAATACGGCTG
>CM031623.1:50066469-50081469 GCA_018398815.1 Conus ventricosus | reverse complement strand
TATATATATATATAGGCATTGCACACACAGAATAAAAGTCGGACACAGCACAACAAGTGGAAGTAGTTTCCCAAATATATTTCGGCGCAAACTTCGCCTTCTTCAGTGGGATGAAGTGGGATATATACAGAGACGATGGCCTTGCTGCACTAACCAACAATCCAAGAACCATCGAAAACAAGAAGAAAGAACTATGCAAAATCTTCCAAAACCACAACTTAAAGATTACCATTGAAGCAAACAAAAAGGTAGTGAACTACTTAGACATAACACTGGATCTCAACAATCACATATATAAACCATACAAAAAACCCAACGATACACCTCTTTATGTACACACCAAAAGTAACCATCCACCATCTGTATTAAAGACCATACCCCATGGCATAAACAAGAGACTATCAAACCTGTCATGCAGTGAAAGAGTGTTCAACAATGCAGCAGTAGAATACCAGGAGGCACTAGAAACAAGTGGATACAATTACAAATTACAATACAACCCAGACAACAACACAAATAAAAGCAAGAAAAATAGGAAAAGAAAAATCATATGGTATAACCCCCCATACGACGGGAAACTCAAAACAAACATAGGGAAAGAATTCTTCAAAATCCTAACAACTTCATTTCCAAAAGAACACAAACTGTCCAAAATATTTAACAAAAACACTGTCAAACTATCGTACTCATGTATGCCCAACCTCAAAAACCTAATTGACGCATCCAACAAAATGAAAATCAACATAGCAAAGAAGGGTGAAGAAAGGAAATCTTGTAACTGCACCAGAAAAGAGCAGTGCCCACTAGACAATAAATGTCTTCACAACAACATTGTATACCAGGCTACTGTGACATCAGAAAATGAAAAGAAACATACATAGGGATCACTGAAAACCACTTCAAAACCAGATATGCAAACCACAAACAGTCATTTAATAAAGAAAAATATAAAAACCAAACAGAACTGAGCAAATATATCTGGAAACTTAAAGACGCAAAAACAAGCTACAATATATCCTGGAAAATCATAAAAAGAGCATCACCATACAGCAATGTTTCAAAAAGGTGCAACCTATGTTTAACTGAAAAATGGTTAATACTATGCAAACCACACTTAGCAACTTTAAACACCAAAACAGAAATAGTAAACAACTGCAGGCATAAATGGAAATCGTCGTTAGTGAACACACCAAAACAAAAACCTGAAAGCCCTCAAAAAACACGTGCAGCCAACCCGCACGTGCAAACAACCGCAAACGGGAGCCCACACGCTATATAACATCGGCGGTGGGCAAACCAGAAATCATCCTGATGACAGCGCAACACGCTTGAAACAAATTTGTAGAGAGTTTTAGTATTCCTTTTTAATACTTGTTTTAACAAATGTTGCTCCCCAAGGGGTCGAGCGCTTTTAGAATCATTTTAGGCTGTTCAACCATATTGATATATATATATATATATATATATATATATATATATATATATATTATAATTTGCTAGTGTGTGTAAAGATGGGATGTATTCATCATTTCATTCGTCTTGATTTTTTTAATATTATTTTTTGCTATATATTAAGTACTTTATTCAGTCGCCTATGGACGACTGGCGACACTATCACTTTTAACGTCTTCTCAATGTGCAACGCAGTGATTGGTTGCGCCAATTAGAGAGATTGGATGGTGCGCATGAGCAGAAAGTGTCATTACGCTGACTAGGCAAGGCTATAAGGACAGGCTAGGCCTATTTGTTTACTTATTTGCCGACTTCGTCAGCGTCTCAAGAGACTGTTTCGGGCAGACGACTCTCGCTTCCCACTCGGCATATTGCTGCGGGCTTCCGATACACTGTGTTGTTGTTTTCAAAACGAACAGCATTTTTCTTCATTAGGAGAGAAATACCAGCAGTTTCTTTTCAAAATAACAAACAAAAAAAGCATGCATCCGTTCGGGGTGATAGTAAGTCTTGTGTTTGTCTGCATTTTGATCCAAGGTAAGAAGCCCTCTTTGTTGATGTCATTATGATGTTATATTCTTGTTTTTGCTATTGATATTATCATTATGATTTGTGGCAGTAGTGGGATCATCATTGATGTTGCTGCTGAATGCGTATTTTAATTTGTAATGAACTGTACCATCAGTAATCAAGACACGAAGTTAGTTTTTCCATCAGCAGAATTAACAAGTTGTTCGTTGTTTCTGCCTCGTTTAAAACTACATGAGAAATGTGAATACGATTATATTATTTACATGTCGCTGTTTCTGTTGTCATTTTGCTTTGCACACATTTCTCTCTGCTTTGTTTCGACTCCCCTGCCCTCAAATCCTCATCGCCCACACCTCCCTCCCGAACTATTCCCCCGCCTCTCCTGTCAATTCTTGTATTCTCCCTTGGATAACAGAAGCAACTCGGCATGCGTGTGCGTATAAATCAAACATGTAATTCTTTAAATACAACAAATAGGCCTATTCAGTTCCAATTTGGAAAAAAACAGACAGTTAATAACTCTACGTAAACGAACAAATAATACATATAATTGTAGTCGGTTCAAGTAAGTGAATTAAATAAATCGATAAACAAATAATTAAACAGGGACTTTTTTTTAAAAACCGGCCTTTATGTTTCAGATGGTTAATGACAAGCGAATTAATCGATTGTAGGCCGGGTTAAACAAATGAGACATTTAATTCCAAACAGTTCCAGGGTTCTTTCAGCATAAGCTGTATCAGTACCGTCTTGAAATTCTGCATCAGTAAAAGTCCTCTTTTCTGTGGCACCTTTTGATCCGGCCTTTTTGTTCATGTTTCTTCGTTGTTCTCTTCTGTTATCCTTCTGTTGTCCTTCTGTTGTCCTTCTGTTGTCCTGTTGTGGCCGCTTCATCTGTCTTTGGTGTACAAACGTCTATGCTTTTTTTTTCTTTTTTTTTTTAAATAACACTCCTTTACAGCAAACCAGATTTTTCTCTAATAATCATAGATTGGTAGTGAGACTGTGAACAGTTCAGAGTGGCTTCTAAATTGTACATTCCTCTCTGTGTATTTTCGCAAATTATATATACTGAGAGGCAAAGAAAACGCAATTCCATTGTCAACTGACAATTTTATTGAAATGAAACAAACACACATCAAAGCAAATACGTGTGACAAAAGTGCGACCACTGTACATTAGTTTGCCTATAACAGGTGCACATTCGCCTGAAGTGAAGCCCATTTAGGCGCGACAGAAGGAATACACTGTCAATATCTGGTGTGTCCCCCTTGAGCACGAACACAAGCTTGCAAACGTCGGGGCATTGAAGCGCACAAACGACGGATGATACGGATCGGTATCACGTTCCAGTGATGCTGCAATGCTTGGGTGAGCTCAGCAACGGTAGTTGGGGGATTCTGCTGACCTTGCACACGTCGTCCAAGTTCGTCCCACAAATGTTCAATGGGATTCATGTCTGGGGACACGTAGGGCCACTGCATGACATCCACATTGCTGTCCCGAAGGAAATTTCGTGTGAGAACGGCTGTGTGGGGTCGAGCATTGTCCTGCTGAAACACTAGTCTGTTGCCACCATGCTGTCTCCAGAGAGGAAGAAGAACTGGCTCAAGAACAGTGTCAATATAACGCCTTGCCACAAGTTGCCTGGCACAAACACAAGCTCCAATCGAAATTGAGCATTTATGGCACCCCAGACCATTACCCCTCCACCCCCATAACGATCTCGCTCAATGACACAGGGTTGCGCAAAACGTTCACCTTGACGTCGATACACACGATCACGGCCATCCGGGAAAGAGACATTGAACCGGGATTCATCCGAAAAAACAACATTCCCCCAAACCCTGTTCCCCAGAAAGCCACCTGCGGCAGCCCATCGCTGGCGTGCTAGTCGATGGCAATGGGTTAAGATCTGACCTTGGTATGGTCGACGTGCCCGTAGCCCTGCTGCTGCCAGACGCCGACGCACGGTACGGCTGCTGATAGGTCTTTCTCTAGTCCCAATAGTGTTGCGGGCTGTTTGTGCAGCTGGCTGGAAACGATTCCGGAGGTGCTGCGTGACAATGTAGCGGTCCTGTCGTGCTGTCGTCACACGTTGGACGCCTGGGCGTGGACGGTCGTTTACACTTCCAGTGTTTTGGTGCCGAGTCGCAAGACGGGTTATGGTTGATGGGTGTACATTGAAATGTTGTGTGGCCCTGATGTGAGCAGTGCCTGCCCTCAGCATGCCAATGGCTTGATTTCTCTGGTCTGTAGTTAACCGCGGCATGGTGCGTACGAGAGTCAGTAAAACGCCAGTGTGTGTTTTTATAGGGGACAGTCATGGCTGTTTGCATGCAATCACAGTATGCCTGTGTTGCACGTCTTTTGCAGTTATCAGTAAAAGATGTGTTGGAGTGGTTTACTCATGACGTCATGAACCTAACTGTGCCTGTCAATACAGATCGTCGCAATACAACATACGCGTGCTAGGTTGCATGCCTCGTGCATAATTCACATTATTTTGGCTGAGGTGACATTTTTCGGGGACGAAATGGGGATTGCGTTTTCATTGCCTCTCAGTATATATATATATATATATATATATATATATATATATATATATATATATATATATATATATATATATGGGTGGAGATTTTTTTTTCAACCTTCTTACAATTTTGCTTTTTTTTCGCATTGGTTTTTGTGTGAGTTTCTTGGCACATGTTTTTAATCTCTGTGGTGACAGCCTTGAAGCGGCTGTACGTGGTCAACCAGTGTGACACTGAATCGTTCATGACATGCACAATGAAACATTTACTTTCAATGCTTCAGACAAAAAAAAAAAAAAAAAAACAAACAAAAAAAAAAACGTCAAAGATATCATTGTGGAGGCGAAGAGACAGCATCCCGAACATGTAGTTTACAATTGTTTATAACACAGTTAGTTTACATGTGATTCCAGATGGTGCGGCACGGGAGAAACCAACGCCTGAGGTATCGGGCTGACGAACTGTCGCGCGCTTCCTCTTCTTTCGGCTTCAATCTGTATAGGAGGCTGGCATCACGTGACGAGGAAAACATCATCATCTCTCCGTTCAGTGTGTTCGCTGCGCTCAGTATGACGTTACTGGGCACTGACGGCAGGACGAAACAACAACTGAGGGTGAGTGGTAGGCAAGTGTGTGTGTGTGTGTGTGTGTGTGTGTGTGTGTGTGTGTTGTGTGTGCGTGTGTGTGTGTGTGTGTGTGTGTGTGTGTGTGTGTGTGTGTGTGTGTGTGTGTGTGTGTGCGTGCGTGTGCGCGCGCGCGCGCGCGCGTGTGTGTGTGTGTGTGTGTGTGTGTGTGTGTGTGCGTGCGTGCGTGCGTGCGTGCGTGCGTGCGTGCGTGCGTGCGTGTGTGCGTGCGTGCGTGCGTGCGCGTGCGTGCGTGCGTGCGTGCGTGCGTGCGTGCGTGCGTGCGTGCGTGGGTGCGTGCGTGCGTGCGTGCGTGCGTGCGTGTGTGTGTGTGTGAGAGAGAGAGAGAGAGAGAGAGAGAGAGAGAGAGAGAGAGAGAGAGAGAGAGAGGTGAAGATGAAGAAGATCGAGAAACTACCATACAGTAGAAATTCTCTTGATAAAATCCCAAACAATCAAATTCAAAGTTCTCAGTTTCAGATCAGTTATTCTTAGATACTCTGATTATGGAAATAAGAGCAGAAACAATAACATTTAGCATTCATAAAAATAAAAACATAAATGAGAAAGAAAAACACATTGAAAAAGAAATTCAAGCTTTGGAAAGCAAAACTCCTTTATGGAAGCGACGGGGCAACCCTGAAAAAGAAAAAAAATGAATTGAATGAGATTAGGAAAACAAAGATGGAAGGAATAATAGTAAGGTCCAGGGCAAGATGGGCGTCACAAGGGGAAAAAGTAAACAAATACTTCTGCTCACTGGAAAAAAGAAACTTTGTAACAAAGAATGCTCAAACTAATCACGAACAAAGGAACTACTTTAACAGAAACGGACCTTATGTTAGAAGAAACAATGAACTATTTTAAAACATTTATATGCAGAAAAGAAAGTAAAAGATATTGAAATTGAAAAATATGCCAATAATCTACCCAAACTAACTCAAGCAGAATCCGATGAGTTGGAGGGACCAATTACCTTAGAGGAAGCTACTAAAGTCTTAAAAAACATGGAAATGATAAAAGTCCTGGGACAGATGGTATGACAGTAAAATTTTTAAATTCTTTGGAGACAATTGGGGGATTTTGTTGTCCGTTCATTAAACGAGGGATACAATAAAGGCGAAATGTGTATAACACAAAAAGAAGGTATAATAATTTGTTTACCAAAAGGAGATAAGCACGAGAATACATAAAGAACTGGAGACCAATTTCATTTCTAAATGTTACTTTTAAAATTGCTTCTGCCTGTATTGCAGGTAGAATAAAATCTGTTCAAACCCCAAATCATAATGAGGACCAGTCAGGTTTCATTCCCGGAAGATACATAGGAGACAGTTTAAGAACCATATATGATGTAATTCACTATTTAGAGGTGAACCGCTTGCCTGGGTTATTAGTATCTGTCGATTTCGAAAAGCATTTGACTCTGTTGACTGGTCATACATGAGTGGGGGTTCTACGTGCTTTCGGGTTCGGAAAAGGAATACAAGCAATGGATATTATCTTTTATGAAAAGATAAGGTCTTATGTTATAGTGAACGGGAAGGTTTCTTCAGGATTTCTATTGGAAGAGGATGCCGACAAGGAGATCCTATATCTCCCTATTTGTTTGTTTTATGTGCCGAAATACTAGCAAACAAAATAAGGCAAGATCAAGATGTTAAAGGCATAAAAATAAAAATACAGAATTCAAGACAAATCAGTTTGCAGATGACACCACCTTCACACTGGAAGGAGATAAGAAATCATATGAAAAGTTGTTCACAGATCTCTTTGAATTTGAGCAAATAATATGGACTTAAATTAACTATGAAAAAACGTTTAATGTTTGGTTGGGGAAATAAAAAAGAATTCGTCGAAACACGTACTTACCCTTATATAAAATGGAATGGAACCCTTTTAAAAATTTTAAAATCCTAGGGGTGTGGTTTACGAATAATCTGACAAATATGACTCAAATCAATGTGACAGATAAATTTTTAGAAGTTAAAAATCTTTTTTAAAATATGGTCAAAAAGAGTAATTACACCTCTAGGTAGAATAGCAGTGCTAAAATCATTAGTGCTATCAAAACTTGTATATTTGTGGATCCTCCTGCCCCCTCCAGACTCTCGGATAGATATGTTGAAAAATATGTGTTTCAAGTTTGTTTGGAACAACAAAAATGATAAAATTAAAAGAAAATATTCTGTGCAAAATATTTGGAAAGGAGGGCTAGGTATACCTAATCTTAAGATATATATCCAAGCCTTAAAAATCGCCTGGATTAGGAAAGTATACGTGCAAAATTGTAAATGGAAACAGTACTACATTCGTTATGTCCTGAAACCGATGCCCTTGATTCATATGGACCAGATAGATTTGTACAAAGCAAAATAAATAATTTTTGGAGAGATGTTTTTCAGGCATATAAATTTTTTTGCAACCGTGCAGAATTAAAAAAATAACACAGATCTAGCTATTGAACCTATTTTTTGTAACGAAAAGTTCAAAGTGGGAAATGAACCGTTCTTTTACAAGAAATGGATGAAGAACAATATATTTTTGGTTAAACATTTACTTGACGACAATGGTAACTTTATAAGCCGTCACACACTGTCAGAGAAGCTGGGATCTGAGGTCAATTTTCTAAATTACATAAGTTGCGTACAATCAATAAAAGACTATGCGAAGAAAATGTAAATAAAACTCGACAGTAATACCAGTAATGACAGAACATTAGCGTTACAAAAAATTTGTAGCGCCACTAAAGGGGCATGCATTCACTATGATATTATGATAGAAGACATTGAAGTTTTAAACATCAGCTCTTTTATGAAATGGGAACAGCGCCTTAATATACCTATTAATTGGACAGACGTACTAAAAAGAATTAAGAAAATAAAAGAAATAAAACTGAAATGGTTCCAGCTTAAAATATGTCACAGAATTTTAGTAACAAACAGTATTTTGAAAAGAATGCAGGTGTGGATAATGACATGTGTAACTTCTGTAATAGAGAGAAAGATTCGATTAGTCATACTTGTGGGAATGTGAATTTGCACATACTTTCTGGAAACAACTTGAAAATACTCTAAAAAGTAAGTGTTCACACTGTGAAAGATTGTCATTTAATGTAGAGCTTATATTGTTTGGCACTGATGAGAAAAACAAAAACAGATGATATGTTAGACTTAATCATTTTAATGGGAAAATATTTCATATACAAATGTAGAATTAATAAGATGAAACCCAACCTAATAATGTTCCTAAAGGAATTATGCTATAGACATAAAATTGAGAAACACATGTACTCAATGGAGATGAATTATGCAGAATACGGGACAAAATGGTTTCCTTACATACCACTAATACAAGAATAATGTTAATAATGCATAGATATAATTTCCTTCTTTTTGCGTGTTGTCCGTGACCTTGGGCATCAAATGGAACAATAAGACTGAAATATGATTATGTAACGTATTTTCTCTAAATGTCATGATGTATTTATGAGGACACTATGGGGACATGTTACATGAATTTGTTTGATGTTTGTAAATAATGTCGATGTTGTCCAGTGAATACTTTCTTTATGTGTGCCTATTAAAAAAGAAAAAAAGAAAAAAAAAAGAAGATCGAGAAGAAGGAGGAGAGCGCGCGAAAGAACCACACTAACACTAACGAACAGCAAAGAACCACAATAACACTAACGAACAGCAAAGAACCACAATAACACTAACGAATAGCAAAGAACCACACTAACACTAACGAACAGCAAAGAACCACACTAACACTAACGAACAGCAAAGAACCACAAAAAACACTAACGAACAGCAAAGAACCACAAAAACACTAACGAATAGCAAAGAACCACACTAACACTAACGAACAGCAAAGAACCACACTAACACTAACGAACAGCAAAGAACCACAAAAAACACTAACGAACAGCAAAGAACCACAATAACACTAACGAATAGCAAAGAACCACAATAACACTAACGAACACCAAAGAACCAAAACAACACTAACGAACAGCAAGGAACCATAACACTAACGCATACCAAAGAACCACACTAACACTAACGAACAGCAAGGAACCACACTAACACTAACGAACAGCAAAGAACCACACTAACACTAATGAACAGCAAAGAACCACACTAACACTAATGAACAGCAAAGAACCACACTAACACTAACGAACAGCAAAGAAACCCACTAACACTAACGAACAGCAAAGAACCACACTAACACTAACGAACAGCAAGGAACCACAAAACTAACGAACAGCAAAGAACCACACTAACACTAATGAACAGCAAGGAACCACACTAACACTAACGAACAGCAAAGAACCACACTAACACTAACGAACAGCAAAGAACCACACTAACACTAATGAACAGCAAGGAACCACACTAACACTAACGAACAGCAAAAGACCCACGCTAACACTAACACTAACGAACAGCAAAGAACCACACTAACACTAACGAACAGCAAAGAACCACACTAACTAACGAACAGCAAGGAACCACACTAACACTAACGAACAGCAAAGAACCACAATAACACTAACGAATAGCAAAGAACCACAATAACACTAACGAATAGCAAGGAACCACAATAACACTAACGAACAGCAAGGAACCACAATAACACTAACGAACAGCAAGGAACCACACTAACACTAACGAACAGCAAAGAACCACAATAACGCTAACGAACAGCAAGGACAACATTCTGAGCGCCTCTTGCTCTGCACACACCAATGCAAATGGCGAATGAAGTCTATGAAACCCAAAGGGGAAAAAAAATGAATGCATCAATGATAAAAAGGAAAAATGCAAAGAAAGATTACATCACCAGCCGCCGTGACGAAGTGGTTAGCGTCGCGGACTCTTGACTGGAAGATCGTGTGTTCAATTCTCCTCAGAGTCATCTGGGGATTTTTCTGCCCCGACCGGCTGCTACCCAGAGTTTTTTGCTACGGGCTCAGTTGGGAAGACTGGGGACCCACACAGTCGAGTTTCGTCCACTTAATAGATGCAACTATTAAAGAGTGTTGCTCAAATGTCCTGACCAACACTGGAGGTGTCTGCATCTCTCGGGCCTGGTTGACGCCGGGATAATACTATGAAAGTTAGCATAGAGTACAGTCCTGTCATGCAGTCTCAGACCGAAAATGGAAATCCGTAGCATAAAAAAGTCTCAAATCTGTGGCTCTTCATGCCATGCTCTCATGGTGATCTTATTTTCGGTGTCCTCTCCACGTCTGTGGCATTGGTTTGATTCCGTCGGGTCGCCGGTATCGGTGGGTCCATGGGAGCCGTCGTTGGACGGACGTAAGGGCGCCCTCCGGAGAGAGAGCTCACTCACGCCGGCCCAAGTAATTATTGTCAGTAGGGCGCTTAGTAGGTGGTGTCCTGCGTATGTTACATCAGAACGGGCGCCACTGAACACCACCGAAGTATCTCGGCAGCAGTGCAGTGCCTTTTCCGGTGGGTTGCCTCTCAACGGCTCAACATTGACTGCTCCCTGTGGATTGCCGGTGGGCGGAGCTTCGCGGTCTGGGTCGGCCTGTGGCTGTGGACGGGTGTCCGATTGAGGTGCGTGGGTGCACTGCCGTTGAGGTGGCAAAGAAGATGGGACAGCAAAACAAAACAAAAAAGATAAAAAAAAGAAGAAGAAAATGAAATCTATAAAGGGAAACCAACATAGCACAGCTATGCCAGAACTATTATCATTGCTGTCAACGTTTGACCGTTACTGAATATAAACCGTATCCACACCCTGGAATGTCCGTGCGAGGAATCTCTTTTTTTTCACAGTTCTTTCTTGTTCATCTTTTTCACCGTCTTCCATTGTTTTGGTGTGTTTCTGTTTGCTATTGTTGTTCTTTGCTTTGTGGCTCGTTCTCCTGTCATCCATTGTTTTTGGTGTGTTTCTGTTTGCTATTGTTGTTCTTTGCTTTGGGCTCGTTCTCCTGTCATCCATTGTTTTGGTGTGTTTCTGTTTGCTATTGTTGTTCTTTGCTTTGTGGCTCGTTCTCCTGTCTTCCATTGTTTTGGTGTGTTTCTGTTTGCTATTGTTGTCTTTGCTTTGTGGCTCGTTCTCCTGTCTTTGTTTAAAGGAATATTTAGTTTTCTCTCGTTGCAATTCATAGTATGCTCTTTTCGTCTGTCTGACGGCTAGGTTATTGATAAACTCTGAACTCGACTGACCACCAGCTGTCTGTCCATTATGGCTGCGTGCCCCATTTGTCATTCTGTTAGGTATTACTGGCCACCAGCTGTCTGTCCATTATGGCTGCGTGCCCATTTGTCATTCTGTTAGGTATTACTGACCACAGCTGTCTGTCCATTATGGCTGCGTGCCCATTTGTCATTCTGTTAGGTATTACTGGCCACCAGCTGTCTGTCCATTATGGCTGCGTGCCCATTTGTCATTCTGTTTGGTATTTATCGATGTCCTGTTTCTTTTTCCTGTCAAATGTAGAATGACATGATGTTTGGGGGTCAAGCTTAAAGAAAGCACAAGCAGTAAAAAATTTCCAATCAGTTGTGTTCTGTTTTATACACATCAGGCTAAGACGATGGATATTCCTCAGACTGTCAACTTCAACGTGTATTTAAGTGAAGACGGTTCTGACTTCGCTTGGCATTCCAGTCATTTACCCAGAGAGAGAGAGAGAGAAAGGAGAGAGAGAGAGAGAGAGAGAGAGAGGAGAGAGAGAGAGAGAGAGAGAGACAGACAGACAGACAGACAGACAGACAGACACAGAGAGAGAGAGAGAAGAGAGAGGAAGAGAGAGAGAGAGAGAGAAGACAGACAGAGAGAGAGAGAGAGAGAGAGAGAGAGAGGAGAGGAGAGAGAGAGAGAGAGAGGTATGATTCATAGTATGTTGACTTTGTTACAAAGCCGTGCTGTGTCACATCTCACTATGATGATGTTGACTCGGCTAAAAAAAAAAAAAAAAATGTGTTGAAAACAACCTTACACGCTGATGGCGTTTCGGCCACAAATCTGTCTTTCTGTCTGACACAAAGTGATGACGTGAACTGTGTCATAAAGCTATGTTGTGCAAAGTCACACAGTGATGACGTTACATGTGCCACAAACCTGCGTTGCGTGACGTGACAAACTTGCGACGTGAACTGCACCACAAAGCTGGGTTGTGTCATCTCATAATCGATGACGTTCACTCCACCATGAACCTGTGACGTATGAACTCATATGCTGATGACGTACTCCGCAGACCGTTCTCGAGCAGAGGCAACGCCAAGGGATTCACCATGCCCTGAATTCCTACTTGGACTCCATCCCGTCCGACCCCAACGACAACGTCACACTGCGCGTAGCCAACGCTCTGTACTACAACGACCAGCGGGTCACCTGGTCAACGAGTCAGTGTCGGGCTTCATCTCTGTCTCTCTGTGCCTCCTTCTCTCTCTCTCTCTCTCTCTCTCTCTCTCTCTCTCTCTCTCTCTCTCTCTCACACACACACACACACACACACACACCAACGCGTGCGCTTTGTCTGTCTGTCTGTCTCCGTTTGTGTGTGTGTGTGTGTGTGTGTGTGTGTGTGTGTGTGTGTGTGTGTGTGTGTGTGTACACGCGCGCGCACGCGCGGGCGTGTGTGTGTGTGTGTAGAAGGATACGTGGATGGATAGATAGATATCTAAATAGAAAAAATACATGAACTATTTATTGTGTATAGCGTCTGTGCGTTTTGCTGCATCGACTATTATAGCGTTTGGGTAAATATCATTTTCTAGCGCGCGCGCACACCACACACACACACACACACACACACACACACACACACATAGGCCTACACACACACACACACACAACACACACACACAGGGCGAGAGAGAGAGAGAGAGAGAGTGAGAGAGAGAGAGAGAGAGAGAGAGAGAAAGATTATGTGTATATACACAGATATATTTAGTTAGTGAGTTTCTTATTTCTTCGTTGTATTTCAGTGCGTTTAAGGCTATGACAAATTTTCAGTAAACATCACCGTCTGGCGGTGTTTAAAAAAAAAAAAAGGGGGGGGGGGGGAATACGAACAGGTCACGCTATTCATTAGCAGCGTCAGTCGTGGAACCTTAATAACAGCCTGTGTCAGATCTTGGGGATATTGTCGTGGAATATTAACAACAGCCTGTGTCAGATCTTGGGGATATTGTCGTGGAATATTAACAACAGCCTGTGTCAGATCTTGGGGATATTGTGGAATATTAACAACAGCCTGTGTCAGATCTTGGGGATATTGTTGTGGGATATTAACAACAGCCTGTGTCAGATCTTGGGGATATTGTCGTGGAATATTAACAACAGCCTGTGTCAGATCTTGGGATATTGTCGTGGAATATTAACACAGCCTGTGTCAGATCTTGGGGATCTTGTGGGATATTGCTGACACGCAGTTTGTTTCCAGTTAACGTGTTGTCTGTTGTAAACCAGGCTGATCTCTCCTCTGCCCACCAGGTTTACAAACAACATGCGCCGTCTGTATGGAGCCTCTCCCAGAAGGTTGGAACGTCCCAGACCAGAGGGACCCATCAACGACTGGGTGCTTCGTTCACAGGAGGTAAAAAATCGTGACTTCCTCAACCCAGGGGAAATAACTCCGGACATGGTGATCCTTCTGCTCAATGCCGTATTCTTTCAGGTAAGGAGTTGCGTCTCTTTGACCATCCTTCACTCCGAGTAATTGAGGTTTTGTGGGGGAGCATTTGAATTGTGCAGTTTTTTTCTGTGAAAAGGCTCGCTTGTGTACTGTCTGTCTGTCTGTCTGTCTGTCTGTCTGTCTGTCTGTCTCTCTCTCTCTCTCTCTCTCTCTCTCTCCGTCTCTCTCTGTCTCCCTGTCTCTCTCTCAAAAGTGATTTTTAGATGCTTGCTTAGTGGCATTAGCAGGCCTATGTCTTCGTTCTGATGTCGCCGGTTTAAATCTCACAAGCGTTCAGTGTGATTTTTAAAAAAAGATTGTCTCTGGCCGTTTGAAGGTGTTGTTCTGGTGGTGCCAGTGACGTGTCTGATAGGTTCAGTCCCCCTACATCACCTTGAATGGCTTTTCCAATCGGCCATATTACAGTGTCTGCCATATTACAGTGTCTGCCATATTACACTCTCTGCCATATTACATTATCTGCCATATTACACTCTCTGCCATATTACACTCTCTGCCATATTACACTTCTGCCATATACACTTCTGCATATTACAGTGTCTGCCATATTACACTCTCTGCCATATTACACTCTCTGCCATATTACACTATCTGCCATACTACACTCTCTGCCATACTACACTCTCTGCCATATTACACTATCTGTCATACTACACTCTCTGCCATATTTCACTATCTGCCATATTACACTCTCTGCCATGTTACACTTGGTGAGGGCGTGGACCATCGACCTCAATGCAAATTTAGTGCACTTCTGATACTTACATTAGTGTACACGCCATGCCTCACCCGTTTTAGATGCACACGATCTTTTCGTTGATCAAGATTTCACGTCGTGGACGACTTTGAGGAGAACAAGTCACTTTCTTCTCATTAAATTCTCTCTCCGTACTGACCAACCATTGTTCGCCCGTGACGTTCTACAGGGCCGTGGAGGGACATCTTTGACGAGAGGATGACGTCACAGCAGACTTCGTCACCGCTTCGGCGCGTGTGCGCGTGCCATGATGACACGTGACGGGGCCTACTCGGTCAAGGTTCTGCAGACCTGAGGGCCAGCGTGCTGGAGCTGCCCTTCGGGACGATGACCGTTTCTCCTTGTTCATCGTTCTGCCGGACAGCAAAACTGCGGATGAGCGTTGTCCATAATTTCGTGTGCTGTGCCGTACGTTCT
>CM031623.1:50049088-50066369 GCA_018398815.1 Conus ventricosus | reverse complement strand
TCTGGGTCCACGGTTTCCCCAAAAGAAGATTTGCCAAAACAGCGTGTTATTCAGCTTTAAAGGAATCTTTTCTTTGTAATATTTAACGTCTTACGATGTGTACGTTCTCCATAGTTTTGCCACAACACTGTTGTTCAGTTTAAAGAAGTCTTTTTCTGAAGCGTCGGTGGCTTGGGTTCTAGATCAGTATTCTTCTGATGTATGGCTCATAAGGGCTCTTGGTCAAAAGCAATGATTCTATGAACGGCAGTCAGTTTTATCCGTGTCTTAGTAAAACTGTAGGAGTCTGTAATGACACACATATTTAGTTTTGCGTCTAAGATTAGGCACAAGTTTAGGCGGTTCGATAGGACTGCATCTTTAATCTTTCTGCGGCTAGGGGGTTAATCATTGTGGAGATCGTGTAGTTCATACGATAAATCTAAGTCTACTTCCAGGATTAGTCCTATTGGATTATCAGGCGTAAGCGTGACAACATACTTAACAGTGTTAACATCGTGAGGTCCTTTTATCATTGTAAAGTTTCCAGTGGAAGCAGTTGACTCATAGCCCATCCATACAGATTGTTGGCGTCTAAGTACATTAGATAGTTGGATGGTTTAGTTGGGTCATAGTCGTCTAAATACTTGTTGGCTTTGCAGTAAGGATGTGAGGCCATGCTAATCCCCCCCCCCCCCCCCCCCCCCCCCCCCTTAAACCGTCTTCAATCATCTGAAGTGTGGGTAGATCAAAATTAAGTCAATATGGATGTTTGTAGACTTAAGAAAGCGTCCCAAGAAAGGCCTGGGGCAGAGATGTAATGTGAGGAGTCTAAGTTGTAATGTTTCATGCATGTAGATCTGTAATTCTGAAAGACGTCTGCCAATAAACACACGTCAGCCAATAAATACTGATCATGATACTCCCATCGTTCACAGTGTAATTCTGTCCAGGCTTTCTGTGCGTATTCATATCAGCATCAGTTATGTCTTTGCTCTAAGACTAGAAAAGAAAGCGCCTTTCGGAGGAAGTGAGTCTTCAAACCTATCCCAAGAGTTCATGTATTCATAGGGGTAAACGCCTTTATGCACTAAAGATGGGTCAAAGTATTGTTTAGTGATTGGAAAGTCTTGTAAGAGATCCGCTAACTTATCTAAACGGCCATCAGATGTTGGGCCGAGTCATAAAAGGATAAAGAGTCAAGAGTAAAAGTCATGTACTTTTCTGAAGACTGTGCAATGCAGGTAACCCGCTTATATTCAGAAGTCACTGCTTGCATGATGAAATGAGAATCGTAGCCTCTTAAGTTATGAAAGAAGATGGGCAGTTTCCATGTCTTAGGGTCAACCTAAGTTGAAGATTACAATTGTTGTGCACAGCCCCTCTAAACTTTCCAGTAATGTGATCATGGTCTCTTACTGCGTTGCCTAATAATTCTTTATTACATATCCAACAGTGTGTAGATGAGGCATAACGTTCTTGGCCTTCAGGTGTCATAACAATGCCTGAAAGATTCAGTTGGTTGGATAATTGATTGCGAAGTTGTTTCATCTGATCTAAAAATCTGCTGGCTGCATTGGGGCCTCTGTAAATCTCAGGTGTTGTGTGTTGACCGTCTGACCTAACAACAATAACGCATAAGAACAGATCTGATGGTGGGTTAATAAGGTTGTTTTTTGTTCTTGCTGTTGTGGGCCGTAGTACTGCGGTAAGATTGATTCAAAGTCGGCATAAACCACGTACAGGCTCTTCTGCATTTTGTGTACATTCTTAAAACTAACTTTAGACCCGGGTTTAGGCGTAAGGAGTTTGGTTTCACAGTCTACAAAAACTTTTACCAATGGGTTCTATGACTGGCAGCTGCTTCTATAGTAGGGATTCTAACCAAACACCTTCTACAAAGCTCCTGTTTAGATTTATGCTTTGATGTATATTCTAACAGTCTGCTTATTGTTCTAATTAATACATAGTGACTCTTTGTGCTATCTGCAAACAGGATCAAGTCTACATGCTGTTAGCGGTTCGCCTAAAGTGGGGGCGTTGGGAGAAACCCTTAGCACTAGATTGTCTACTACAGACCATGTGTATACTTTTACGGTGATTGGTTTGTTTTGCTCTTCAACTGAGATATGCTGTTTATACTCATTGGAAAGGTTATGTTATCAAAGTTCAGCTCTTGCTTATATTGTTCATAATTAGAGGCTCTTTCTGCGTTCTTTATAACAGGATGTAAATGCGCTAAAACGCACCACATAAAACACATGTTGTCAGGATTTTTTATGTTTAAGACTGCTCGTTTTAAAACTAACTCTTTTGGGAGAGGAAGGTGAGAATTGCCAACTATAGGATAAAAACTTTGTTTCAATTTTATTTCAAGGGCCGTCCCTTCAGACCAGCCAGAACCCCTTAACTTTGCCTCCTCACTTGCATGGTTAAACTGTGTAAGCATGTAATCAGCCCAGTCAGAATTAAAGTCGTGATAGCTAATAACTTCTTTCTGTTTAGTTGAAACCCAGACTTCCATGTTACTATCATCAGGCGTTAATTTTAAATCAATCAGAACGGCCAACAACACTTTTACTGGCGGCTCCATCTGAAGAGACTCTGGGATTTTAGAGATAGCATGCGCTACGCTTTCCTGAACGTTCAAGGGGTTAATGATGTCCATGTCTACTTCACTAAACATATTGCTTAATTGTTTGTCACTACCTTTCACCAGTGCGCTGGCTGGCAGCTTTTCAAACTCAGACGTGTTTGTGAGGCTCATTTTTTAACTCAAATATTTACGTAAATCAAAAAATAAAATGTATATAAAAGTAAGTAAAAAAAACGCTTTTTATTCTTCACCCAAGCGTTGCAACACTTCAAGGCATGTTAACCTTACAATAACACCCGCCAGCATTTTAGCTTTTTCTAAATCACTACAGTCAATGTTCATCACTTTGGTTGCTTCGTTAAATAGTTCACTATGATCTTTTATTATATTGTTTACATCATTCTCAAACCCAGATTCACTAAAATCAATGTTTAAACGCTTTCATTGTCTCGTTAAATAGTTCATTACAATTCTTTAAATCAGATACACTAAGTTTGGTAGCCATTTTTAATCTAAAATAAATAAAAAAATAATTGTAATTCAACTGTTATTTATAGTCTTTTCTAATCGTAAAACCTAATCTTTATTAAAGCAAATAGTTACCCTGAAGGACAAGTAAAAACAGTCAGATTAACATCTTGAGAAGCCATATAATCAACTAATATGGCAAACAACTTTATAGCTTGTGGGGCCAAAAATCTTGTATTTCACTGATGGCCTTCTTCACGCTTGTTTGTATATTTATGTGAATAAAAAGATCAGTAATTGATGTTTCAAACCTGCTCCTTAACCTTTCTCTTTGGCCTTCCAATTTACGTGTGCAGTATATTAGTAAGCTTTCTAACTTCTTCGGGCTTCATTTTAAAACAGAATAAAATTATAAATTAAAAAAATTAATTAATCAGTTTCTCTCTCCCTCATTCACTCCCACATCTCTCTCCCTCATTTACTCCCACATCTCTGTCTGTCTGTTTACTTCTTTGTCTGTCTCCCCCTCTCTCCCTCGCTCTCATTCACCCACAACACACACACACCACACACAATAGGTGGGATAGTGCTTGCAGGGGAGTGTGGCGAGGGCTTTTGTGGGTTGCACTTAATCGACGTAAATTCGAGACAGCCGCCAAAGCACTTATCAGAGTCCTGAATCAATATCACAGGATCTCTTTCAAAGGTCTCTCGGCGGCCGTCTCAATAGACAGCCTTTAGAGGTGGTGGGGGGGGGGGGGGGGGGGGTGTTGGCGCAGCTCCAGCAGGCGGGGTAGAGGTGGCTTTGTAGTCAATCGGCAGAAGCTGCGATTGGCCCAGTTTTGTTGGGCGCTTTGTGTCGGCCGGGCTAGTAAAACTACCACTGTGGAAGTAACTCAATTACCCCGCCACGCAGGTTCTAGCACATCATGTGTATCATGCCAGAATGCTTTAAAGTTGGGGTTGGATTGCATGTATTTCAGAATGAGTTTTCATTTGCTGTATAACTCATTGAAAGAAATCGCGAGTTTGTGAAATTTTGGATAAGAATAGAAACAAATGACACTTCAATTAGTCTTCTTACGTGAGTTGGCTCAACCAGCAAATCTTCTTTCAGATAGGACTCCCAGTTTTTTGTTTTTGACCGTTTCAAAATTGTCTTTGCTTTCTGAAGCCAGTGCCTAAAAAAGAGCTTGGGAAAGAAATTTTCTTTCACTATCTTTCACTGAGTAACAAGCACTGTGTAAGAAGGGGGTCATTCTTGAATACTTTCAAAGGTTTTGGTTTTATCAAATGGCTTTGAAGGCAGCTCACAAAGCTGTGTTTTCAAATAATTTGTCAAGATCTTCAACTGATAGTTCCCTTTTTTGCTGAGGGAACAAAAACGAAATGCTTCCCTTTTGCTTTAAGGGGGGAGAACAAGGCTCGCCACTCAATTTATTTCTCAAAAACTTTGCCATGGCCTCATGATAAACAATGTATTTTTCCACGAGATCGGTCTGTTGATCAGAAAGTTTTCCTTGCGAAGATAACATTTCAGCCATTTCTTCAGTAATAGTAGCGTCACTTCCAGCACTGGCAGAAGGCATTGAAACATCACTTCCCCGACTCGCCATGTTTTAACAACACAAGTTCTCTCTCTGATTCTGTGAAGAAATGCTAGCACACCAGCATACATCCGAACGGCACGCCTCTCAAAAGTAAATGACGGCAGCCCTACCTTGTTGCTAACAAGCCCCCGTAGAGATGATGTCATACCTCCCTGCCGATTTGGGTTTAAGCTTGCAACGGGCGATGAATAATAATGTGTCGCACTGCGTCAGTTCGTTGTCGGGCAGTAATTGCAATTTATCGATTTTGCCGTGTCGAGTAACAACAGCAGCAGTTCGTTGTCGGGCAGTAATTGCAATTTATCGATTTTGCCGTGTCGAGTAACAACAGCAGCAGGGTCAGTCTGGAGTAAGACTGTTAAGCCATATACATTTTTAGTTCATTTATGTCTCTGGGGAGAATGTCTTTATGCGGGTTGACGATCGCCAAATCTTATCTTGCACGTAAGCCCCCATTTTAAAGTGTTAATTTCGTCAATTTTAGAGGTTTTGAGGTGTTAATTTTTTGTGAAACAGGTGTTAATTTTGGCCAAAACTGATAGTGATGGACGTGATTTGTATGTGAAAAGGGGGGGTTTTCGTGCAAAATAAGATGGGCAACCTTGAACCCGCATATTTACATTCTTATTCATCATAGACAGAAGCAGGCAGCCCTCAGAGCCATACAGGAAGATGACAATGCTCTGACGGTCCTTCTCTGGGTAGATTCACAAAACGCTATAGACCCGACATTAATAACCTAATTGAAAACGCATCAGCAGACTGGAAATGATTCTGTGAATACACTGTAACTGCCGCCCTCCGGGAGAACTCACTAACGCCAGCTGCGCAACTAACCAATTATTGTCATTAGTAGGGGGCTTAGCAGGTGGTGTTCAGCGTATGTTACATTAGAAAACAGGAGTGGGACTCTCCATAAAGGAAAGAAGAGGAAACAGTCTCGGGGGGTCCGGGGGCATGCCCCCCTCACCCCCACCCCCCCCCCCCGGGAAACTTTTGGGTTGCTACATTCAGTTCTGTGCAATCTGGTATATTTTGAGATTGAATTTAACAAATTTTATAGGAAAAAATATAACTTTTTTTTTACACAAAAAGCTATTTTAAAAAATCAACTATACTTACTGTTTTTCACAGCTTGGACCAAGTGTAGATGAGGAGTTCCTTTTCAACCTAATGGCACACAAAATTAATGCAAGATGTCCAGCTCCCAAATGTGGAGCTGGACATCTTGCATTAATTTTGATAATTTTTTAAATGTGATCCACCAAAACAACCTTCCGCGTGAACTGTTATTTATTTGCACTCGGCAAAGATTGCAGTAAGCAAGGCCACAGGCGTTTAGTTTGCCTGTGAAGTGGCCTATCACTTCATCATCATCCACCTTACTCTCCAACCAGTCCCACTTCCACTTGTTCTTCAAAGAACTGTTGCAGGAAACATTTTCTCCGCATGAAACGACGTCTCTTCGACGTGTCGCCATTTTGAAGATCGCAAAACCGGAAGGAGAAAGTTACCAAGTTAACTGGGAATCCAAGCCCTTTAAGAATTTTGAATACTTTGTGGATAAATGACACCCGATGTTTTTGAAGACATGAATCACGCGTGCCTGTACCCATCGTCAACACAGCACAGGCCTCCAAGGGTGGTACAGGACTGCTCTAAAGGCAGGTGAAGACAGTGCTTCTCTGGGTCCTCCCCAGCACCTTCGGCCGTTTCTTTTTCTTCTTTGCCTTAACTAGGCTGACCCTGGAGAAAGGGCCAGCGACGGCGAGGAAAGACCCACTGACCACTGGGAAAGTCCTGTTGACAGTGGGAAAGACTACAACTTTGGAATCTCTTTTGAGGGCACATAAGACTGTATGGCGAAGCTTGGCTGTGTCTGGAGTGGCACTGTCTTCATCTGTCCCTCGGCAGGGGTGGCTGTTGGGTCTGTGGGATGTGCTCGACAGCTGGAGAGTGGTGGTTTTTGCTGGTGGGCTCTGCAGTCATGAAATACGGGCTGGTACACCCATGGGGATGCTACTTTAAGGCTGTTATGAGTTGCATCCTGTGGTCTGTTTTACCTCTGTTCAGGAACAGTTATGTCCCTTGATATCTTAATGGAGTGTCCTGCGCGTGCCTGTACCCATAGTCAACACAGCACAGGCCTCCAAAGGTGATGCAGGACTGCTCTAAAGGCAGGTGAAGACAGTGCTTCTCTGGGTCCTCCCCAGCACCTTCGGCTGTTTCTTTTTCTTCTTTTCTTCAGATCGCTTCCGCGCAACTGACACACTGTTACGCGGATCCGAGGAAAAATCCCGCCCTGGAAAAGAAACCACTGAAGCCACCAAAGTGTCTCAGCAGCAGTGCAGTGTCTCCTCCAGTAGGTTGCCTCTTGAGAACTTGGCATTGACTGCTCCCTGTGGGTTGCTTGTGCTGGGCTGTGAACAGGGGGTCGAAATGAGCGGCGTGGATGCATCGCCATTGAGGTTGCACAGAAGGTAAGACAGAAAAAAAGAAGTAAGTGCTTCGAACAGGATCCTGTGAATAAAGGCGTGTAACTGCTCTGAACAGGATCCTGTGAATAAAAGTAACTGCTTCGAACAGGATACAGTGAATAAAAGTAACTGCTTCGAACAGGATCCAGTGAATAAAGGCGTGTAACTGCTTCGAACAGGATACAGTGAATAAAAGTAACTGCTTCGAACAGGATACAGTGAATAAAAGTAACTGCTTTGAACAGGACACAGTGAATAAAAGTAACTACTTCGAACAGGACACAGTGAATAAAAGTAACTGCTTCGAACAGGACACAGTGAATAAAAGTAACTGCTTCGAACAGGATCCAGTGAATAAAAGTAACTGCTTCGAACAGGACACAGTGAATAAAAGTAACTGCTTCGAACAGGATCCAGTGAATAAAAGTAACTGCTTCGAACAGGACACAGTGAATAAAAGTAACTGCTTCGAACAGGACACAGTGAATAAAAGTAACTGCTTCGAACAGGATCCAGTGAATAAAAGTAACTGCCTCGAACAGGATCCAGTGAATAAAAGTAACTGCTTCGAACAGGATCCAGTGAATAAAAGTAACTGCTTCGAACATGTTCCAGTGAATAAACGTGTGTACCTGCTTTGAACAGGATCCAGTGAATAGAAGTGTGTACCTGCTTTGAACAGGATCCAGTGAATAGAAGTGTGTACCTGCTTTGAACAGGATCTAGTGAATAGAAGTGTGTATCTGCTTTGAACAGGAGCCAGTGAATAGAAATGTGTACCTGCTTTGAACAGGATCCAGTGAATAGAAGTGTGTACCTGCTTTGAACAGGATCCAGTGAATAGAAGTGTGTACCTGCTTTGAACAGGATCCAGTGAATAGAAGTGTGTACCTGCTTTGAACAGGATCCAGTGAATAGAAGTGTGTACCTGCTTTGAACAGGATCCAGTAAATAGAAGTGTGTACCTGCTTTGCTACTGTTCAATGGATACTTGAAGAGATTCCAGTGTTAGCACTAGCAGTCTTGGGTTCTGAATGAATGTGTGGATGTTTGTGAATCGGCAGTGCTTGATCAAAATCTTTATGACAAGCTTCAGTGCAGGTGATTTCCGATATATACACTTTAAAAATCTTTATATGCTTTATATTATCTAGTTTAGAGATACGGCTCATCAGTGGAATTTAAAGCAGCCCCAAGATGGCCTCCTCAGCTTGCTTTATCATAACCGTCATGAAATATATTTTTTACTGAGAAGACTATTTCAAGAGAGAAATTTTGGTACATTCTACTTATGTGAAATAATGCATATGACATATTAAACTAAAGACATAAGGTCATCCAAGCTGCAGAAGACATGAGATGAGTTTTTCATATCGCTCTACGAATTTACATATAAATTACTGAATTTGAATTACCTGCCACAATAATTCATGGAGTTACCATTCAAAGAATTGAGCGGTACACTGTGCTTTGGTTTCTGATACGAGCCAGAAATGAATCGTGAACTGATCCTAAGAAGCCAATGATGTCCCCTTTATCAAAATGGAAAAAGGCATAAAGTCTCCATAATAGACATTCCTTTAGATTTACTGGCACTCTTTAAAGATCAGTAATGTTGACTTCCATACGTAAACCGAGGTTGAAAGACATGTATGTAAGGTCGTCTCTATTTGGATCATCACAGGAAGAGCAAGGCTACATGAATTCCCCTGCTTTTAGTGCCAAAAGAACGACAGAGATAACTGTCTCCTCTGACTTTTATCATGAACGAAATGACAGAGATAAATGTGTCAATTCTAATTTCATCACTTTAAGACATGACTGGGCCACGTGTTTCCTCTGATTTCATCACTAAAGACATGCCAGGGCCATGTTTTTCCTCTGTTTTAATCACTGACAGAATGACAGGGATAAGTTCGTCTCCTGCAATAGGTTCACTGACAGAATGACATGGACATGCGTGTTTAACCTCTACCAGATGACGTTGTTGACTACACAGTCCCGATCGTGTGGGTCGCCCAAGACCCACACATTTTGTAGAGGCTTTACCTATTGCTTAACCCTATTCAGACGCGTGGGTCTTGTAAGACCCACACCTGATAAACGGCAGTTCAACTTATTCCTCACCTGATGGGGTGGGTCATGTGCGACCCATTTAATATGTATAGGTCCTGGGCGAACCGCGACTAATTACGCTGATAATTGATTGTGCCCATCCATGAAATTTCTGTGACCGACCAACGGCTATTAAGATTGTCGAGGAACTCCTAAGATTTCGTGAGCATAGCTCTATCCGTTCATAAGATGCGATGTTTTTGTTGAGTCACTGGGCCATGAAAGACCCAGGAAGCACGGCGAAGGTTAATCTGATGTCACCACTTGTGGAATAACTTGGATGAGTGCGTTTCCTCTGATTTCATATCTAATGGAATGACATGGTTAAGCATGTTTTCTCCCGTGTCATCACTAACATAATGACAGGGATAAGTGCGTCTCCTTTGATGTCATCACTAACAGAATGACAGGGATAAGTGCGTCTCCTTTGATGTCATCACTAACAGAATGACAGGGATACATGCATTTCCTCCGATTTCATCACTTAAATGCTTCTCCCTATTTTTTCTTCAAGACTGCAGTCTCTTCCCTTCCCAGTCCTGGGTGATCAAACACTCTGCTAAGTTTATAGTAGGCTTTGTCTTGTATTGTGTCTCAATGCGTGTTTTTTGTTTTTGTTTTGTTTTTTTAAATGACTGGTGAGTTGATTTTAACGTGGTGACAGCCCTGATGTGGCCCTTTGCGGTCGGCTGGGCTATAAGCAACATTATCTCTCTCTCTCTCTGTATCAATGCTCCATTTACCACGCATATGACTGGCAGGCCAACGTGTTGTTTCATTCTTGCTGTGAGGGATGGTTGAGGCGGCCCATGAAGAGGTTCAGCCTGGCTTTGTTGTCACGCACAACCAACAGGAAGGGGTGGTCGGCCCTGAAGCTTGGAAGCATGACGCGCCAAACAATTCCCACTTCTGTCACCGCAGCTGCCGTTGCACCTTTCTCGTCCACCAGGCCGACACAAACAAGTGTACTTGTCAAGCTTGACCGAGTGCAGGCAGATTCTCCAGTGACAGCCTGCCTGTGTTCATGGCGAGGAAATGACTACACGCTATGCTGTCTTTCAAAGGAACTGTGTAAATATTTGTGTAATTCCAGACTGTTGATCCTTTGGAAAATACGTTGAGTAAATAAAGTGCAATTCACCCTTCCATATTAGTGTTTTCATTTAATGATTCAAGTAGATAAAAAAAATAATTGACCCTGGGAACAAATCCTTGTTATTGGTTCCTACACGAATCTGAAAGGAACATTTACACATGACCTGGGTCTACTGTCTCCTTCAAACAACTAGTACACTGGCCAGCACTTCAGTTGCTGGGAGTAATGTGAAAAAAGGCCCCTGCCAGACTTAAACTATAGGCCTGTGATGACGTCATTTGAAAGACTGATGAGGTAGATATCAGGCCACTGTTCAATGAAGACTCAAAGAGATTTTTGTGTTTGCACAAATTGTCTCAAGTCACACACACATACACACACCGTTTCTCTCTCTCACGCACACACGCTCTTCTCACCCGACACCAAACACACTAACGCACTCTCTCTCTCTCTCTCTTTTTCACACCCACACGCACTCTCATACACACACTCTCTGTATCATACACACACAATCTCTCTCTCTCTTTCTCCTTCAGTTATGGCCTTGGCCTACAGTCAATAAACATGCGCATTCGCGTTCTCTCCAGTACACACACACACACACACACACACACACACACACACACACACACCGCACTCTGTCTCTCTTTCTCACACGGACACATACACACACACTCTCTCTCTCTCTTTCTCTCTCTCTCACACACACACACACACACACACACACACACACACACGTTCTCTCTCTACCACACTACACACACGCACGCACACGCACTTGCACACACACACGTTCTCTCTCTACCACACTACACACACACACACACACACACACACACACACACACACACACACACACACACGCACGCACGCGCGCGCGCACACACACACATCACCCCCAATACCTCAATGACGGCCTCATGCTTGACGTCGGCCACCTTCAGAAGTCCAGAAGACATCCTGGAGAGGTCGGCCCGGTCACTGAAGATATCAATGAGGCCCAGGGACTGCAGGATCTCCTTCATGGATGTCTTCACCCGCAGGGTGAACTTGGGCACCGAGATCGCGTACCGGCGGGCCTGGGGCATGTTGCTGAGTGCTTCCTCCAGAGTCTGCGCACACACACACACACACACACACACACACACACACACAACACAACACAACACAACACACACACACACACGCACACAACACACACACACACACATATACACACACAACACAACACAAGATTAAGAAAGCTAGCTACCCAAGTGAGTTATCGTCTGTTCTAAAACATTGTGCAGGTCAGATTACTCCTGTTTTCACTGATGTTTTCAATTACTCTGTCCATGTTCCTTATAAAAAAAAAAAGTTGAAAAAAGCATCACGCTCAATGATTACAGACCTGCTGCGCTGACATCAGCAGTCGGCCTAACTGATTTTTGTTTAACGCCCTGTGCTTCGTTTTCTGCAACCTGTGACTGGTCTCTTCATGGAGTCACCATGGGCTTCAAAGTGGGGCGAGTTATGGCAGAAAGGGAGACAAGCGCCAAAGAAAGAGGACTGGGTCGCCAAACGAAGGCACAAACAATTTACAAAACAAACACAATGGACAAACCGACAGACACTCATGTCCTGGGTCTGGAAGCAAAATTGTAACACACACATTCTGCACCCAGAAAGTGACTCTCTGTTCGTCCTTTTTCATTGATTTGAAGGTTGTTTCTCCCGCCTGAAGATGACCCGAGATGCGCTATGTTTATTTTATGATTATGACCCAATAGGTCGAGATGCGCCATGTTTATTTTGTGGTTAATGCGTCCCTTCGTTAGGTGGCCCAGTGGCTCTGGTTTTGCGCTGGATTCATTGTAGTTCACCTATGGGGAGGACAGGTCGGTAGAGGGGGGCGTGTCTCTTCAGTCTATTCTCTTACAATTAGAATGGTCCTGTACGCATTGGCCGTATTCTGTTCATTGATTCCAGATCGATGTTTACCGTCACAGTCAGTCACAGTAGGAAACGTGATGTGTGTCAAAACTGAAACACTGACGCTCTCCAATGATGAGGTTTACCTCCCTTGCTCTTCACACACACACACACACACACACACACACACACACACCTCAGAGGACAGACGGTCCACCACGTCCGGCAGTCCGTTTTGCTGGTCCGGCAGAACGATGAACAAGGAGAAACGGTCATCCGTCCCGAAGGGCAGCTCCAGCACGTTGGCCATCAGGTCCTGCAGAACCTTGACCGAGTAGGCCCCGTCACGTGTCATCGTGGGCACGCGCACCACGTGCCCGGAAGCGGTGACGAAGTCCTGCGGTGACGTGTTTCTCTCGTCAAAGATGTCCCTCCACGTGCCCTGTAAAACGTCACGGGGCGAACAATGGCTGGTCAGTACGGAGAGAGAATTTAATGAGAAGAAACTGACTTGCTCTCCTCAAAGTCGTCCATGACTTGAAATCTTGATCAACGAAAAGATCGTGTGCATTTGAAAACGGGTGAGGCATGGCGTGTACACTAATGTGAGTATCAGAAGTGCACTAAACTTGCATTGAGGTCGATGGTCCACGCCCTGACCAAGTGTAATATGGCAGAGAGTGTAGTATGGCAGAGAGTGTAGTATGGCAGAGAGTGTAGTATGGCAGAGAGTGTAGTATGGCAGAGAGTGTAATATGGCAGAGAGTGTAGTATGGCAGAGAGTGTAGTATGGCAGATAGTGTAATATGGCAGAGAGTGTAATATGGCAGAGAGTGAGTGTAGTATGACAGAGTGTAGTATGGCAGAGAGTGTAATATGGCAGAGAGTGTTCTCTGTAATATGGCAGACAGTGTAATATGGCAGAGAGCGTAATATGGCAGAGAGTGTAATATGGCAGAGAGTGTAATATGGCAGATTGGAAAAGCCTTTTAAAGGGATGTAGGGGGACTGAACCTATGAAACACGTCACTGGCACCACCAGAACAACACCTTCAAACGGCCAGAGACAATCTTTTTTATCACACTGAACGCTTGTGGGATTCAAACCGGCGACATCAGAACGAAGACATACTAATGCCACTAAGCAAGCATCTAAAAATCACATTAAGAGAGAGACAGAGAAAAAGGAGGGGGGGGGGAGACAAAGGGACAGTATACAAGCAAGCCTTTTCACAGAAAAACAACAACATGCACAATTCAAATGCTCCCACACAAAACACCTCAATCACTCAGAGTGAAGGATGGTCAAAGAGATGCAACTCCTTACCTGAAAGAATACGGCATTGAGCAGAAGAATCACCGTGTCCGGAGTTATTTCCCCTGGGTTGAGGAAGTCACGAATTTTACCTCCTGTTGAACGAAGCACCCAGTCGTTGATGGGTCCCTCTGGTCTGGGACCTTCCAACCTTCTGGGATAGGCTCCATACAGAAAGAGCATGTTGGTTCTAAACCTGGTGGGCAGAGGAGAGATCAGCCTGGTTTACATCAGACAAGACGTTAACTGGAAACAAACTGCGTGTCAGCAATTTCCCACAAGATCCCCAAGATCTGACACAGGCTGTTGTTAATATCCCACGACAATATCCCCAAGATCTGACACGGGCTGTCAATGTTCCACGACTGACGCTGCTAATGAATAGCGTGACCTGTTCGTATGTCCCTTCTTTTTTTTTAAACACCGCCAGACGGTGATATTTACTGAAAATTTGTCACAGCCTTCACGACCCAACGCCCTGAAAAACAACAAAGAAATAAACTCACATATAAATATGTTTGTGTACATACACATGATTTCTGTGTATGTGTGTGTGTGCGCGCGCGCGCGCGTGTATGTGTATGTGTGTGTGTGTGTGCGCGCGCGCTAGAGAATCATATTTACCCAAACGTTATAATAGTCGATACAGCCAAACGCACTGACGCTGTACACAATAAATAATTCATATATTTTTCTATTTAGATATCTATCTACCCATCCACATATCTTTCCTACACACACACACACACACACGGAGAGAGAGAGAGAGAGAGAGAGAGAGAGAGAGAGAGAGAGAGGAGAGAGAGAGAGAGAGAGAGAGAGAGGGGGGGAGAAGGAGACACAGAGAGACAGAGTGAGGCAGAGAGGAAGTCCCGACACTGACTCATCGACCAGGTCGACTCTGTCGTCGTCGTAGTACAGAGCGTTGGCTATGTGCAGTGTGACGTTGTCGTTGGGGTCGGACGGGATGGAGTCCAAGTAGGATTTCAGGGGACGGTGAATCCATGGTTGGTGCCTCTGAGCCAGAACGGTCTGGGGGAGTACGTCATCAGCATATGAGTTCATACGTCACAGGTTCATGGTGGAGTCAACGTCATCAATATATGAGATAACACAACCCAGCTTTGTGGTGCAGTTCACGTCGCAAGTTTGTCACGTGACGCAACTCAGGTTTGTGGTACATGTAACGTCATCACTGTTTGACTTTGCACAACATAGCTTTATGACGCAGTTCACGTCATCACGTTGTGTCAGAACAAAAAGACAGCTTTATGGCCGAAAACGCCATCAGCGTGTAAGGTTGTTTTCAACAGTGTTTTTTTTTTCTTTCTTTCTTTCTTTTTCTTTTAGCCGAGTCAACATCATCATAGTGAGAGGTGACACAGAACGGCTTTGTAACAAAGTCAACATACTATTACGCATGTACTCTCTCTCTCTCTCTCTCTCTCTGTCTCTCTCTCTCTCTGTCTCTCTCTCTCTCTGTCTCTCTCTCTCTCTGTCTGTCTGTAAATGACTGGGAATGCCAAACAAAGTCAAAAACCGTCTTCACTTAAATACACTGTCAGGTACTGGGGGTCCCGACGGTCCGAACCACAGGAGAGTGGAGTCAGGCACCCATACCACACTCACCACAAAGCACAAGGACCAGGACATACACTCAAAAACAATATTTATTGCACATTAACAACACTCACACTGCGCACACACACACTAAGTGGGGGTGGGAACACTGGCAGAAGAGAGAGGACAGACAGAAAGGCAGGAGAAAGGGGAAAAGAAGAGCGAGATGCAGAGAGATTAACTACTAGATAGGCATCAAAATAAAATAATAAAGGAAAACACTGTTAAACCACCCAGTCCCGGGGATGCCCAAATTACACCTCTATTTTCCTTAGAAAGAAAAGAAGAAATAGAGACAATCTAAATATGATCACAACACAGGGCCTGAATTTTCAGGAAAGGAAGGGAAAAAAAAAATAAAGAAAAAAAAATGCAGAGGAAACAGAGGGGCCTGGACCACTACCACACCACTCGGACACTTTCAACCAACACTCATCTTGTCATCCAAGTCTTATGATGTCTTGATAGAAGTCGGGACTTCCAGCCGTCAGTGGAAGCACACAGACACCCTCCCGCCGTCGCCTCAGCAGCTCTCCCCAGCACCGCGGCCAAGGAGGAGGTAGGCCCGGGAGTTCCGAGGATAAAAGCCAGACCGCGAACCACCAGAGAAACCCAACAAGCAAACAAACAAGCCCTAAAGGCTGGGGTCAGTACCATGCTGGGAATATGGTTCCAGTTTGGTCAGTGTCAGTGGGTTGTGGTCAGTTGGTCGAGGCCCCAAACAAAGAAGGGTGTACGAGGGAGATAAGAGGGAGGAAAGCAGCAGATAGAAGAATGAAAAGCAGAAAAAATGAGGTCCGTCCAATAAGAAAGAGTAGGCGTCCATCGAAAAATAAATACTGAGGTAAGGAACAGAGGGCTTGTATTGGTCAAGTCATGTCACACATGATACAGGCCTAATCTTAATTAACTAACTGTTAATGCAAACCTGATAAATTTGCCACGAGTCAACCTTCCTTAATATTTATCCATCTATTTCAATCCAAAACTGACATAGGTAGGAACATTTTAGAAAGAATTATGCATTGAATCGACAGGTGATTGAGCAACCACTGGCAAACTTACTTTAAATTAAAAAAAAGAACACTAAATATTTCGAACCATCCCCCGTAGGCATTTTGCTATTTTATATATAAAATGAATTATGCTATAATGAACACTCACCCGCAAACTTGCACACACAGTATTTATGCATTAACGAAGAACGAAAACATGGGAGGAGAAAACAATGACTGGAAGAGAGGGTGGATGAGTGTCTCGCACCCACCCTCGGTAAACTTTGCCCTCAACCAAACACACCGCGGTTCGCCTCATGAGTCAAAATCTACTCTCCAACCAAATAAAACAGGCTCTTAGTCTCCGCCAAAAAGCAAATAATATTGTAAAATTATGAAAGTACGCCGGACACTAAATTTCAATGAAACAATTCTTTTGCTCTATGCGTTTAGCCATACTCGACCGGCAATATCTCGCACTCACAAGATTTGTAGCAGGACAAACTAAACAAACCCTGCACAAGAAGCAGACGAAAACCAGCAGAGCACGCAAATCTTTTAGAGAGAAACTGACGATAGAAAGAATTATGACCTCCACTTAGAATTAAAAAAAAGTGATTTACTTTACATTAACCGTGGGAAAATTACGAAGAAGCCTATCTCAAGGAACAAAACGTCACTTACCAACAGGCTTGTGAAAAGCTAGCCGTGTGCTACGCTCCGTTCACTGAAGAACCAGCGTCTCCAACAACCGGCCTCCCAACTCTCCGACGAGGAAAAGAATGGTCGTGAGACCACAGCCCCAGCCCTGGTCAGCAGGAAGAGAGCTCCCAAGTCACCAACCACCAAAAACCCCTATGCCCAATCAAAGAAGGATAGCACTCCGGGTGAGGTGAAGATTCCAATGAAGAAATCAAAACAGCAATGAAGCTGAACCCGAAACGCTACCAGGGAGAAGATATGTCTTCGACTCGAAAGCTGGACTTTCGCAAAGTGCCAAGAGACAACCGCAACAAAAACGTCACTTCGATTCTAGGGTGAGAAACACAACCCAGAAAAACGAGCAACAAAAACGAGGTCCCAGTCGTTCAAGATGAAA
>CM031623.1:50024230-50044047 GCA_018398815.1 Conus ventricosus | reverse complement strand
ACAATACCACTGTCCCTTAACACAGACCATGAACGGGCAATACCACTGTCCCTAAACTCAGACCCTGAAAGTACAACACCACTGTTCTAAATGTTGGCCTTGAAGTGACAATTTCAGGCATGGCATACCTTCGCACTGGCACGCGGTACCTGTATGCATTATGGCAAATGATCCATGTGGTCAGAATTTGCCATGGACTACACAGGGGCTCAAAGACAAAAGGCAGCTCCTTCAGTCCGTCTCTCCCTATCGTCTGTCTTTTGTCCACATTCTACTGTCCCTCGCTCTGCATCTTGTACACAAACTACGATAAAACAAACAAACAAAATTTAAAAGGGAGAAAAATAATGGACTGGGATTAGACTGAGAGACAGCACGGCAAACAAACAGGCAAAAGTTACACAGAATTACAACACTTACCACCACAACGGATTGCCAGGGGCAACAGAAGCAGGAGGATGAGTGGCATCATTCTTGGTGTTGACATCGTGGCTGTCCTTCAGTTCTAAAATAGTTCAAATGAAATAACATGAAATGCAGTCAAATCCAGTTATATCAATGATAGCAATGATGATGATAATAGTACTAACACTAAAACTAATAAAGGAAGAGAGGAAGAAAACGGAGCAGGACAGAAGGATAAAGAGAAGGAGGATACAAATTATGGAAAGGACGGAATGTTATACATATATTGACAGTTTCAATGATAACCATGATTTTGATCTTATATAAATGATAGAGTTCATATAGAAGGCTGGAAAAGTGGTAGGTTGGAGTGTTGAAAATATTGTAATATACAGACGTAATATTAACAATAGTAGTAAATATGATAACTGTAACATTTATGAAGTTATAACGTCAGTTGTATTGATGATAATAGTCAACAAAAATGGGCAATAATAATAATAATGTTAATAATAGTTTGTCACGGACAAAAATAGAAAAACCGAATTCGTGGTCAGTCGCCAGCCAGTTTAATTGGACATAAGTCCAAACTCAAATATCCTGGTTTCCAAGCAGACAACTCCATGTGTCGCGTCAGCCAATTAGGCACGGCGAATAGGCTATTTTTAGTTCTTCCCGGAGACAGCACTGTCCAGCAGACAGACTAAGTAGCTTGGCCGACGTCTCAATAGGTCTGGCCAGACGGGTCTCGGCGCCTGGGTCAGACTGAGACAGCCAATTTGCAAGACCAGCGCCCACAAGTTAAGTCGGACGTCGCCGGCTAAAGTAGGAGGGGGAAGGTATTGTGTGGTGGGGTGAAATCAAGCTAATTAATTAAATGACCCATTGACCACCACAGAGAGCAAGGCCGGTAGATGTGACTTTGACGATTTGAATGTCCAATGGAATTAGAAGGGAGGTAACCTCGACAAGGCGGGAAAATTTCTGACCAATGGTACTCACCCTTTGACACATAGGATGAGAATAAGAAAGTGAGGAGAGAAGAGAATGAGGACAGACAGAGAGAGAGGAAGAGGTTCTGGTGTAGTCTCTGCACGAGAGAAAAGCAGAGAGATGAGAGGGGAGTGAAGAGAACCCAGTTGAAGCATTAGCACCAGATAGAGTCTGCAGAGGAAGGACTAAGGAGAGATGTTGAGAGAGAGAGTTGCTAACTGATGAAGAGAAAAAAAAAAGAAAAAGAAAAAGAAAAGAAAAGCAACCATGTCCATTTGATAGAGCAGACTAGAAGAGAGAGAAAGAGTGCAATGCGTTAATGCAGGAAGAAAGAAAGGAGAACAGATCGATGTCTGGTAGTCACTGTTCAATCTGAACCGGGGTTCGACCTCATACCTGGCAGCGCCACTTTCATCAGCAGTCCAACCTGACCAGTGCCAGCAGTCTAACCTGACCAGTGCCAGCAGTCCAACCTGACCAGTGCCGGCAGTCCAACCTGACCAGTGCCAGCAGTTGTGTCGTGACTGGTGTTTGTGAAAGTGACAGTGAAAAGAAAGAAAAAGAAGAAAAGGAAAGACTGTGATTCGTAAATAGTTTAAGATCACCTGGCCAGGTAAAGTGGAAATCTATTTATACCCGGGTCAGTTATGATGATTTAGATGAATGGTTTTGTGAAGTTCAAGGAAAGAGAGAATGTTTTATTTTGTTTGACTCCATGCGCATTGATGTTTGTTTCTATGATCATGTGTAGTAAAGTTATAGACTTTACTAGTGGTTTGATGTGACGAATGCATGATATATGAATGAGATTGTAAGCAAGCTGTGAGTGTGTTTGGGCTGTGCGCTAGTCCTTCCTCCACTGACATACCCCGAGGTTGACAATTTATATACTTAAGGTGTTGCGTCAGCCAATTAGGCACCGCGGAGAGGCTCCACGGAGACAGCACCGTCCGGCAGACGGACTGAGTAGCTTGGCCGACGTCTCAATAGGTCTGGCCAGACGGATCGCTACGTCTAGGTCAGACTGATCCGGCTAATTTGCAGGACCAGCGCCCACAAGTTAAGTCGGACGTCGCCGGTTGAAGTAGGAAGGGGGAAGGTATTGTGTGGTGGGGGTGAAATCAAGCTAATTAATTAAATGACCCATTGACCACCACAGAGAGCAAGGCCGGTAGATGTGACTTTGACGATTTGAATGTCCAATTGAATGAGAGGGGAGGTAACCTCAGTATAAGGCGGGAAAAATACTGACCAATGGTACTCACCCTTTGACACATAGGATGAGAATAAAAAAGTGAGGAGAAGCAGAACGAAAGAGAGAGAGAGGAAGAGGTTCTGGGTGTAGTCTCTGCATGAGAGAAAAGCAGAGAGATGAGAGGGGGAGTGAAGAGAACCCAGTTGAAGCATTAGCACCAGATAGAGTCTGCAGAGGAAGGACTAAGGAGAGATGTTGAGAGAGAGAGAGTTGCTAACTGATGAAGAGAAAAAAAAAGAAAATGAAAAAGAAAAGAAAAGCAACCATGTCCATTTGATAGAGCAGACTAGAAGAGAGAGGGAGAGAGTGCAATGCGTTAATGCAGGAAGAAAGAAAGGAGAACAGATCGATGTCTGGTAGTCACTGTTCAATCTGAACCGGGTTCGACCTCATACCTGGCAGCGCCACTTTCATCAGCAGTCCAACCTGACCAACGCCAGCGGTCTAACCTGACCAGTGTCAGCAGTCTAACCTGATCAGTGCCAGCAGTCCAACCTGACCAGTGCCAGCAGTTGTGTTGTGACTGGTGTTTGTGAAAGTGACAGTGAAAAGAAACGAAAAGAAGAAGAAAAGGAAAGACAGTGATTCGTAAATAGTTTAAGATCACCTGGCCAGGTAAAGTGGGAATCTATTTATACCCGGTTAATTATGATGATTTAGATAAATGGTTTTGTGAAGTTCAAGGAAAGAGAGAATGTTTTATTTTGTTTGACTCCATGCGCATTGATGTTCGTTTCTATGATCATGTGTAGTAAAGTTATAGACTTTACTAGTGGTTTGATGTGACGAATGCATGATATATGAATGAGATTGTAAGCAAGCTGTGAGTGTGTTTGGGCTGTGCGCTAGTCCTTCCTCCACTGACATACCCCGAGGTTGACAAGCTTTGTTTATAATGAATATATATATATATATATATATATATATATATATATATATATAATATATATATATATATATATATATATATATATATAGTGGAAAAAACAAAAAGTGGAAGAAAAGAGAGAGAAAAAAATGGGGCACAAAACTGCTAGGTTATCTTCCTTTTTTTTCTTTTTTTTACTGCCCCAACGTCTGCGCCACCTCAGAGGCAGTGCACCCACTCCGCTCATTCTGACACCCCGTCCACAGCTACAGCCCGGTCGGCCCCGCCACAACCCCGGCACCAGCAATCCACATGGAGCAGTCAATGTCAAGTCGTCAAGAGGCAACCCACCGGAGGTGACACTGCACTGCTGCCGAATCATCTCGGTGGTGTTTAGCGGCGCCTGTTCTGATCAAACATACGCAGGACACCACCTACTAAGCCCCCTACTGACGACAATAATTGCTTAGTCGCGGAGCCGGCGTGAGTGAGCTCTCCCTCCGGAGGGCGCCACCACGTCCGTCCAATGACAGCCCCCATGGACTCGCCGATACCAGTGACCCCGACGGAATGAAACCAAGGCCACATACGTGGAGGGGACATCGAAATTGAGGTCACTATAAGAGAAGGGCATGAAGGGCCACAGAATTTGAGACACTTTTTTTTCTGCTGATCGATGAGAATGAGGATGATTAAGATGATGCTACAGATTTCCATTTCGGTCTGAACTACATGACAGGGCTGTACTCTACGCTTCCGTTCATAATACACCCCGGCGTCAACCAGGCCCGAGAGATACAGGCACCTGTCTATACAGGGAGTGTTCGCAGGAGTATCAGCCTGCGTGCGCGGAAGAAAAACAGAAAAGTGGAAAAAAAAGGTTAAAAAAAAGTCATTTCCCATTAAACCCTAGCACACAAGCACTAAAACCATCAAAAATTAAAGTGAATAAGTATTTCAATCTTGATGTTTCACCTGTTGTGCTACCTGATGGTTTCAGTGTTTGTGTGCTGGGGTTTAACTGGAAATGGAAATACGTATACGTAGTTAAGCTTTCCTGTCCCAGAAGAAGGTCCAAAAGGACCGAAATAGTGGACAAAAATCTTTTTTTTTAAAAAGAAACCAAAGTGGACAACCAAGCGGTTTTGTGTGTCCAGTTTTTTTTTCCGCGTCCTCCCCCCCCCCCCTTTTTTTTTTTTAAATCGTCTCACGACACCAAGAGAACAAACCAGTCAGCAGTGAAAGAGTGGTGCTGTCTGGAGTTTTAAGGTTTACACGTGTTACATATATATACACATGTACATATGCATATGTGTGTGTGTGTGTGTGTGTGTGTGTGTGTGTGTGTGTGTGTGTGTGTGTGTGTGTGTGTGTGTGTGTACACAAGCGGACGAGCATGCACAAAGAGACATCACCCAGGCTCCTAGTCCACACTGTTTATTCCAGATCTCTTTCAGGGTGGAGCACGAAGAACACTGGAGTCTGGGACAACGGGTCAATCTGCACCTCATCAGAAAACTCACCATTTTCTTTAAACAGTCAAACTGATGTTATTGCTTAGCGTACAAGCGCCTGTGCCCAAGACGACGTCAACTGACAGCACGCTCACGCCCCCTTGCACCAGTCGGCGTCACAGAGTGCCACTCGCCATCAGTCATGGTGGGTCAAGTACAAGTTGTCGAAAACTAGGGCGTATGCTGGGGGACCTGAGTTTCTCGAGTCGAACTTAATGATGTTGTTAACTGCACGAGTGACCTCGACTGCTTGCTTTCCTCTGTTCGCACAAAATGTTAGTTAGTTTCCTGTTGAATGGTCGTGGGTTTGATCTGGGCTTGTGTACGCGAGATGCCCCTTCAAAGCAGTTCGCAGCCGAATATATAGCACCCTTTCCAGCTATCATGACTTAACAACAACAACAACAACAACAATAACAATAATAATAACAGTAATAAAAATAATAACGAGAAGAAGAACAACAACAATAACAACAACAAAAGAGATAATGAAATGAAGTTACTTCTGCCATAGCGTAAAAAAATCTTAGATCGATAGACAAGTATGTAGCAAAATCTTTTATATTACATGCTGCTTTCATTAATATATATATATATATATATATATATATATATATATATATATATATATATATATATATATAATGATTAAAAGCAAATCTTAAAACCCGGGACGACAAACTTGTTTCGAGGTCCTTCCTCTCTTCAGATCCCGTGCCAATCCCCTGCTACTGATCCCGGGTTTTAAGATTTGCTTTTAATCATTATTTTAGCTGCTCCCGCATGGTTGAGCACTTTTTCAAAGAAAAGCCGGAAAATATATTACCAGCTATATATATATATATATATATATATATATATATATATATATATATATATATATCTGACTTCCATAAAAAACGCGAAAATTTGAAAGGCTATTTTTCGGGTGAAAAGGGGTGAATATACAATATTAAACCATTGTGGCAAGTTGTTTGGGTTCAAGACTCACGTGCAGTGAAAAAATTGTGAGCAACACATCATTCCCGGCATTGGAGGGTCAACAAAAATGGCAAACTGGTTGCTGCATGTGAGGCACGTGCACACCATGCAGAGCAAAGTTAACCAGCGACAAGTACGCAGGCATGCAGCCTTTATAAAGCCGCGCTACAAGGTTCAGGTAACGACTTGCCGTCTGAGCGCTACAGAGATGCCAAGACTACGAGCAGAGGAACGCAATCGTGCCCTAGGCCATCTGGAGGCTGGTGTGGATGCCAGGCAGGTCGCCAACATCTTTAACGTCCACATCTCAACCATCTATCGTCTGCAGCACCGCATGCGAGTCACTGGTACCACTGATGATCGTCCCCAGCCTTGGGTCACCACACAAAGAGAGGATCGCCATCTTGTTCGAACCCGTCTGCGGGACAGGCGGCAAACAGCCGCTAACACTGTTTGACAGGTGCCTGGGAATCTCCAGCAACGAATCAGCCTCAACACTATGCGGCGGCATCTTCAGAGAACAGGCTGGCATGTAGGCGTCCTCACAGAGGTCCGGTACTGACACCAAGACACCGGCAGGACAGGCTGCAGTGGGCACAAGCCTGAATCAACTGGCGCAGGCAGCAGTAGGGACGCATACTGTTCTCAGATGAGAGCCGTTTTTGTATTGACATGGCTGACGGTCGTGTCAAAATATGGCGTCAACCTAGTGAACGCTATGCTGACTCCTGTGTGGTAGAGCGGAACCCCTGGGGAGGCCCAAACGTTATGATATGGGTGCAATTGGCATTAACCACGCGCGCGCTATAGGACCAGTCATCTTTCAGAACATTGGTCCTGGTCACGGACAGGGTGTCAATGCACAGCGCTACATCAACCAGGTGCTTAAACCCCATGTCGATCCTTTTTTTGCGCAACACCCAAACTGGACATTCCAACAAGACAGTGCAAGACCACACACCGCCAGGGCCACCCAGCAATTTCTTCAGCATAACAACGTCAATGTGCTGCCCTGGCCAGCCCTCAGTCCCGATTTAAACCCAATAGAACATTTTTGGGATGAACTTGGCAGACGGTTGGACCTCCTGCGTCCACGACCAGCAACAGCGGCTCAACTTCACCAGGCCATCGTCCATGTGTGGGCTGGTGTGCCAAGGGGACGCATCAACCACCTGGTCCACTCAATGAGCCACAGGTGTCAAGCAGTTGTCAACGCAAATGGTGGCCACAAACAGTATTAGGACTTCAAGCTGGTTTGTCACGTGACCTTGGATTTTCCACACAAAAGACATATTGCTGAGACATTTTCACACATTACCGGGGTAATGAATCAAATCACGTTGAATTCTCGCTTCCACTCCGTACAATTGTGACCAATAAAATTCACCCCCAACCTTCAGCTTGTTTTGTTTTCGAGTTTTTTATGGAAGTCAGTATATATATATATATATATATATATATATATATATATATATATATATATATATATATATATATATATATATATAAGGTATTAAAAGAAATCTACAAATTTGTTTCGAGCGCCTCTGGAAATCGTTTTGGGTATTTTAACCACATTGATCTATATATATATATATATATATATATATATATCAATATGCCTCCACCCTCCCCCTCCCTCTACCCCCCCCCCCCCCCCCCCCCCCCCCCCCCGCCGTCAGCTGGGCTTTAGACAACATGAATGAAAGTGAAAGTTAAAAGTATGTCGTGCTGAGTAGTTCAGCCGTTCTGGGTACTTCATTGCAATCAGATAACAACAACAACAACAACAACAACAACAACAAAAATGTTTTAAAATCTTCCAAACTGATAGTTCAGTGAAACAAACACTCACTGAATTCCACATTAGCCAATAGCACTACAAAGTAGTTAACTAGGATTCATTCTAGTCTTTAAACCAATTGCAGAACAAAAAGAAACATTGAATTCCACATTAGCCAATAGCACTACAAAGTAGACAACTAGGATTCATTCTAGTCGTTAAACCTGCTGCCGTGGCGAAGTGGCTAGCGTCGCGGACTCCCGGGTGAGAGGTCGTGCGTTCGATCCCCATCAGGGCCATTTATCTGTGGGATTTTTCTGCCAGGCCCGGCTACCCAGAGTTGAGTTTGCCATGGGCTCATCTGGGAAAACTGGGACCACACAGTCGAGTTTCATCTACTTAATTAATGGATGTGTCTTTGAGAGTGTTGTTCAAATTTCCTGACCAACACTGCAGGTATCTGTATCTTTCGGCCTGATGACGTCGTGATATACTATGAATGTAAGAGTAGAGTACAGCCCTGTCATACATTCTTAGACCGACTTGAAATCTGCATCTCATCTTCATCTTCCTCATCTTCATCATCAGCATTGGAAAAGAAAAAATTCAATGATGTGTTCGGAACAAGCGCTCATGTCCCAAGACGACGTCAACTGACAGCCACATTTCTTTAACAGTAAACTGATTTGCTTAGACAACGCCTGTGCCAAAGACGACGTCAACTGACAGCACGCTCACGCCCCTTCACCTCGGCGTCACAGAGTGCCACTCGCCATCAGTCATGGTGGGTCAAGTACAAGTTGTCGAAAACTAGGGCGTATGCTGGGGGACCTGAGTTTCTCGAGTCGAACTTAATGATGTTGTTAACTGCACGAGTGACCTCGACTGCTTGCTTTCCTCTGTTCGCACAAAATGTTAGTTAGTTTCCTGTTGAATGGTCGTGGGTTTGATCTGGGCTTGTGTACGCGAGATGCCCCTTCAAAGCAGTTCGCAGCCGAATATATAGCACCCTTTCCAGCTATCATGACTTAACAACAACAACAACAACAACAATAACAATAATAATAACAGTAATAAAAATAATAACGAGAAGAAGAACAACAACAATAACAACAACAAAAGAATAATGAAATGAAGTTACTTCTGCCATAGCGTAAAAAAATCTTAGATCGATAGACAAGTATGTAGCAAAATCTTTTATATTACATGCTGCTTTCATTAATATATATATATATATATATATATATATATATATAATATATATATATATATATATATATAATGATTAAAAGCAAATCTTAAAACCCGGGACGACAAACTTGTTTCGAGGTCCTTCCTCTCTTCAGATCCCGTGCCAATCCCCTGCTACTGATCCCGGGTTTTAAGATTTGCTTTTAATCATTATTTTAGCTGCTCCCGCATGGTTGAGCACTTTTTCAAAGAAAAGCCGGAAAATATATTACCAGCTAATATATATATATATTATATATATATATATATATATATATATATATATATATATATATATACTGACTTCCATAAAAAACGCGAAAATTTGAAAGGCTATTTTTCGGGGAAAAGGGGTGAATATACAATATTAAACCATTGTGGCAAGTTGTTTGGGTTCAAGACTCACGTGCAGTGAAAAAATTGTGAGCAACACATCATTCCCGGCATTGGAGGGTCAACAAAAATGGCAAACTGGTTGCTGCATGTGAGGCACGTGCACACCATGCAGAGCAAAGTTAACCAGCGACAAGTACGCAGGCATGCAGCCTTTATAAAGCCGCGCTACAAGGTTCAGGTAACGACTTGCCGTCTGAGCGCTACAGAGATGCCAAGACTACGAGCAGAGGAACGCAATCGTGCCCTAGGCCATCTGGAGGCTGGTGTGGATGCCAGGCAGGTCGCCAACATCTTTAACGTCCACATCTCAACCATCTATCGTCTGCAGCACCGCATGCGAGTCACTGGTACCACTGATGATCGTCCCCAGCCTTGGTCACCACACAAAGAGAGGATCGCCATCTTGTTCGAACCCGTCTGCGGACAGGCGGCAAACAGCCGCTAACACTGTTTGACAGGTGCCTGGGAATCTCCAGCAACGAATCAGCCTCAACACTATGCGGCGGCATCTTCAGGAGAACAGGCTGGCATGTAGGCGTCCTCACAGAGGTCCGGTACTGACACCAAGACACCGGCAGGACAGGCTGCAGTGGGCACAAGCCTGAATCAACTGGCGCAGGCAGCAGTAGGGACGCATACTGTTCTCAGATGAGAGCCGTTTTTGTATTGACATGGCTGACGGTCGTGTCAAAATATGGCGTCAACCTAGTGAACGCTATGCTGACTCCTGTGTGGTAGAGCGGAACCCCTGGGAGGCCCAAACGTTATGATATGGGTGCAATTGGCATTAACCACGCGCGCGCTATAGGACCAGTCATCTTTCAGAACATTGGTCCTGGTCACGGACAGGGTGTCAATGCACAGCGCTACATCAACCAGGTGCTTAAACCCCATGTCGATCCTTTTTTTGGCGCAACACCCAAACTGGACATTCCAACAAGACAGTGCAAGACCACACACCGCCAGGGCCACCCAGCAATTTCTTCAGCATAACAACGTCAATGTGCTGCCCTGGCCAGCCCTCAGTCCCGATTTAAACCCAATAGAACATTTTTGGGATGAACTTGGCAGACGGTTGGACCTCCTGCGTCCACGACCAGCAACAGCGGCTCAACTTCACCAGGCCATCGTCCATGTGTGGGCTGGTGTGCCAAGGGGACGCATCAACCACCTGGTCCACTCAATGAGCCACAGGTGTCAAGCAGTTGTCAACGCAAATGGTGGCCACAAACAGTATTAGGACTTCAAGCTGGTTTGTCACGTGACCTTGGATTTTCCACACAAAAGACATATTGCTGAGACATTTTCACACATTACCGTGTAATGAATCAAATCACGTTGAATTCTCGCTTCCACTCCGTACAATTGTGACCAATAAAATTCACCCCCAACCTTCAGCTTGTTTTGTTTTCGAGTTTTTTATGGAAGTCAGTATATATATATATATATATATATATATATATATATATATTATATATATATATATATATATATATATATATATATATAAGGTATTAAAAAAATCTACAAATTTGTTTCGAGCGCCTCTGGAAATCGTTTTGGGTATTTTAACCACATTGATCTATATATATATATATATATATATATATATATCAATATGCCTCCACCCTCCCCCTCCCTCTACCCCCCCCCCCCCCCCCCCCCCCCCCCCCGCGTCAGCTGGGCTTTAGACAACATGAATGAAAGTGAAAGTTAAAAGTATGTCGTGCTGAGTAGTTCAGCCGTTCTGGTACTTCATTGCAATCAGATAACAACAACAACAACAACAACAACAACAAAAAATGTTTTAAAATCTTCCAAACTGATAGTTCAGTGAAACAAACACTCACTGAATTCCACATTAGCCAATAGCACTACAAAGTAGTTAACTAGGATTCATTCTAGTCTTTAAACCAATTGCAGAACAAAAGAATCATTGAATTCCACATTAGCCAATAGCACTACAAAGTAGACAACTAGGATTCATTCTAGTCGTTAAACCTGCTGCCGTGGCGAAGTGGCTAGCGTCGCGGACTCCCGGCTGAGAGGTCGTGCGTTCGATCCCCATCAGGGCCATTTATCTGGGGGATTTTTCTGCCAGGCCCGGCTACCCAGAGTTGAGTTTGCCATGGGCTCATCTGGGAAAACTGGGACCACACAGTCGAGTTTCATCTACTTAATTAATGGATGTGTCTTTGAGAGTGTTGTTCAAATTTCCTGACCAACACTGCAGTATCTGTATCTTTCGGGCCTGATGACGTCGTGATATACTATGAATGTAAGAGTAGAGTACAGCCCTGTCATACATTCTTAGACCGGACTTGAAATCTTGCATCATCATCTTCATCTTCCTCATCTTCATCAATCAGCATTGGAAAAGAAAAAAATTCACAAATTCTATGGCCCTTCAAGCCCTGCTCTCATAGTGACATCAGTTTCGAGGTGCACGCACGCACGCATGCACGCACTCGTCCTCCCGAACACACACACACACACACACACACACACACACACACACACACACACACACACACACACACACACACACACACACACATACATTCCTGTAAGCCATTGCCAGAATATAACAGTTTTTGCATCATTTCCTTGTAACGGATACACACCAAAAAGGACAGAACACGTTGGCATTAATTTAGCACTGAAAGGTTTGAAACCAACAACATTGAAAATAGCAGCCCGAAGTCCTTATTGCAGCTCATTAAAACACCTCTTTGTTTATCGGCCAATGAGATAAGCCATAGGGGCATATTTGACACTGAGTGACTGGCGGGAAAGGAAACTAAGGTAAGAACGATGCTTTTTAGAGTTCATGGGGTTTGAAGTAGATGTTGAAGCCGTGTTAGTATCGCAAATGTGATAAATGCAGACTGGGCTTTTGCGAAGGCCTGCGCACTGTAATGACCCCAGCCGTTATACTGTATGCACTGTGGATGACCCCAGCCTTTACACTGTGTGCACTGTGGATGACCCCAGCCTTTATACTGTGTGCACTGTGGATGACCCCAGCCGTTATACTGTGTGCACTGTGGATGACCTCAGCCTTCATACTGTGGATGACCTCAGCCTTTATACTGTGTGCACTGTGGATGACCCCAGCCTTTATACTGTGTGCACTGTGGATGACCCCAGCCTTTACACTGTGTGTACTGTGGATGACCCCAGCCTTTACACTGTGTGCACTGTGGATGACCCCAGCCTTTATGCTGTGAGCACTGTGGATGACCCCAGCCTTTATACTGTGTGCACTGTGGATGACCCCAGCCTTTACACTGTGTGCACTGTGGATGACCCCAGCCTTTACACTGTGTGCACTGTGGATGACCCCAGCCTTTACACTGTGTGCACTGTGGATGACCCCAGCCTTTACACTGTGTGCACTGTGGATGACCCCAGCCTTTACACTGTGTGCACTGTGGATGACCCCAGCCTTTACACTGTGTGCACTGTGGATGACCCCAGCCTTTACACTGTGTGCACTGTGGATGACCCCAGCCTTTATACTGTGTGCACTGTGGATGACCCCAGCCTTTACACTGTGTGCACTGTGGATGACCCCAGCCTTTACACTGTGCACTGTGGATGACCCAGCCGTTGTACTGTGTGCACTGTGGATGACCCCAGCCGTTGTACTGTGTGCACTGGATGCATTCTTCCCCTGTTCAGTTTGCTGAAAAAAAAGGATCCACAAACAACGACTTTTAAATGAAGGGCACAAAAAAATGTATGTGAAAAACAAATCAAAAGATGGTTTTTCACTGGACTCATTCTTCCCCTGTTCAGTTTGCTGAAAAGGGACACAAACAACAAAACAGACTTCCATACGAAGGGCACAAAAACGTACTTAAAAAAACATGTGAAATGATGGTTTCTGACATCCAAACCCATTGCTCTGCCAGCCTGTCTCTCTATATATATATGGGTATCTGTCTGTCTTTATGTGTAACCCTCTCTTCTTTTACGTCTGGTATACGTGACATCTTAAATATAACTATTGTAGATTTGTCTTCATCAAAATTAGTATGAAATGCACTCTACCACTCAGCTATTCCAGCTTCTTGATGTGGCTTTCAAAACCTCAATTTAGATTTGAACTGATGATAGATTCTTTTCCTATTTAAATTTGTCAACAGAAAATTTAGCGAACAGCAGGATCAGGTGAAATGTTCTATCTGAAGTAGAGTTTCTGACTTAAAGTTACAATCACAATCACAACGAAACATGCCAATTTTTTCCATAACCCCCCTCCCCCTCCCCTCCCCCCCCCCCCCCCCCCCCCCCCCCCACATTTTTTGTTTACAACACTTTGAAAACAAACTTGCAAGAAGCTCCGCACTTGACGGTAGTGCCAAAATATGGTAAACGTTTTCTTTTCTTTTCTTTTTTTTTTCCTTTCTCAAAAAAAAGGAACTTTTTTTTTTACCAGAGATCCCAATGTTTTGTAAGATAAACTTGGTTATCGATATTCTGTTAATAACTCTCAACTGAAACCATTAAGCTTTTTGGCTTTATGGCTTTTATCTATCGCACTTTGTGGAAAGTTGTAGGCCGTATAACAACCTTATGTTGTCTTACATTCCATTTATTGCATAAAGTGAGGCTCCTCTTGAGACTGAACAATTCTCAGTTAAATATTCATTGTGTCACCTTCTTCCCAGTATTTTATCTTAGAAGGAAAGATCACCCCTTCTTCCCTCTCACGCACTCTACATATAAAGCAAGTTATAGCTCATTACTGCTTATATAGAAATGTTCAACGTGGCAAGAGTAAAGATTATAACAACCTTATTTGAAACAACTCAGAATACAATGGACACACAAAATTCCTGAGCACAAGTCGATGAATATTTAGTACACAATACAAAACAGACTAGGAATTTCCGAAAAAGTGTCGGTCTTTACATGTTACCAATATAAACAAAATAGACAGACAGACGAACAAACGGATGAAAGATGTCGACCCATCGTTCAGAACAAGAACTTTTAAAAATTGAAATCTAGAGCTGAAAAATGAACTTCACAGGTAGGTCCTATTCCATTGTTTTCTGATCTGGAGATGGCTTAGTTTTATTGTCCTTTTTATAAAAAAAAAATGCTATGGAACTTCTAGTCACGTGTCTGGCGCTGCATTCATCTCATTGAAGGGCACACTGGAAAGGCTCTGGTATTTTCTGGGAAAATGCTTCAAACGTTCAACGGTTCTGTGGGTTCCACTATCAGCACGAAAATGTTCTTGTATTACCTGAAAAAGAACAGAACACCTGATATCGTTTTACCCATCGTGGAATGAAGGCAAAAAGGCATTTCACATACTGGATTTACCCCTAATTTCGTAACATCGCAGGACTACCACTGCATGCAATACATAAACACATGTAGTGATGAGTTGTGACTGTGGTATACCTGCTGTTTGTATTATTACCAAGTCGGTAAGGTCTGCCGTAGCACTGTTGTTAATATATAATAATAGTGATTTTCCTTACGCTTCCATAAGCGAGAAAACTGAAACTTTATCTCTTTGTCTTTTTACGTTATTTCTCTACTTTTGAACAAGAGGAAGACAACAATAAGTTGAAGTGATTAACGGAATTTGCGGGAAAAAGAAATAAATGGGTCCAGTTTTAATCCCTAATTCGTTGTGGTGCGTGCAGTCCGTGCTTTTCTTTACTTTGTCTGCGTCTTTTTACATTATTTCTCTACTTTTGGACAAGAGGAAGAAAAAAGAAAATTGAAGTGATAAATCAAAGAAGCGGGAAAAAGAACTAAGTTGACTCAGTTTTAATCCCTAATTCGTTCTAATGCCTGCAATCCACGGTTTCTTCTTCTATTTCAGCATCATCATCATCACCTTCTTCTTCTTCTCAAAACAGACTTGCTTGTTCAAACCATAGACAGGTATGTATTTGACTCCTCGGGAACGGTTCTGGCCTTTGATGATGAATTGACATTAATCACCAGTGACAGCAACAGTCGCTATCTGATCCTTTTTTCAAACGTCAGTTCCAACAAAAAAAAAAAAAAAGAAGAAGAAAAAGCTACAAATGTGTTGGTCTAATCACTCCAGAGCAGCTTGTTTTGCTCTAGTTATCTCCTTTCTTTGTCTACTCTGAAAATTGATTTTTTAAAAAATAAGAAAAGAAAAGAAAAGAAGAATGAGGTCCTACAATGGTTGGGAGGTACCCGTTATGCCGCCGACCCGTTATGCCGCCGACCCGCTATGCCGCCGACCCGTTATGCCGCCGACCCGTTATGCCGCCGACCCTTATGCCGCCGACCCGCTATGCCGCCGTCCCGCTGTGCCGCCGACCCGTTATGCCGCCGACCCGTTATGCCGCCGACCCGCTATGCCGCCGTCCCGCTGTGCCGCCGACCCGCTATGCCGCTTTAGAGGCGGGCTCGTGCAAATGCAAACCAAATTATAAAGAATATGTATTGAAGACAAATGTAATACTTTTAGGGTTAGAGTTAGGGTTAGGGTTAGCATTGCAAATCATGGCGTCCTGGAGCAGGGAGTGCATTATTCGTTTCATCGGCGGCATAGCGGGTCGGCGGCACAGCGGGACGGCGGCATAGCGGGTCGGCGGCACAGCGGGACGGCGGCATAGCGGGTCGGCGGCACAGCGGGACGGCGGCATAGCGGGACGGCGGCACAGCGGGACGGCGGCATAGCGGGTCGGCGGCACAGCGGGACGGCGGCATAGCGGGTCGGCGGCATAGCGGGACGGCGGCATAGCGGGACGTTTCATGCAAAACTGATAGGTCAAATGAAAAATGGTTGACGTCAGTGTTGAAGGATTGTAAGCATGTGCTCAAAGTCGTAAAGTCTCTTCATTGTCACTGTTTGTACTCCCAGTTCTTACAGAACAGGGAGTACTTTACAATGGGAACGAAGAAATGCTGTCTGTGTGTGTGTGTGTGTGTCTGAGTGTGTCTGTGATCAAAATTTGTTCCACTCTCTCCAGACAAGACTTCTGGGCCGATCTTTCTGAAAAATAGTAGCTATGTTCATTATGGGTCAGGATGTTTTATTTTACCAGAATAGCCTTACTAACATAGAGAGAGAGAGAGAGAGAGAGAGAGAGAGAGAGAGAGAGAGAGAGAGAGAGAGAGAGAGAGAGAGAGAGAGTTAAACAGCATGCACACTTTTCATATGCTTTGCATCTTGTTATATTTTCTGCACGTTTCCTTCAAAAACGATTTGATTTGGACATAGGGGCACGAATCCTGTCCTGTATAATGACTACACCACGGCAGATCTGTTCAAAGCTGATGATTTAAACCATAGAGAGTGGCGAAATTCCCACGCAATAGGCCTAGGCCTACATGCAATCTGGATCTCGTGACGAGAGCAAAAATAGGATTAGGCCATAGGCCTATCATGGGCTAGACCTACTCGCCGTTAAACGAAGTTACAAAAAAATGGCAACAAACATGTTCCTTCGTTTGGGGGCTCAGTAGTCTGTTTCGGGTGTTGTTCCAATTTTCGTCTGCAGACATTCGGAATGATTTTGCCAGGGCCCATACTTTTTTGTTGATATGAAGATTATTAGATCTAATTTGAAGATTTACCAACCTGTTTTAAACATTATATTCAAAACGTAAAAGAAAACATCAAAATGGATTAAATAAAACAGTGATAAAAACCTTCAAGGAGTTTTTTTTTAAATCTATGTGGATGATTCTTAGTTTTTGTAGTGAATGTATAGGGACTGGCAGTTTTTCTTATAATATGAATAGTATTGGATCTAGAACTGAAGATTTGTTTGGTGGAAGAAACGAAGATAAGGGAGCGTGCCAGTGTTCCCCGGGTTCTATGTTCCCCAGTAGCGCTGTTCCCCGTGTCTCTGTTCCCCAGTGTCGATGTTCCCGACCGAAAAAGCGTGCCGCTGTTCCCGTACCGGTGTTCCCCAGGTTCTCTGTTCCCCCAGTAGCGCTGTTCCCCAAACCGATTTCAATGCACGTCAGCGCCAGTAGGGGCCCTACCAAACAAAAAAATGCACATGCCCACCCCCACCCCCGCTCCCCTCCCCGCCGAGAGAGAGAGAGAGAGAGAGAGAGAGAGAGAGAGAGAGAGAGAGAGAGAGAGAGAGAGAGAGAGAGAGAGAGAGAGTTGCACGTGCCCCACGCGTGTCAACTCAGGTTGTTCCCATTTTAACCGCTACATTGGAAGTGTCATCGCGCTTCTGTCGTCTGCGAAGCGTGTCACTTGGCGTGGCCCCCAGGGCGCATTGCCCGGCACCGTTCCAACGGATGGGGGGAGGCAATTTCGCTGTGAGTAGCTTGGTCAAATCAGTAAGAAAAACGGAATATTTCGATCGTGTATGATTCCAGAACGGGAAGCATGAATTTGTGACGCCAGAAAAGGGTTTTGACAGTGATGTGCTTCTTTTTACGCTTTGAACTCCTATCCCTTTATATCACTCTTCGCGTGAGCTACACCTTTTCTTTCGCAAAGGGCCATTTTACTTTTCGACTGTCTACACAGACCTGATGGGGTCATGCAAGTGCTGACCTGCTGGTTCCAGCGCTGTCCAGTCGGCATGAAACCCCTCTTCTACGGCCCTCCCGCTCCACCCCCAATACCCTGACCCTCCCCCCTCCTCCCCCCTCCCACCCCGCCCTCCCACTGCCTCGCCTATAGCAATGAAAACAACAGTAACAACGTTTAAGTCAGCAAAACCCACCAACACCACCAACGGCAAAAACTTGGGGAACAGCGGGCCTGGGGAACACCAGGACTGGGGAACACCGAGACCTGGGATTTGCGGGAATGGGGAACAGCGGGATCGCCACAGGGTGGGGAACAACAAAACTGGGGACCTTAGGGACTGAATTTCGATTTTTTCTTGAGGGGAACATCGGGACTGGGGAATATAGAGACTGGGGAACAAAGAACCTGGGGAACAGCGGCATGACCCCATTTGTACGACCGGCAAAATCACGGCTCTCATCACATGGGTCGGGCAGGGTGCACTGTGCACGGCTTTGGCCCTCACCATTCAGGTAGAAAGACATGAAGCGGAGCAGACGTTTTTATGTTTGTTTTTCTTTTTTCTTTTCCTCCCGTCGGGCGTTGCACGGCTGGTCCGGGTATGTATACTGCCCGAATGGGGTCATACCATTGGTCCCAAGGTCAATGGTCCCAAGGTCCATTGGTCCCAATGTCCATTGGTCCCAAGGTCCATATAAATCTGTGGAATATATAACGGACCTTGGGAGCAACGAACCTTGGGACCAATTAACCTTGGGACCAATGAACCTTGGGACCAATGAATCTTAGGACCAATGAACCTTTGGACCAACGAACCTTGGGACCAATGAACCTTGGGACCAACGAATCTTGGGACCAATGGACCTTGGGACCAACGAACCTTGAGACCAATGGACCTTGGGACCAATGACACGCTCCCGCCTGAATGCGTTAAAAATGCTGCCTGTAGTTTCCCCCCTTTCCAATGACAAAGCTGCAGACGACAATCCTTATCAATGTTTAAGTTGCTGTAATGCTCACAATGCGAATCTGGCGAATTTACTGTGTTCATGGGGGGGGGGGGGGGGGGGGGGGGGGCAAACAGTGATTAAAGTGTGTTTCTTAACCTGAGGTCCACGGTGAGTGAAACACTACTGCCTCTGTTCCATACTGGGACATGTTTCAAGGGCGATACATCATAATCTGCAGGGAGATAACCTATTGCCAATTGTTGCTGGGAGCAGACGACTTCAAGTCATGACTGTCAGTCTGCGCCGTCATGCAACAACACCATCTTGTCTTGACATGAACTTATTCATGTCTCCTGCGAGGAAAGAAAAGCTGTTATCAAAGCACATGAGACAAATAATACGGGAATAAATGGCATCGTAAACATGTAGGCTGCAGGCGTTAAACAAAATCACACCATCAATTCATTGTTTCGGACCCGTCACCCCTTCACTGAATATGGAATAAAACGGAGGGCTACGTTCCTATAAGGTATACAAATCAATCAATCGATGTTTAGTTGATCGATCGAGTATTCAATCAATCGGTCAGTTAGTTCGTCAATGGATCACTCAGTCAGTGAAGTCAGTCAGTCAGTGAGTCAGTCAAACAATTAATCGAATGTTTATTGTCGTTATGAAAACAACAAACGAAGCTGTCAGACTGTGGAAGATCTGAACACGTGAATAACAAGTTATGTCGATGAAACAGAAATACTCATCTTACAGTCCTGTTCCACCACCCCTTTCATGTTTCCTGTCAAACTACCCATCCTCCCCTCACACACACAACACACACACACACACACACACACACACACACACAACACACACACACACACATTCAACCTTTTCATCTTTTTTTATTTCCTCACACAAACAACACACACTTCTCTC
>CM031623.1:50000567-50008067 GCA_018398815.1 Conus ventricosus | reverse complement strand
TGTAATGACGTCATTAACTTTAAAAACTGGATAGCAAAACAAATATTTCTCGTTAAAGATGTTGTCAATCAAGATGGAAGTTTTCTCGATTATAAAACTTTTTTCTGAAAAATATGATATCACTGTAAATTACCTCGAATTCATGGCTGTATATCATCAATAAAAAGGTATTTAAGAAGTGCAAATATAAAGTAACGAACAATAGCTGTAACCTAAGAACGAAAGCACTACAATTAATATCAAGCGTTAAAAAGGGATCGAAACCTTTTTACAGCAATCTCATCGAAAAAATAACAATATTTGATATAAGCTCCTTTGTTAAATGGGAAGATAAATTAAAAATTGTGGTAGATTGGGAAACAACAATGAAACAAGTGAAACAAATTAAAGAAATTAAATTAAAATGGTTCCAAATAAGAATTTGTCACAATATTTTGGTTACAAATTGTATCTTAAAGAAGATGGGAATTCTTACCACTGATCTGTGTACATTTTGTGAATCCGAAACCGATTCAGTTCAACACTACTTGTGGCAGTGCCAGTTTGCGAAACATTTCTGGGGGATCTATGAAAAAACATTAAAAGAAAGATGTGAACATTGCAGCAGAATAGAGTTTAAAGTGGAGCTGGTTCTATTCGGAAATGATGAGCATACAAAAAACTGATGAAGTTTTTGAACACATTATCTTATGGGCTAAACATTATATATATATAGATGCAGAATAAACAAAATAAAACCTACTGTCAAACATTTCTTGAGAGAACTTAATAATATATATAGGGTTGAAAAATATATGCATTATTCAGAAATGAAATACATGGAATTTGATAGAAAATGGTACCCTTATAAAAAATTAACTGTCATGTCTATTGGAATGAGTTAGACGTGGAGGGAAAAAGAAAAAGAACGAGCAAAAAGTAGTCGAGGGTAAAAAGTAGCTAATGAAATTTATGAAAATAGATGTATACATGTGAAAACATTCTGACTAACCACTTTACCCTATCTGGACAGGCATATTGGACGTATTCATTCCTCGGGTGCCTCGTGAACGAGAAAGAGTTAAGGTTGTACGTTTGTGACTTTTTTCTTTTCTTTTATTCTTCGTTGATTATTGAACGGACTATTTGATTTTATTTCATGTGATTATACCTTTTTTCCTTTCTAGCCCTATTCCCTCCCTTGATTTAGTGTACCCATTTGTATGATGTTTATTGTATGTTATGTTGATTATCCGTTTTGTTATTAATGTTGGAAAATCATTAAAAAAAAACAAAAAACATCAGCATATTGATGCCAACACATTATTTCACCTGTTGCAATGAACACCATCCCACAGCATTGTTCACTTTTTTTAAACAACACCATTTATATGAACCTCCCACCCCCACCCCCCACCCCATAGTGGATGAAGAGATATGAGCTCTCCTTCTCTTGCCCCCCTTCCCTCCCCCCCCCAAACACATTACCCTCCTCCCCCCATTCCCCCCCCTTTTTTTCCCACCTCACCCCCCCCCCCCCGATCATACCTTATCACCCATTTATCTTCCATCCCCTTCCCTCCCTAACATTACCCACACACCTTCACAACTACCCACGCATAACTACCACTACCTCTTTTCATCACCCAACGAAATCATTTATTTTATTCACCTAAACCTTCTTTTTTTCCCTCAGTCCCCCCCCCCCCCCCTTTCCCCTTACCATTATTATCAATCCACCATTACCACAACCGTCACAAAGATATCACACCATCCCAATAAACTAGACACACAACCCTATCATATCACACACACACACACCTCCCCCTACGCAACCCCCCCTCCTTTTCCTCTCCCATAATCCCCCATGTCATTTCCGCCTACCGGCTATTCTCCCCACCACATGGACAACAACAGATGAGTCATTTTTCGTTCTTTTTTTCGTTTTTCGTTCTTTGTTTGTACTGTCCCAAATGTTAAATGTGATTTATTTTTTCGCCTGAAGAAGACCCAAGTGGTTGAAATGCATCGTGTCTGGTCATGTGCTTTGTTTGTCAATGTCATTGGCGGTAAGAAAAACTCTATTTCTAAATTTTGCTTCGTTCGCCGCCATCAGTCACTCCATTTTGAAACTCAATTTCGATGTCCTCTCCACGTCTGTGGCCTTGGTTTGGTTCCGTCGGGGTCACCAATATCGGCGAGTCCATGGGGGCTGTCGTTGGACGGACGTGGTGGCGCCCACCGGGGGGAGAGCTCACTCACGCCAGCTCCACGACTCAGCAGTTATTGTTGTCAGTAGCGGGCTTAGCAGGTGGTGTCTTGCGTATGTTAGATCAGAACAGGCGCCACTGAACACCACCGAAGTGATTCTGCAGCAGTGTGCGGGAAAGGGGGGAGGGGTGTCGAGCAGGAATCTCTCAATACTGGGCAGCTCGAGCTGATCCCAAACTCAAGCCTGCAATGGATGCATACATACTCAAACGCGTGCACACACAGACACCATGAAAGAGTGAGATCACATGGTTTCGTTGGTTTACACATGTAAGTCAAAAATGCCATTGGATGCTTGCCTAAACCCCACCATATCTCTCTCTCTCTCTCTCTCTCCCTCTCTCTCTCTCTCTCTCTCTCTCTCTCTCTCTCTCTCTCTCTCTCTCTCTTGTCACCCACTGCTCTGGGAATACCCGTTCCTTTTCTGCAGCACTCCACGGCAGATGACGTGTCAGCGGTAGACACAGTGTTCTCTACCAGACCTGACACAGGTTTAAGCTCGTCTAATACCCCAGGTTATGCGAACCGTTTCAAAACTCCTGAAACTGCCCATGCTGACCCAGGCCGTGGACAGAACGACGAGTCACAACGCCCTTCTGAACCTGTATCATTTCGACCTTCAACTCCTGACTCTCCAGAGTCCCAACATGACCTCAGCCAGACCCTGGTGAAGCAAGTGATCGACCCATGGGACTGCACGGAGAGTGGTCAAATAGGATGTCCTTGTCCCCTGTTGTCAGTCACAGGACAGCCCTGTCCCCGACCAGACACTAGATAACACCAGCATGACTATTGAAAATGAAATCACTCGTACCCCAACCCCTGCGCGTGGTCCCCTCACACGCAGTAAAATAAAATGTAAACAGATGCATCTTACAGACACCTTCCAAAGTGTGGGAGCCCATTCCTCCAAGAAGAAAGACTGTTTTCAGTCCCCTGCTGCCAGTAGCGCTATATAGCAATTCGGGCCCTGCTCATGTCAAACACAGCAAGATAACCCTGCCCCATTTTTTTTAAATGCTTGACGTATAATTTTAAAAAGGAATAAAAAAAATTTTAAACGAAAAAGATATGCGATCCCTATTTGAAAAATTTCCCGATTTAAATTGGGGTTCTGAAAAGAAACTTTAAAAAAAAAATTCCCCTTTTCCCACCTGTTCCCGATGAATAGGTTTTTATTTCAAGTGCTGTGAGAGGTCTTGTGTTTCGCACAGCTCGACGGGTGTGGGGGATATTTCTTTTTTGATAAAGAAACAGTTTACATCCTTTGTTTCTCGAATTGCCCTAGAATAAAAACAACTGCATCTTTCTTAAACTTTCCAGGCAACTTCCCGGGGACTGATTCAGATTGTATTTTGATTGGCATATCCCGCCCCCTCCCCAACACAGTCCATACAAAACGATACAGATATTTATAAGGGGGTTTCTCTTTTGGAACATTGTTTTGGATATCCGGAAATGTTCCGGGATGTCCCAAATTGAAAAACGGGGGCGCCCTAATGCGAGGACGGGCAGGAAAACCCTAGTGGGGCCCGAACTGCCCTTTGATACTAGTGACACTGAAGTGTAAAATATGATGGGACGTTTCCATCCCAAGGGATCTCAGATACTCTAGTGAATTTTTTGGGCGTTATTTAAAAAGAGTTTTGAACATTTTAAATTTTGGGATCCTGCTGATATGGCGATGCTTTTTGACAAAATATGGATGAAATATGGATGGAATTTTACTTATTTTCCCTCACAAGGGGCTCTAGTACTAAAAGCCCAATTTTCCCATAGTATCGAGACCCCTTTTTTGACGGCGGGTAACCTGAATGCCCGATCAAAGAATCGAATAAAAACAATGCCTGTAGTTTGGGTTTAAATTTAAAAATTTAAAAGGAAAAACGTGGGTATATTTCAAAGAAACCCTACCGTTCAGATGTATAAAGGGACTGCCAAAAATTTGCAGAATATTTGGAGGGCTTTCAAGATTAAAAAAAAATTTTTTTAATTTTCCCAAGGAAGCTTAGGGTTAAAAATTATTTTGGATACAGAACCGGCTGTGTACTTTTATAAAATTTAAACGTAGCGCAGCAAGCCCCCATGTTAAAGACTGTTGCCCAGGGGGAGTTTTCCAAAAACCCCCCTGGTTTGATTTAAAAAAGCAAGCCAACGTCAAGGGGCGAAAACAAACCCTTAAAAATTTTAAGGAAACCCAAAAAAAGGAAAAGGGGAAAAAATATTTGGACGGGGAAAATAGACTTTCCCTAAAGAAAAAACGTACACAAAGCAAACGGAGTGTTTAAATAATAGTTTGCTACAACAAAAAAGGGGGGAATAATAAAAAGCAGAAAAATTAGATAAATTGGAAGAAAAATGCGAGAAAACCCCAGAAGTTCTGGGTACTCTAAAAACTATATAGGAAAGGACCGAAAAAAACCCAAATTCAATTCCTGCGCTGAATGGTTCCTCACTTCTCAAGGTTTTTAACCCAAAAGATTGCCCAAGTATTAACATTAACGAGACTTGCCTAATTTTTACCTTTTGGGAATTCATTTTTCTAGCGAAAGAAAACCGGGAATGTTAATGCACTAAATGAAGAAATCTCATACCAGGAAGTTCTTGATGCAATTTCGCTTTAAAAAAAAACAAAGCCCCCGGGCCAGAGGGGTTTTTTGGGAAATTTTTTATAAATATGCAGCCCCCAGGGGTTTGGGTTTTATTTTTAAGAAGTATTTCAAAAACATTTTTTTTATTCGGTATTTTTTCCATTTGGGGGGTCAGAACCCAAACATACAGCCAGTATTTAAAAAGGGGGAAACATAAAATTCACCGGAAAAATTACAGAGTATTTCCTTTTAAATTTTTTGTGGAAATTTTACAGTTATTTTTTAAATAAGCTTTAAAATTTCCCGGGGGTTAGAGGAAAAACAAATTGTTAAACGGGGCCCCCAACCCCTAAATTTTAGACCCAAATTTAGCAAAATTTGATCACAAATTTAAACACTTTTTCCCCATTAATTCAGAAACAGTTTGGCAGCCGGGAAATTTAATATTTGAAATTTATGATTTAAAAAAAAGCTTTTGATTTGTTGAAAGACCCGTTTTATGGTCCTTCTAAGAAAAAACACATTGGGGTAAAATGAATAAAGCTTTCAAAGAAGGTTAACTTTTCCCCAAAGAAAAAAGTTCGTCCCGGAGTAAAACTTACAAAAGTTTTAAATGTGCCCCCAAGGATTAAAAAAAAGGGGAGATATTTGTAGCCCCGTTTTTTTTTTCCCTGTTTAATCAATGATTTGGCCCTAATGCTTTAAAACCCAAAAAGGGAAAAACATGGCATAACATTTTACCCCTTTGAAAATATACAAAACTGATTTTTCCTTTTTTGCTGACGATGTGATTTTTTTGCCCGTATACTGAAATTTGGTTTTGGGAGCAGCAACTAAAAATTTTTTTGTTAAAACTGGCGAAAAGACTTGGAAATAAAGTAAAAATGGAAAATCTAAAGTGGTTGTCTTTAGAAAAGGGGGCCAATTTTCCCCGTCAAAATGGCTTTAAAGATGGACAGTATTTAGAGATTGTTAACCCCGTACAAGTAAATTGGGGGTAAAATTTTTTTCAACAGGGGGTCCCTTTTTCCCTATGGGGTTAAAAGGGAAAAATGGCGACAGAAATAAAAAAAGGGGTAAATTTGGGAAATTTTACATTGTACACTTTGGGCCCTCGGAAACAATCTCCCAACTGTTTTTCCCAAGGGTTTTTGACTGCCAATACAAACCCCTACTTACATACGGGTTTTGAAGTATGGGGGCTTTGCGCCGGGTTATTCAATCATTTAAAAAGGGGGCATTTATTTGCGATTAAGAGATTGTTAAACGTCTGGAAGACACCAAATGTCTTGTGTATGGTTGAAACGGGGAGGGTTTTCCCTTTTTAAAAACCTAAATGGGTTTGAAATATTAAATATTGGTTATCCCCCAACAAAAAAGTTGAGGGTCGCCTTCCTCGAAAAAGTTTTAATATCTCTGAATCTTCATTACAATAATAAGAAAAACCCGGTAACTACTAAATTTTTTTCACTCTCTATCGCCCTGGTTTTTGGATTTGCGTGGGAAAAACCAAGGAGTTGGTAATGAAACAATTTTGGCTGAATTTAGAAAAACGTTTTTATCGACGTTATTTTCCCCCAAAGGGTGGAATAGCAAAAAATTTAAAACGAAAAAGCGCTATTCCCATTTTTTCCCCTTTTTTTTAAACAAAAACCCTTTCCTCAGTAATTATTTTCTTGTTGTAAAAAGTATACCTTAAGAAAATATATAAAAGCGAATGAAACTTGGGGTTTCAAACCCTTTAAAATCCAAAAGCAAACCGTTTTTTTTGGGGGAAGCCAAAGCCCTTACTGCTTTTACTGCCCCGAACTGTCAAAGTACGTAGAAAACTGAAATACATTTTAAAGTTCATTTTTCCCCGTATATCAAACCCCTCAGAGAGCAATATATAAACCCCGAAAATTTTTCAAAACAACCCGCTATGGGTTTAGACTACGCTGCTGCTATCCCTCCAAATCACCCCCTTTTGCAAATCGTTTTCTTTCATAAATAAGGCACTTCAGCTGAGGGGCGAGTTTCTGTAAAGAAGTAATTATTTGGGTGTTTTATCCACTGTTTGAGTCACAAAAAATTTCTGGTTTATATTTCTAACCCCCCTCAAAGCCTTTTTGCCCCCAAACCCTTACTTCCCCCTCCCCCCCTTCGTCCCTTCCCCCAAATCAGTGCAGGCCCCCCAAGGGGGTACAGGGCTGCTTAAAGGCAGGTGAAGACAAAGTGCTTCTCTGGGGCCCCCCCAGCACCTTGGGTTTTTTTCCTTTTTTTTTTTTCCTTCTGGAAGCCAAACCCCCACGGCCCTTTCCCCCCTAACCCTTACTCCCCCCCCCCCCTCCTTCGTCTTCCCCAAATAAAAGGCTTTTATTTTATTTAGAAAAACAACCCTGAAATTTTCTTTTGACTTTATCCCTGCCCCACTGTTCCCTTTTACATGGGCCCAAAGGGCCCCGGGTTCCCTTAAATTATTTGTCTTTTTCTTTGTCCCTTTTCCCTTTTCTCTCTCTCTCTCTTTTCTCTCTCCTTCCCCCCCCTCTCCTCTTTCCCTTTTACCCCTCTCCGGGCCCAATCTCTCTCCCCCTCGTCTCTCTCTTCTCTATTGGGTTTTAAATTTAAAATAACCAATGCACATCCACTTTGAAAATCATTTTGTAGTTTTTATGGCATA
>CM031623.1:49993067-49995567 GCA_018398815.1 Conus ventricosus | reverse complement strand
TCTCTCTCTCTCTCTCTCTCTCTCTTCTCTCTCTCTCTCTCTCTCTCTCTCTCTCTCTCTCTCTCTCTCTCTCTCTCTCTCTCTCTCTCTCTCTCTCTCTTAATTTCAGCATGGTTCTGTACGTCTAGCTGTCACTCTGTTATATTACCTCCACCCTTCATCCCTCCCTCCTTCCCTCTCTTCCTCTCCCTGTCTCTCTCTTTCAGTATCGATCTGTTACTGGTACTCTGTTTCCTTCCCTCCCTCCCGCCCCCACCTGTTTCAGTCTCTCTCTCCCTCTTTCACACACTCTCTCTCTCTCTCTCTCTCTCTCTCTCACTCTCTCTCTCTCTCTCTCTCTCTCTCTCCTCTCTCTCCTCCTCCTCGCTCTCCTCCTCTCTCTCTCTGTCTTCATTTGTCTCTGTCTGTCTGTCTCCCTCCCTCCTCTCTCTCTCTCTCTCTCTCTCTCTCTCTCTCTCCTCTCTCTCTCTCTCTCTCTCTGTCTTCATTTGTCTCAGTCTGTCTGTCTCCCTCCCTGTCCTCTCTCTCTCTCTCTCTCCCTCTCTCTCTCTCTCCTCTCTCCTCTCCTCTCTCTCTCTCTTCTCTCTCTCTTAATTTCAGTATGGTTCTGTCATTGTTTCCTTACCTCCATCCCTTTATCCCTCCTTCCTTCCCTCTCTTCCTCTCCCTATCTCTCTCTTTCAGTATCGTACTGTTACTCTGTTTTCTTCCATCCCTCCCTCCCTCCCCTATCTATTTCAGTCTCTCATCCCTGTCTCTGTCTGTCGCTGTCTGTCTATCTGTCTGTCTCCTCTGATCCTTCTCTCTCTCTCTCTCTCCTCTCTCATCTCTCTCTCTCTCTCTCTCTCTCCTCTCTCTCTCTCTCCTCTCTCTCTCTCTCTCTCTCTCTCCCCGCTAACTGACGTTCACTGCATCTGAGGGCTGGCTGGGCAGGAGGACTGAAGTTGAGGAAAGGGTGGAGGTTGGGGATGGCGATGGAGGGAAGAAGTGGAGGGGAGGGGGCAATGGCAGGCCAATGACTGCAGGTGTGGGGAACAGTCCACCTGTCACAAGGGACCAACAGCACACCTCAGTCACATCAGATCCTCACCTGTGTGCTGACGTGTCTCCTGCTGTCTGTCTCCCTGCGACCTGCCATTTCGCTGACGTTAACAAAAAGAGAGGTTGCGTACAAGTACGAAGAAAACATTAAACACCATCTACTTTCCAAATCCTCCCCACAGCTGTCGCAGATGAGTCAGTTAAGCCAGACTGGTTAGGTTGTATGAAATCGCTCTCTCTTTCAGTATCGTTCTGTCACTCTGTTTTCTCCCCCCCCCCCCCCCCCCCCCCCCACTCCTCTCTGTCACTGTTCTCAGTCTTTGTCTGTCTCTGTCTCTCTCTCTCTTAATTCAGTATGGTTCTGTCATTCTGTTCCCTTACCTCCACCCTTCATCCCCCCTCCTTCCCTCTCTTCCCTCCCTCTCTCTCTCTTTCCGTGTCGTTCTGTCACTCTGTTTCCTTCCCTCCCTCCTCCCTCCCTCCCTCCCCCACCTCTTTCAGTCTCCTCTCTCTCTCTCTCCTCTCTCTCTCCTCTCTCTCCTCTCTCTCTCTCTCTCTCTCCTCTTTCTGTCTGTCTGTCTGTCTTCTCTCCTCTCTCTCTCTCTCTCTCTCTCTCCACTCTCTCTCTCTCTCGCTCCTCTCTCTCTCTCCTTCTCTCATCTCTCTCTCTCTCTCTCTCTCTCTCTTTTCTGTCTGTCTGTCTGTCTCTCTCTCTCTCTCTCTCTCTCTCTCTCTTCTCTCTCTCTCCTCTCTCTCTCTCTCTCTCTCTCTCTCTCTCCTCTCTCTCTTCATCTCTCTCAGTGTGTCTGTCTCTCTCTCTCTCTTATTTTCAGTATGGTTCTGTCACTCTGTTTCTTATCTCCGCCCCTTCATCCCTCCCTCCTTCCCTCTCTTCCTCTCCCTCTCTCTCTCTCTTTCAGCATCGTTCTGTTACTCTGTTTCCTTCCCTCCCTCCCTCCCTCCTCCCCCATATCTTTCAGTCTCTCCTCCTCTCTCTGTCTATGTCTGTCGCTGTCGTCTGTCTGTCCTGTCTGTCTGTCTGTCCTCCTCTCTCTCTCTCTTCTCTCTTCTCTCCTCTCTCACTCTCTCTCTCCCCTCTCTCTCTCCTCTCCCCTCTCTCTCTCTCTCTCTCTCCTCTCTCTCTCTCACTCTCTCGATCTCTCTCTCCTCTCTCTCTCTCCTCTCTCTCCGCTAACTGACGTTCACTGCATCTGAGGACTTGCTGGCAGGAGGACTGAAGTTGAGGAAAGGGTGGAGGTTGGTGGATGGCGTTGGAGGGGGAAGTGGAGGGGGAGGGGTGGAGGCGGGCAAATGACTGCAGGTGTGGGGAACAGACCACCTGTCACAAGGGACCAACAGCACACCTCAGTCACATCAGATCCTCACCTGTGTGCTGACGTGTCTCCTGCTGTCTGTCTCCCTGCGACCTGCCATTACCTGTCCTGCTGTCGTCTCAGCT
>CM031623.1:49985567-49988067 GCA_018398815.1 Conus ventricosus | reverse complement strand
ACAGTCATCATCACCTTACCATGACCCGTCATCCACACGCCTTCAAACCACTGACAACAGTCATCATCACTTTACCATGACCCGTCATCCACACGCCTTCAAACCACTGACAACAGTCATCATCACCTTACCATGACCCGTCATCCACACGCCTTCAAACCACTGACAACAGTCATCATCACCTTACCATGGCCCCGTCATTGACACGCCTTCAAACCACTGACAACAGTCATCATCACTTTACCATGACCCCGTCATCCACACGCCTTCAAACCACTGACAACAGTCATTATCTATCACCTTACCATGACCCGTCATCCACACGCCTTCAAACCACTGACAACAGTCATCATCACCTTACCATGACCCGTCATTGACACGCCTTCAAACCACCGACAACAGTCATCATCACCTTACCGTGACCCGTCATCCACACGCCTTCAAACCACTGACAACAGTCATCATCACCTTACCATGACCCGTCATCCACACGCCTTCAAACCACTGACAACAGTCATCATCACTTTACCATGACCAGTCATTGACACGCCTTCAAACCACTGACAACAGTCATTATCACCTTACCATGACCCGTCATTGACTCGCCTTCAAACCACTGACAACAGTCCATCATCACCTTACCATGACCCTTCAAACCACTGACAACAGTCATCATCACCTTACCATGACCCTTCAAACCAATGACAACAGTCATCATCACCTTACCATGACCCGTCATTGACACGCCTTCAAACCACTGACAACAGTCATCATCACCTTACCATGACCCGTCATCCACACGCCTTCAAACCACTGACAACAGTCATCATCACCTTACCGTGACCCGTCATCCACACGCCTTCAAACCACTGACAACAGTTATCATCACCTTACCGTGACCCGTCATCCACACGCCTTCAAACCACTGACAACAGTCATCATCACCTTACCATGACCCGTCATCCACACGCCTTCAAACCACTGACAACAGTCATCATCACCTTACCATGACCCGTCATCCGCACGCCTTCAAACCACTGACAACAGTCATCATCAACCTTACCATGGCCCCGTCATTGACACGCCTTCAAACCACTGACAACAGTCATCATCGCTTTACCATGACCCCGTCATCCACACGCCTTCAAACCACTGACAACAGTCATCATCACCTTACCGTGACCCGTCATCCACACGCCTTCAAACCACTGACAACAGTCATCATCACCTTACCATGACCCGTCATCCACACGCCTTCAAACCACCGACAACAGTCATCATCACCTTACCATGACCCGTCATCCACACGCCTTCAAACCACTGACAACAGTCATCATCACCTTACCATGACCCTCATCCACACGCCTTCAAACCCTGACAACAGTCATCATCACCTTACCATGACCCGTCATTCACCGCCTTCAAACCACTGACAACAGTCATCATCACCTTACCATGACCCTTCAAACCACTGACAACAGTCATCATCACCTTACCATGACCCGTCATTCACTCGCCTTCAAACCACTGACAACAGTCATCATCACCTTACCATGACCCGTCATTCACTCGCCTTCAAACCACTGACAACAGCAGCAGCACAGCGCCTTAAGACAACACCAGCTGAAAAAGCGAAAGACAGCTAATCCTCAAGTGAATGGGCTCTGTGTGTGTGTGTGTGTGTGTGTGGTGTGTGTGTGTGTGTGTGGTGTGTGTGTGTGTGTGTGTGTGTGTGTGTGTGTGTGTCCTTCATTTAACGTCTATCCACTATTCGTGATATTAGACCCCCCCAAAAAGTGAATGTGTACGGAAGTAATTGCGAGCGTGCACATAATGTGTGTATGTATATATGTATGGGTGCGTGTGCACGCGAGTGTGTGTGTGGTGTGTGTGTGTGTGTGTGTGTGTGTGTGTGGTGTGTGTGGGGTGTGTGTGTGTGTGTGTGTGTTCGTTCTTCTCTTTAACGTCTTTTCACAATGCTGTGATATTAGACGGAAAAAAAAAAACCCCGTCTTCCTATCTCTGAACCTCCCTACCATTTCCCTTCAAAAATGAAATCTTAACAACAATAACATACAATAACATACTCAAAACATTTGTAAACATTAAATCAATGAGCCAACTGGGCTCCGTTTTAAGCCTTTAACAACATCCAGCATAAGCAAATCGTTCAATAAAAATATTCTTAAAAGATGAATCTGAAACCGTTGAATCACAAATCGAAGTGGGGTAAAAATGATTTCAAATGCTGACAGTGTAGAATAACATGGACAGGTTTTTATTTCCTCACCGCAGACGCTATTTGCATCTGAGAGCATTCAGTCTGAATCTGTAGACCAGGGATGACAGTGTTCGGTTTTCACACATGAGCTCACCATTGCAGGAATGCATATGTTTGACTTTGAAAATATTCCTCTTTTCAGTGAAATTTACAAAAGAACCTCCTAATAGTTCCTTCACATGATTCCAACAAGTTTTCGTTATTAAGGAATAACTTTCA
>CM031623.1:49955567-49980567 GCA_018398815.1 Conus ventricosus | reverse complement strand
CCTCCCCACTCTCTCCCCTCTCCCCCCCCCCTTTCCCCCCCTTCCCTTTTTTTCTTTTTTTTCTTTTTTTCCCCCCCCCCCCCCCCCCCCCCCCCCCCCCCCCCCCCCCCCCCCCTTTTTTTTTTTTTTTTTTTTTTTTTTTTTTTTTTTTTTTTTTTTTTTTTTTTTTTTTTTTCTTCTCTTCTTTCTTTTTCCTTTTTCCCCCCTTTCCTTTTTTAAAACCCCTTTTTTTATTTTCCCCTTTTTGTTTTTTGTTTTTTTTTTTTTTGTTTTTCATTTTATAGTGAATTTAGACCATGGGATTTCTTTTAAGTAGGGGAAAAAGACAAGGGGGAAAAAAAGAAGGCAGGGGTTTGGGGGGTGGGAAAGGGGCAGGGGGCGAGTTAAGGGCGGGATACTACGTAGCAATGACTGAATGCACCTCCCCTCCTCTCTCTCCCCTCCTTTCACTCCTTCTCTCATTTTCCTCTCTCTCTCTCCTCTCTCCTCTCTCCCTCTCTCTCACTCCCCTCCTCCTCCCCCTCTCCCCCCCTCTCCTCCCTTCCTCCTCTCTTCTCCCCCCTCTCCCCCCTTTCTCCCCCTCCTCCCCCTTTCCTCCTCTCTCTCTCTCCCCTCTCCTCCCTCTCTCCTCTCTCCCTCTCTCTTCCCTCTCCCTCCCCCCTCTCTCCCCCTCTTTCTCTCTTCCTCTCTCCCACTCTCTCCCATCCCCCCCCCCCCTCTCCTCTCCCTCTCCCCCTCTCCCTCTCCTCTCCCCCCCCCCCTCTCTCTCTCCCCCCCTCTCTCTCTCTCTCTCTCCCCTCCCCTCTCTCCTCTCTCTCCCTCCCCCTCCCCTCTCCTCCTCCTCGTTTCATTTTGGCCCTTTTCACATTTTTTTTTTTTTCCCCTCCTGTTTCCTCAGCTAATGACTTTCAAAAAGAGAAGATAAACCAAGCGATAAAAATTGCTACGGTATGATTTCTGACGAAGACACAGGGCAAGGGCAAACCCAACGGTTTTTTCTGTTTTTGTTTTTTTTTTTTTTAATTTTTTTTAATTTTTTTTTTTTTTAAACTACATCTTGGCACCGGGCCCCGGGGAAAAACAGACCTTTTCAGTGTTGGCAGAAAATGGGAGCAACACCCCAGAGCGAATTCAGGTGTGCAGGGTATTTTGGGGGATTTGTTTTCATTTTTCCCCAACGGACCCCACAATTTTGGGTGGGACCACGGGGGAATGCAAAAGGAAAACAAACCCACACACACCAAAAAATGTTACAAACAAATTTTCCTCATGGGAGCGACCCACGGTTTCTCAGCCTACATTTTCAGGGGCACTGACCATTGCCCATAGGATTACTTCAAACAAGTGTGGTGTGGTGTGTGTGGGTTGGGGGTTGTTGTTGGGGGTGGTTGTTTGTGTTTGTGTGTGTGTGTGTTGTTTTGGGGTTTTGTGTGTGTGTGTGTGTGGAGAGAGAGAGAGAGAAGAGAAGAAGAGAGAGCGCAAACTCTTGTCCCACGTATTGTGTGGCGTGTGCGTGCGTGCGTGCGCGTGTGTGTGTGGTGTGTGTGTGTGGTGGTGTTGGTGTGGGGTGTGTGGTGTGTGGTTGAGCGCGCGGGGCTGCGTGTGATTTTTCCTGAGTACCCCAGATGAGGGGAAAGAGAGAGGAGAAGAAGAGAAAAAAGGGGAGGAAGAGAGAGAGAGAGAGAGAGAGAGAGAGAGACAGGAAGAGAGAAATATGAAGATTTTCCTCTTTTTTCCCTTCTTTAGCTCCTCCTCATCCTCCTGTCCCCCCCCCCCTCCACACACACACACACACACACACACACACAAACACACACACACACACACACACACACACACGCCACACAACCACACACCACACCCCAAAACACACAAAACCACACAACGCACACACACACACACACACCACACGCGCGCACACAAAAAAACACACACACACACACCAACACACACCACCCCCAACACAAAACACACACACCCACACACCGCACGCACACACACACACCACACACACAAACACACACCACACACACCACACACCACACCACACACACATAACACACACACACGCACACACACACAACACCACACACAACAACACACACACACACAAACACACCACCCACACACACACACACACACACACACACACACACACACACGCACCAAACACACACACACACCACACCACACACACACATGCACACACACACACACACACACACACACACACACACACACACACCACACACACATACACACACACACACACCGCACACACATACACCCACACACACACACACCCACACACACACACACCACACACCCCACACACACACGCACGCACCACAACACACCACACACGCACCACACACGCACAAACCACACAACCACACACACACACCCCCAACACACACACACACACACACAAAACACACCCCACACCGCACACACATACACACACACACCACACCACACAACACACACAACACACACACACAACACCACACACACACAACCCTTTCCCCCCCCACCTTTCTCCCCTTTCCTTCCCTTTCCCTTTTGTTTTTGTACCCCAGTTCTTAAGAACAGGGATACTTTGAATGGGAACGAAGAAAGCGTCTTATGTGTGTGTGGTGTGGTGTTTTGTGTGTGTTGGTTGTGGTGTGTGTGTGTTTGTCTGTCGTCTGCTGTGTGTCCGGGTCAAAATGTTTCCCCCCCCCAACAAAACACTGGGTCGACTTTCTAAAAATGCCAGTATGTTCATATGGGAAAGGGTGATGCCCGACTTTTTAGTTTACCGTTACAGCCTTAGTAACGGCCTAAAAACGCCTGTAACGCTTTTTTTCTTTAGGGAATATCTAACTACCGATCTTTCTAAAATTTTTGTGGGGGTATGTTCTTTAGGGGTCACGAATAAAGCCCGATGTTTTGTTTACCTTAAAAAACCGTTACTAACGCGTAACGGCCGAACGGTTTTTCTCTTTATGGAATATCTCAAAAAAGTATTGGCCGCCCTTTTATGAAAACTACCGGGTATTTTCATTGGGGGCACAAGAGCCTGATGTTTTTAGTTTCCCTTTTATAGCCTTTTACTAAGGGTTTTAACGGCCTGAACGATTTTTCTTCTTTATGGAAATCTCGAAAGAAACTTGCCAAATTTTAAACGGTTTGGGTTTTTTGGAAAAAATTGGGACCCTCTTTCCATATGTAGTATGAAACCGAAAAGGATTAAAAAAAACCTTTAAAAACCGTTATTCGCTTTAATCTTTTTAAAATGGTGGATTTAATGAAATTTGGTATAAAAAAAGGTTATCACACACAAATGGCACTTCTAAATAGTGCCCAAAAATTTTTCCGTTAAAAAAACCTTTTATTCTTGACAATTGTCCGATTTGGAAAAAATTTGATATGTACACGGGTTTTAAAACCCCAGTGAGGACAAAAAAACCGGTTTTCAAAAGTGCTACGGTTAAAAACCCTTTAAAAACCTTTTTTTTTTGCCGTTATTTTTTAATATTGGTGGGTTTTAATAAAATTTTTTGTATATAAAAAGGTTTACACACAAATGGCACTTCCATGAGTTTTCAAAATCCCCCGTTAAAAACCGTAATCTGACAAATTGTCCGTTTTGGGATGAAATTTGGTATGTACACAGGTTTACCCCATGAGGAAAAAGCCCGGGTTTAAAAAAGTGTATATCGTTTAATAAGCGATAAACCTTTAAATTGGCCGCTATTTTTTTTATAATTGGGGGGATTTTAAGAAATTTTTTGTGTAAGAAAGGGTCATACACACAAATGGCACTTCCACAGTTTTTTAAAAAAATCACTTTTTAAAAACCTTTATTTTTAAAAATATTGTCCTTTTGGGGAAAATTGGTATTTTTCACAGGCTTTACCCCAGTGAGGACGAAATCCCCTTTTCAAAAGTGTACTCTTTTAAATAACCGTTAAACCGTTTTTGCCTTTATTTCTTAAACCCCAAAGCACTTGGCCATTTATAAGGTTTTTGGGGAAACTTGAGACTTTATATCTCCATCTGTTTTTTTTTTTTGTGGGCCCCCCTTTTCCCCTCCCCCCCCCCCCTCCTTCCTTCCTTTCCGTCCTCGCTTTGCCCGCTTTTTAATTCTCATCTTTTCTTCTTTTTTTTGTACCCCCAGTTCAAAAGGAAACAGGGAGTACTTTAAAATGGGAACAAAGAAATGCTGTCTTAGTGTCTGTGTCGTGGTGGGGGTCTGTGTGTCCATGTAAAAAATGTGTTCCACCGCCCCAAACAAAACTACTGGGCCGACTTTCTGAAAATTTGTAGTAGTTCTTAGGGATAAAGGGATGATGCCTGATGTTTCAGTTTACCGTTACACCCCTTACAACGCTGTAACGGCCGTAACGCTTTTTTTTCTCCATGGAAAATCCAGAAAGTATTTTGGGCCGACTTTGTAAAAATTAGGGGTATGTTCATTAGGGGTCTCGAAAATGCCCGAAGTTTTAGTTTACCCCGACGCCGTTACAAACGAAAAAACAGCCTGTAAGGGTTTTTCTTTTTTATAAATCCAAAAAGTCTTGGCCGTCTTTCAAAAAAATTTTGTAAGTATGTTTTTTAAAGGTCACGAAAAAGCTTGATGCTTACTTCGTTACAACCCTTTCCCAACGGCTGTAGGGGGCTGAACGGTTTTTTTTCTTTAAAATACCAGAAACACTTTGCCGATCTTTCTCAAATTTTGCAAAAGTTCATTGGGGGTAAAGAAATGCACGATGTTTTATTTACCGTTATACCGTTACAAACGCTGTAAGGGCCTGTAACGCTTTTTTCTTCTCCAGGGAAATATCTCAGAAAGTACTTGGCCGATCTTTGTAAAAATTAGCGGGTATTTTCTTTGGGGCTGGGGAGATCTCAAAGTGTTATTTTTACCTTGTTACGGGGCCGTTACTAACGGCGTAACAGCCTTAACGGTTTTTTTGTTTTTTATGGAATACCCAAAAAAGTACTTGGCCATTTTTCTGAAAATTGTGGGTAGTTCGTTATGGTCAGATGATGCCCCAAGTTTTATTTTTCCTTTAAACCCGTTATTAACGGCTGTAAGGGCCTTAAACGGTTTTCTTTTTTAGGAATACCAGAAAGGGTTTTTGGGCCATTTTGTAAATTTAGCGGGTATGTTTTTATGGGTCACGGAGAGCCCAAATTTTTAGTTTACCGTTACAGCCGTTACAAACGGCTGTAAGGGTTTTTCTTTTTTATAAAAATTCCAGAAAGTACTTGGCCGTTTTTTTCTAAAAAATTGTAGGCATGTTCTTTATGGTCACAAAAAATGCCTGAAATTTTAGCTTACCGTTGTAGCCGTTACAACGGCTGAACGGCCTGAAGGGTTTTTCTCTTTAGGGAAATATCTCAGAAACCCTTTGGGCCGATCTTTCTAAAAATTTGAAAGGTATGTCATTTTGGGTCACAAAATAATGCCCAATTTTTAGTTTACCGTTAAAAGCCGTTATAACGGCTGTAAGGGCCCCCTGTAACCGTTTTTTTTTTTAAATAGAATTTTCCAAAGCATTTGGCCGATCTTCCAAAAATTTGTGATATGTTCATTAGGTCACAATGAGCCCGATTTTTAATTTCCCTTATAGCCTTTTACAAGGGCCCAAAAAGGTTTTCTTTTTTAGGAAAATCTCAAAAAGGGCTTGGCCGATTTTTCTGAAAATTGAAGATTTCTTATAGGCCACAGACAGGGCCGATTTACCAATAGTCATCACTAACGGTTACACCACCCAGACGGTTTTTTTCCTCTTTATGGAATACAACGCGTATTCAGGAAAACGGGGAGTCTTTTTTATATGCTTTGCATTTTGTTTCCCCTTTTTTCCTTTTCCCCCTTTTCCTCCCTTTTCTTTCGAGATGTTTTTCCCTCTTGTTTATCCCCTTCCGAATGCCTCTACACTCCCCCACCCCACCATCCGCCCCTCCCCCCTCCTCTCTCTCTCTCCTCTCTCTCTCTCCTTCTCTCTCTCTCTGTCGTTTTGTCCGTGAAACCCATGTTGTCCACCCTGAAACTGCATTTGTGGGTCCCTATCAAAGGGGAAAATCGTTTTTTTTTTTCTAGCAAAAAAAATGACTGCGAATGATTTTTTCCCTTTGCTCTTTATATATCAGGCACAAAGGGTGGGGGGAGGAGGGAAAAGGGAAAAATAAACAATGGGGAACGGGTTTGAAAAGATTTGCTCTTACAAACCTAGCCCTAAAAGACAACACTCTTTTTTTCTTTCTGTTTAAGGACGCAGGTTTTTAACCGAATCGTTTAATCAAAAAAAGATTTTTTTAAAATTGCCCCCCAAATCCTCCTCTCTCCTCCTCTCTCTCTCTCTCCCCTCTCTCTCTCTCCCTCCCCCTCTCTCTCCTCTCTCCACACACACCCCCACACACGCACGCACGCACGCATACACACCCACACACAGCAGCACCCACGCACGCACGCACGGCACGCACGCACGCACCACGCACGCACGCCGCACACACACACACCACACACCACACCCACACACACACACACACACACCCCACACACACACCACAACACACAATCATTCCATCCAAAACTGGTGAAATTCCCAACCTCCAATTACGACCAACATCTGTTTTTTCCAGGATTACCCAAAACCCCCAAAAACACATTTTTTATCAATCAAATTACAAAACCACACGCTGCTGCGGCTGGGTGCGTGAGTGTGTGTGTGGTGGTGTTGGTGGTGTGTGTGTTTGGTGTGTTTGTGTGTGTGGGTGTTTGGGGGGGTGTGTGGGTTTTCCCCGCGCGCATTTTGTTTGTAAGGGGGTTTTTACTACATTTTTTTGTGTGCATACAGTTTTCTTTACGATTTATGAACATTCACCTTTTTTATTGTTTAAAATGTTAATTTGTGATAACCCCAGTCCTTTTAAGGAAAAAAACCGATGGAAAAAAACCAACAAAAGCAATACGGTTTTCCTTAAAAAGATTACCACACACACACCACCACACACACACCACACACACAACACCACACACACACACACACACACACGCGCGCGCGCGCGCCCTGCGAACACACACACATTCGGGCTTTTGACGTCACACAAAACTGAAACTTCCTTTTGGGGTTGTGAAATTAACTCCCGAGGCCGGATACGAGGTTTTTGATAGCATTTTGAATTTTAACAGAAAAAGTTACATTTGATCATTGCCTCTGCAAAGGGGGGAGAGAGAAGAGGAAGAGAGAGAGATGTGTTGGGGTGTGTGTGTGTGTCCATCTGCTGCTCCCACTGTCTGTCCCTGTCTGTGGTGTATGCCTTGTGCGCACTTTAATTTTAAAGCATTTACTAATGTGAAATTTAGGTTTCAAAGAAAAAAAAGAAGAAAAAAAAGAAGAGAAGAGTGTGTGAGTTAAATGAGAAGGGAAATAAGTGGAAATCGGCTAAGTGTAAAAAATCATTAATAATAAAAAATCATTAAAAAAAAGTACACCCCATTAAATTAAAAGTGTGGGGTGTGGGGTTGTGGTGAGTGTGTGTGTGTTTTTGTTTGTGTGTGTGGGGTGTGTGGGGTTGTTTGTGTGTTTTGTGTGTGTGTGTGGAGGGGGAGAGGGTGGGGGGGAGTTTTACAGGGAAAAAAAAAAGGGGGGGGGTGGAACGGGCTGTAAATGAGTATTTCTGTTTCATGACAAACTTTTTTTCACGGTTTAGAACTTCCACAGCCTGACACTTCGTTTGTTTTTCCTAACGACAAAAACATCGTTTAAATTTTTGACGACCACTGACGACTGACTTCACTGACTAGTATCCATTTACGAACAACGACCGATTGATTAATACCGATCGATCAACTAAAAATCGATTGATTTTATTTTTATACCTTTTAAAGGGAAGTCCCTCCGTTTTAATTCCATATTTATGAAGGGGTACGGGGCCAAACAGAATTGATGGGTGATTTTGTTTTAAAGCCCCCAGCCCACATGTTTTTCGATGCCATTTATTCCCTATAATTTTTCTCTTTCATTTGGTTTGATAACAGCTTTTTTTTCCTCGCAGGGGACTGGTAATTCATGCAAAACAAAGGCGTTGTTGCAGACGGCGCAGCTGACATCAGACTTTAAGCGCTGCTCCCAGCAAAAGCTGGGGAAAAGGGTTATCTCCCTCAATATAGATTTATCGCCCTTGAAACTGCCCAGTTGGAACGAGGCAAATGTTTCACTCACCGGGACCTCAGGTTAAGAAACACCTTTAATGTTTCCCCCCACCCCCCCACCCCCCCCCCCCCCCCCCCCCCCCCCCCCCCCGCCTATGAATATAGTAAATTCGCCAATTCGCGTGTGAGCAAAACGCAACTTAAACTGATAAGGTTTTTCGTCTGCAGCTTTCTCATTGAAAGGGGGGGAAACGCAGCAGCATTTTAAAAGCATTCGGGGGGGAGGTCATTGGCCCAAGGTCCATTGGGCCCAAGTTTTATTGGCCCCCAAGGGCCATTGGGCCCCAAATCCATTGGCCCAAGGTTTATTTCCCAAGGGTTTGTTGGCCCCCAAGGGCCATTGGCCCAAGGTTTTTATTGGGCCCAAGCCTTGGTCCCCCAAGGTTCATTTGGCCCAAGTTCGGGTCCAAGGTCCATTGGTCCCCAAAGGTTTGTTGGTCCCAAGGTTCTTGTCCCAAGGGTTTGTTGGTCCCCCAAAGGGTTTATTGGTCCCAAGGTTCTTGGTCCCAAGGTTCATTGGGGCCCAAGGGTTTTTGGGCCCAAGGTCCGTTATATATCCACAGATTTATAGGGCCTGGGGCCAAGGAATTGGGACCAAGGGCCTTGGGGCCATTTACCTTGGGGCCCAAAGGTTTTCCCCCTTCGGGCAGAAACATACCCGAACCACCGTGCAACGCCCGACGGGAGGAAAAGAAAAAAGAAAAAAAAACAAACAAAAAAAACTCCTTCTTCATTCTTTTTTCCGAATGGGAGGGCAAAGCCTCATATTGCACCGGGCCCCACCCTTGTGATGAACCGGATTTTGCCGGTCGTACAAAAGGGGGCATCCGCTGTTTTCCCCCGTTTTGTTCCCCATCTCAATTCCCCATCCCTTTTCCCCCAAAAAAAAATCGAAATTCAGTCCCTAAGTTCCCGTTTCTTTTTCCCCACCCTGGGCATCCTGCGTCCCCCTTCCCACAAAACCCTGTCCCAGTTTTCCCCAGTCCCCTTTTTTTCCCCAGGCCCCGTGTTCCCCAATTTTTGCCCTGGTGGTTGGTGGGTTTTTCTGCTTAAACGTGTTACGTTTTTTCATTGCTATAGGGGAGGAGGGGAGGGCGGGGGGGAGGGAAAGGAGGGGCAGGGCGGGGAAATTGGGGGTGGGGGGGGAGGGCCGAAAGGGGGGTTTCATGCCACGGACACGCTGGGAAACCCCAAGTCCCTTCATGACCCCACAGTCGTGTAGCAGTCAAAAGTAAAAAGGCCCGTTAGAAAAAAAAGGAAACTCACACAAGTGTGAAATTAAGGGATGGAGTTCAAAAGCGTAAAAAAAGCACACCCTGTCAAAAACCCTTTTTTTGGCTCACAAATTCAGCTTTTCCCCTTCTAGAATCATACCACGAAATATTCCGTTTTTCTTATGCAGTTTCACACAATGGAAACTGTGGGGAAAATCTGGGATCTGCGCTTTAAAAAAACTGCTTTGGAAACCGTCAAAAAAAAAGTGACTGGGGTTTCTGTCGACAATTAACCCGACGAAAAAAACAGAAACTGCGAAGCCCTCCCCTAATTTTTCTCGCGGTTTGCAGGACTTTCCCTGCTATTTTCGCCTTTCTTTTTTGGGGGGGGCAATTTCATCACTCGGTACAAAAAATTTTTGCCTACCTGTTCACACTTTGGGAAAAGAAAAGGAAACTCTACGCAGGGCCTAGTTCTCTCGGCCCTTTTTTCCAAAACAACTTTTTGCAGACTGAGATGGGAAAGGGAAAAAGGCTTTTGGGAAATCATCGGGAATATCCGATAGGGTAATCATTTGTTGAAGGGGTAATGTGATTTTTTTCTGTGCAGATTTTGGTTTCCCGACAAGAAATTGGGGCTGTTCCAGGCCGGTTTCCATAGTGTGAACTAAGCATTACTGATTTGACCAAGCAACTCATAGCGAAATGCCCCCCCCCCCCCCCCCCCCCCCCTTGGAACGGTGTCGGGCAATGCGCCCTGGGGGCCACGCCAAGTGACACGTGATAAGTACGGACTCGTAGTCAAGCTCGATTACCATATCGGGTAACGCCCACATCAACGACCACAATACACGAGACTTCCGGCATCCGGGCTTTTGGGGGGCCAACCGTCGAGTGCCGAGTACGCAGACAATCCAGGGAGCGGAGAGGCAACTAAGACAGCGACTAGGACCAAGAAGACTACCATCACAAGTCAGGTAGGCAGACTTATCAATGGCGACGAGGATGACCAAAGAATATCGATCCCTAGAGTGCTGGGTTAGCTAGCTGCAATGAATCAATGTTAACAGACGATTTGGTGCGTGACGTTGGAAAATCAATGGATTCTAGATCTAGATCTTGATCACGTTACTGGTTTTCGTGACCTGGCTGGGTTTTTACAGATTCAAGATAAACGGTGGTAGGAATAACAAGCAGTTATCAGTACACTAGATCTGGAGATTCTGTCAATCAGCATAGAGAAAATTCAGTTACTTTTCTAGATTTAGAGTTTCTATATCGTCATGGCAGAGGCATCAAACCGACACCTCAGAGCAAGACCTTTTGTCATCCCTGACAATCCTCTGCATACAGCTAAAGCGTGGGAAGATTGGCTAGAGGAAATAGAGAGAGAGTTCAGATATTTCAAGATTACAGAAGTAGCAGACAAAAGTGATGCTTTGTTGATCTACGGAGGCACAGAGGTTGTCCGCTTAGCAAAAAGCTTACCAAATGTAGAAGTTGCTGAAGGGGCTGATACATACACCCGGCTGAAGGAGAAATTGAACAACCACTTCAAGCCAAAACAGAATAAACAGCATGCAAGATACCAGTTCTTGAAGATGAGACAGAACTCGGGAGAATCAATTAATTCATACTCTACAAGACTCAGAGAGAAAGCTAAAGAGTGTGAATTTGGAGACACAGAAGATGATAGGATTCTGGAACATTTAATCCAAACCACGAGGAATAAGCACCTCATAAAAAAAAGCAATTTCAAAGAAGATGAACCTTACCAAATTCTTATTAGAAGCAGCTCAAGATGAAGAAACCACATTACAACTGGAAGACATGGAAAGACAGTCAGTCGCAAAAGTAGAGAGAAGAGAGCAGAGATCAAAAATAAGAGATAGACCTAAATTTAAGCCCTTCGAACAAGAAAGACACAAAAGCAGCAAGAAAGCTTTACAGACACCATGCGGTTACTGTGGACAGAGAGATTCACACAAGCCAGGTGAAGGATGCCCAGCATACGGCAAGAGATGTAAGAAATGTAACAAGTTACACCACTTTGCAGCAGTATGCAGGTCAGCAGAGTTCAAGAACAGACATGTAAAAAGAACAGAAACCTACTCTCAATCAGATTCCAGCTCAGAAGAGGGTGACAAAAGCAACATTTCATCAGATGAAGAATTCGTTTACCTGAAACCTGTAAAGCAAGTCAAGAAGACATATGAAGACAAAACAGTTGAGGTTCAAGTCAACAATGTTTTCATGAGAGCTGAACCTGATAGCGGAGCTGACGTAAACATCATGGACAAACATCAGTTTAAAGCCTTAGAGAACAGATCAGAATGCAAGGTGAAGCTGAAGGAGACACCAGTGACATTGAAGACACTGTCAAGTAATTTACCTGTAAAGGGTGAATTTACAGCCACAGTCAGAAATGCTACCAGAGGAGCAGAAGTAAGATTCATAGTCATTGATGAAAACATTCACTCACCTCCTCTCTTAAGCAAAGAGACGCTAGAGAAGCTAGGCATGTTAGAAATTAGACCAGATGGTTCATTAAAGGAACCTAATGAGCACAGAATCAAAAAGACACACATCTCTAGAACTGATTTACTAGAAAATCACAAGACAGTGTTTCAAGAGTAGGCAAGATCAAAGGGGTCCAAGCTAAGTTCCACATGAAAGAAAACACTGTACCAGTAGCCCAGAAGCCAAGAACTGTTCCCTATTACCTACAAGAACCACTGAAGGAATGGCTGGACACATGTATAAAAGAGGATCTATTCGAGAGAGTCCCAGAGGATGAGCCAATCACCTGGTGCTCACCACTGGTGGTCCAGCTGAAGCCAAAGCACAAGAATACCACAGAGAAGAAGATAGGGGCACACATGATCAGAGCAAGTGTGGACCTTCGGATTCCAAACAGCAGCATGGAAAGGTACAGGGTAGCACCAGCTCCGATTGTGGAGGACTTCACACACAAATTTCATGATTGCAAGATCTTTTCCAAGTTGGATATGAATCAAGGGTATAACCAACTGGAACTGCATGAAGATTCAAGAGCTATTGCAACATTCAGCACACCCTGGGGGAACATAAGACCCAAAAGACTAATCTTCGGAGCCAAGTCGTCACAAGACGTATTCGATGAAGCAATCTTCAAGATATTTGGGGATATTCCTCACTGCCTGAACCAGAGAGATGACATCCTCATCGGCGGAAGAACTGCAGAAGAGCATGACAGAACGCTCGAACAGGTATTGCAGAGAGCAGCCGAATACGGGGTGACGTTCAACCAACAGAAATGTCTCTTCGGAGTCAAAGAATTAGATTTCTTTGGATACAGATTCACGAATGATGGCATCAAACCCTCTCCAGAGAAAGTTAGAGCAGTCAAAGAATGCACAGCACCAGAGAGCAAAGAGGCCGTGCGAAGCTTTTTGGGAATGACAGGTACCTATCAAAGTTCATTCCAAGATATGCAGTGTTGACAGAGCCACTGAGGAAACTGACACACAAAGACACAACCTTCCACTGGGGAAAAGAACAAGAGGAAGCATTCAGAAGATTGAAGAAGAGCTTAACAAATGACAGTACAATGGCGTTCTTTGATCCCAGAAGACCTATCATCTTGAGATGTGAAGCTAGCTTCCATGAAGGTTTATCAGCGGGACTGTTCCAGGAGAGAAATGGGAGTACAACCGGTCCATTTCATCAGCAGATCACTCACAGACACCGAGACAAGATACAGCCAAACAGAAAAGGACGCTTTGGCAGTCGCATGGGCAAAGAACAGATTGGGGATTTACTTGCTGGGAGCACCGAGATTCAAGATCATCACATCCCACAAACCACTAATTCCTTTGTTCAGCAAGCCGACCGCAAAGCTACCGCCAAGAATAGAGAAGTGGGTTATGAGCTTACAAGACGTAGACTATGACATAGTTTATGAGCCAGGCAAAGACGCAGCAGATCCCTTGGATTTCTTATCCAGACATCCACTACCAAGGACAACAGATAGCGAAGAGACAGATTCAGCAGAAGCAGCTATCAAGACAATCATCCAGTCAGACACAATCGTGGTGGACAAGATCAAATCAGAAACTCTCAAAGATGAACAACTGCAGAAGGTGAAAGAACGCATCTTCAAAGGTGACTGGGAGATCCATAGAAGAGATCCAGACATACAACCTTTTTTATCAATCAAAGATGACCTTTTCATGGGAGAAGGATTGATTTTCAGACTATCACAGATTGTGATTCCAAGAGGATTGCAGAAGAAAGTCATTCAATCAGGACACAGCTTAGGACACCTGGGAATGACCAAGATGAAGCAAATGATGCGGGAGAAGTATTGGTTCCCAAAAATGAATCAGATGATAGAAAGCACTGTAGGCGAATGTTTCGAGTGCCAAGTCACCACAAAGCAGACAAGACCAGAACCAGTCAAGGTGAAACCAATTCCAGAGCAACCATGGCACACACTTTCCATGGACTTTGGCGGACCATATGCAGACGGCCATTACAACTTGGTCGTAATAGATAAAAGAACCAGATATGCGGAAGTAGAACGCGTATACTCAACGTCATGCAAATCAATCATCAAACCACTGTGGAAGATAATGGCAAACCATGGCATACCCAAGAGAATCGAGACGGATAATGGACCTCCATTCAATTCAGCAGAGTTCCAACGATTCACGGAAGAATTGGGAATAAACACCATAGAGTAACACCTGCACACCCGAGAGCAAATGGAGAGGCTGAAAGCTTCATGAGAAACCTGAATAAAACTGAGCAGATTGCACACTTAACAAAGGAGAACTCAGAAATTACAATCCAGAAAATGTTAATGGTGTACAGGTCGACAGCACACCCAGCAACACAGACAAGTCCTTATAGAGCCTTGATGAACAGAGAGGTGAGGACAAAAGTGGATTACGACAACAGTATCGCCAGAAGACTAGAAGAAAAACAGAATGACAAGAGCGACATTGCTGACAAGGATCTCCAGTACAAGCTGAAAATGAAGAAACACGCAGACACCAATGCCACCGAACGACACTTCATCATCGGAGATCATGTTCTGGTAAGACAGATGAAGCAAACCAAACTAACAACAGCGTATGAACCATCATTCTATGTGGTTGTCCAGATCAACGGATCCAGCATAAGAGCCAGGAGGATTTACGACAATAAAGAGATCCACAGAGATGCCAGCCATTTCAAACTAGCAAACACAGTGCTGGAAAACAGAAAAGACATTGCTGAACGAGAACGACACGCAACCGAACAAAACCGGAAAACTTCTTATCCACACCGGAAGCACCATTAGAAATGACAAACCAGAACCCAACTCTTAACCAAAGCATGTCAGAAAAGGAAGCAACAGTGACAAGCACAGAAGAAAGGGCCCACAATCCAGATCAGAGGATGACGGTATCAGCAGAAGAGACAGCCACGCTTCCAAATCAACCAGAACTCCATATGTCGGAGGGACATAGAGAAGATTCGACTCAGAATGATCATTCTCCTCCAACATTGAGAAGATCCACCCGGGTAAGAAAACCGGTGGAGAAGCTCAATTTATAAAGAATACCAGGAAGACAGGAGTGGTACTCATTTGGTTGCAGAACATTTTAGGAGTACCACTCCAAATGTAAATAGAAGACGGGAAAGGCTCACAAGTAGTGAGAGCTCAAGATACTCACAGGTAGTGAGAAAACCTTGTTGAACAATTAGTGACAACAGTCACAAGCCTTATTATTTTGTAGGAGGGACATTTGGTTGCAGAACATTTTATGGATTCATTGGAATTATGTTATCATGGCACTCAGGCAGAATCTTTAAGCTCATGAAAGACATCAGTGCAGAACTTTTATTATGGAAAAGCAGCTTCACCTAGACTAGATAAACCAGTACTCAGTTTGAACGAAGGGGGAGATGATAAGTACGGACTCGTAGTCAAGCTCGATTACCATATCGGGTAACGCCCACATCAACGACCACAATACACGAGACTTCCGGCATCCGGGGGTTTTGGGGGGCCAACCGTCGAGTGCCGAGTACGCAGACAATCCAGGGAGCGGAGGGCAACTAAGACAGCGACTAGGACCAAGAAGACTACCATCACAAGTCAGGTAGGCAGACTTATCAACACGCTTCGCAGACGACAGACGCGCGATGACACTTCCAATGTAGCGGTTAAAATGGGAACAACCTGAGTTGACACGCGTGGGGCACGTGCAACTCTCTCTCTCTCTCTCTCTCTCTCTCTCTCTCTCTCTCTCTCTCTCGGCGGAGAGGGGAGCGGGGGTGGGGGTGGGCATGTGCATTTTTTTGTTTGGTAGGGCCCGTACTGGCGCTAACGTGCATTGAAATCGGTTTGGGGAACAGCGCTACTGGGCAACAGAGAACCTGGGGAACACCGGTACGGGAACAGCCGCACGCTTTTTCGGTCGGGGAACATCGACACTGGGGAACAGAGACACGGGAACAGCGCTACTGGGGAACATAGAACCCGGGGAACACCGGCACGCTCCCTTATCTTCGTTTCTTCCACCAAATGAACAAAGTTACCAAACAAATCTTCAGTTTTAGATCCAATACTATTCATATTATAAGAAAAAACTGCCAGTCCCTATACATTTACTACAAAAACTAAGAATCATCCACATAGATTTAAAAGTCCTTGAAGGTTTTTATCACTGTTTTATTTAATCCATTTTGATGTTTTCTTTTACATTTTGAATATAATGTTTAAAACAGGTTGGTAAATCTTCAAATTAGATCTAATGTTCTTCATATCAACAAAAAGTATGGGCCCTGGCAAAATCATTCCGAATGTCTGCAGACGAAAATTGGAACAACAGCCGAAACAGACTTAGGCCTACTGAGCCCCCAAACGAAGGAAACACGTTTGTTGCCATTTGTTTGTAACTTTGTTTAACGGCGAGTAGGTCTAGCCCATGATATGGCCTAATCCTATTTTTGCTCTCGTCACGAGATCCAGATTGCATGTAGGCCTATCGCGTGGGAATGTCGCCACTCTCTATGGTTTAAATCATCAGCTTTGAACAGATCTGCCGTGGTGTAGTCATTATACAGGACAGGATTCGTGCGTCTATGTCCAAATCAAATCGTTTCTGAAGGAAACGTGCAGAAAATATAACAAGATGCAAAGCATATGAAAAGTGTGCATGCTGTTTAACTCTCTCTCTCTCTCTCTCTCTCTCTCTCTTGTTAGTAAGGCTATTCTGGTAAAATAAACATCCGTGACCCATAATGAACATAGCTACAATTTTTCAGAAAGATCGGCCCAGAAGTCTTGTCTGGGAGAGTGGAACAAATTTTGATCACAGACACACACAGACACACACACACACACACACACACACACACACACACACACAGAGAGAGAGAGAGGGGAGACAGCATTTCTTCGTTCCCATTGTAAAGTACTCCTGTTCTGTAAGAACTGGGGGTACAAACAGTGACAATGAAGAGAGACTTTTACGACTTTGAGCACATGCTTACAATCCTTCAACACTGACGTCAACCATTTTTCATTAGACCTATCAGTTTTGCATGAAACCATTGTAGGACCTCATTCTTCTTTTCTTTTCTTTTCTTATTTAAAAAAAATCAATTTTCAGATTAGACAAAGAAAGGAGATAACTAGAGCAAAACAAGCTGCTCTGGAGTGATTAGACCAACACATTTGTAGCTTTTTTTCTTCTTCTTTTTTTGTTGTTGGAACTGACGTTTGAAGAAAGGATCAGATAGCGACTGTTGCTGTCACTGGTGATTAATGTCAATTCATCATCGAAGGCCAGAACTGTTCCCGAGGAGTCAAATACATACCTGTCTATGGTTTGAACAAGCAAGTCTGTTTTGAGAAGAAGATGATGATGATGATGCTGAAAAAGAAGTAGAAACCGTGGATTGCAGCATTAGAACGAATTAGGGATTAAAACTGAGTCAACTTAGTTCATTTTCCCGCTTCTTTGATTTATCACTTCAATTTTCTTTTTTCTTCCTCTTGTCCAAAAGTAGAGAAATAATGTAAAAAGACGCAGACAAAGTAAAGCAAAGCACGGACTGCACGCACCACAACGAATTAGGGATTAAAACTGGACCCATTTATTTCTTTTTCCCGCAAATTCCGTTCATCACTTCAACTTATTGTTGTCTTCCTTTTGTTCAAAAGTAGAGAAATAACGTAAAAAGACAGAGATAAAGTTTCAGTTTCTCGCTTATGGAAGCGTAAGGAAAATCACTATTATTATATACATATTAACGACAGTGCTACGGCAGATTTACGACTTGGTAATACAAACAGCAGGTATACCACAGTCACAACTCATCACTACATGTGTTTATGTATTGCATGCAGTGGTAGTCCTGCGATGTTACGAAATTAGGAGTAAATCCAGTATGTGAAATGCCTTTTTGCCTTCATTCCACGATGGGTTAAAACAATATCAGGTGTTCTGTTCTTTTACAGGTAATACAAGAACATTTTCGTGCTGATAGTGGAACCCGCAGAACCGTTGGACGTTTGAAGCATTCTCCCAGAAAATACCAGAGCCCTTCCAGTGTGCCCTTTAATGAGATGAATGCAGCGCCAGGCATGTGACTGGAAGTGCCATAGCATTCTTTTCTTTTAAAAGAAGGACAATAAAACTAAATCATCCCCAGATCAGAAAACAATGGAAAAGGACGTACCTGTGAAGTTCATTTTTCAGCTCTAGATTTCAATTTTAAAAAAGTTCTTGTCTGAACGATGGGTCGACATCTTTCATCCGTTTGTTCGTCTGTCTGTCTATTTTGTGTATATTGGTAAAATCTAAAGACCGACGTTTTTTTTCCGGAAATTCCTGGTCTGTTTTGTATTGTGTACTAAGTATTCATCGACTTGTGCTCAGGAATTTTTGTGTGTCCATTGTATTCTGAGTTGTTTCAAACAAGGTTGTTATAATCTTTACTAAATATTCATCGACTTGTGCTCAGGAATTTTTGTGTGTCCATGTGTATTCTGAGTTGTTTCAAACAAGGTTGTTATAATCTTTACTAAATATTCATCGACTTGTGCTCAGGAATTTTTGTGTGTCCATGTGTATTCTGAGTTGTTTCAAACAAGGTTGTTATAATCTTTACTAAGTATTCATCGACATGTGCTCAGGAATTTTTGTGTGTCCATTGTATTTGAGTTGTTTCAAACAAGGTTGTTTATAATCTTTACTAAGTATTCATCGACTTGTGCTCAGGAATTTTTGTGTGTCCATTGTATTCTGAGTTATTTCAAACAAGGTTGTTATAATCTTTACTAAGTATTCATCGACTTGTGCTCAGGAATTTTTGTGTGTCCATGTGTATTCTGAGTTGTTTCAAATAAGGTTGTTATAATCTTTACTCTTGCCACGTTGAACATTTCTATATAAGCAGTAATGAGCTATAACTTGCTTTATATGTAGAGTGCGTGAGAGGGAAGAAGGGGTGATCTTTCCTTCTAAGATAAAATACTGGGAAGAAGGTGACACGAATGAATATTTAACTGAGAATTGTTCAGTTTCAAGAGGAGCCTCACTTTATGCAATAAATGGAATGTAAGACAACATAAGGTTGGTATACGGCCTACAACTTTCCATAAAGTCCGATAGATAAAAGACATAAAGCCAAAAAGTTTAATTGTTTCAGTTGAGAGTTATTAACAGAATATTGACAACCAAGTTTATCTTACAAAACATTGGGATCTCTGGTATAAAAAAAAATGTTCCTTTTGTGAGAAAGGAAAAAAAAAAGAAAAGAAAAGAAACGTTTACCAATAATTTGGCACTACCGTCAAGTGCGGAGCTTCTTGCAAGTTTGTTTTCAAAGTGTTGTAAACAAAAAATGTGAAATATCTGGGGGGGGGGGGGGGGGGGGGTATGAAAAAAATTGGCATGTTTCATCGTGATTGTGATTGTAACTTTAAGTCAGAAACTCTACTTCAGTTAGAACATTTCACCTGATCCTGCTGTTCGCTAAATTTTCTGTTGACAAATTTAAATAGGAAAAGCATCTATCATCAGTTCAAATCTGTATTGAGGTTTTGAAAGCTACATCCAGAAGCTGGAATAGCTGAGTGGTAGAGCGCATTTCATACTAATTTTGATGAAGACAAATCTACAATAGTTGTAATTAAGATGTCACGTATACCTGACGTAAAAGAAGAGAGGGTACACATAAGGACAGACAGATACCCATATATATAGAAAGAGACAGGCTGGCAGAGGAATAGGTTTGGATGTCAGAAACCGTCATTTCACATGTTTTTTTAAGTACATTTTTGTGCCCTTCGTATGGAAGTCTGTTTTGTTGTTTGTGTCCTCTTTTCAGCAAACTGAACAGGGGGCGAATGAGTCCAGTGAAAAACCATCTTTTGACTTGTTTTTCACATACATCTTTTGTGCCCTTCAATGAAAAGTCTGCTTTGTTGTTTGTGGATCCCTTTTTTTCAGCAAACTGAACAGGGGAAGAATGCGTCCAGTGCACACAGTGTAAAGGCTGGGGTCATCCACAGTGACACAGTGTAAAGGCTGGGGTCATTCACAGTGCACACAGTGTAAAGGCTGGGGTCATCCAGAGTGCACACAGTATAAAGGCTGGGGTCATCCACAGTGCACACAGTGTAAAGGCTGGGGTCATCCCCAGTGCACACAGTGTAAAGGCTGGGGTCATCCACAGTGCACACAGTGTAAAGGCTGGGGTCATCCACAGTGCACACAGTATAAAGGCTGGAGTCATCCACAGTATAAAGGCTGGGGTCATCCACAGTGCACACAGTGTAAAGGCTGGGGTCATCCACAGTGTGCAGGCCTTGTCAAAACCCCAGTCTGCATTTATCACATTTGCGATATTAACACGGCTTCAACATCTACTTCAAACCCCATGAACTCTAAAAAGTATCGTTCTTACCTTAGTTTCCTTTCCGCCAGTCACTCAGTGTCAAATATGCGCCTATGGCTTATCTCATTGGTCGATAAACAAAGAGGTGTTTTAATGAGCTGCAATAAGGACTTCGGGCTGCTATTTTCAATGTTGTTGGTTTCAAACCATTCAGTGCTAAATTAATGCCAAAGTGTTCTTTCCTTTTCGGTGTGTATCCCGTTACAAGGAAATGATGCAAAACTGTTATATTCTGGCAATGGCTTACAGGAATGTGTGTGTGTATGTGTGTGTGTGTGTGTGTGTGTGTGTGGTGTGTTCGGGAGGACGAGTGCGTGCATGCGTGCGTACGTGCACTCGAAACTGAGGTCACTATGAGAGCAGGGCTTGAAGGGCCATAGAATTGTGAATTTTTTTCTTTTCCAATTCTGATTGATGAGGATGAGGAAGATGAAGATGATGATGCAAGATTTTAAGTCCGGTCTAAGAGTGCATGACAGGGCTGTACTCTACTCTTACTTTCATAGTATATCACGACGTCATCAGGACCGAAGGATACAGATACCTACAGTAGATGAAACTCGACTGTGTGGTCACAGTTTTCCCAAATGAGCCCATGGCAAACTCAACTCTGGGTAGCCCATGGCAAACTCAACTCTGGGTAGCCGGTCGTGGCAGAAAAATCCAACAGATAAATGGCACTGATGGGAATCGAACGCACGACCTCTCAGCCGGGAGTCCGCGACGCCAGCCACTTCGCCACAGTAGCTGGTTTAACGACTATAATTAACCCTAGTTGTCTACTTTGTAGTGCTATTGGCTAATGTGGAATTCAATTATTCTTTTGTTCTACAATTGGTTTAACGACTAGAACTAATCCTAGTTGTCTGCTTTGTAGTGCTATTGGCTAATGTGGAATTCAGTGAGTGTTTGTTTCACTGAAACTATCAATCTGGAAGATTTTAAAACATTTTTGCTGTTGTTGTTGTTATCTGATTGCAATGAAGTACCAGAACGGCTGAACTACTCAGCACGACATACTTTTAACTTTCACTTTCATTCATGTTGTCTAAAGCCCAGCTAACGGCAAGGGGGCAGGGGGAGGGGGAGGTGGAGGCATATATATATATATATATTATATATATTATATATATATATATATATAGAGAGAGAGAGAGAGGAGAGAGAGAGAGAGAAATGTGTGTGTGTGTTGTGTGTGTGTGTGTGTGTGTGTGTGTGTGTGTGTGTGTGTGTGTGTGTGTCTATGTGTGTGTCTGTGTGTGTGTCTGTGTGTATAAGGTGGGTAAAAGAAAGAACCGGACCACCAAACCGTTTGGTATACTTCTCTTTCTTTCTTTTGTCCAGGTTTTCTTTCTTCTTTTTTATTCCTTTGGTGACCTTCCCCTGGGGCAGGAGAGTTGCAGACACACAGTACCCATTGTCGCCATTCTATCAGACACACAGTACCATTGTCGCCATTCTATCAGACACACAGTACCCATTGTCGCCATTCTATCAGACACACTGTACCCATTGTCGCCATTCTATCAGACATACAGTACCATTGTCGCCATTCTATCAGACACACTGTACCCATTGTCGCCATTCTATCAGACACACTGTACCCATTGTCGCCATTCTATCAGACATACAGTACCCATTGTCGCCATTCTATCAGGTTGCAGACACACAGTACCCATTGTCGCCTTTCTATCAGACACACAGTACCCATTGTCGCCATTCTATCAGACACACTGTACCCATTGTCGCCATTCTATCAGACATACAGTACCCATTGTCGCCATTCTATCAGATACACTGTACTCATTGTCGCCATTCTATCAGACACACAGTACCCATTGTCGCCATTCTATCAGACACACTGTACCATTGTCGCCATTCTATCAGACATACAGTACCCATTGTCGCCATTCTATCAGACACACTGTACCCATTGTCGCCATTCTATCAGACATACAGTACCCATTGTCGCCATTCTATCAGACACACAGTACCATTGTCGCCATTCTATCATGTTGCAGACACACAGTACCCATTGTCGCCATTCTATCAGACACACAGTACCCATTGTCGCCATTCTATCAGACACACTGTACCCATTGTCGCCATTCTATCAGACATACAGTACCCATTGTCGCCATTCTATCAGACATACAGTACCCATTGTCGCCATTCTATCATGTTGCAGACATACAGTACCCATTGTCGCCATTCTATCAGACACACTGTACCCATTGTCGCTATTCTATCATTATAATTTGTTTATTAAGTAAAATGGGGAACGGGCATGGGGGATGTCAAAAGGGAGGGGTAGGTAAGGTAAGTAAAGTAATGTTGCTTATAGCTCAGCCAACCACAAAGGGCCACATTAGAGCTGTCCCGGCGTTGAAGTCAACTCACAAGTCATTAAAAAAAAAAAGATAATTCGCACAACCCTTTAAAATACACCTTCTAAAAACGCAACGGATACTTCCTTAAAAATCTTTCTTCCGTATCTTCTTAGATCATATGAAAAATGTTAATATCTTTCACAAATTCAAAGATCACATCAGGTGGGACATCTCAGAACAAGGGTTTCATGTAGTCTGCTGTGAAGTGTTTATGTCTCACATCATGCAAACCCCAAACACTTTAAACGAATATTACGTTTCACTGTGAGTGGTACATGACATGGAATGCACCACGGCGCTTCTTCGCCTTTTAAAAGATGAGAATAGGTGGCCTGTATGCAAACGGCACAAAACTGTTTCTTCTTCAATGGCCTGTATGCAAACGGCACAAGACTGTTTCTTCTTCAATGGCCTGTATGCAAACGGCACAGGACTGGTTCTTCTCAGTGACCTGTATGCAAACGGCACCAGACTGTTTCTTCTTCTTCAGTGACCTGTATGCAAACGGCACTAGACTGTTTCTTCTTCAGTGACCTGTATGCAAACGGCACCAGACTGTTTCTTCTTCAGTGACCTGTATGCAAACGGCACAAGACGGTTTCTTCTTCAGTGACCTGTATGCAAACGGCACCAGACTGTTTCTTCTTCAGTGACCTGTATGCAAACGGCACAAGACTGTTTCTTGTTCTTCAGTGACCTGCATGCAAACGGCACAGGACTGTTTCTTCTTCTTCAATGGCCTGTATGCAAACGGCACAAGACTGTTTCTTCTTCTTCAGTGACCTGTATGCAAACGGCACAGGACTGTTTCTTCTTCTTCAGTGACCTGTATGCAAACGGCACATGACTGTTTCTTCTTCATTACGGTCGCCTGAAACTAGGCGGTAAGGAAACTAGGTGGTAAGGGAATTAGGCGGTAAGGGAACTAGGCGGTTAGGGAACTAGGGAACTAGGCGGTAAGGGAACTAGGCGGTAAGGGAACTAGGGAACTAGGCGGTAAAGGAACTAGGCGGTAAGGGAACTAGGCGGTAAGGGTACTAGGCGGAAAGGGAACTAGGCGGTAAGGGAACTAGGCGGTAAGCGAACTAGGCGGTAAGGGAACTAGGGAACTAGGCGGCTAGGAACTAGGCGGTAAGGGAACTAGGCGGTAAGGGAACTAGGCTGCAAGGGAACTAGGCGGTAAGGGAACTAGGGAACTAGGCGGTAAGGGAACTAGGCGGTAAGTGAAATAGGGAAATATGCGGTAAGGGAAATAGGCGGTAAGGGAACTAGGCAGTAAGGGAACTAGGCGGTAAGGGAACTAGGGAACTAGGCGGTAAGGGAACTAGGCGGTAAGGGAAATAGGCGGTAAGGGAACTAACAAACTAGGCGGTAAGGGAACTAGGGAACTAGGTGGTAAGGGAACTAGGCGGTAAGGAAACTAGGCGGCAAGGAAACTAGGGAACTAGGCGGTAAGGGAACTAGGTGGTAAGGGAACTAGGGAACTAGGCGGTAAGGGAACTAGGCAGCAAGGGAACTAGGCGGTAAGGGAACTAGGGAATTAGGCGGTAAGGGAACCAGACGGTAAGGGAACTAGGCGGTAAGGGAACTAGGGAACTAGGCGGTAAGGGAACTAGGCAGTAAGGGAACTAGGTGGTAAGGGAACTAGGGAATTAGGCGATAAGGGAACCAGGCGGTAAGTGAACTAGGCGGTAAGGGAACTAGGGAACTAGGCGGGAAAGGGAACTAGGCGGTAAGGGAACCAGGCGGTAAGGGAACTAGGGAACTAGGCGGTAAGGGAACTAGGGAACTAGGCGGTAAGGGAACTAAGCGGTAAGGGAACTAGGCGGTAAGGGAACTAGGCGGTAAGGGAACTAGGCGGTAAGGGAACTAGGGAACTAGGCGGTAAGTGAACTAGGCGGTAAGGGGATTAGGGAACTAGGCAGTAAGGGAACTAGGCGGTAAGGGAACAAGGGAACTAGGCGGTAAGGGAACTAGGCAGTAAGGGAACTAGGCGGTAAGGGAACTAGGCGGTTAAGGGAACTCAGGAACTAGGCAGTAAGGGAACTAGGCGGTAAGGTAACCAGGCGGTAAGGGAACTAGGGAACTAGGCGGGTAAGGGAAACTAGGCGGCAAGGGAACCAGGCGGTAAGGGAACTAGGGAACTAGGCAGAAAGGGAACTAGGCGGTAAGGGAACAGGCGGTAAGGGAATAGGGAACTAGGCGGTAAGGGAACTAGGGAACTAGGCAGTAAGGGAACTAGGCGG
>CM031623.1:49948067-49950567 GCA_018398815.1 Conus ventricosus | reverse complement strand
TTTTTTTCTCCTATTTTTCCCACTTTGTGTTTCCCCCCGCCCCCCTCTCTCTCTCTCTCTCTATATATATATATATATATATATATATGGGTCAGTGAGTGGGTGGATGGGTGTAATATCCATCCATTTATATCGTAGCAACGCTAGTGTAGAAGATGGGATGTTGTCATCATTTCATGCGTCTTAGTTAAAAAAAAAAAAATCACGCAATGTCGTTCATTCTTTTTGCCATGTATTAGATGCTTTACTCGGCCGCCTATGGACGACTTGCGACTGTAGCGTCTTCGCAATGTGCAACGCAGCGATTGGTTGAACCAATTAGATACTTTCTGCGCATGAGCAGAATGTGTAATTACGCTGACTAGGCCAGGCCTAACGCTACTTATTTGCCGACTTCGTCAGCGTCTCTAGAGACTGTTTCGAGCAGACGACATCTCTTGCTTCCCACTCGGCATATTGCTGCGGGGTTCCGATACTCTGTGTTGCTGTTTTCAAAACGATCAGCATTTTTCCACATTAGGAGAGAAATACCAGCAGTTTCTTTTCAAACAACAACAACAAACATGCATTCGTTCGGGGTGATAGTAAGTCTTGTGTTTGTTAGCATTTTGATCCAAGGTAAGCAGTTATCTTTGTTGATGTCATTATGATATTATATTCGTGTTTTTGCTTTTGATATTATTATTATTATTATTATTATTATTATTTGTGGTAGTAGTGGGATCATCATTGATGCTGCTGCTGTTAGCGGAATTTAATTCGTAATGAACTGTGCCATCAGTAAATAACACACGAAGTTAGTTTTTCCATCAGCAGAATTAACAAGTTGTTCGTTGTTTCTGCCTGTTGTTTATGTGAATACGATTATATTATTTACATGTCGCTGTTTCTGTTGTCATTTTGCTTTGCACACATTTCTCTCTGCTTTGTTTCGACTCCCCCTGCCCTCAAATCCTCATCACCCACACCTCCCTCTCGAAACTATTCCCCGCCTCTCCTGTCAATTCTTGTTTTCTCCCTTGGATAACAGAAGCAACTCGGCATGCGTGTGCGTATAAATCAAACATGTAATTCTTTAAATACAACAAATAGGCCTATTCAGTTCCAATTTGGAAAAAAAAACACCCTCAGACTCTACATAAACGAACGAATAATAATGTAATTGTAGTCGGTTCAAGTAAGTAGGCTAAATAAATAAATAAATAGATAATAAATAAATAAATAGATAAAACAAATAATTAAACAGAGACTTTCTAAAAACTGCCCCCCCCCCCCCCCCCCCAAAAAAAAAAATTGAATCTAGATGACTCGGAGCAAGCAAGTCATCCACTTGGCTTAGGGCAAACTTTTTTTTTTTCTAGGCTCGGGATGCGCATAAATCATGCAGCTCCAATGGTCAATGAATGCAAACATCTAGCCTAATTCCATGCGGCTCAGGACAAATCATATTGATCACGGCCTCCTGGAATCCAATGTTCATTCCATTTTGTTCTGAGCCGCATGGAATTAATGTTCGAGTACATTGACCATTGGAGCTGCATGATTTATGCGCATCTCGAAAAAAAATTGATTCCAGTTGCGGCCAAAGTCAAACTCAAACTGTTAAAAAAAATCGAAATATTTAATGTAAGTTGATTCAAGACAAACGGCTCAAAGATTTAATTTCATATGGTTTGCCACAAACATTTAATTTTCGACTGATTCATAGCAAGCAACTTAATCAATTCTAGATCAGGAGAGAAAAGAAAAATCAAACGTTTAATCACAGACCTAAGGAGGTTACACTGAGCCGTCAGAAAAGACAAATCTTGGGTGGTTAAACAGCATGGCTACGAAGATAAAGAACGGCGGACATCATTGTGCAGCAATAAACTGCACGAATTCGATATGGAAAAAAGACTGTAGACAAAAATCTTTTCACAGATTTCCGAAAGACCAAGCAAGGTATAGTTATGTTCAACATGGGAATTAGCAGATTTATACACGCATAGACCGTCTGTTTCTTAGCAAGTTTCGTTAAAGACCTTTTCTGATTTAGATCTGAATAAATACGAAACAAGCTTTTGTGTACGCACAGTAACACAAATGCAAATATAATTACATGTGTGCATGCATGTATGGAGGGTGAATGGGTGAACGAATTGGGAAGGAGAAAGAAGCACTGTATAGATAGATCTATTCACAAATAGACTAGGTCTAACGACACTGACATAAACATACGCGTACGTCTGAGCACATATCAATATATAATGTATGTATGTGCGTGTGTGTGCGTGCGTGCGTGCGCGTTTGTATGTCCGTGTGTTTGGCCATATGTGTGTGTGCCTCTGTGTGTTTGTGTGTGTGTGTATGCGCGCGCGCGCGCGTGTGTGTGTGTGTGTGTGTGTGTGCCTCTGTGTTTGCGCGTGTGTGTGTGTGTGTGCCTGTGTGTGTGTTGGGGGGTGGGGGTTGTCTGTCTTTGTGTGTGTGCGTGTGTGTGTGAGAGAGAAAGTGTGTGTGT
>CM031623.1:49913067-49945567 GCA_018398815.1 Conus ventricosus | reverse complement strand
TCAATGTCATTGGCGGTAAGTTCTAAAACTCTATTCCTGATCTATATATATTATATATATATATATTATATATATATATATATATATATATTTATATATATATATATAGTTAAAACAAGTAAAAAGGGAATCTTAAAGGTCTACTTTAGAGGTTTTCGATAATTGGTCAGCTTATGCAGAAATATGAATGTTTGATAAATTGGTAAAACAAACATTCCGATTCTCTCCCGATCACACGAAATCGATCCGCGAAAGTGGACATTTTCCCCTGTAATCAGGAAAACGGGAGGTAATCAAATAAATCTTGGCATCGCTTAACTACTCTTGGATGTGACGTCACATGATGGACTGGCCGTCAGCCGCGACCTACACAACAAGCCAACGGCGACAGAAAGCGATTCTGATGGTTCTTGCACATCCCGATCGGTATTTAATTTATCATGTAAAAGCAGTGACTATGATTGCGACAGCCAATGTAACTCTGGGGATGTTTCTGAAAGGGCCCTTTACCTTATCAGTTTGAACGCTAAGTTCTTTTACCACGTCAGTTCCAGCTGGACCACGGAAACGAGCTATTCAGTTCCAGCTGGACGCCCGAACACATCATTCCGAAGGCGTACGGACTTTACCGAAGTCTCGAGGGAGGCTACCGACTGACTTCTTGATGCGATCACGCGTGGACGGCGAGCGGAGATTCTCCTTCCTCAAACCTTAACGTGTTCATTTAATTTAACAAGTGTGATCTGTCCATAGATAAGAACAGAATAAACATGCGATTATCGAGCTTACCACTCCGCCTTCAAAGTATACGCGCACAATGCAGACGAGTTTTTGATCCACTCGAACGAGCTCGGCAATTGTCGGAACAGCTCGTTTCCGTGGTCCAGCTGGAAAACTGACGTGGTAAAATAACTTAGTGGCCCGCATGGTTGCACCAACCGAATCCACTTATTTCGAGTATCTGGATCAGATGGAAATGTGTGCAAAGAATATCCGTCTCCTGCTGAGCTGCTGCACACGCCTACAGCACAATATCTGCCACCCCCTCGTGACTTTTTAGGCTGTGGGGATCGCAACTCGTGTTGATTTCACTTGGCGTGGCTTGTTGTGTAGGTCGCGGCTGACGGCCAGTCCATCAAGTGACGTCACGGTTTTCGGTTTCTACCGCGCGGGGTTTGAACAGGTGTGCAAAACTCGTTTTTTATCTATTAAATTCTTCCGGCAACTTTTTTTGAAAAATGATACCATACTGTAGTTATATGACATGTAGACCTGTTTTTAACAATCTCTAAAGTGACAGCGCAACGCGCTCGAAACAAATTTGTAGATAGTTTTAAGATTCCTCTTTTTACTTGTTTTAACTAATGTTGCTCCCCAAGGGGTTGAGCACTTAAAAATTGTTTTAGGCACTTTAAATTTATACTATATATATATATATATATATATATATATATATATATGTGTGGGGGGGTGGAGGTTTTTTCTTTTCAACCTTCTTACAATTTAGCTATTTTTCGCATTTTTTTTTGTCGTTAGAGTGTAGCTGATGTCCTCAGTACCAAGTAGTTTAGTTCGCCTGCATGACGGGAGTAATGTAGCAGTCAATCATGCAGCAGCTATAAACTGATGTAAGCTGGTTTTTGTGTGAATTTTTTGGGCACATGTTTTTAACCTCTGTGGTGACACCCTTGAAACGGCTTTTACGTGGTCAACCAGTGTGACACTGAATCGTTCATGACATGCAAAAAATGAAACATTTACATTCAATGGATCAGACAAATAAACAAAAAAAACAAACAAAAACCCAACAAAAAACAAACAAAAAAAACAACCATCAAAGATATGATTTTGAAGGCGAAGAGAGTATCCCGAATATCTAGTTTACAATAGTTTATAACACAGCTAGTATCAAAGGGAGACAATAGTTTATAACACAGTTAGTATCAAAGGGAGACAATGTTTATAACACAGTTAGTATCAAAGGGAGACAATAGTTTATAACACAGTATCAAATGGAGACAATAGTATATAACACAGTATCAAAGGGAGACAATAGTTTTAAACACAGTATCAAATGGAGACAATAGTATATAACACAGTATCAAAGGGAGACAATATAGTTTATAACACAGTTTGTATCAAAGGGAGACAATAGTTTATAACACATTTAGTATCAAAGGGAGACAATAGTTTATAAACACAGTTAGTATCAAAGGGAGACAAATAGTTTATAACACAGTATCAAAGGGAGACAATAGTTTGTAACACAGTTAGTATCAAAGGGAGCCAATAGTTTATAACACAGTTAGTATCAAAGGGAGACAATAGTTTATAACACAGTTAGTATCAAAGGGAGACAATAGTTTATAACACAGTTAGTATCAAAGGGAGACAATAGTTTATAACACAGTTAGTATCAAAAAGAGACAATAGTTTATAACACAGTTAGTATCAAAGGGAGACAATAGTTTATAACACAGTTAGTATCAAGGGAGACAATAGTTTATAACACAGTTAGTATCAAAGGGAGACAATAGTTTATAACACAGTTAGTTCAAAGGGAGACAATAGTTTATAACACAGTTAGTATCAAAGGGAGACAATAGTTTATAACACAGTATCAAAGGGAGACAATAGTTTATAACAGTTAGTATCAAAGGGAGACAATAGTTTATAACACAGTATCAATGGGAGACAATAGTTTATAACACAGTATCAAAGGGAGACAATAGTTTATAACACAGTATCAAAGGGAGACAATAGTTTATAACACAGTTAGTATCAAAGGGAGACAATAGTTTATAACACAGTATCAAAGGGAGACAATAGTTTATAACACAGTATCAAAGGGAGACAATAGTTTATAACACAGTATCAAAGGGAGACAATAGTTTATAACACAGTTAGTATCAAAGGGAGACAATAGTTTATAACACAGTATCAAAGGGAGACAATAGTTTTAACACAGTATCAAAGGGAGACAATAGTTTATAACACAGTTAGTGTCAAAGGGAGACAATAGTTTAAAACACAGTATCAAAGGGAGACAATAGTTTATAACACAGTATCAAAGGGAGACAATAGTTTATAAAACATTTATCAAAGGGAGACAATAGTTTATAACACAGTTAGTATCAAAGGGGAGGTGACAGCAGGCGGAAAATTGAAACAAACAAAAAAAAGAAAAAAAAGAAAAAAATATTACTATTCCCCCTAACGAAACAATCAAACAAACAAAAAATTACAGGACAAACACGACGCGTTTCGACCTCAGTGGTCTTCTTCAGACAGTACAAGCAAAGTTCAAGACAATGAAAACGAAGAACGAACGATTCACGTATAATTTATCTTCAAACTGGGCAATGGATTTCACACCCATTTTGCTCCCGATTTGAGGAGTTAGATGACTGTTTGTTCTTCGTTTTCATTGTGTTGAATGTTGTTTGTTCTTCGGTTTCATTGTGTTGAATGTTGTTTGTTCTTTGTTTTCATTTTTGTTGAATGTTGTTTGTTCATCGTTTCATTGTGTTGAATGTTGTTTGTTCTTTGTTTTCATTGTGTTGAATGTTGTTTGTTCTTCGTTTTCATTGTGTTGAATGTTGTTTGTTCTTTGTTTTCATTGTGTTGAATGTTGTTTGTTCTTCGTTTTCATTGTGTTGATTGTTGTTTGTTCTTCGTTTTCATTGTGTTGAATGTTGTTTGTTCTTTGTTTTCATGTGTTGAATGTTGTTTGTTCTTCGTTTTCATTGTGTTGAATGTTGTTTGTTCATCGTTTTATTGTGTTGAATTTTGTTTGTTCTTCGTTTTCATTGTGTTGAATGTTGTTTGTTCTTCGTTTTCATTGTGTTGAATGTTGTTTGTTCATCGTTTTTCATTGTGTTGAATGTTGTTTGTTCATCGTTTTCATTGTGTTGAATGTTGTTTGTCTGGCCCCGAAGGAAGAGATCGAAACGCGTCGTGTTTGACTAGTAATGTGTGTCTCGTTCGGTGCTAATAGTACATTTTCTTTCCATGGTTCAGAACAAACAACATCAGACATGTCATTCTGAAGGCGAAGGGAAAGGAAAGCATCCCAAACATCTAATTAAAATGACTTATAACAAACAAGTCAAGATTTAATTGTAGATGTTTATCCACAAACAAAAGTCGCAATTAAATCTAGATGGATCACAACAAACAAATCAAACACGTGATTCCAACGATTCAGAACAATCAAACAAGCATGGCTCAGGACATATCTCAAACCTGTATTACCAGATACTTCCGGACAAACAATGAGATGTATTTCCAGATGCATCCGAACAAACAAATCAAACGTGAATCAAATGGTTCAGGACAAACCAGCAATGGAATTCCAGGTAGTTCAAGAAAACCGATCAAACGTGTTCTTGCAGACTGAAACATTCAACAAGTCATTAAAAAGGGGTGGGGGACCCAAAAAAATCAAATACGTGGTTTCAGATGTTGTAGGACGAGGAAATCAAACGCCATTTCAGATAGTTCAGAACAAATAAAACACGGATATTCTATACAGTCGGGGGGAAAACAACACAACACACACACACACACACACACACACACACACTCACACACACACACACACACCACACACACACACAATCAAGCATGTAATTCTACATGGATGAGGACAAACAAATCAAATCTGTAATACAGATGGTTCAGGGCAAGCACATCAAACATTTATTTTATATGGTTCAGAAGAAACGAGTCAAACGTGTAATTCCAGTTGTTCAGGACAAACGAATTAATAATTCCGGGTAGTTCAGGACAAACGAATTAATTTCGGGTAGTTCAGGACAAACGAATTAATAATTCCGGGTAGTTCGGGACATTTGAATCAAAGCAGTACGTTCATATGGTTAATGGACAGACCCGTGACATAATTCCATATGGTTCAGGACAGACCAGTGACATAATTCTATATGGTTCATGACAGACCAAAGACATAATTCCATATGGTTCAGGACAGACCCAAAGACATAATTCCATATGTTTCAGGACAGACCAAAGACATAATTCCATATGGTTCAGGACAGACCAAAGACATAATTCCATATGGTTCATGACAGACCAATGACATAATTCCATATGGTTCATGACAGACCAAAGACATAATTCCATATGGTTCAGGACAGACCAAAGACATAATTCCATATGGTTCATGACAGACCAATGACATAATTCCATATGGTTCAGGGGCAGACCCAAAGACATAATTCCATATGGTTCATGACAGACCAATGACATAATTCCATATGGTTCAGGACAGACCAAAGACATAATTCCATATGGTTCATGACAGACCAATGACATAATTCCATATGGTTCAGGACAGACCAAAGACATAATTCCACATGGTTCAGGACAGACCAAAGACATAATTCCACATGGTTCAGGACAGACCAATGACATAATTCCATATGGTTCAGGACAGACCAAAGACATAATTCCATATGGTTCATGACAGACCAATGACATAATTCCATATGGTTCATGACAGACCAGTGACAATAATTCCATATGGTTCATGACAGACCAGTGACATAATTCCATATGGTTCATTTACAGACCCAAAGACATAATTCCTTATGGTTCATGACAGACCAATGACATAATTCCATATGGTCATGACAGACCAGTGACATAATTCCATATGGTTCATGACAGACCAATGACATAATTCCATATGGTTTCATGGGCAGACCAATGACATATTCCTTTTGGTTCATGACAGACCAATGACATAATTCCATATGGTTCATGACAGACCAGTGACATAATTCCATATGGTTCATGACAGACCAATGACATAATTCCATATGGTTCATGACAGACCAATGACATAATTCCATATGGTTCATGACAGACCAGTGACATTTAAATTTCCATTTTGGTTCATGACAGACCCGTGACATAATTCCATATGGTTCATGACAGACCAGTGACATAATTCCATATGGTTCAGGACGACAAAAAAACCATGTAAACAGAAGCAGAAACATGCCAACAGAAATAGAAACATGCAAAACAAAACCATGCACACAGAAATAGAAACATGTAAATTCGGACGTTTCAGAAATAGCAGACACGTAATGACAGACGAGTGAGAAAAAAACAGAAAACAGGAACGTGTTAACAGATACAGAAACGTGTAAATTCGGACGTTTCAGGACATAATTATCAGACATGTAGTTACAGCCGGTTCAGAACAAACAGAAACGTGTAATACGGACGTTTCAGGACATAATTATCAGACATGTAGTTACAGCCGGTTCAGAACAAATAGAAACGTGTAAATTCGGACGTTTCAGGACATAATTATCAGACATGTAGTTACAGCCCGGTTCAGAACAAACAGAAACATCTGAACAAAAACAAACAAGCAAACAGAAATAAAAACATGCGAGTTCGGACGCTTTCATAGCACATCAAACATACATCTACTGACGGATGAGGACAACCGTGTCAGTCATGAAGTTATTCCAGACAGTTGGAAACAAACAAATAAACATGTGATTCCAGATGGTACGGCACAAACACACCAACACCACAGGCATCAGGTTGACGATCTGTCGGCCCATTCCTCTTATTTCGGCTTCAATCTGTACAGTAGGCTGGCATCACGTGACGAGGAAACATCATCATCTCTCCGTTCAGTGTGTTCGCTGCGCTCACTATGACGTTACTGGGCACTGACGGCAGGACGAAACAACAAACTGAGGGTGAGTGGTAGGCAAGTGTGTGTGTGTGTGTGTGTGTGTGTGTGTGTGTGTGTGAGTGTGTTGGGGTGGTGTGTGTGTGTGTGTGTGTGTGTGTGTGTGTGTGTGTGTGTGTGAGAGAGAGAGAGGAGAGAGAGAGAGAGAGAAGAGAGAAGGAGGAGAGAGAGAGGGGAGAGAGAGAGAAGTGAAGATGAAGATCAAGATGAAGAGAGAGCAAGCTGAAAGAACCACAATAACACTAACGAACAGCAAAGAACCACAACAACATAACGAACAGGAAGGAACCACAATAACACTAACGAACAGCAAAGAACCACAATAATACTAACGAAACAGCAAAGAACCACAATAATACTAACGAACAGCAAAGAACCACAATAACACTAACGAACAGCAAAGAACCACAATAATACTAACGAACAGCAAAGAACCACAGCAACACTAACGAACAGCAAGGAAACAATAAACACTAACGAACAGCAAAGAACCACAATAACACTAACGAACAGCAAAGAACCACACTAACATAACGAACAGCAAAGAACCACACTAACACTAACGAACAGCAAAGAACCACACTAACACTAACGAACAGCAAAGAACCACACTAACAATAACGAACAGCAAAGAACCACACTAACACTAACGAACAGCAAAAAACCACACTAACACTAACGAACAGCAAAGAACCACACTAACACTAACGAACTGGAAGAACCACACTAACAATAACGAACAGCAAAAACCACACTAACACTAACGAACAGCCAAAAACCACACTAACACTAAAAGAACAGCAAAGAACCACACCTAACACTAACGAACAGCAAAGAATCACACTAACAATAACGAACAGCAAGAACCACACTAACACTAACGAACAGCAAAGAACCACACTAACACTAACGAACAGCAAGAACCACACTAACACTAACGAACAGCAAATAACCACACTAACACTAACGAACAGCAAAGAACCACACTAACACTAACGAACAGCAAGAACCACACTAACACTAACGAACAGGGAAGAACCACACTAACACTAACGAACAGCAAAGAACCACACTAACATAACGAACAGCAAGAACCACAGTAACACTACCCAACAGCAAAGAACCAACACTAACACTAACGAACAGCAAAGAACCACACTAACACTAACGAACAGCAAAGAACCACACTAACACTAACGAACAGCAAGAACCACACAAACATAACGAACAGCAAGAACCACACTAACACTAACGAACAGCAAGAACCACACTAAACACTAACGAACAGCAAGAACCACACTAACACTAACGAACAGCAAGAACCACACTAATATAACAAACAGCAAAGAAAACCCCACTAACACTAACGAACAGCAAGAACCACACTAACACTAACGAACAGCAAAGAAAACCCCACTAACAGTAACACTAACGAACAGCAAAAAACCACACTAACAATAACGAACAGCAAAGAACCACACTAATACTAAAAGAACAGCAAAAAACCACACTAACAATAACGAACAGCAAAGAACCACACTAACAATAACGAACAGCAAAGAACCACACTAACAATAACGAACAGCAAGAACAAAACTAACACTAACGAACAGCAAAGAACCACACTAACACTAACGAACAGCAAGAACCACACTAACACTAACGAACAGCAAGAACCACACTAACATAACGAACAGCAAGAACCACACTAACACTAACGAACAGCAAGAACCACACTAACACTAACGAACAGCAAGAACCACACTAACACTAACGAACAGCAAGAACCCCACTAACACTAACGAACAGCAAGAACCACACTAACACTAACGAACAGCAAAGAACCACACTAACACTAACGAACAGCAAGAACCACACTAACACTAACGAACAGCAAGACCACACTAACACTAACGAACAGCAAGAACCACACTAACACTAACGAACAGCAAGAACCACACTAACACTAACGAACAGCAAGAACCACACTAACACTAACGAACAGCAAGAACAACACTACACTAACGAAGCAAGAACAACACTAACACTAACACTAACGAAGAGCAAAGAACAACAATCTCAGCGCTCCTTGCACCCACCAATGCAAAATAAAAGCAAAATGGCGGGAAAAAGTCTATGAAGCCAAGGGGAAAAAAACCCTAATGCATCATGCATGATTAAAACGAAAAAAGAAACAATGATTAGATCACCAGCCGCTGTGACGAAGTTGTTAGCATCGCCCGGACTCTCGACAGGAAGGTCGTGTGTTCGATTCGCATCAGAGTCATGTGGGATTTTTCTGCCCCGACCGGCTCCTACCCTGAGTTGTTTGCTACGGGCTCAGTTGGAAGACTGGGACCACACAGTCGAGTTTCGTCCCCTTAATAGAATTAGATGCAACTGTTAGAGTGTTGCTCAAATGTCCTGACCAACGCTGGAGGTGTCTGCATCTCTCGGGCCTGGTTGACGCCGGGATATATTATGAAAGTTAGCATAGAGTACAGTCCTGTCATGCAGTCTCAGACTGGAATGGAAATCCCTAACATCATCTTCATTATCCTGATTCTCATTGATCAGCATAAAAAAAGTTTCACATTCTGTGGCCCGATATGCCCTGCTCTCATTGTGACCTGTTTCGATGTTCTCACCACGTCTATGTCTTGGTTTGATTCCGTCGGGGTCACCAGTATCGGCGAGTCTGTGGGGCTGTCGTTAGACGGATGTAGTTTGCACCCTTATGAGGGAGAGCTCACTCACGCAGGCTCTGCGATTAAAGCAATTATTGTCGTCAGTAAGTGGTGTCCTGCGTATGATGGATCAGAAGAGACGCCACAGAATACCACCTAAGTATGTCCGCAGCAGTGCAGTGTCTCCTCTAGTGGGTTGCCTCTTGACGACTTGACATTGACTGCTCACTGTGAGTTGCTGGTGTCGGGGCTACGGCGTTTCGAGCCGGGCTGTGGCTGTGGACGGGGTGTCAGAATGAGCTGCGTGGGTGCACTGCCATTGAGATGGTACAGAAGATGGGACAGCAAAAAAAGAGAAAAGGAAAACAAAAGAGAAAAAAAAACTGAAATTTATGAAGCGAAAACAAATAGCACAGCTATGCCAGAACTATTATCATTGCTGTCAACGTTTGACCGTTACTGAATATAAACCGTATCCACACCTCCTGGAATATCCGTGCGAGGAATCTCTTTTCTTTCACAGTTCTGTCTTGTTCATCTTTTTCACCGTCTTCCATTGTTTTAGTGTGTTTCTGTTTGCTATTGTTGTTCTTTGCTTTGTGGCTCGTTCTCCTCTCTTCCATTGTTTTGGTGTGTTTCTGTTTGCTATTGTTGTTCTTTGCTTTGTGGCTCGTTCTCCTGTCTTCCATTGTTTTGGGGTGTTTCTGTTTGCTATTGTTGTTCTTTGCTTTGTGGCTCGTTTCTCCTCTCTTCCATTGTTTTGGTGTGTTTCTGTTTGCTATTGTTGTTCTTTGCTTTGTGGCTCGTTCTCCTGTCTTCCATTGTTTTGGTGTGTTTCTGTTTGCTATTGTTGTTCTTTGCTTTGTGGCTCGTTCTCCTGTCTTCCATTGTTTTGGTGTGTTTCTGTTTGTTATTGTTGTTCTTTGCTTTGTGGCTCGTTCTCCTGTCTTTGTTTAAAGGAATATTTAGTTTTCTCTCGTTGCAATTCATAGTATGCTCTTTTCGTCGGTCTGACGGCTAGGTTATTGATAAACTCTGAACTCGACTGACCACCAGCTGTCTGTCCATTATGGCTGCGTGCCCATTTGTCATTCTGTTAGGTATTACTGACCACCAGCTGTCTGTCCATTATGGCTGCGTGCCCATTTGTCATTCTGTTAGGTATTACTGGCCACCAGCTGTCTGTCCATTATGGCTGCGTGCCCATTTGTCATTCTGTTAGGTATTACTGACCACCAGCGGTCTGTCCATTATGGCTGCGTGCCCATTTGTCATTCTGTTAGGTATACTGACCACCAGCTGTCTGTCCATTATGGCTGCGTGCCCATTTGTCATTCTGTTAGGTATTTATCGATGTCCTGTTTCTGTTCCTGTCAAATGTAGAATGACATGATGTTTGGGGGTCAAGCTTAAAGAAAGCACAAGCAGTAAAATTGCCAGTCACTTGTGTTCTCTTTTATACACATCAGCTAAGACGATGGATTTTCCTTGGACTGTCAGCTTCAACGTGTATGTCACGAACAGGTTTTGTCCGGGGGTAATATTCAGGTGGGGAGATCTCTCCTGTTCGTTTTTATTCCCATCCGACGACAGAAACCTTAGCAATATGTTTTGGGTCCTGTTTTCGTTATTTCTTGTTTCCAGTGTAGGCTTTCCTCCATCCTTCCCCCTCTGTATAATCTGTTTTCATCATCCTCCTCTACCTGTAACTGTCCACGGGTTTCCGCGAGGCCTCGCTGTGTCAGGTCTGACACGCATCCCTCATTTTTTCCTCGGAGTTTTCCCGTTTTTTACTCCCCCTAAAAAGCTGACGTTTTTTTTGCGGTGTCGTCTCGTGGCACTTGCGAAAGTCCCCACGAGTCGAAGTCATACCTTCCCCCGGGTAGCGTTTTGGGGTTCACTTTATTGTGTTTGATTTCTTCATTGAATTTTTCACCCCCCCCCGGAGTGCTACCCTTTCATTGATTGGGTAGGGTTTTTGGTGGTTGGTGACTTGGAGCTCTCTTCCGCGACCAGGGCGGGGGCTGTGGTCTCACGACCATTTTTTCCTCGCGGGGAGAGTTGGGGGGCCGGGTGTTGGAGACGCGGGTTTCTTCATGAACGGAGCGTAGCACACGGCTAGCTTTCACAAGCCTGTTGGTAAGTGACTTTTTTGTTCCTTGAGAAGGATTTTCGTAATTTTCCCCCACGGTTAATGTAAAGTAAATCACTTTTTTTTTTTAATTCAAAGGTGGAGGTCATAATTTCTTTCTATCGTCAGTTTTCTCTAAAGTTTTGCGTGTTCTGCTGGTTTTGTCTGCTTTTTGTGCGGGGTTTTTTTTTAGTTTCCTGCTACAAATCTTGTGAGTGCGAGATATTCCCGGGTCGAGTTGGTCACGCATAGGCAAAAAAAATTTTTTTCATGAAATTTAGTGTCCGGCGTACTTTCATAATTTTTACAATATTTTTTGCTTTTTGGCGGAACTAAGACCTGTTTTTTTTGGGTTGGAGAGTAATTTTGACCATGAGGCGAACCCGCGGGTTTTTGGTTAGGGCAAATTTACCGAGGTGGGTGCGAGACACCACCACCCCCCCTTTCCATCTTGTTTTCCTCCCCCCCATTTTTTTCGTTCTCGTTTAAGCATAATATTTGTGTGCAGTTTGGGGGTGAGTGTTCTTTAAAGCAAAAATTAAAATTTTAAAAAAAATAGCAAAACCCTACAGGTGAGGGTTTTCGAAATATTTAGTGTTTTTTTTTTTTTAATTTAAAGTAATTTGCCGGGGGCCTATCACCTGTGATTCAATGCTAATTCTTTTTAAAAAATTTCCTACCTATGCAGTTTTGGATTGAAATAGAGGATAAATTTTAAAGGGAAGGTTTACTCGGGGAAAATTTTATCGGGTTTTGCTTTAAACATTTTTTAAATTTAAGATTGGCCTGTACATGTGTGACAGACTTGACCAATACAACCCCCTCTTTTTCCTTCCCTCAGATTTTATTTTTCGATGGCGCCTACTCTTTTTTATTGGAGGGACTCATTTTCTGTTTTTTTCTTCTTCTTCTGCTGCTTTCCTCCCTCTTATCTCCCTCGTACACCCTTCTTTTTTGGGGGCCTCGACCAACTGACCAACCCACTGAACTGACAAACGGGAAACCATTTTCCCACATGGTATGCCCCCACCTTGGGGTTTGTTTTTTTGCTTGGGGGGTTTCTTGGGGGTTCGCGGTCGGCGTATCCTCGGAACTCCCGGGCCTACCTCCTTGGTTTTTTTCCCGGTGGTTCGCGGCTGGCTTTTCCTAAAACCCCCGGGCCTACCCCCCCTTTTCCCGCGGTCGGGGGGAGAGCGCGGGCACGGGGGAGGGTGCTGTGTGTTTCCACTGACGGCTGAAGCCCGACTTATAAGACTAAGACTTGGATGACAAGATGAGTTTTGGGTTTGAAAGTGCCGGTGGTGTGGTAGGGGGTCCGGGCCCTTTTTCCTTCATTTTTTATTTTATTTTTTTTTCCTTTTTCCCCTTCCTTTCCTAAAAATTCGGGGCCCTGTGTTTGATCTATTTAATTGTCTCATTTCTTCTTTTCTTTCTAAGGGAAAATAGAGGTGTTTTTTGGGGGAAATCCCCGGGACGGGGGGGTTTTAACATGTTTTCCTTTATTTTTTTATTTGTCCCTATCTAGTAGTTAATCTCTCTCATCTGCTTTTTTTCCCTCCTTTCCCCTGCCTTTCTCTCTGTCCTCTCTCTTCTCCCCAGTGTTCCCCCCCCCACTTAGTTGTGCGCATGTGAGTGTTGTAATGTGCAATAAATATTGTTTTTGAGTGTATGTCCTGGTCCTTGTGTTTTGTGGTGAGTGGGTAGGGGTGCCTGACTCCATCTCCCTGTGGTTCGGCCCGTCGGGCCCCCCAGTACCTGACATTTTGTGGGATGCGGGGAGAGTGGTTTGTTGGGTAGTCTCCCACCTTACTACGGGCGCGGGACCTTTTTTCGTTTGTATTGTGTTTAAGTGGGGGTTGGTGGGTAGGGCTTTAGAGTGTAGGAACCCTTTTTTTGGGGGGGGGGAGTAGGGGGAGGGGGGAGGGGGGGTCGATGCCTTTCCCCCTCTTAGCCTTTTTGCATCCCGTGCTCTTCCGCCGTGTTGGTCAATTTAAAAAAAAAAAAAAAACCATTTGATTTTCGCGGGAAATACTTGCGTTTTTTTGTGCGTTTTTAGGATTTTTGTGATTGTATTTTTCCCCATTGGGTTTTTTTAAAAATCCGTTACACCCTTTTCCTCTTTTGGGTGGAAGGATTTGCATGACCTTTGGTTTTTTTTTTTGGGGGGGGGTTCCTTTTTAAAACTGGGACGCGTGAAACTCATGTTCTTTTCTGGGAGTTGCTTTTGTGGACTTTTTGTAACCCCTTTTTTGATCTTTGAAATTTTTTTTCCAGTTCGGGGGAAAACGGGTGGTTAACCAGTTTTTTGTTGGTTGGTTGAGCAGTCACCAAGCAAGATAGGTCTTGACTGATCGATGTAAATTTTGTTTGGGGACAGGATTTCATCTGTTTTTAAAAATCTTAAGGAAAATCATTCACCAATCTGGGCGTTTTCTTTTTCAGTCAACACTTTTTTTTAGATGTAGGCGAGAAGCCGTGTCAGGGTTTGTTTGGTTCCTTGAAGAAAGCAACTCTTTTTTAATAAGTCTGCTTAGACGGATTGGCTACTTTGTTTTGGGAAAAGAATTTCCATACTTTTGGGGCTCGTTATTGAACTTCGTAATTTTCCCTTTTGGGGGAAACAAACTTCATGTTTTGTTTGGACTTGGGTTGATACCCTAACTTTTTTTTTTGGAAACACCACCCTGACTAGTCTTCGAGACTTAGGGGAATTCTTGGAGTCAAAGAAAAACTATTGGGGGTAGATACCCCCACTTTTGCGCCGTCCCATAGCAGTTGCGTTTCTTGATCACAGTACGTGTGATTTTTCACGCCTTGTGTTTGCCTGTGGGGGGACCCCTGCATATTTTTCCCTTTTGGTTTTCTTGTTTGGTGGTCATTTAGTAGTGACAGTGCCCCAAAGCTGGGGGTTGATTGCTTCACATACACGGAAACCCTAATTCTTTCCCCTGGGCTCGACTGTTGTCCACCTTTCGGGCACCTTTTTCCTATTGGGTTGATTCCACTCAAGTGACCCCACACCGGATCCTTCTGACACCCGCCCTTTTTACCGCTCTCTGTATAAAAAGTTTAATATTGTTCCAGGCTTAACGTCCTGTATGCAGGCAAACATGAGTACTACCACTCAAATGGTTTTTTTCTGGGGGGGGGGCGCCATTTCCCCCCGTCACGTCACTGCGGAATCTGGATTGGCAAACACCCCTTTAGGCATGCACTCTCCTATAAGAGCCCCAGACTTCACTTCCGGGACCCCAAGCCGCGTAGACCGCAGAGGCCCAAGAGGTCCTTTCACCCGCCCTGGGAAGTCCTTCCTCCCCGTTACCCCATTTCTCCGCGCCCTCCGGGCCCCTTTCCCCTCGCCTGGAAAAGGGAAAAGGAAAGAGAGAAGCCAAGGAGAGAGACGGGGGAAAGGAGATGGAGGAGAGGAGATGGAAAGGGAAGAGAGAGAAGCAAAGGAAAAGAGGGAAAAGGAAGAGAGAAAACGAAGGAAAAGAGAGAGCGGGGGGAGAGAGAACCCAAAAGAAGAGAGACGGTGGAAATGGGAGGGGGGAGAGGAGACTAGAGAGAGAAGAAAGAAAGAAAGGAAGCCGAAAAAGAAGGATCTAGATTTGAGGCCCGCCTGGAAGAAGAACGTCAAAGCTAAAGGGAAGAACTCCTTATCGCTCGCCCTTTTGGGCAATCGGGGGTCAACCCCATCCGGGACAAGAGACATCCTACCCGGGGGAGAGGATTTTTCCTTTTTGGGAAAACCCCGAAACCCGGGATGCCTACCTTCAGCTGGCCGACAAATCGATACGACATCGAGCATTTAAATATGGCTGGCATATAATCTTTCAGACGAAAAAAAGCAGACCTGATTGCAAGCCTGACTGGAAGGGCAAAAGAACTTTCGGGACATTCCGCCCAGGTACTTCTTCCCAGACCTGAAAGCTGCTCTTCGATTCCCCTACATCTGACTCCCAAAATCTTCCCGGGGAAAAAATTTCCGCACCATGGGGAAGGGTTTTTCCGATGGACTTTTAAACAGTTTGGCGAACGCTTGAGACGCACCTTCGAATATTGGATCGAGGCTTGGGAAATGGACACGAAGGACTGTCTTTTCCTCGAGCAGCCTCCAATTCATTATCACCGGATCTGCAATTCAAGCGGGGAAGTCGCAACCCGAAGACCTTCGCCCAGGCCCGGGGATCGCCAAGCCTTGCGGCACCAAAGCGTCACTTTCGTCATCCAGTTGGACCAAAGGGGGAAAAGGGAACGCAAAGGGGGTTTAAAAAGGGGCCCCTCCGCCGAGGAAAGGGAAAACCCTCTTCCCGTGGGGTGTCTGGTCCGGAACCTCGGGCTTGCTTCCTCGGGGGAAGCGCGGAATTCGTCCATGACGCCGCAGAGGAAAAAAGGGGGGGAAGTCCGGTGGTTTTCGGTCACTGTCTCCTATGGGGGGGGATGGGGGTGATCCCCCCAGAGTCCCATTTTTCCCCTTTCCTGGGGGCCCAGAAGATGCGAGGGACCCGCGATACGGGTGCGCCGCCATCTTCGTGGACGAGGAACAGTGCCCGAGGACGCCATCCGAGGACCACCGTGCCACGTAGCCGGGGGGGGAAAGAATTCAACACGCAATCAGGCCTTGTGGATATCCCCCCCCCTATTTTGAAGGCAAAGTTTGGGCCGAAAGTCTAAAGAAACCCATTTTCCCTCTTTGGGGAATTCCTTCGTTTTGAGAGTGGAAAAACCCCGGGTTTCTCACCTGGGCTCCCCCCCAGACGGGTTTCGCCGTAACCACACGTCTCGGCCCAAAGGAGAAAGAAGCTTTACGGCCGTTTTTTTAAAACCCCCTTTCTAGAAGCGACGGTACCCTTGACGGGAACCATCAATCGCTCCAGAAAAGGGGGATCCCCCCAAAAAAGTTCGACTACTTGGGGGAAAAAGGGGGGGCCAAAGGCGAGGGGGAAAAACCCCGTGGATTCGTCCGCGTAAGGGGCTATAATCGCCGTTTCGTCACCCCTACTCTGACAGCCACGCAGTTAGTGGTGCCCAAGGCCTCGTAACCCGTGTTACGACTGGGGGCCGACACCCCATGGCAGGACACCAGGAGCCCTCGTATTTTGGGAGGATCCGAAGAATTTTACTGGCCGGTATTGCCTCTGACTCAGGAAGTTTTGCCGGACATGCAGGTGCCAAAGGCGCCGCCGAAAGGGGTGCAAAAACTCGTGTGCCTCGGGGGAAAAGTACCCTTAATCGGTACACCATTCGCCAAAGTTGGGGGGGATCTGTCGGTCCCATCGTCCCAGCTTCGCCCGGTCACAAGCATGTTTTGGTGAGGGCGACTACGCTACGAGGTATCCCCGGAAACGACACCTTTGAAGAGAATTGACGCCGTATGTCAGAAGCCTCTGGAACATGTGGACTGGACGGAAACCGAAAAGTTCTGTCTGACCGGGGGCCCAGTTCATGTCCGACGTCATGTCAAGGGTGTATAAGTTTCCCGTCCACAAAGGGGTTCCACGCCCCACCAGCCAGGCCATGGACTTGTAGAGCGATTCAATGGTACCTCAAGCAAATGAACGCGTCTCGCAGGAACAGCCCAAGATTGGGGTCGATTTTTGCCAGCTTGTATTTGCGTATCGAGAGGGCCTCAAGAGGCTTGGGTTCTCACCATTCGAGTTGCCCTTTTTGGCGCACAGTGAAGGGGCCAATGTTGTTTTCCCCCAACAGTGGGCCTCCCCAAATTCCCAGCGGAAAGTCAAGACACAGGGGAATGTGCTCGACCCCAAAAGCGGATCGCATTTCCCCCTGGAATTAGCCCCCCAGAAATTTGGCCCCCAAACGCAAACGAGGTACAAGATGTACTAGACAGAAGGCTCGCCCCGATGGTCGAGCCTGGAGATGAATCCTGCTGCTGCTCCCGCTCCACCAAACAAGCTACACACCTGCAGGGTCCCTTTCCCAGTTCCAACGGTGAGGGGTGGGGCAGTGATACGAGTGCGCGGGGAGGACAAGTTTTGGTGCACGCCAAACCCACCAAGAAGTATGACGCCGTGAGCAATGCCCGGCGGGTTTTACCCCTATGGGATTGGGAGACTGCAGAGTCCACCATTGGGTTTGACATTCCGTGTTTGGCACTTCACAAGAAGGACAGGGAGAACGTCAAGATCTCCACCCACCTTTCGGAGAGTCAACGAAGCAAGTGCGGGGTCTGTGTAAAGGGAAAACCAAGACATCCTTACGGACGTTCCCCTGAAGTGCAACTTTGGAAAATTTTTGCACTTTACCTAACCCCGGAAGATCCCCCCAGGGTCAAAAAATATCCTCTACCTCATTTCAGATGGATGTATTTAAAAAAAGAGATACACTCCCTGTTGCGTGGACGCAAGACGGTGAGTTCTCCCCTATTTGTCCCCCCTTTCTTCTGATACGCAAGACCGACGGGAGGATGAGGTTTTTGTGTAGATTCAGGGGCTGAACAAGATCTTTAATTCATGCAGAAAAACCCTTGCCTGAGATCGACAAGATCTTTTCACAGTTAGCTAGCTCGTACTTTTCAATTGACCCCGCCCAAAAGGGTATTGGGAAATTTCCCAGGGCCTTCAGACCGCGAAAAACGCGTTACCACTCCGAGGGACAGACCATTTAAGGTCATGCCTTTTTGGGTAAGACGGAGGGGCGCTTCACAGGATCATGGGAGATGCGCAACCCCCCAACCTGCCTGAGGCCCAAAAACATCGATGACCTTCTGTTGGGAAAGAAATTTCATCGACAGGGAGGTTTTCCAGTGTGTTTGCCCCTTCCGACAGTGTAGCTAGCTGCAGGCCAAACAAGTGCCAATTTTTGGGGGGGCTGAGATCGAGTTCCTGGGGCCGTTGTCGGGGGGAGGCACCCTTTAACCGGAACGAGCAAGATCGACCGGTTGAGATGCAAACCTCCCAAAACGAAAAAGGAGCTTCGTTCCTTCCCGGGGCCCTTTTCGGTTTTTACAGGAAGTTCATCCCTCATTTTTCGGGTATCGCCCGCCCCTGACCGACAAACCTCAGCCCGGAAGCCGGAGACCCTTTTGTGGAGTGCCCCGGGAAATGAAAGCCTTCATAGTCTGAAAAAGGGGAGTTACCAGCCAGCCATTCTCAGCTCACAGGCCTGAAAGCCTTTCGTCCGCGGGGCGATGTTCCAAGAGGCCTTGGGGTGTGCTGTTCAAGACCAAGGGAACGGGCTTCTCCCAGTGGGTTATCCAGCAAGAAATTGATGGCGCTGAGAATTACCACACTATTGAACAAGAGTGCCTTGCTGTGGTCGGGGTACCAGGCGGTTCTACCATTTTGTATGGAAAGGAGTTATTGGAGTCGGACACCATCCCCTCCCGTATCTCCCAGAATCCGCCCTGTTAGCAAAAGGTCATGGGGTTGGGGCCCTGGAGCTTCAGAGTTTAGCTTTCAGTTCCGACATTCCGGGGAAAGGGGAAAAATAGAGGCAGATTATGGTCGGATAAAATGATCAATTTTGGTCCAGTTCGATTGCTGCTTTCACGGGGTATGGTTAAATGTGTAACCAATAGTTGTTCGCGCTTGGTGTCGCATCCGTTTTCCCTTCGGGTTTGCTCTTTGCATTATTGTAGTGTTTCATGTTTTTTGTCTAGGGGGGGATGTCCATGCCCCATGGCCAGACTTTTTCGCGGGGGGGGTTTCACGAACAGTTTTTGTCCGGGGGAATATTTAGGTGGGAGATTCTCCCCGTTCGTTTTTATTTCCCATCCGACGACAGAAACCTTAGCAATATGTTTTGGGCCTTTTTTGTTATTTCTTGTTTCCATGTAGGCCTTTTCCCCCATCCTTCCCCCTCATAAAATCTGTTTTCATCACCTCCCTCCTACCTGTACTGTCCACGTGTTTCCGCGGGCCCGCTGTGTCAGGTCGACACGCATGCCTCAGTTTTTCTCGGAGATTCTGTGTTTACTCACCCAGAAACAAGCTGACGTTTTTTTTTTGCGGTGTCGCTCTTGGCACTTTTCGAAAGTCCACTTCGGTCGAAGACATATCTTCTCCCTGGGAGCGTTTTCGGGGTTTAGCTTTATTGCTGTTTTGATTTTTCAGGAAACTTCACCCACCCCGGAGTGCATCCTTCATTTGGGTTGGGGGATAGGGGTTTTTGGTGGGTTGGTGACTTTGGGAGCTCCTTCCTGGACCAGGGCTGGGGCTGGGTCCCCACACCATTCTTTTTTCCCCGTCGGAGAGTTGGGGGGGCCGGGGTTTGGGGACGCTGGTTCTTCATGACGGGGGCGTAGCACACGGGTAGCTTTCACAACCGTTGGTAAAAGACTTTTTTCCTTGAGATAGGCTTCTTCGTAATTTTCCCACGGTTAAAGTAAAGTAAATCACTTTTTTTTTTTAAATTTTAAGGTGGAGGGATTTCTTTCTATCGTCAGTTTCTCTCTAAAAGATTTGCGTGCCGCGGTTTTCGCTGCTTCTTGTGCAGGGTTTGTTTTGTTTTCCCGCACAAACTTTGAGTGCGGGTATTGCCGGGGAGTATGGCTCACGCATAGAGCAAAAGAAAGGTTCATTGAAATTTTTTGGGCCGGCGTACTTTTTTAATTTTTCAATTTATTTTCTTTTTGGCGGAGAAAGAGCCCCGTTTTTTTTTGGTTTGGGGATAGATTTTGACCAGAGGCAACCCCGGTGTGTTTGGTTTTGGGCAAAGTTTCCGAGGGGGGGGTGCGAGACACCTCCCCCTCTCTTATCATTTTTTCTCCTCCCCATGTTTTTGTTTTTGGTTAAGCATAATATTTTGGGGTGCAAGTTTGCGGGGGAGTGTTTATTATAGCATAATTCATTTTATATATAAAAATAGCAAAAAGCCTCGGGTGATGGTTTTGAAATTTTTTTGTGTTCTTTTTTTTTTTTTTAAAGTAAGTTTTCCAGTGGTTGCCAATCCCTGTCGATTTAAACATAATTCTTTTTAAAAGTTCCCACCTAGTCAGTTTTGTTGAAATAGTGGTAATATTAAGGAAAGGTTTACTCGTGGCAATTTACAGGTTTGCATTAACGTTATTAATTAAGATTAGGGGCCTGAAACATGTGTGACATGACTTGACCCAAAACAACCCCTGTTCCTTACCTCAGTTTTTAAATTTTTTTGATGGACGCCTACTCTTTCTTATTGGAGGCCTCTTTTTTTTTGCTTTTCACTTCTATCTGCTGCTTTCCTCCTCTTATCTCCCCCGTACACCTTCTTTGTTTGGCCTCGACCAACTGACCACAACCCACTGACACTGACCCAAAATGGGAAACCCTTTCCCAGCTGGTACTGACCCCCGCCTTAGGGGGGGGTTGGGGGGGGGGGGGTAATTAAAATTTTTTTTGGGGGGTGGGGAAAAAGGGGGGGGGGGGGGGGGTTTTTTTGTTTCGCGGCTGGGCCCGACTTTTTCCGGGGATCTTTGCTTGGGGGACGTAGGGGGAAAAAGGGGGGTTGGGGTTCCAGGCCCCTGTTTCCCGATTTTTTTTTTTTATTTTTTTTTTTCCCCCCCTAAAAGGCCCTTTTTTGGATAAAGATTTTTTATTTTTTTTTTAAGGGGAAAAAAAAGGGTGTAATTTTGGCACCCCCTGGGTTTTTTCAGGGTTTTTTCCCTTTTTTTTTTTTTTTTCCCCTTTTAGGTTAAAATTTTCGCCTGGTTTCTTTTTTTCTCCCCCTTTTTTTCTTTTCTTTCTGAGTGTTTTCCCCCCCCCATTGGTGGTTGGCAGTGTATTTTTAATGGCAAAAAAATATTTTTTTGATTTTTCTTTCCTTTTGCTTTTGGTATTTTTTTGCCGGCCCCCCCCCCCTTGGTTGGGTGGGCCCCCGTTGAAATGTTTTAAGGAAAGGTTTTTTTATTTGTTTGGTCCCGTCTTTTTGAAAAAGGGGAGGGGCGAAAGGGGGCGGAGGGGAACCCCGAGGAATTTGGAAAAGAAGAACGGTTTTGACTTTTTTTCAAACCTTTTTTTACCCCACAGGGGAGGACCGGAAAAGAAAAAAGAAAGAAGAAAAAAAAAAAACTGGAAAAACCCTTTACAAGCCGTTTTGGGCCTAAAATGTTTTTTGCTGCCAAAAGAAGGAAAAAGGCCCAAAAAAATGTTTGAAACAAACAGTGTGCGTTTCGCCAAAAACCCGGTTTGTCCTGACAAAAGGACGTGAACGCCAAAAGCTTTGGGGGTGATTTTAAATTTATGACGTTACTTCCAAAACCCGGACTATGAACAATCTTTGCGACTGAACCCTCCCCAACACCCCCTGGTTTACCCTCCCCTGAAACCCTTCGGATCCATTCCCCCTCGACCCCAAGACCGTTCCCGGGCCAAGCCCAAACCCTGTACACGCCGAAATCACTTGGGTAGTCGTGCGGGACTTCCCCTGCCCCTTTTCCGGTCCCTTCTCCCCCCCCCCTCTCTCCTCTCCCCCCTCTCCCCTCCTCTCTCTCTCTCCCCCTCTCTCTCTCTCTCTCTCTCTCTCCTCCCCCGTGTGTGTGTGGTGTTGTGTAGAAAAAATATGTGGAGGGTAATAGAAAACTAATAGAAAAATATTGAATTATTTATTGTGTAAGCGTCAGTGGTTTGGCTGTACGACTATTAAACGTTTGGGGAAATATGATTTTCTAGGCGCGCGACACACACACACCATACACATACACGCGCGCCGCGCGCACACCACACATACACAGAAATCATTGTAGTACACAAACTATTTATATGTGAGTTTTTTCTTTTTTTTTTTTCAGGGCGTGGGTCGTGAAGGCTGTGACAAATTTTCAGTAAATATCACCGTCTGGCGGTGTTTAAAAAAAAAGAAGGGACATACGAACAGTCACGCTATTCATTAGCAGCGTCAGTCGTGAACATTGACAGCCCGTGTCAGATCTTGGGGATATTGTCGTGGGATATTAACAACAGCCTGTGTCAGATCTTGGGGATCTTGTGGGAAATTGCTGACACGCAGTTTGTTTCCAGTTAACGTCTTGTCTGATGTAAACCAGGCTGATCTCTCCTCTGCCCACCAGGTTAGAACCAACATGCTCTTTCTGTATGGAGCCTATCCCAGAAGGTTGGAAGGTCCCAGACCAGAGGGACCCATCAACGACTGGGTGCTTCGTTCAACAGGAGGTAAAATTCGTGACTTCCTCAACCCAGGGGAAATAACTCCGGACACGGTGATTCTTCTGCTCAATGCCGTATTCTTTCAGGTAAGGAGTTGCATCTCTTTGACCATCCTTCACTCTGAGTGATTGAGGTGTTTTGTGTGGGAGCATTTGAATTGTGCATGTTGTTGTTTTTTCTGTGAAAAGGCTTGCTTGTATACTGTCCCTTTGTCTCCCCCCCCCCCCTCTCTTTTTCTCTGTCTCTCTCTTTAATGTGATTTTTAGATGCTTGCTTAGTGGCATTAGTATGTCTTCGTTCTGATGTCGCCGGTTTGAATCCCACAAGCGTTCAGTGTGATAAAAAAGATTGTCTCTGGCCGTTTGAAGGTGTTGTTCTGGTGTGCCAGTGACGTGTTTCATAGGTTCAGTCCCCCTACATCCCTTAAATGGCTTTTCCAATCTGCCATATTACACTCTCTGCCATATTACACTCTCTGCCATATTACGCTCTCTGCCATATTACACTGTCTGCCATATTACAGAGAACACTCTCTGCCATATTACACTCTCTGCCATACTACACTCTGTCATACTACACTCACTCTCTGCCATATTACACTCTCTGCCATATTACACTATCTGCCATACTACACTCTCTGCCATACTACACTCTCTGCCATATTACACCTCTGCCTACTACACTCTCTGCCATACTACACTCTCTGCCATACTACACTCTCTGCCATACTACACTCTCTGCCATATTACACTTGGTCAGGGCGTGGACCATCGACCTCAATGCAAGTTTAGTGCACTTCTGATACTCACATTAGTGTACACGCCATGCCTCACCCGTTTTCAAATGCACACGATCTTTTCGTTGATCAAGATTTCAAGTCATGGACGACTTTGAGGAGAGCAAGTCAGTTTCTTCTCATTAAATTCTCTCTCCGTACTGACCAGCCATTGTTCGCCCCGTGACGTTTTACAGGCACGTGGAGGGACATCTTTGACGAGAGAAACACGTCACCGCAGGACTTCGTCACCGCTTCCGGGCACGTGGTGCGCGTGCCCACGATGACACGTGACGGGGCCTACTCGGTCAAGGTTCTGCAGGACCTGATGGCCAACGTGCTGGAGCTGCCCTTCGGGACGGATGACCGTTTCTCCTTGTTCATCGTTCTGCCGGACCAGCAAAAACGGACTGCCGGACGTGGTGGACCGTCTGTCCTCTGAGGTGTGTGTGTGTGTGTGTGTGTGTGTGTGGTGTGTGTGAAGAGCAAGGGAGGTAAACCTCATCATTGGAGAGCGTCAGTGTTTCAGTTTTGACACACATCACGTTTCCTACTGTGACTGACTGTGACGGTAAACATCGATCTGGAATCAATGAACAGAATACGGCCAATGCGTACAGGACCATTCTAATTGTAGAGAATAGACTGAAGAGACACCGCCCCCCTCTACCGACCTGTCCTCCCCATAGGTAAACTACAATGAATCCAGCGCAAAACCAGAGCCACTGGGCCACCTAACGAAGGGACGCATTAACCACAAAATAAACATGGCGCATCTCGACCTATTGGGTCATAATCATAAAATAAACATAGCGCATCTCGGGTCATCTTCAGGCGGGAGAAACAACCTTCAAATCAATGAAAAAGGACGAACAGAGAGTCACTTTCTGGGTGCAGAATGTGTGTGTTACAATTTTGCTTCCAGACCCAGGACATGAGTGTCTGTCGGTTTGTCCATTGTGTTTGTTTTTGTAAATTGTTTGTGCCTTCGTTTGGCGACCCAAGTCCGCTTTCTTGGCGCTTGTCTCCCTTTCTGCCATAACTCGCCCCACTTTGAAGCCCATGGTGACTCCATGAAGAGACCAGTCACAGGTTGCAGAAAACGAAGCACAGGGCGTTAAACAAAATCAGTTAGGCCGACTGCTGATGTCAGCGCAGCAGGTCTGTAATCATTGAGCGTGATGTTTTTTTTACAACTTTTTTTTTTTTATAAGGAACATGGACAGAGTAATTGAAAACATCAGTGAAAACAGGAGTAATCTGACCTGCACAATGTTTTAGAACAGACGATAACTCACTTGGGTAGCTAGCTTTCTTAATCTTGTGTTGTGTTGTGTGTGTATATGTGTGTGTGTGTGTGTTGTGTGCGTGTGTGTGTGTGTGTTGTGTTGTGTTGTGTTGTGTGTGTGTTGTGTGTGTGTGTGTGTGGTGTGTGCGCAGACTCTGGAGGAAGCACTCAGCAACATGCCCCAGGCCCGCCGGTACGCGATCTCGGTGCCCAAGTTCACCCTGCGGTGAAGACATCCATGAAGGAGATCCTGCAGTCCCTGGGCCTCATTGATATCTTCAGTGACCGGGCCGACCTCTCCAGATGTCTTCTGGACTTCTGAAGGTGGCCGACGTCAAGCATGAGGCCGTCATTGAGGTATTGGGGGTGATGTGTGTGTGTGCGCGCGCGCGTGCGTGCGTGTGTGTGTGTGTGTGTGTGTGTGTGTGTGTGTGTGTGTGTGTGTGTGTGTAGTGTGGTAGAGAGAGAACGTGTGTGTGTGCAAGTGCGTGTGCGTGCGTGTGTGTAGTGTGGTAGAGAGAGAACGTGTGTGTGTGTGTGTGTGTGTGTGTGTGTGTGTGTGAGAGAGAGAGAAAAAGAGAGAGAGAGTGTGTGTGTGTATGTGTCCGTGTGAGAAAGAGAGACAGAGTGCGTGTGTGTGTGTGTGTGTGTGTGTGTGTGTGTGTGTGTGTGTGTACTGGAGAGAACGCGAATGCGCAGTTTATTGACTGTAGGCCAAGGCCATAACTGAAGGAGAAAGAGAGAGAGAGATTGTGTGTGTATGATACAGAGAGTGTGTGTATGAGAGTGCGTGTGGTGTGAAAAAGAGAGAGAGAGAGAGATGCGTTAGTGTGTTGGTGTCGGGTGAGAAGAGCGTGTGTGCGTGAGAGAGAGAAACGGTGTGTGTATGTGTGTGTGACTTGAGACAATTTTGTGCAAACACAAAAATCTCTTTGAGTCTTCATTGAACAGTGCCTGATATCTACCTCATCAGTCTTTCAAATGACGTCATCACAGGCTATAGTTTAAGTCTGGCAGGGGCTTTTTTCACATTACTCCCAGCAACTGAAGTGCTGGCCAGTGTACTAGTTGTTTGAAGGAGACAGTAGACCCAGGTCAATGTGTAAATGTTCCTTTCAGATTCGTGTAGGAACCAATAACAAGGATTTTTTCCCAGGGTCAATTATTTTTTTTATCTACTTGAATCATTAAATGAAAACACTAATATGGAAGGGTGAATTGCACTTATTTACTCAACGTATTTTCCAAAGGATCAACAGTCTGAATTACACAAATATTTACACAGTTTCCTTGAAAAGACAGCATAGCGTGTAGTCATTTCCTCGCCATGAACACAGGCAGGCTGTCACTGGAGAATCTGCCTGCACTCGGTCAAGCTTGACAAGTACACTTGTTTGTGTCGGCCTGGTGGACGAGAAAGGTGCAACGGCAGCTGCGGTGACAGAAGTGGAATTGTTTTGGCGCGTCATGCTTCCAAGCTTCAGGGCCGACCACCCCTTCCTGTTGGTTGTGCGTGACAACAAAGCCAGGCTGAACCTCTTCATGGGCCGCCTCAACCATCCCTCACAGCAAGAATGAAACAACACGTTGGCCTGCCAGTCATATGCGTGGTAAATGGAGCATTGATACAGAGAGAGAGAGAGATAAGTTGCTTATAGCCCAGCCGACCGCAAAGGGCCACATCAGGGCTGTCACCACGTTAAAATCAACTCACCAGTCATTTAAAAAAAACAAAACAAAAACAAAAAACACGCATTGAGACACAATACAAGACAAAGCCTACTATAAACTTAGCAGAGTGTTTGATCACCCAGGACTGGGAAGGGAAGAGACTGCAGTCTTGAAGAAAAAAATAGGGAGAAGCATTTAAGTGATGAAATCGGAGGAAATGCATGTATCCCTGTCATTCTGTTAGTGATGACATCAAAGGAGACGCACTTATCCCTGTCATTCTGTTAGTGATGACATCAAAGGAGACGCACTTATCCCTGTCATTATGTTAGTGATGACACGGGAGAAAACATGCTTAACCATGTCATTCCATTAGATATGAAATCAGAGGAAACGCACTCATCCAAGTTATTCCACAAGTGGTGACATCAGATTAACCTTCGCCGTGCTTCCTGGGTCTTTCATGGCCCAGTGACTCAACAAAAACATCGCATCTTATGAACGGATAGAGCTATGCTCACGAAATCTTAGGAGTTCCTCGACAATCTTAATAGCCGTTGGTCGGTCACAGAAATTTCATGGATGGGCACAATCAATTATCAGCGTAATTAGTCGCGGTTCGCCCAGGACCTATACATATTAAATGGGTCGCACATGACCCACCCCATCAGGTGAGGAATAAGTTGAACTGCCGTTTATCAGGTGTGGGTCTTAAAAACCCACGCGTCTGAATAGGGTTAAGCAATAGGTAAAGCCTCTACAAATGTGTGGGTCTTGGGCGACCCACACGATCGGGACTGTGTAGTCAACAACGTCATCTGGTAGAGGTTAAACACGCATGTCCATGTCATTCTGTCAGTGAACCTATTGCAGGAGACGAACTTATCCCTGTCATTCTGTCAGTGATTAAAACAGAGGAAAAACATGGCCCTGGCATGTCTTTAGTGATGAAATCAGAGGAAACACGTGGCCCAGTCATGTCTTAAAGTGATGAAATTAGAATTGACACATTTATCTCTGTCATTTCGTTCATGATAAAAGTCAGAGGAGACAGTTATCTCTGTCGTTCTTTTGGCACTAAAAGCAGGGGAATTCATGTAGCCTTGCTCTTCCTGTGATGATCCAAATAGAGACGACCTTACATACATGTCTTTCAACCTCGGTTTACGTATGGAAGTCAACATTACTGATCTTTAAAGAGTGCCAGTAAATCTAAAGGAATGTCTATTATGGAGACTTTATGCCTTTTTCCATTTTGATAAAGGGGACATCATTGGCTTCTTAGGATCAGTTCACGATTCATTTCTGGCTCGTATCAGAAACCAAAGCACAGTGTACCGCTCAATTCTTTGAATGGTAACTCCATGAATTATTGTGGCAGGTAATTCAAATTCAGTAATTTATATGTAAATTCGTAGAGCGATATGAAAAACTCATCTCATGTCTTCTGCAGCTTGGATGACCTTATGTCTTTAGTTTAATATGTCATATGCATTATTTCACATAAGTAGAATGTACCAAAATTTCTCTCTTGAAATAGTCTTCTCAGTAAAAAATATATTTCATGACGGTTATGATAAAGCAAGCTGAGGAGGCCATCTTGGGGCTGCTTTAAATTCCACTGATGAGCCGTATCTCTAAACTAGATAATATAAAGCATATAAAGATTTTTAAAGTGTATATATCGGAAATCACCTGCACTGAAGCTTGTCATAAAGATTTTGATCAAGCACTGCCGATTCACAAACATCCACACATTCATTCAGAACCCAAGACTGCTAGTGCTAACACTGGAATCTCTTCAAGTATCCATTGAACATAGCAAAGCAGGTACACACTTCTATTTACTGGATCCTGTTCAAAGCAGTACACACTTCATATTCACTGGATCCTGTTCAAAGCAGGTACACACTTCTATTCACTGGATCCTGTTCAAAGCAGGTACACACTTCTATTCACTGGATCCTGTTCAAAGCAGGTACACACTTCTATTCACTGGATCCTGTTCAAAGCAGGTACACATTTCTATTCACTGGCTCCTGTTCAAAGCAGATACACACTTCTATTCACTAGATCCTGTTCAAAGCAGGTACACACTTCTATTCACTGGATCCTGTTCAAAGCAGGTACACACTTCTATTCACTGGATCCTGTTCAAAGCAGGTAACAAAGTTTATTCACTGGAACATGTTCGAAGCAGTTACTTTTATTCACTGGATCCTGTTCGAAGCAGTTACTTTTATTCACTGGATCCTGTTCGAGGCAGTTACTTTTATTCACTGGATCCTGTTCGAAGCAGTTACTTTTATTCACTGTGTCCTGTTCGAAGCAGTTACTTTTATTCACTGTGTCCTGTTCGAAGCAGTTACTTTTATTCACTGGATCCTGTTCGAAGCAGTTACTTTTATTCACTGTGTCCTGTTCGAAGCAGTTACTTTTATTCACTGGATCCTGTTCGAAGCAGTTACTTTTATTCACTGTGTCCTGTTCGAAGCAGTTACTTTTATTCACTGTGTCCTGTTCGAAGTAGTTACTTTTATTCACTGTGTCCTGTTCAAAGCAGTTACTTTTATTCACTGTATCCTGTTCGAAGCAGTTACTTTTATTCACTGTATCCTGTTCGAAGCAGTTACACGCCTTTATTCACTGGATCCTGTTCGAAGCAGTTACTTTTATTCACTGTATCCTGTTCGAAGCAGTTACTTTTATTCACAGGATCCTGTTCAGAGCAGTTACACGCCTTTATTCACAGGATCCTGTTCGAAGCACTTACTTCTTTTTTTCTGTCTTACCTCTGTGCAACCTCAATGGCGATGCATCCACGCCGCTCATTTCGACCCCCTGTTCACAGCCCCAGCACAAGCAACCCACAGGGAGCAGTCAATGCCAAGTTCTCAAGAGGCAACCTACTGGAGGAGACACTGCACTGCTGCTGAGACACTTTGGTGGCTTCAGTGGTTTCTTTTCCAGGGCGGGATTTTTCCTCGATCCGCGTAACAGTGTGTCAGTTGCGCGGAAGCGATCTGAAGAAAAGAAGAAAAAGAAACAGCCGAAGTGCTGGGGAGGACCCAGAGAAGCACTGTCTTCACCTGCCTTTAGAGCAGTCCTGCATCACCTTTGGAGGCCTGTGCGTGTTGACTATGGTACAGGCACGCGCAGGACACTCCATTAAGATATCAAGGGACATAACTGTTCCTGAACAGAGGTAAAACAGACCACAGATGCAACTCATAACAGCCTTAAAGTAGCATCCCCATGGGTGTACCAGCCCGTATTTCATGACTGCAGAGCCCACCAGCAAAAACCACCACTCTCCAGCTGTCGAGCACATCCCACAGACCCAACAGCCACCCCTGCCGAGGGACAGATGAAGACAGTGCCACTCCAGACACAGCCAAGCTTCGCCATACAGTCTTATGTGCCCTCAAAAGAGATTCCAAAGTTGTAGTCTTTCCCACTGTCAACAGGACTTTCCCAGTGTCAGTGGGTCTTTCCTCGCCGTCGCTGGCCCTTTCTCCAGGTCAGCCTATTAAGGCAAAGAAGAAAAAGAAACGGCCGAAGGTGCTGGGGAGGACCCAGAGAAGCACTGTCTTCACCTGCCTTTAGAGCAGTCCTGTACCACCCTTGGAGGCCTGTGCTGTGTTGACGATGGGTACAGGCACGCGTGATTCATGTCTTCAAAAACATCGGGTGTCATTATATCCACAAAGTATTCAAAATTCTTAAAGGGCTTGGATCCCAGTTAACTTGGTAACTTTCTCCTTCCGGTTTTGCGATCTTCAAAATGGCGACACGTCGAAGAGACGTCGTTTCATGCGAGAAAATGTTTCCTGCAACAGTTCTTTGAAGAACAAGTGGAAGTGGACTGGTTGGAGAGTAAGGTGGATGATGATGAAGTGATAGGCCACTTCACAGGCAAACTAAACGCCTGTGGCCTTGCTTACTGCAATCTTTTGCCGAGTGCAAATAAATAACAGTTCACGCGGAAGGTTGTTTTGTGGATCACATTTAAAAAATTATCAAAATTAATGCAAGATGTCCAGCTCCACATTTGGGAGCTGGACATCTTGCATTAATTTTGTGTGCCATTAGGTTGAAAAGGAACTCCTCATCTACACTTGGTCCAAGCTGTGAAAAACAGTAAGTATAGTTGATTTTTTAAAATAGCTTTTTGTGTAAAAAAAAAGTTATATTTTTTTCCTATAAAATTTGTTAAATTCAATCTCAAAATATACCAGATTGCACAGAACTGAATGTAGCAACCCAAAAGTTTCCCGGGGGGGGGGTGGGGGTAGGGGGGCATGCCCCCGGACCCCCCGAGACTGTTTCCTCTTCTTTCCTTTATGGAGAGTCCCACTCCTGTTTTTCTAATGTAACATACGCTGAACACCACCTGCTAAGCCCCCTACTAATGACAATAATTGGTTAGTTGCGCAGCTGGCGTTAGTGAGTTCTCCCGGAGGGCGGCAGTTACAGTGTATTCACAGAATCATTTCCAGTCTGCTGATGCGTTTTCAATTAGGTTATTAATGTCGGGTCTATAGCGTTTTGTGAATCTACCCAGAGAAGGACCGTCAGAGCATTGTCATCTTCCTGTATGCTCTGAGGGCTGCCTGCTTCTGTCTATGATGAATAGAGAATGTAAATATGCGGGTTCAAGGTTGCCCATCTTATTTTGCACGAAAACCCCCCTTTTCACATACAAATCACGTCCATCACATATCATTTTGGCCAAAATTAACACCTGTTTCACAAAAAATTAACACCTCAAAACCTCTAAAATTGACGAAATTAACACTTTAAAATGGGGGCTTACGTGCAAGATAAGATTTGGCGATCGTCAACCCGCATAAAGACATTCTCCCCAGAGACATAAAATGAACTAAAAATGTATATGGCTTAACAGTCTTACTCCAGACTGACCCTGCTGCGTTGTTACTCGACACGGCAAAATCGATAAATTGCAATTACTGCCCGACAACGAACTGCTGCTGTTGTTACACTCGACACGGCAAAATCGATAAATTGCAATTACTGCCCGACAACGAACTGACGCAGTGCGACACATTATTATTCATCGCCCGTGCAAGCTTAACCAATCGGCAGGAGGTAGACATCATCTCTACGGGGGCTTGTTAGCAACAAGGTAGGGCTGCCGTCATTTTACATTTGAGAGGCGTGCCGTTCGGATGTATGCTGGTGTGCTAGCATTTCTTCACAGAATCAGGAGAGAACTTGTGTTTGTTAAAAACATGGCGAGTCAGGGAAGTGATGTTTCAATGCCTTCTGCCAGTGCTGGAAGTGACGCTACTATTACTGAAGAAATGGCTGAAATGTTATCTTCGCAAGGAAAACTTTCTGATCAACAGACCGATCTCGTGGAAAAATACATTGTTTATCATGAGGCCATGGCAAAGTTTTTGAGAAATAAATTGAGTGGCGAGCCTTGTTCTCCCCCCTTAAAGCCCAAAAGGAAGCATTTCGTTTTTGTTCCCTCAGCAAAAAACGGAACTATCAGTTGAAGATCTTGACAAATATTTGAAAACACAGCTTTGTGAGCTGCCTTCAAAGCCATTTGATAAAACCAAAACCTTTGAAAGTATTCAAGAAATGACCCCCTTCTTACACAGTGCTTGTTACTCAGTGAAAGATAGTGAAAAGAAATTTCTTTCCCAAGCTCTTTTTTAGGGCACTGGCTTCAGAAAGCAAAGACAATTTTGAAACGGTCAAAAACAAAAAACTGGAGTCCTATCTGAAAGAAGATTTGCTGGTTGAGCCAACTCACGTAAGAAGACTAATTGAAGTGTCATTTTGTTTCTATTCTTATCCAAAATTTCACAAACTCGCGATTTCTTTCAATGAGTTATACAGCAAATGAAAACTCATTCTGAAATACATGCAATCCAACCCCAACTTTAAAGCATTCTGGCATGATACACATGATGTGCTAGAACCTGCGTGGCAGGAGTAATTGAGTTACTTCCACAGTGGTAGTTTTACTAGCCCGGCCGACACAAAGCGCCCAACAAAACTGGGCCAATCGCAGCTTCTGCCGATTGACCTACAAAACCCACCTACTGCGCCACACCCCCCCCCCCCCCCCCCCC
>CM031623.1:49905729-49912067 GCA_018398815.1 Conus ventricosus | reverse complement strand
TGTGGTTGCGTGCTAGTGAGTGATTGATTTGATGGTTGGAAGGCAGTTGTGCTGTGGGAATTGAGATGTGGGTCAGCTGAGATGTTGAGATGGTGTGTGTTGGTTGCTGCTAGTGTGGTTTGGACATGGCAGGGGTGATGTGCTATGTGGGTGGAGGTGCAGGTCACGTTTCTGTACTCTTCACATTGCTGTTTGTCATTTCTATTCACTGGGGAAGAAAAGAAATCCATGTGGGTGGGGGACTGTAAAGGGGTTGCTTTGTAGGGCGTTGATGCCGACCTAGTATAATACTATCACACACTGCGCGAGTTGGGATTTTGGGGAGTGTTCGCTGGAAATCACTTTCATAGTTATAACTAGGTGACTGTAAGTGGTCACTGGGGCGTCTTGTGTTGCAAGACGGTCCCTTCTTGCTCTGTGTGTGGTGGGCCTGATGTAGTTGGAGGGTTGGGTCTTGTGGTTACTAGTGGGACAGATGTTGGAGGCAAGGACTTGCAGCCATAGGAACTGGAAGTAGTCTGTCACGGTACATGGCTTTCTTGGCGCCCCAGATCTGGCGAGGAAGGAAGGGGTGTTATCTAGGTAACTGATCCCCTCTTGACGGCAGGAGAGGCGAAGATTGGCCGTGGATCGTGACGCCATGTCCTTAAGGGGGTGTTGACCAAAGGAGGAAGAATGGAGGAGGCCTGCAGTGAAGCACTGGGAACGCTTGCCTGAGTAGGTGGATTAACTTAACCCAGTCTGTACAGGACTGGCCTTTCCTCACAGCTGTTGATCCCCACCATGGAAAATGACCCGTTGGATGTGGGGTGATGGGGCAGTGATTCAGCCATTGACACAGATGATGGACTGTCAGACCAGGCACTGACAGATTTTTCACCCTGTAGCGCTCTGTTGACATTTCCTTATCATCTACCCCCTATACACACAGAGTCTCCTAATAGCAGCATGTTACAAGTGGTCTGGGATTGTCTTTTGTCGTAGGATAGCTAAAGGAGGTGGGGGATTTGGATTCTGTTTGCTGATGGCAGTGGGGATTTCTGTCATTGTGTTTGTGTTTGGTTTGTTCTTGTTGTGTAGAGATTTTGTTGACGGAACAGATGAGCCTGTGTTTTGCTCTGTAAACTGTCTGACAGCACACTGTATGTATTTGATGTCTCCACTGCATATTCAATCTGTGTAGATGACGTAGATGAATGTCACTGTGTATCGGACTGCTTGGTTGTCTGATTGTTGTGTTTGATTAATTGGTTTGAGGGAATGCACTTGTTTCCTAATGTCACTGTTGATGTTGTTTTGACTGTCTTTGAATGATTGCAGTCTGCTTGTGGTATCTTTCATCTGACGTTGTAGATGTGTGTGTTCATCCTGTACTTGTTTGATTTGTTGTGGAAAGATCTTGATTTAATGACTTAATGGACATTTTTCACCCTAATCTCCATATCACCAGTGTTCTGAGTGTTCGTTCAACTGCTTGGATGTGTGTTCAAGCGATTTTTAATAATAATAAATAATAATAATGGATTGCATTTCTATAGCGCAATTCTAATTCAACAAATTACTCATTGCGCTTGATCTCACGCATACATTCCTTTATACATTGTGATTCATTCGAAACAATCATTAATATAGAAAATCTACAGCACAAAAATAATAAGATAAAAAAAAAGCAGCACGTCTAACTATAGAATAAACAAAAAAGCATTACCCTAAATGTGCTTTGAAAAGATAGGTTTTCAGATGGCTCTTAAAAAATGCTAAGAGAAGGTGAGTGTCTGAGGCTGACCGGCACTTATTCCATATCCTTGGAGCAGCAATACTAAAGGCACGCCTCCCAGCTGTCTGAAGGTTCGACCTGGGAGCACTAACTGCTTCTCTGAAGAAGATCTCAGACTTCTAAGCAAAGTTCCTGGTGGTCAAGGTCACTGAGAGACAGGGCGCTAGACTACCCTCAAAGTGGCGATAAGCCAGAACAGCCACTTTGTATTGTACACGACTTCGACTGGCAGCCAGTGAAGCTCGCGAAGCATCGGCGTGACATGTCTCGTTTACGTTTCTCAAAACTAACCGAGCCGCAGCATTTTGAATTCGTTGTAGACGTGAGAGCTGCTCATCTGTGATACCAATGAAAGTGGCATTACAGAAATCAATACGTGACAGAATGGAGGCCGATACTAGTTTTCTCACTGCTTCTCTTGAGAGATATTGCCTAATGCTAGCAAATGCGCCTGAGTTCCAGGAAACAGGCTCGACACACACTGCTGATGTGTCCTTTCATAGTCAGAGTGCTGTCTAGTTTCACACCGAGATATTTCACACTTTCTTGAAAATCAATACAGCTGCTACTTCCAATTCAATCGAACTGTCTTTAATCTGCCGCAGCATGATGGAACACCCACCTTGATCCCCCTCGGTTTTGTCTGGGTTTAGTTTAAGCTTATTGCTAACCATCCAAGATGATACGTCATGGACGCAGGTTTGAACTTTAGAAATAACATTAGGAAAATCCTGCGGAACACTACTTGACGATACTTCAGTATCATCAGCATACTTGTGATACTGACATTCATTCCGAGACATGACATCCGACAAAGGCTGAGAATAAAGGGTAAAAAGCACAGGCTGGAACACGGAGCCTTGTGGCACGCCAAACAAAAGAGGAGATGGTGATGATTTTAACACTGTCAATGATAACACGTTGTTCTCGATCACATACATAGATGAAAACCAGTCAAGCACCGTACCTCTGAGACCGTAAGTTCTCTCTAGTCTCTTTAGCAGTACAGAATGATCAAGCGTGTCGAACGCCGCACTGAGGTCGAGCAGCGCCATCACAGAAACCTTGTGGGCATCGCTCTCCAAGAGCAAGCTGTTCATGACGCTCACACGGCGGTCTCCGTGCTGTGATCCTTCTGTATGCAGATTGAAACATCTCGAACAGGTTATTATCGAGAATGTGCTTTTGTAGTTTTTCAAAACAACTTTTTTCAAGAACCTTGGACAAAAAATGGCAAATTTGACACAGGTCTATAGTTTTTTTAACACATTACAGTCCAGTCCTTTTTTCTTCAACAAAGGTGTAACTACAGCTTGCTTAAATTGTGAAGGAACAATGCCAGTACACAAGAGGAATTAATGATGTTAGTTAATCAATGGTAAAAGATCATGGAGGCATGTCTTAGCAAGTTCAGTTGGTAAAGGGTCTAACACACAACTCTTAGTAGGCATTGACAAAATCAGATCGTAAATGTCCTTCTCTGACACAGGCTCAAAGCAGCGAATAATGGACCATCGTATTCCTGGAAAGTTGGCGCCACAGAAGACCGCTGGTCAAGGTCACTGCGAAGATTTTTATTTTGTCACTGAAATAGTCGCAAAAGCGCTGAGGCAGGTCTGACTTTGCGGTGTCTGAGGGGAGACAGTTACATTTTTTCCGCCCTAAAAGCGAGTCCGAAACATTGAACAGTTGTCTAGAAGACGAACAAGCCATCATTTTGTTGAAATAATAGTCTTTTCTCGCAAGAATATCAACTGAGCGAGTACTCTTCATAGCATGTAAATAAATTTGCTTATGAACAGTCAAACCTGTCTTTCGCCATTTTCTCTCAGCTCGTCGTCGCTTCCTCCTCGCCTCTCTCACTCCCTCAGTCCTCCAAGGGGCCGAAGGCCTGTCACGTACCCCCCTAGAAACAAGTGGGGCATGCTGGTCGAGGATTTGACCAAGACCTTTATCATAAGCCCCTACCAAATTTGAAACATCCCCGCTTCCCACACCCTGAACCATGTCTCGAACCTGGGCGCTGAAAGCAGCCTGCTCTATAGCCTTTATGTTCTGGAAGCCACGCGACGAGTGAGAGGAGCGGGTGGCTGCAAACGGAGCGAGGAAACACACCAAAATGATCAGATAAACGTGGAAATTCCTTCACAAAATCAAAATTAAGAAGACTGTCTTCAGATTTCACTACAGTCCAATCAAGAATATTGCCACAACGCTGGGTGGCTTTGTCTACCTGTTGACACAAATTATGATCAGCAAGCAAGGTCAAAATGCGAGCAACTTTGTAATCATTAGGTTTGTTGAAATGAAGGTTGAAGTCACCGTGAAAATGAAAGTCATTTTTATTGCTAGCATAATGTGAGGAGAGCAGCCCCGAAAATTCATCAAAGAACTTGGAAAATGTCACATTGTTTTCCTTCTTGGGGTGCAGACGATAAACACAGACAAAGGTGGTCTTTACTTTACCGATAGTCAGTTGCAACTCTGCAGCATCCATCGATGCGAAATGCAGTCTCTTAGCTGAAAGCGAAGGGGAACAGATCTTTTCTGATGACAAAAGCAATGCCACCATACCCCTGTCCAGCCGGACGAGGGAACGGGATAAGTTCATAGTTGTCAGAAGTCAGAGCAGTGATGAAAGCTTCATCACCCTCAGATTTTAGCCACGTTTCAGTCAACACAGCTATGTCGACTTTTTCGCTGGTGAGAGTGTCCATTCAAGCGGATGCGATGCCACGGACCGACTGGCAGTTGAAAGAAAGAACCTTGAGTGGACGAGGGCCAGAAGTTTGTTTACGTCTCCGACGCTGGCGCTTCCGGGGTAACACCGTCCAAGTCCCAACGAGCGAAACCGAGCGGTAACATCGGCGGTCAGTCGGGCTGGTGACACGGCGAGAAGCTGGTGCGCGTGTACTGTTGGTGCACAGCTGAACTGGTGTCGCTCGCGGCCACTGAAGACCGTGCGAAGTCACTGCAAGTGGGTCGAATTGGGTCACGGTGCAAGCCACGATCGGTGTCCGTGAATGAAAACAGTTCATGGGGTGGTGAAAATGTCCTGCCCAGCATTGTTGGAATATGCTTTGGCGAAGACAAAAAGCCAAAATATAAAAAGTTTCACTGACATGGAAGCGCAAAGACCCTCCCATTCTGTAGCAACGATACATCGCACAGTTGCACCACAAAAACTAAGCACAGGCAATCACAAAAAACATTCAAATCCAGTCAAAAACATCGGAGCTCAGTGTCACTCCAACCTGCTCGGCGAATGACACTTTTTCAGTGTTTGTATGTCTTGCTGCATGTTGGAGATAGTGCGTGTAGCTGAGATAAGCTGTTTTTGGAGGTGTGTGATAACGGCCATGCTTGCTAGTTGAGAGAGTGTGCGGGAAAGCCGATGCTGAGAGCTGGCACTCTGGGGGGTCAGTGTGTTGACAGAATGGGTGGCAGGCAGAGGGTCAGTACTGGTGGGGGAGGGTGACAACACACGCTGTTCTAAAACACACGGGGTAGGCGTGGGAGGATCAGATGGGGGGTCAGTATTTTGGTGGGTGGAGGAAGGGACTGAGGAGTGAGAAATGTCAACAGGGGATGAAGGACTGTCGATGGCTGGAGACTGGAGGGATGCAGGTGGCGATTCCATGCTGTCTGGGGCGGATGAGGGAGGGAGTGTGGCACGGGGCGTGTTGGAGCTGGCAGGCAGTTGGGATTCTTGAGTCAGCGAGGGGTGAGTGAGTGATGGTGGAGGGGTGGAATCACCTGACTTGAGCAATGTTTCCACAACATCATTTGTCTGTGCATCACAGATGGCCAGTGGAGTTGGAGGAAACGACTCTGTGACATTGTCAAGGGCATCTGCAATTGACAATATTGAAACATCTGGTGCAGACAAATGGGACATAATTTCTTTTAGTCTACCAAACTCCTGCTGTACCCACTCTTGGCAGACATGTCCTTGCACTAAGATTTTTCCTGTTGTGTAATAGACGTGAATTGTCAAAAGTTTGTGTTCACCGTTCAGAACTATTTGGTAGGATGAATGCCATAACTCACTGGGCTGTGGGGTCACAAAGCTCGGCGCCAAATCCAAAAGAGTCTTGTTATTTTTGTTGTACTCTTTCACAACACAAGAGGTAGATGACGGACGATATTTACCACAGTACCTTTCACATAATACAAATCTCCATACAGGCAGGTTAGTGAGGGGAGAATCAAACGTCACTTGGCAGGGGTCTTTGGTGAGTTTAATTGTCTCGTTGGTGAAATATTTGGCGCTCATAGAGCGCGTGGTGAGAGGCATTATTGATTTGTATTATGAGCATTATTTGTGGTGTTTACCCAAAGAAGAAAGAAAAACAAAAAAGCAGAAACTTGCATTTACAGATACACATAGACTACACACATAATGCTGGCCACTGCAGTGTGTGCCATGGCGGTTAGCCGTCACAGCACACCCGCCACATCTTGTCTTGGGAGGAGAACCTTTTCCGGACACTGCAGCGAAACAGGATTAGTAAACGTTTCCTTTACCAGCCGAGTCATGACAAAAGTGGACGACAGGATT
>CM031623.1:49895729-49898229 GCA_018398815.1 Conus ventricosus | reverse complement strand
TGGTTCATGACAGACCCAATGACATAATTCCATAGGGTTCATGACAGACCAATGACATAATTCCATATGGTTCATGACAGACCATGACATAATTCCATAGGGTTTCGGGACGACAAAAAAAACCCCAAAAAAAAACCCACATTTAACAGAAGCAGAAACATGCCAACAGAAATAGAAACATGCAAAACAAAAACCATGCACAGGGAAAATAGAAACATGTAAACTCGGACGTTTCAGAACAAGCAGACACATAATGACAGACGATTGAGAACAAACAGAAACAGGAACGTGTTAACAGAAACAGAAACATTAAATTGGGACGTTTCGGGACATAGCAGACACATAATGACAGACGATTGAGAACAAACAGAAACAGGAACTTGTTAACAGAAACAGAAACATGTAAATTCGGACGTTTCAGGACATAATTTTCAGACATGTAGTTACAGCCGGTTCAGAACAAACAAAAACATCTGAACAAAAACAAACACGCAAACAGAAAAAAAAAAAACATGCGAAATTTGGACGCCCTTTCAACCCGCACATCAAACATACATCTACAGACGGATGAGGACAACCGTGTCAGTCATTAAGACGAATAAAACATATGAATCCAGATTGGTACGGCACTAACACACCAACACCACAGGAAATCAGGCGACGAACTGTCCGCGCTTCCCGTACCTTCGGCTTCAGTCGTAAAGGGAGGCTGGCATCACGTGACGAGGAAAACATCATCATCTCTCCGTTCAGTGTGTTTTGCTGCGCTCAGTATGAGGTTAAATGGCACTGATGGCAGACGAAACAACAACTGAGGGTAGTGGTAGGCAGAGGCAAGTGTGTGTGTGTGGTGTGTGGTGTGTGTGTGGTGTGTGTGTGTGTGTGTGTGTGTGTGTGTGTGTGTGTGTGAGAGAGAGAGAGAAGAGAGAGAGAGAGAGAGAGCGAGAGAGGGGGAGAGAGAGAGAGAGAGAGAGAGAGAGAGAGACTTTGACACTTTGATATTTATTGTCAAATTACCAAAACTGTCTTTTGACAAGGGGGAAAGGTAACAGAACAAAACATTTTCCCTCTTCCTTTCCTGCAAACATATAGTACACTTTTACTCCTAGTGTGTAAACAAAAACCAAAGTTAAAAAAAACAAATAAGTTCGTAACATTTCGTTTTGTCCTCACCTCACGCAACGAGTAATGCATTTCAGACTGACTCGACCATCCACTCAATCAAAAGATGACATGTAAATTTTTCTGATCTCTTCAGCATGAAAAAAAAACAAAAAAACAAACAAACAAAAAACCCACACACTTAAGACTGACTCGACCATCCACTCAATCAAATTATGACCCTTGTATTTTACTGACTCTTCAACATGAAGGGAAAACCCCCCACTTAAGACGACTCGACCATCCACTCAATCAAATGATGACATTTTATCTTACTGATCCTTCAACCCTGCGATGAATGATAACATTCATTCAGATATCTCTTATAAATGTATCATAATTTAGTTTCACAAACCTTCATCCGTCTAATTTTCAATGCTTCAGCGATGAATTTCACAACTGAATTTTTTTACAAGTTCATCATCTGATGATAACACACCAGCGACAATTTGTCTTTTCGCTATATCTAACTGGAAAAATGAAAAATTTTTCCGCACTTCATTACAAGCTGTACGTTGGAACAGAAAGTGTTCTTCGTCATCAATAATATGTCTACATGCAGGACAAGGAGATTCTGTGGATGTTTCACATTCAAACCATCTTTCGTTCGCATTAAAACCTAAAGTCCTCAACCTAAATCATGCGTAATTTATTCTGTGCCATTTATCTGAGAGAGAGAGAGAGAGAGAGAGAGAGAGAGAGAGAGAGAGAGAGAGAGAGAGAGAGAGAGAGAGAGAGAGAGAGAGCGAGAGAGAGAGAGAGAGAGGGTGAAGATGAAGATCAAGAAGAAGAGAGAGCAAGCTGAAAGAACCACAATAACACTAACGAACAGCCAAGAACCACAGTAACACTAACGGACAGCAAAGAACCACACTAACACTAACGAACAGCAAAAGAACCACAATAACACTAACGAACAGCAAAGAACCACAATAACACTAACGAACAGCAAAGAACCACAATAACACTGACGAACAGCAAGAACCACACTAACACTAACGAACAGCCAAGAACCACACTAACACTAACGAACAGCAAAGAACCATACTAACACTAACACTAACGAACAGCAAAGAACCACACTAACACTAACGAACAGCAAAGAACCACACTAACACTAACGAACAGCAAAGAACCACACTAACACTAACGAACAGCAAAGAACCACACTAACACTAACGAACAGCAAAGAACCACACTAACACTAACGAACAGCAAAGAACCATACTAACACTAACGAACAGCAAAGAACCACACTAACAATAACGAACAGCAAAGAACACATTAACACTAACGAACAGCAAAGAACCACATTAACACTAACGAACAGCAAGAACAA
>CM031623.1:49858229-49890729 GCA_018398815.1 Conus ventricosus | reverse complement strand
TCTCATTAAATTCTCTCTCCGTACTGACCAGCCATTATTTCGCCCCGTGACGTTCTACAGGGCACGTGGAGGGACATCTTTGACGAGAGAAACACGTCACCGCAGGACTTCGTCACCGCTTCCGGGCGCGTGGTGCGCGTGCCCATGATGACACGTGACGGGGCCTACTCGGTCAAGGTTCTGCAGGACCTGAGGGCCAGCGTGCTGGAGCTGCCCTTCGGGACGGATGACCGTTTCTCCTTGTTCATCGTTCTGCCGGACCAGCAAAACGGACTGCCGGACTTGGAGGCCCGTCTGTCCTCTGAGGTGTGTGTGGTGTGTGTGTGTGTGTGTGTGTGTGTGTGTGTGTGTGTGTGTGTGGGAGAGGGGAGGGGGCTTACAATCTGAAATCCTAAGCAACGTGTCTTTTTCTCTTGTTTTCTCTTATTTCCATTGAAGGCGCAGGGAGGGAGGAGAAGTGGGAATGTAATGCAATATATGTGTTTCAACCCCAGTAAATGGATCACCTGGAAGTATGTCTGCATCAAATGTTGCGATGGCCGTTTATTGTGGAGAAAAGATGGGGGGAAACAGAGAGCAAGGAATACTGGGACCACCCCTTTTCCCATCTAGACACACACACAGACATCAGAACACACTATCATACAGTATGTATATACATATGTATATACATTCTGTATGATAACCCAAATCCATATGATCCTATATTACCTGTTTTTTGTTTGTCATCCAATCAATTAATCAGTTTATGGTTTTGCACTGTCAAACTCACAAACATAAACAGCATGCTCATAGCGTTACTGGATTCACTTGAAATAATCCACTCGTTCAGTGTCTTGACATTTGGATAGATCATGATAGAGAAGAGGTTTGTTGTCCTGGAAACCAATCATTTCACCATCTTTGAAGCACACTTGGGTTTAAGATTTTCAGCACAGCTGCAGTCAACCATTTTTTCAACTTCATCCCAGTTCACTATATAATCGCCGTGAAATACGTGACCGTCCATGATCGTATCATCACAGAATTTAATTACAGCAATAGAATGGTTTATCAGAACGAAATATTTTTGCGAACACTCCGAAGAGCAATGGAGGTAAACTTCATCCTTGGAGAGCGTCAGTGTTTCAGTTTTGACATACATCACGTTTCCTACTGTGACTGACTGTGACGGTAAACAGTGATCTGGAATCAATGAACAGAATACGGCCAATGCGTACAGGACCATTCTAACTGTAAGACAATGAACAGAATACGGCCAATGCGTAGAGGACCATTCTAACTGTAAGCCAATGAACAGAATACGGCCAGTGCGTAGAGGACCATTCTAATTGTAAGACAATGAACAGAATACGGCCAATGCGTACAGGACCATTCTAACTGTAAGAGAATGAACAGAATACGGCCAGTGCGTACAGGACCATTCTAATTGTAAGACAATGAACAGAATACGGCCAGTGCGTACATGACCATTCTAACTGTAAGACAATGAACAGAATACGGCCAGTGCGTACAGGACCATTCTAATTTTAAGACAATGAACAGAATACGGCCAGTGCGTAAAGGACCATTCTAACTGTAAGCGAATGAACAGAATACGGCCAGTGCGTACAGGACCATTCTAATTGAAAGACAATGAACAGAATACGGCCAGTGCGTACAGGACCATTCTAACTGCAAGGCAATGAACAGAATACGGCCAGTGCGTACAGGACCATTCTAATTTTAAGACAATGAACAGAATACGGCCAGTGCGTACAGGACCATTCTAACTGTAAGACAATGAACAGAATACGGCCAATGCGTACAGGACCATTCTAACTGTAAGACAATGAACAGAATACGGCCAATGCGTACAGGACCATTTTAATCGTAAGACAATGAACAGAATACGGCCAATACGTACAGGACCATTCTATTGTAAGACAATGAACAGAATACGGCCAATGCGTACAGGACCATTTTAATCGTAAGACAATGAACAGAATACGGCCAATGCGTACAGGACCATTCTAATTGTAAGACAATGAACAGAATACGGCCAATGCGTACAGGACCATTCTAACTGTAAGACAATGAACAGAATACGGCCAATGCGTACAGGACCATTCTTACTGTAAGACAATGAACAGAATACGGCCAGTGCGTACAGGACCATTTTTATATGCAAGACAATGAACAGAATACGGCCAATGCGTACAGGACCATTCTAACTGTAAGAGAATAGACTGAAGAGACACGCCCCCCTCTACCGACCTGTTCTCCCCACAGGTGAACTACAATGAATCCAGCGCAAAAGCAGTGTTACCGGACCACCAAACGAAGGGACGCATTAATCACAAAATAAACATAGCGCATCTCGACCTATTGGGTCATAATCACAAAATAAACATGGTGCATCTCGACCTGTTGGGTCATAATCATAAAATAAACATAGCGCATCTCGACCTATCGGGTCATAATCACAAAATAAACATAGCGCATCTCGGGTCATCTTCAGGCGGGAGAAACAACCTTCAAATCGATGAAAAAGGACGAACAGAGTCACTTTCTGGGTGCAGAATGTGTGTGTGTTACAATGTTGCTTCCAGACCCAGGACATGAGTGTCTGTCGGTTTGTCCATTGTGTTTGTTTTGTACATTGTTTATTCCTTCGTTTGGCGACCCAGTCATCTTACTTTGGCGCTTGTCTCCCTTCTGCCATAACTCGCCCCACTTTGGAAAGAAGCCCATGGTGACTCCATGAAGAGACCAGTCACAGGTTGCAGAAAACGAAGCACAGGGCGTTAAACAAAAATCAGCAGCAGGTCTGTAATCATTGAGCGTGATGCTTTTTTCAACTTTTTTTTTATTATAAGGAACATGGACAAGGATTGCTGATTTGAAGCACGATGGCATTTCGCTTTCTGAAAGAGTGTAATTGAAAATATAAGAGAAAACAGGAGTAATCTGACCTGCGCGCACACTGTTTTAGAACAGACGATGATACTCACTTGGGCACTTGGGTAGCTAGCTTTCTTAACCTTGTGTTGTGTGTGTATATGTATGCGTGTGCGTGTTGTGTGTGTGTGTGTTGTGTGTGTGTGTGTGTGTGTGTGTGTGTGTGTGTGTGTTGTGTGTGTGTATATGTATGCGTGTGTGTGTGTGTGTGTGTGTGTGTGTGTGTGTGTGTGTGTGTGTGTGTGTGTGTGTGTGTGTGTGTGTGTGCGTGCGCAGACACTGGAGGAAGCACTCAGCAACATGCGCCAGGCCCGCCGGTACGCGATCTCGGTGCCCAAGTTCACCCTGCGGGTGAAGACGTCCATGAAGGAGGTCCTGCAGTCCATGGGCCTCGCTGACATCTTCAGTGACCGGGCCGACCTCTCCAGGATGTCTTCTGGACTTCTGAAGGTGGCCGACGTCAAGCATGAGGCCATCATTGAGGTATTGGGGGTGATGTGTGTGTGTGTGTGTGTGTGTGTGCGCGCGCGTGTGTGTATGTGTGTGTGTGTGTGTGTGTGTGTGTGTGTGTGTGTGTGTGTGTGTATGTGTGTGTGTAGTGTAGTGTGGTAGAGAGAGAGACGTGTGTGTGCGTGTGCGTGCGCGCGCGTGTGTATTGTGGTGGAGAGAGAACGTGTGTCAGTGTGTGTGTGTGTGTGTGTGTGTGTGTGTGTGTGTGTGTGTGTGAGAGAGAGAGAGAGAGACAGAGAGAGAGAGAGAGAGAGAGAGAGGTGTGTATGTGTCTGTGTGAGAAAGAGAGACAGAGAGTGCGTGTGTGTGTGTGTGTGTGTGTGTGTTGTGTGTGTGTGTGTGTGTGTGTGTGTGTGTGTGGTGTGTAGGGAGAGAACGCGAATGCGCATGTTTATTCACTGTAGGCCAAGGCCATAACTGAAGGAGAAAGAGAGAGAGAGAGATTGTGTGTGTGCGTATATGATATACAGAGAGAGTGTGTGTATGAGAGTGCGTGTGGGTGTGAAAAAGAGAGAGAGAGAGAGTGCGTGCGTGCGCTAGTGTGTGTTTGGTGTCAGGTGAGAAGAGAGTGTGTGCGTGAGAGAGAGAAACGGTGTGTGTATGTGTGTGTGTGTGACTTGAGACAATTTGTGCAAACACAAAAATCTCTTTGAGTCTTCATTGAACAGTGGCCTGATATCTACCTCATCAGTCTTTCAAATGACATCATCACAGACCTATAGTTTAAGTCTGGCAGGGGCCTTTTTTCACATTACTCCCAGCACCTGAAGTGGTGGCCAGTGTACTGGTTGTTTGAAGGAGACAGTAGACCCAGGTCATGTGTAAATGTTCCTTTCAGATTCGTGTAGGAACCAATAACAAGGATTTGTTCCCAGGGTCAATTATTTTTTTATCTACTTGAATCATTGAATGAAAACACTAATATGGAAGGGTGAATTGCACTTTATTTACTCAACGTATTTTCCAAAGGATCAACAGTCTGGATTTACACAAACAAAACTGATATTTACACAGTTCCTTTGAAAGACAGTATAGCGTGTACAGTCATTTCCTCGCCATGAACACAGGCAGGCTGTCACTGGAGAATTTGCCTGCACTCGATCAAGCTTGACAAGTACACTTGTTTGTGTCGGCCAGGTGGACGAGAAAGGTGCAACGGCAGCTGCGGTGACAGAAGTGGGAATTTTTTGGCGCGTCATGCTTCCTAGCTTCAGGGCCGACCACCCCTTCCTGTTGGTTGTGCGTGACAACAAAGCCAGGCTGAACCTCTTCATGGGCCGCCTCAACCATCCCTCACAGCAACAATGAAACAACAACACGTTGGCCTGCCAGTCATATGCGTGGTAAATGGAGCATTGAGACAGAGAGAGAGAGAGATAATGTTGCTTATAGCCCAGCCGACCGCAAAGGGCCACATCAGGGCTGTCGCCACGTTAAAATCAACTCACCAGTCATTTAAAAAAACAAACAAAAACAAAAACAAAAAAACACGCATTGAGACACAATACAAGACAAAGCCTACTATAAACTTAGCAGAGTGTTTGATCACCCAGGACTGGAAGGGAAGAGACTGCAGTCTTGAAGAAAAAATAAGGAGAAGCATTTAAGTGATGAAATCGGAGGAAATGCATGTATCCCTGTCATTCTGTTAGTGATCACATCAAAGGAGACGCACTTATCCCTGTCATTCTGTTAGTGATGACATCAAAGGAGACACACTTATCCCTGTCATTCTTTTAGTGATGACACGGGAGAAAACATGCTTAACCCTGTCATTCCATTAGAGATGAAATCAGAGGAAACGCACTCATCCAAGTTATTCCACAAGTGGTGACATCAGATTAACTTCGCCGTGCTTCCGGGGTCTTCCATGGCCCAGTGACTCAATAAAAACATCTTATCTTATGAACGGATAGAGCTATGCTCACGAAATCTTAGGAGTTCCTCGACGATCTTAATAGCCGTTGGTCACAGAAATTTCATGCATGGACACAATCAATTATCAGCGTAATTAGTCGCGGTTCGCCCAGGACCTATACATATTAAATGGGTCGCACATGACCCACCCCATCAGGTGAGGAATAAGTTGAATTGTCGTTTATCAGGTGTGGATCTTACAAGACCCACGCGATCTGAATAGGGATAAGCAATGGGAAAAGCCTCTACAAAATGTGTGGGTCTTGGGCGACCCGCACGATCGGGACTGTGTAGTCAACAACGTCATCTGGTAGAGGTTAAACACGCATGTCCATGTCATTCTGTCAGTGAACCTATTGCAGGAGACGCACTTATCCCTGTCGTTCTGTCAGTGATTAAAAACAGAGGAAAAACATGGCCCTGGCATGTCTTCAGTGATGAAATCAGAGGAAACACGTGGCCCAGTCATGTCTTAAAGGTCTACTTTAGAGATTTTTGATAATTTGTTAAAAACAGGTCTACATGTCATATAACTACGGTATGGTATTCATTTTTTAAATAAAATCGCCGAAAGAATTTAATAGATAAAAAACGACTTTTGCACACCTGTTCAAACCCCGCGCGGTAGACCGAAAACCGTGACGTCACTTGATGGACTGGCCGTCAGCCGCGACCTACACAACAAGCCAACGCCAAGTGAAATCAACACGAGTTGCGAACCCCTACAGCCTAAAAAGTCACGAGGGGGTGGCAAATATTTTGCTGTAGGCGAGTGCAGCCGCTCAGCAGGAGACGGATATTCTTTGCACACATTTCCATCTGATCCAGATACTCGAAAGAAGTGGATTCGGCTCGTGCAACCATGCCGGGCAGCTAAAGTTCTTTCTACCACGTCAGTTCCAGCTGGACCGCGGAAACGAGCTATTCCGACAATTGCCGAGCGCGTTCGAGTGCATCAAAAACTTCGTCTGCATTGTGCGCGTATACTTTGAAGGCGGAGTGGTAAGCTCGTACAGATGAGTACGATAGTCGCACGTTTATTCTGTTCTTATCTATGGACAGATCACACTTGTTAAATTGAATGAACACGTTAAGGCTTGAAGAAGGAGAATCTCCGCTCGCCGTCCACGCGTGATCGCATCAAGAAGTCAGTTGGTAGCCTCCTTCGAGACTTCGGTAAAGTCCGTACGCCTTCGGAATGCTGTGTTCAGGCGTCCAGCTGGAACTGAACTGACGTGGTAAAAAGAACTTAGCTTTCAAACTGATAAGGTACAGGCCTTGCAGAAACATCCCCAGAGTCACATTGGCTGTCGCAATCATAGTCACTGCTTTTACATGATAAATTAAATACCGAGCGAGATGCGCAAGAACCATCAGAATCGCTTTCTGTCGCCGTCGCTGTCCATCATGTGACGTCACATCCAAGAGCAGTTAAGCCATGCCAAGATTTAGTTGATTACCTCCCGTTTTCTTGATTACAAGTGAAAATGCCCACTTTCGCGGATCGATTTCGTGTGATCGGGAGCGAATCGGATGTTTATTTTACCAATTTATCAAACATTTCATATTTCTGCATAAGCTGACCAATTATCGAAAACCTCTAAAGTAGACCTTTAAAGTGATGAAATTAGACTTGACACATTTATCTCTGTCATTTCGTTCATGATAAAAGTCAGAGGAGACACTGTTAGCTCTGTCGTTCTTTTGGCACTAAAAGCAGGGGAATTCATGTAGCCTTGCTCTTCCTGTGATGATCCAAATAGAGACGACCTTACATACATGTCTTCCAACCTTGGTTTACGTATGGAAGTCAACATTACTGATCTTTAAAGAGTGCCAGTAAATCTAAAGGAATGTCTATTATGGAGACTTTATGCCGTTTTCCATTTTGATAAAGGGGACATCATTGGCTTCTTAGGATCAGTTCATGATTCATTTCTGGCTCGTATCAGAAACCAAAGCACAGTGTAACCGCTCAATTCTTTGAATAGTAACTCCATGAATTATCGTTGCAGGTAATTCAAATTCAGTAATTTATACGTAAATTCGTAGAGCGATATGAAAAACGCATCTCATGCCTTCTGCAGCTTGGATGACCTTATGTCTTTTTTTTTATGTCATTTGCATAATTTCACATAAGTAGAATGTACCAAAATTTCTCTCTTGAAATAGTCTTCATAGTAAAAAATATGTTTCATGGCGGTTATGATAAAGCAAGCTGAGGAGGCCATCTTGGGGCTGCTTTAGATTCCACTGATGAGCCGTCTTTCTAAACTAGATAATATAAAGCATATAAAGATTTTTTAAAGTGTATACATCGGAAATCACCTGCTATGAAGCTTGTCATAAAGATTGTGATCAAGCACTGCCGATTCACAAACATGCACACATTCATTCAGAACCCAAGACTGCTAGTGCTAACACTGGAATCTCTTCAAGTATCCATTGAACAGTAGCAAAACAGGTACACACCTCTATTCACTGGATCCTGTTCAAAGCAGGTACACACTTCTATTCACTGGGTCCTGTTCAAAGCAGGTACACACTTCTATTCACTGGATCCTGTTCAAAGCAGGTACACACATTTATTCACTGGAACATGTTCGATGCAGTTACTTTTATTACTGGATCCTGTTCGATGCAGTTACTTTTATTCACTGGATCCTGCTCGATGCAGTTACTTTTATTACTGGATCCTGTTCGATGCAGTTACTTTTATTACTGGATCCTGTTCGATGCAGTTACTTTTATTCACTGGATCCTGTTCGATGCAGTTACTTTTATTCACTGGATCCTGTTCGAAGAAGTTACTTTTATTCACTGTATCCTGTTCGAAGCAGTTACACGCCTTTATTCACAGGATCCTGTTCAGAGCAGTTACACGCCTTTATTCACAGGATCCTGTTCAGAGCAGTTACACGCCTTTATTCACAGGATCCTGTTCGAAGCAGTTACACGCCTTTATTCACAGGATCCTGCTCGAAGCAGTTACTTTTATTCACTGTATCCTGTTCGAAGCAGTTACACGCCTTTATTCACAGGATCCTGTTCGAAGCAGTTACTTTTATTCACTGTATCCTGTTCGAAGCAGTTACACGCCTTTATTCACAGGATCCTGTTCGAAGCAGTTACTTTTATTCACTGTATCCTGTTCGAAGCAGTTACACGCCTTTATTCACAGGATCCTGTTCAGAGCAGTTACACAGTTTCATTTACAGGATCCTGTTCAAAGCACTTACTTCTTTTTTTTCTGTCTTACCTTCTGTGCAACCTCAATGGCGATGCATCCACGCTGCTCATTTTGACCCCCTGTTCACAGCCCCAGCACAAGCAACCCACAGGGAGCAGTCAATGTCAAGTTCTCAAGAGGCAACCTACTGGAGGAGACACTGCACTGCTGCCGAGACACTTTGGTGGCTTCAGTGGTTCCTTTTCCAGGGCGGGATTTTTCCTCGGATCCGCGTAACAGTGTGTCAGTTGCGCGGAAGCGATCTGAAGAAAAGAAGAAAAAGAAACAGCCGAAGGTGCTGGGAGGACCCAGAGAAGCACTGTCTTCACCTGCCTTTAGAGCAGTCCTGTACAACCCTTGGAGGCCTGTGCTGTGTTGACGATGGGTACAGGCACGCGTGATTCATGTCTTCAAAAACATTGGGTGTCATTTATCCACAAACTATTCAAAATTCTTAAACGGCTTGGATTCGCAGTTAACTTGGTAACTTTCTCCTTCCGGTTTTGCGATCTTCAAAATGGCGACACGTCGAAGAGACGTCGTTTCACGCGGAGAAAATGTTTCCTGCAACAGTTCTTTGAAGAACAAGTGGAAGTGGGACTGGTTGGAGAGTAAGGTGGATGATGATGAAGCGATAGGCCACTTCATAGCCAAACTAAACGCCTGCGGCCTTGCTTACTGCAATCTTTGCCGAGTGCAAATAAGTTACAGTTCACGTGGAAAAGTTGTTTTGGTGGATCACATTAAAAAAAAATTATCAAAATTAATGCAAGATGTCCAGCTCCACATTTGGGAGCTGGACATCTTGCATTAATTTTGTGTGCCATTAGGTTGAAAAGAAACTCCTCTCATCTACACTTGGTCCAAGCTGTGAAAAACAGTAAGCACAGTTGATTTTGTAAAATAGCTTTTTGTGTAAAAAAAGTTGGATTTTTTGCTATAAAATTTGTTAATTTCAATCTCAAAATATACCAGATTGCACAGAACTGAATTTAGCAACCCAAAATTTTCCGGGGGGGGGGGGGGGGGGGGGGGGCATGCCCCCAGACCCCCCAAGACTGTTTCCTCTTTTTTCCTTTATGGAGAGTCCCACTCCTGTTTTCTAATGTAACATACGCTGAACACCACCTGCTAAGCCCCCTACTAATGACAATAATTGGTTAGTTGCGCAGCTGGCGTTAGTGAGTTCTCCCTCTGGAGGGCGGCAGTTACACAGTGTATTCACAGAATCATTTCCAGTCTGCTGATGCGTTTTCAATTTGGTTATTAATGTCGGGTCTATAGCGTTTTGTGGATCTACTCAGAGAAGGACCGTCAGAGCATTGTCATCTTCCTGTATGGCTCTGAGGGCTGCCTGCTTCTGTCTATGATGAAGGTTGCAGCCTGCATCGTTAGCTGCTTGAACAGCTACTTGTGTGCATGCGTGTGTTTGTTAGGTGGATGAGAAGAGTCCGACAGCTGCTGCAGTGACGGCAGTGCAGATCATTCTGGACTGTCCCTCCCCCCCCCCCCCCCCCCCCCCCGGCTTTAACGCCAACCAGTCCTTCCTGCTGATCCTGCGTGACAACAAAGCTAGACTGACCCTTTTCATGGGCCGCCTCAGCCATCCCTCACAGCAAGACTGAAACAACAGGTTGGCCAGCCAATCGTATTCGCTTCAGATGGAGAACGAAGACACAATGCAAAGGACAACGTACTGAGAAAGTCTCACCCACAGATAGCTGAATATTCAGTTAACGGCGTAACCGTATTCATGTGGTAGAAATGAAATCTGAGGGTACCCTTGTCCTTGCTTGTTATCAGAGGTTAGACTATATCTTTCATTCTATGACTGGCAGAACTGGAGAAAAATGTATCCCAGCGATTTTTGTAATAGAATCTGCATTATTCAACGGTAAAGAATGCTCGTAAATTGACTGTCCATTTTGACGATTTTGAGGTAATGTTTCATTTGAACAAAAGACAAACTCATTAACTCACACCATTCATCAATTCTTGCTCGTCTATAGCAGACATAAAGCACAGTTTGTCATTCATCTCTTTGAAAAATAAGTTGACCAAATTAGGCACGTTATATCGTACGAAAACACCTGAAGTGACTTCAAAAGTCTACATTTAGCATAACTACTTATTCACCAGTACGCACCAGTACGAGTACAGTGGAATCTGTCAAAAATTCGTCAAACTTAAGATGCTCTGGGTGATAAAAATTATTCACATAATCATGCAACTCGTCTTTGGTCTGCTTTAGAAACAGCAAAAGGGCATCTTTCTAAATCAGATCATAAAACTGGCAATCATTTAAAGGTACACCCCACAATATACATCGAAACCAGAAGTTTAGCTTTGAAGTTTCTTGTCAAAGATTTGAACTAACACTTTCAATTCGTCGAAGTGCACACATCTCATAACGTGAGTCAGTTTGAGTTGAAGCGTAAACCTGAGTATTACCTGTGCAGTAGCCTGGTATATACTTCATCTGTCTATGACGCCATCGCATGTCCTGGTTTAACTCTGGCAGGGGACTGTGTACAATTTCATTCTTTCTGGCATCTAAAGAGATGGTCAGAGTTCTAGGATTCTGAAGGAGACGGTGGACCCAGATTCTGTATATATGTTCATTCAGATACATTAAAGAAACAATAGCAATGATTTCTTCCTTGGGTAAATTTATATGTACTGGAACCATTGACTAAACACACCACCAGGGAAGTGTGGCACTTACTTCTTCAGCACATTCTTCAAAGGATCAACAGCCTGAATTTTTACGCCAATGAAACCGACATTTACAAAATTCCTTTGAATGACAGCTTGGCATGTACAGCCATTTCTGACTTTCCTGCTATGAACGCAGACAGACTCTGCCATCGGAGAATCATTCAGTACTCTCTGATAAGCCTGCCTTCTTTGTGTCTGCCAGGTGGACGAGAAAGGTGCAACAGCAGCCGCAGTAACAGCAGTGGAGATTACCCTCTTCTCTTTCCTTCCTATCTTCAGGGCCGACCACCCCTTCCTGTTGGTTGTGCGTGACAACAAAGCCAGGCTGAACCTCTTCATGGGCCGCCTCAACCATCCCTCACAGCAAGAATGAAACATTGATGTCACTTCCTGTTCCCGATGAATGCTTTAATTCTATGGTGCAAGCTGCGGAGAATTTTTTCAGGGCATGCTAATTAGGTCAACGTCAAAAAATGTTGTAACCGTTATCATTTGAACATTACAGTTGGATCATTGTTTTGAAACCGTTTGTGTGACTGTTATCATTGTACGTTACAGCTGATTTATAGTTTTGAAATTAAAGAATGGGTTTTTGAAGAGTTACCAATCTTCCAGTGGCGTCTCTTGGATTGGTGCACGAATGAGACATAAGCATTTTGCCATGCTGTGACATTGTTCTTTTAGTAGCTGAGAAAAAGGTTGAGCGTGTATCTCTTTGGGTGTTGAAACACTAAGAAGCTGTGGACATACGTCTGTGCTGTTTGTACCTATCTGTCTGTTTACCTGTCTGTCATTTACACCATGTATGTAAATTTACTTGTGTATGTACTTGCATATTTGCGACTAATTGCGATAAATTGCATGCATTCCAAGACCCGTTGTTGAACACTCTGGAACCTGTCATCAAGCTTTCACCAGTCAGACTCGAACGGGGCATTCTGTCCCTGAGCGATGGTGGATATCCTGCCAGTCTTAGTCAGGTAGAACATATCCACTGAGGAAGTCTGTTCTGGTACTGTGGGCTATGTCCTGTCCTGCAGTCCACTTGAAACACTATGGTGTGTGAACTCTGTGGATCATCTATCGCAAACGGCGCTTGTTCACATGGGTGAATTCTAACTCCAACAGTCTGCATCGCATGTTCACATGGAGAAACACCTTTTTGGCATAGTTAAATAGTGACTGGCATAATTTCACAATGATTTCACCTTTCCTGTTGTTTGAAAAACAATTCCATGAACATAGAACGCAGACTAAAAAAAGGGGGAAAAAATGGTGACTCTTACCTGTTACTGAGCATCCTACACAAATGGGTAGCATTCTGGTACTGAGTTTGAAGACATTACTCTCATCAGAAGCTCATAGATTCTTCTCTCAGACATCTGAAATATCGGTTCTTCATAGTTTATGAAAACCAAAGTGAGAGTATCATAATTTTCATAACAGTGGACATCTGCAGAAAAACGTGAAATATAAAATAAAGTGTTAAAACCGCAAAAGTGGATCAATCTGCATTTTGAAAAAATCTTCAATCAGATCAGGTGGCAAGAGGGCGGTTTCCATCTACAGGAAACCTTAAATCCAGTCTGGGTGGGAGAATCTTGCATCAATCAACACTGCGATGTTTTTTGAGTAATTCAATCGCCCGGTCCATCCCTCAGTCGGTCGTCTCATCTCTATCAGGTGAACTTGAATAATTCTCTCTAGTTTATCTAAAGTAATACCTCTTTCTGGTATACCTCTTTCTGTTTTTCTTACATTGAATGACAGTGAGGGAAGTGACGCCAGTCTCGCCGGTACACCGATCGTTGGATTTCTGACGCCTCCACCTCCAGCGTCCAGTCGCCCTCAGCCTCTCGCTGCAAATCAGTCTGTCTCCTCGAAGAAGCTGTCCCCATGCTTTTAGCCAAATGGTCCGGCTCGCTGAATTGCCTGGGGGATCTGATTTGATATGGGGGCAAAATTGAGGATGTTCGAGAGGGCTCCTTCCTCTGAATACTTTTCCGGTCTCTGATGTATTGTGTGTGACCCACCCCCCACCCTAGTCTCCTTCTCACTTGCCCCCTTCTCCTCCTCACTCACACACACACGCGAGTGCGAGCGCGTGCGCGCGCATGCACAACACACACACACACACACACACACACACACACACACACACACACACACACACACACACACACACACCACACACACACACACACACACACACACACACACACACACACGGGGGGGGGGTTGAATAAATAAAAAAATAAATAAGATAATAAAGGTTATTGGGTGATGGCCATTTGATAACAACAGTGCTACAAGATGATAATCGTTCTTGTTACTAAAAATGGGAACCTTGATGGTGATGGTCATTTGATAACAACAGTGCTACAGGATGATAATCATTGTTTACTGGAATCATCACTGAGATCAAAGGTACTGTGGGAAGCTGATCATTGTCACAGGTGAAATGATGTGGTGGCAGAAGTATAACGATGGTAGTTGAGGGGGGGGGGATCAGTTACTGATGGGTGATGATTATTGGAGATCAACAGTACTGTAGGATGGTCTTCCTTGTTTACTTGGGTAGGAACCCTGGACGTATTGGCGAAGGCTGCTGTATGGCGAAGGTCATTCCAGTGGTCAATATGGCTTTCTCTTCATCGGTGTGTTGGCAGGCTAAGATGTTGGGGCTGTACTGCATGGATGATTTGAAGACTTGCCATTGTGGAATATAGTGGAAATGTGATGTCTCAGTCTGGAGTGCCCTGTCCTCAGTCTCACAAAGGTCTGATCTGTTTCCGGTCGTGTGCATCCCTCTTGTTGAAGTGGGGTGCTGCTCAGGCCATCTGCCCTTTTGGTTTTTGGTTCTCCTTGATAATATTTTTGACTTTTTCAAGGGAGACTTCCTGTTCCAGTTGGGGCTGCTGTTCTCCTTCCTTTGCCAAATGGTCAGCTTCCTCATTGCCATATATATTGCAGTATGAAGGTGGTCACTGGATGACAGTATTTCCAGTGACTGATGGATGATGAACATTTGGGATCAGCAGTACTATAGGGTGAGGAGCGTTGTCATGTAGGTGGAATAATGTAGCATTGGTACAATAGTGTCAGTTGGGGGAATAAAGGAAGATACTAAGACTGGTGGATGATGATCATTGTCATAAGTGAGATGATGTAGGATGATGGTCAATGTGATAAGTGAAATAATGTGGTGGTATTTGTATAATACTGCCGGTTCAGGAAGAGGGTGGAGGGGGTGAGGGAGTTGATGACTGTTGGGTGATGATCATGGATCATTCGGGATCAACAGTACTGCAGGATGATGATCATTGTTATACAAGTTGGATAATGTTGTGACATTTGTGTAATAATGCCGGTTGGGGAATGAAGGAGGTAAACAATGATTGATGGATGATGATTACTGTCATAGTGTGAGTGTGATTCACAGTAGTGTGGGATGATGGTCATTTACAAAAGTGGAATAGTGTACTGGCTTAGTATGTTAATGCCAGTTGGGGGGATTGAGGAAATGATCTATGACTGATGGATGATGATCATTATCATAAGTGAGATCTACAGTACTAAGGATGATGATCATTATCACAAGTGAGATCGGCAGTACTATAGGATGATGATCATTGTCATAAGTGAGATCTACAGTACTATATGATGATGATCATTATCATAAGTGAGATTTACATTACTATAGGATGATGATCATTGTCATAAGTGAGATCTACAGTACTATAGGATGATGACCATTGTCATAAGTGAGATCTACAGTACTACAGGATGATGATCATTGTCATAAGTGAGATCTACAGTACTACAGGATGATGATCATTGTCATAAGTGAGATCTACAGTACTATAGGATGATGACATTGTCATAAGTGAGATCCACAGTACTACAGGATGATGATCATTGTCATAAGTGAGATCTACAGTACTATAGGATGATGATCATTGTCATAAGTGAGGTAATGTGGTTGCATTGGTGTGATAATGCCGGTGGGGGTGGAAAAAGGAAAATGATTGATGACTGATGGATTAGTTTGAATCATTCCAGCTCTTTTCCTTTCCCACGACCTCTCTTCCATCCCTTTCTCTCTACACCCCCTCCCCCAATTTCCCCATCCCACCTTATGTAGGATGCACACCCATGTACATATATAGCACATTTATAACATCACATGCAGAGCATAATATATATATATACCCCAAACAACATCTCCACCATCCAGGTATGCATGCTCATAGACACGTACACATGTGAACAATCTATATGCATTCTCTCTCTCTCTCTCTCCCTCCCTCCCTTTCTCTCTCTCTCTCTCCCACACACACACACACACACACACACACACACACACACACACACACACACACACACACACACACACATAATTATATATATATATATATATATATATATATATATATATATATATATATATATATATATATATATATATCTCCCCCCATACAAAGGCAACGGCTAACTGCTCTGTTTTGCCTTATGCTTTTCTGGTGTGTTTTTTTCTCTCCTAAATTCGTGGATCTGTTTGTTTATGTGGGTTTTTTTTCCAAAACGAATGTACATCTCTTAAACATGTTATTCTGTTCATTTCTCTTTCATCTGATGTACAAACAAAATATCTTCTCTGAAAAAGATGTATGTCCTATCATTTAAACAAACAAAGGAAAACTTATAACATGGCGGCAGTCGCGAAATGCCGCTCTGTGCTCGACTGAGCTAAAAAGAAAAAAAAAAAAGAAAAAAAAAAGAAAAAGAAAACAAATTGAACCTGAAACCTCTCCCACTCTACCCTAGCTTGTAGCGCGTGTATCCCACCCCACTCCCTCTTTCCCTCACCCCTCTCCCCTTTCCTCCATCATCCTAAGCACTGCCCTCGACAACACAATGACTCCTTTGTTTTGGAAATGGAGCAAGGCCCCGAACAATGAGCACTGTAGACCCCCTGACCACGGCGCGTAGCACCACTATTACCCCCGTTCTTATATGTCTCCTCAGAAGGGCTGTTCAAGAGGCTGGCCCTCCTCAAAGGGCTGTCCAAGAGGCTGGCTCTCCTCAGAAGGGCTGTCCAAGAGGCTGGCCCTCCTCAGAAGGGCTGTCCAAGAGGCTGGCCCTCCTCAGAAGGGCTGTCCAAGAGGCTGGCCCTCCTCAGAATGGCTCTCCAAGAGGCTGGCCCTCCTCAGAAGGGTTCTCCAAGAGGCTGGCCCTCCTCAGAATGGCTCTCCAAGAGGCTGGCTCTGTCTCGAGTGGAACCCAACAGGAAGTCAATCCTTCCCTTCTGCCTGCATTACAAATGGCGGCCATTTCCTCCCGCAGTTTGCAACGTTGCAAAATATGCGCAGCAGTTAGGAAAATGCACGGAAAGGCTTGGAGGGAGACGGTGCTGTGCAAGTGCTGGAGGATGATCTGATCATCAGGGTTTCCAGTGGACACTATATTTACAGATAAAGGCGCACCTACATATACACATAACAAAACAGCAGATCTACAAAGCACACAAGAAAGCAACCACCCTTAGTATTTTTTGTTTATTCTGACACTTCATCATTTGGCAACGAGAGACATTATTTCGCCAGAGAGCAAGCACATAAACATTGTGAACTAACTGTAAAAAAAATATCACTAGACAACAGCAAATCAAGCCAATATTGTTTATAACATCGTGTAACTGTATTTCGAGGGTTGACTGCCAGAACACAGTATCTCACCGTTTTCCCCCGATTTTCATTTTTTTTTTGCACTGCACTATCTTTTCCAATGTGATCTTTCATCTGGTAAACTTTTTGGTCATGGCATTGATTTCACTTATTGATAAAACTAAAACCCGATATCTCCAAATGTAGAAGTAGCTTTCCCCCTAAAACCCATCAGCTCTACATGCTAGGTTCTGCCAGTTTGCATGAGCAGCACTTTTCACACACAGTGACTGCATAGGTGTCAGTCTATACGGTTTTCCCGTATTGCTGTACGGGAAACCTACGATTTGGGGTCTGTATGGCCGTACACAAGTTTCAATACAGGTAAAACTCATTTAGAAATTTTGGTGATCACAGTAACTAATGTACTCCTGACTTCAATGGACTAATGATGTTGGTAGGAGTGGAAAGTGCACAGAACAAATTGGTTTGTGACTTTGATGGACTCATGATGTTGGTAAAGTGGAGGAGTGTGTAAACAATGGGTTTATAAACAGTTTTAATTCTGCATCATTGTCAGTGTTTTACTATAGGGTGTGTGTTGTTGTTGTTGCTGTTGACGTCGTACCCTGGCTAAAAGACTCCAGGGATCATCCGAAGTACTTGAACACTATGGTACAAATGCATCAGCTGAGGATGAAAACATTACGTGTGTGACCGTTTTTGATTACCCCACCACACACCAACTTCGGTGGGTGGGTGGTTGGGGGGGGGGGGGGGGGGATTTGATCTACGAATTTTCTGTAGGGTGTGTGATTTGATCTACAAACAGTAACTGTCTCAAGTGATGCATTCTGCTATGTGAATTTTTTTATTTGTAAACTGTCTTAAACTGTCATTTGTGTCAAGAACTTCTGCCTGACACTGAGTATTACATTGTATTTACAGCAATTTTTGTTTATGTTATGTGTTTTATGTAATGTATAAGGTTTTGGGCTCAGAATAAGGGAAAAGGTACTTTTCAATATGGGAAGTTTGTAAAATGAGGAAAATTGGGTTGACACCTATGTGACTGCCAGAACCCCGTATCTTGAACACAGGGATTCCGGCTGTAAGAAAATACCAGTGATTTGGAAGAGTAAGCTACCACTTATCTGGAGATAAGTGTATTTTGGTGAGATTCCACCAAGAAAAGGAAAGTAAATGAACCAGGGAAAGCCCAGTATATCAGCTGCTGGGCTGTCGCTGTCAGAATTGTTTATAGTTTGGCAGAAAGTGGGCCAGTAGCTGAGCTCCAGAGTCTAATCTGACATGAGAAAACTTCACTTGAGCATGTGAAGTCTCAATCTTTTGCTCCTGTTCACAAAGACTGAAGAAGCATTGCAGAAAACGCCAACACTCACATTTTCCCAGAAAACAAGAGTACAGTAAGACAATTCTTAATACATTAATGCTTTAACATAAACTTTTGCAATACCTTTATGTTATATAACCGCTTAAACTTATATGTGTGTATGTGTACTTTGATGATTATGTTCTAAACGGCAAAAACCTATATCTATATTCCCTGTGTGTGTGTGTGTGTGTGTGTGTGTGTGTGTGTGTGTGTGTGTGTGTGTGTGTGTGTGTGTGTGTGTGTGTGTGCGTGTATGTGTGTGTGTTGTGTGTGTATGTGTGTGTGTGAGCGCGGGTGTGTGTGTGTGTGGGATGGGGGTGGTGGTGGTGGTGGTGGTTGCACGCACTGGCATGAGTGCTTGAATGCGCTTATTAATAAGAGAGAGTGTGAGTATATTTGTGTGTGGATGCATGCGTATGCACGCATTAGTGCTAATATGCGTGCGCGTTTACTAAATATTTGAACTGCTTGCAACAACAGCAAAAAAATTACACACTCACTGCTATAGAACTTCTTTGTTTGCACATGTCTATCCGCTGCCAATGTGAAATGTATGTTACGAAGCCTGTGGATTCCCCTTCTCGATCTCTCTCTCCCTCATTCTCTCCTTACCTTCTCTCTCTCTCTCTCTCTCTCTCTCTCTTCTCTCTCTCTCTCTCTCTCTCTCTCTCTCTCTCTCTCTGTGTGTGTGTCTGTCAGGCGGTCTGTCTGTTTGCCTGTCTATTTGTCTGCCTGTCCGTCCGTCCAACCGCTTCTTTCTGTCTCAGCATGAGAGTGACGATTCTTAAATTTTTGCTGCATGTTCGCTTGTCTGTCTATCGGCATGTCTCCCTCTCTCTATCTCTCTCGCTTTGTATGAGAGTGAGTGTGCCTGTTTGTCTGTCTGTCTGGCTGACTCATTGTCTATCTTCCTGTCGTATTCTTTCTATGTTTGTCTGTCTGTCGTGCACTGTCTGTCTGTTGGTCTGTCTATCTGCACCCCCTCCCACTCTCTCCCTTTCTAACATTCATTTAAATACTCGATCACGTGTGAGTCCCCCCCCCCCCCCCCCCCCCCTCTCTCTCTCTCTCCTACGTGAGTGCGCGCGCACACACACTCATTCCTCTCTCTCTCTCTCTCTCTCTCTGTCTCTCTGTGATAAGGTGCCCACCATTGGCGCACGTGCGCACACACACACTCTCCCTCTCTGTGTATCCCCTCCCTTGTTTAGTATGTGTGTGTGTGTGTGTGTGTGTGTGTGTGTGTGTGTGTGTGTGTGTGATGTCATGAAGCAGTGACACGACGGTAGGTACTTGAAAAGAGCCGCCAAGCTGTCGGCTACTCACTGGTCAATGGCCTTACACTGGCGTAAGGTCCTGACGATGATAACGGTTGCGATAAGCGAGGCGGACAGGCACGCTGTCGGCGTCTTTGAAGAGGTTGATGTGAGGGTGGAGAGGACTGCCGCAAGGCTGCTTGTTTAATGTCGCCGGTCATCAACGCGTCGTGCACATCGTACCCCCTATCCACATACAATCCCCGGATTGTTGTATGTTAATCTTTTACAAAAGGAATGTCTCTCTCTCTCTCTCTCTCTCTCTCTCTCTCTCTCTCTCTCTCTCTCTGAATTCCCCCCCCCCCCCCCCGAATGTATATTATTCCTAAATTGTGACCTAGCCCTTGTTACTAGGTAATATTTAGGTTAATCATGTTTCGTCGTTATAAGCTTGTTCGTTGTTTCCTTTTCGTGTATCATGTATACGTTTATTTTGATATTGTTTGTTACTGCTGTTGTTCTTGAGGGCATGGTGTAAAAAAGCTGTAAGCTTATCCATTTTACCCTTATTAAAAATATTCGTATTCGTATTTGTATTCCCCTTTAACAGGAGGATCGCTTATTCTATATCTGTGTGTGCTAATGTTTTCTTCTTTGTTATCAATTTCTTTATTCTTGTTTGTTGTTTCAATCGCTTTTTTCCCCTTTAAAGTCATCTACGCCTTAAATGTTAATGGATACATTTTTTTAATATTGTGAAGGTATGTGTATTTGTTAAAAGTTTTGTAAGACTTAGTCGCTAGTCATACTTAGTCCCTTAGTGGGGCAAGGTCCAGAAGAAAAAATATGTTGGCTGATCTGTTACCCTTGGAATAAAAATCATCATCATGATCATCATCATCATCTCTCTCTATCTCTGTGATAAAGCGCCCACTACCGCGCGCGCGCAACACACACACACACACACACACACACACACACACACACACACACACACACACACACTCACACACACACACACGTGTGCGCATACACATGCACACACACACACACAATTGCACACACACACACACAAGTGCGCACACGCGCGCACGCGCACGCGCACAAAACACACACACACACACACACACACACTACACTACACTACACTACACTAGAGAACAGCATTTTACCAATCCTGACTCACTTCGTCCTCACCAGTTTTTCGGGCGAAAGTGACCCAGAATGAAGGTTTTCCTGTTCTCTGACAAGTAAGACTTCAATAACCAAAAAATAACGATTATCTACAAACATACATACTGTGTAGGGTTATCCGTTTTTAATACTAATTTACTAAACTTTTCAGATTTCAGTTTTTGCTTAATCCTGTGTTTTTTCCTGATCATTTTCAATAACATCATTTTCCGCGCAAACATTCTTCAAATGAGTCTCTGTCTTTCATGTGAAATAACACTACAGTCTTTAACTGTTCTCTAAAGTCTTTTAAAACCGAGTTATATTTCTGGCAATTAAAATCCACACACATATCCCATCATGTCTTCCGCTTGAAAGCCAGCTTTGACAAAGTGTTTTTCTCTTTTTAACTATATCTTTTTCTGCCAACAGTCATCTATAATAAAGAGAGTCCTGCGTTCCCTTCAAACACTTTATAAAAGATTCTAAAACTCACTCAGTGTTATGCTAGGGATTAACTAAATATACGACATTGGTCTGTCATATAAACCTTCTTCATGATATGCTTTTGTTCCTTTTAAGTGTTGGACAGAAAATCACAATATGATCAAAAATTATAGCGATAAACTGTTTTTGTAATAATTCTAGGACAAATATTGTTTTACCACAAGCAGTCTGCCCACAAATCATTGAACAATGAGGGTATATTATCATAAAAGTTTATCTGCTCATAGTTTTTATAAACAGAATTTAATCTAAATCCCAGTTATGTATTTTATCAAACTTTCCGTCAAAACTTGTATCAGTATAAAAAAACCCAATGGAGGCCACATGTGACAGATTGCACCAATTCAGTTTCTGTAAGATTGTTTCTATTAATCAACATGATTTTAGTTTTTGCTTGTTTGATTATGAATCTAATAATAATCATCTCGGCCATTAGTAAGAACGACATCGGTAAACGTTAAGACGTTAACGTCGTAAAGTTTTGGGCCGCAAATGATTAATTCCTTTTATTTAAGGTCATCACTTACCGCCCACAACCCATCCCTCTCCACATCTTAAAGACAGAAATTTCAAATATCATTGTGACGTGTCTCCTAATTTCTGCTTGGAAGAACTGTAATTTTTGTAGAAGCCTTTTTTTTACAAACTGTTTTTTCCTTTTCTGTGGAGGAGTGTACTTGTATTTTTCCCATACGGCTTATTTTCAATTTCTTTCCGACTATTTGTACGTCCGGCATAAGACTACATGTAAAGGGTTCAGAGGTTGAATGCATTTTCTGAAACTTTTTTTGACGGCTAAAATAATGTAATGGGCTAATGAATTCAAATTTTATGTCCCATTCCAAAATATGGTTCTAAGTGCCCATTTGAGGTCAGGTTTCGAACTATTTTATATTCATACGTGGCCCAACATTATTTGCCACTAGATTGCGCAGATTGTTCTAGTTTAGGAAACTTTTTGCTGACGGCAAACCTCTTTTGGCGTTTAAAAATCCCATCTTTAGTGTACTCAAAACCATTACAAAGCGCCTAACTCAAACCTTTCAGGTTCAAAGTTCCGCAACATCTGCAAGGTTCCCCTTTTAATTCTAAGTGGTTAAACACCCTTACAGCGCTAATTGAAACTCCTGATTCTTTCAGGCCCACGCGACATTATTTTTAAGTAACCGTAAATTGTTATTTGTCCACACAATGTGCAGGTTATATATCACATTTCACAACTTTCCCCCCGCTTTGTCATGTGATTTTTTTATATTAAGAATCCGACCCTGCCAAACTAATCTTTTAAACTGTAGAATTAGGAATTGTATAATTTCATAATCGCAATATGCAGCTTTCCCCTGACGGAAGAGCTCTTAAAACAGTTGAGGGTCTCCATACATATAAGTTTTCATCAGTGCTTAGCCATCCAAATGAAGATATAGAGTAATGAATGAAATGCCAGATCGAGCGGATTTTCTCCCACATAAGTAGATTTGTTTGCTGCAACTCTAAACTATGAAACGGGCAGAATGGCAAGTTTAAAAGCCTAACATTTTAGCTAGCTCTTTAATCAAAATAGAGTACCCTACTTCTTCTTCTTCTTCAGTTTGAAGGTCAACATTGTTTTACCAGATTCGCATTGTTAAGTTTGAGAGCAATGGTCGAAGTTAACCTCATTGCTCTTTTATCGATCAAAACCCGTAATAAGCCATCATAATGGTTGAACTGGCTAACAAATTGGCCTCTATAAAAACTTTTGTTTAATCTTATTATTTATTCTCCTTGGCTTTGCTTATATTAAACCATAGAACTATGGTAGAATATTTCATGGAGCGCGAAAGCCGTATCGGTGTTCCGCATTCGTTATTAATAGCATGTCTAAAAACGAAGGGCGATTCTTGAGTTTTGTTTAATGTTACAAAACATATTTTAAAACAAATTAAAAATGAGTGCATTCAAATATACAGATGCAAAAATAAACTGTTGGGGTCCGCACTACAAATCTTAAAAATATAACAAACTGACAACCCTCGACATTTCTGTGACCCATACTGACACCTTATTACATAAACAAGGTGAGTACTCCATTAAACACGATAATTAACCAACCCTCCTATTAACAAAGACTACATCGGCAAAAGTGTGGTTCAGATCATTCCGGATGCAGATTTAAACAAAACCAGTTCCACTATGCTGTGTTTTTGGCAACAACTGGGTGGGGTGACGTATGGCTGAACACTAAATCATCTATCCAGTCACGATTGGGGTCACTAGCCTCAACATCGGTGGGGGAGCCAAACTCCGCTCAGCAGGCGTGTCCATTCTCCCTATCTCTAAAAAAAAAAAATCCCCGTTGGTTAAGGTCATGTGTATAGGATTTCATTTCTATTACGCCTTTAGACGTATTATTGACTGAACTGCACATCGCCAGTAGACCAAAAGCCAAACCGTTTAATAATCCATTTTAGCAACCGAATATCCATGAAGCTTACGAAAGAGGATTTTGTAACGAATTTAATATTAACATTGCAAGACAGACTTTAGAGCAAAAGTTGGTGGATCTTAAACATGCTGTAGGCACCCCTTATTATTGGTGCGTGCACAGAAAGTATAAGTAAAGATTGGAATCCACCTTACACAACTTTTCTCGTCAGGACAACATGTTGTTTCACCTTGGGTCCATAGAGCAAGAGCATAAAACAGCATGGACAACATTTATCTTAGACCACTTCATAAGGGCGCTAACTAGAGCGGGAATAGAACGAATAAAACGACTCTATCGTAGCATAAGTATGGAGTTGTAGCTTGCTAGGTTCAAAGCACAGGCAAGATTCGAGCCTAAACTGCTCCATCTACTGGCCTTTGATGCACACAAACAAAACATAGCAAATTTAGAGATGCCATTAATTCTACAGATGATTTAACCTTCAAGTATAAAAAAGGTACCAAGATGTTTTAACAATACGCAAGATCAAAAGTAGACTTATGCTGTTGGCACTGGTTTATACATGCAACCTTCTGACCTTAGACTCCGGTAGGAACATTATGAACTACAACACTGTAAATACTTGTTGCCGGAAATGAACATAAGTTTTGGACAAACGACATAAATTCTGAGGCCAGTAATATATGTCATGCAGTAAAAAAAACGAGATGACCCCCCCCCCCCAAGAATAAGTCATACCAATTCCCCGCGGGCCCAATAGCCCAAGACCGGTTGAAGACGTCAGGTCAAAAGCTCGCGGACTCTGTTTTCGCGATGTAACTCATTGAATATGAAAAGACAGCGTTGTTCTTGGCTTTAACAGGCCAAGGAATACTCCGGTTTTATATTACTAAAAATTAACCCAACTAATAAGGGAGAACTAATGCCTCATAAGTGCAGCTTCGGCCCATAAAGCCAACTACTTTGCTTTGCAGTAGGAGACAAAACCATCTTACAACACCCCTAATATACCTGGAGTAAGAGTCATTAAGCTTTAACCGGCTAATTTTTTTAAATAAATTCGCAAGATGACAAGCTAGTTTTTTTTAACCCATTGATTTAATCAGTCGGGGCGATGGAGGCCAGATGGTGGGTGGAGGCACTGGGCCTTGACCACTGCCGCCTGTAATAGGCCAACACCAGTGTAGCTTAGTCAAAACCAAAGTGCCGTTATAACTCATGCCTACTTACACCTTGCACACTAAACAGCTTACTTATTCTTTACTGCTAAGCGTTGTGACTTCATATAAAATACTTTGTGATAGATATGTCTTCTTATTCAGCTCACATGAGATTGTAATTGATTCTCGGTTAGTAGACTGAGGACGCATCATAGTCTAGCTGATCTTTCGTTGTTCAAGAATCTTATAGTCTTAGGATTATTCTTTTCTTTAATATCAGACCCTAAGTATGGCGTCATCAGCCACAACGAGTATTATTCTTTTTCCTCATATTAGGAGATGCTACATCGTCAATAACCACCGCAGTTATTGCTAAATGTTTTGTTAAGTTCGCCCTCTAATGGATTCTTAAGCATGATCAAGGGCTGCTATTTCTCCTCGTCTCCATGGGGTAGCGGTGATACGTGAATAGTTCTATTATGCTGTTTCTTCTGAAAACTGGTTTCTGCCTCTAGTGAATTTATGTAATTCATCTGCCGATTGATTTAATTCTTTAAGTTCCATGTTTTGCATCTGGTATCTGTTTGGAGTTCCCTGCAGTGTGTTTTGAAGTTTAGCACCTGCATCCCTATCTACATTTTGTATTAGCAATCCAAGGCGATTTTGAACGCTCACTTACTGAGCCATTGTCCTAAATTGTACCCAAGGCTAAAAACTTTGGATGAGTCTGGTTTAGATGTAAGGCCGAACAGATTCTCCTTGGTCGCTCCTCACCAAAAAATGGCCATCTTTTTATTGTTACTTCAAAATCATAGGTCTATAAATTCGGGAGGGTTCTTGGCCTAACCATATGGTACAATGGATCTTAACCTTACTTTCTGTTAATTACGGCCGCAATGAGAGCGCTTATCGATGCCTGTGTCAAAGGAACAATTTCACCTCAAGTCGTCTCCAGGAATCCAAAACATCAAAAATCTACATCTTCAATGGCCTGCCTTGTTTCTTTAATAATTTATCTTTTTTTATTTTGTTTTAAAAAAAAATGTCACAAGCATATGGTCGGATTCTTGCGACCGCCATAGAAGACTGAAAGGAGCCCTTTGGGCGTGGAAGGGAAATAAGCGGAATATTACAGTTCCAAATAATCCATCTACTAAATGATGCGGATCAAATTCTTAACTGTTAAATTTCCAACCAAGGAGCGGATGATAGTGATTGTGCCAGGCCTTTCTGCACCGTCTTAACCTGTCAATTTCAAATAGAACTCGCTCAACAACAGACCCAACATTACAGTTGTCCAGAAATCTGGGACGGGCAAGCTTAAGAAAAATTCATAAAACTTTAGGGGCAAGAAATAATTTCTTTTACACATTGCAGACATATTTTTAACGCACAATCTGATCTATGGCTAACCGAGAAGAAAGGGCTGATCTTGCGTGTTCAAGGAATCGAAAAAGACGAAGCACTAAAACATAGAATAGGCGCAGAAGATGCAAAAGACGGCAAAAGGTTAAGAAGCCGAAAGTTATGCGAATGGAAATCGCTTTTTCATACCCCTAGGTTTTTGAGTTGTTTAAAAGCGCATGCCCCATACTTTCAAGGAGCATTAAAAGACAGATTGTCAAAATGAACTAACTTTTAATGAACCACAAATATGTTAATATATCTACAGATCTACAGACTGGCCCGGAGCAAAGTGAACAGCATTTCTGACATCTCGTTAGAGTTTTTGACACAGGTTATCAACCCTGACTTAACGAGGTGATCCAGCAACACTATCAGTCAAAATTAAGCAAAAATTACGAAAGAGTGAATCATCATATCTAAATACCTAAAAGCAAGGCAGACACTATATGGAATTTTAGTTTTAGTGACCACAAGCAAGATCGCGTTAAAGGTATTTTATTGCTGTGCGAAGATTATGAACGCATTTCCACAGACAAACTGAAAATTTTGTTAATCCTAAAATAACGATAAGAGCAAATGTACAATTGAGGGCAGTCTCTATACCAAATCTACGCTAGCGGGCTTAAACCTTATCATCATTTTGATGAATAAGAAAACTGTTTGAGGCGGGGAGGTGTAAGAAATCGACAGATGACCTTGTGTCTGAAAGATCAGCATCTACACAGTGTTAGACTTGATCATTATTACACAACGAAATACGGTTTATTGATTGACCCTAGATCGACAGAGGATAATCGGTTAACAAGAATCGGGAGAACTGTTAGAGACATAAAAAACACTCAATTGAAAAAGAAAAAGAGGCCGATAAACCGCTTAATGTGTATTTGTTTTTAATATATGATGCGCATGCTGAATATTCAAGATAACAGATTAAAAGAATACAAAACTAATTATTTTTTATTTTAATAAAAGCAGTGTCTGTTCAGGTTATTATCCAAATGTGCCTCAGCGCCGCCAATAGAAGAGATAGGAGAAAACCCTAGCATAAAAACCTTTCAGATTAAAACCAATAATTAACAACAAATCAAATCAAAAACTAGAGCATGAGCAGGACCTTTCAAAATACAGCAAAACCAAACCGAAGGCATTTCTGCTGCCTGTAATGCTGTTACTATGTAATAACAGGAACATCAACTATTAGTGCTGCATCGGCAGGAACAATTAGGGGGCCTCTTAGCAACGGGCATAGTCCGCACCCCTCGAGGCTTTAACCTCTAGGAGGTTTGTCTTTAGCTCTCGGTCTGTGGTCAAGTAGCTGTAAGTAGAGCGGCTGGCAAAAAATTAAAAACTAAACTCCAAAAGCACAACAGCTATGTTCAACTAATAACGGCTAAACTTAGTTCGTTTAAACTGACAATAACAGAAAAAAGCGCTTGTTGACTCAAACATCACGGATGAAGAAATTAAATCGTTTAACAAGGCCGATTTTGATGACTACAAAAACAAAAGTTTGATCTTCAAAGAAAGGCGAGGACAACTTTTTCTCAACAAACAGGCCAGCGCCGAGCATTAAGAAAAGGAATGCTTTAAAAAAAGGTGAAACGAGACATTAAACTCTGTTCTAAACATCCTCACAGTAACAACATCGAAGGGTGTTTATACTTAGTTTTCTATGAGTCCAAGCGCAAAAAAGGAGAAACCGTTGAATTGATTCTGATTAATATTTTTTTTTTAATAAAATATAAATTTTTGAGTTAGAAAAGAAACCCATGGCTAAGAAATATGAAGGACAAGATGAATTGTTTTGAAGTAATGCTTGAGAGAGAGCGTTTATCAAGAGCACTGAATGATATTGATTTAGAAATTCAATTGCCCAACAAACGTAGCTGGCAAGCGTTTGTACATGCTTTTTATCTCAAGTTCCAAGTAAACTAACAATTAGACCCGCCAGTTAAAGTAAAGATTAGCTGTTTTAATTAATCGACTATGTAACAAGTAAATGAATAAAAACCTAGAAGTCTGGGTCTCGACTAAACAACAGACCTATACTTTCTTTCTCGTAATGACTTAACGCTCCTGGTTTGGGCAAGACGAACTGCTTGCACAGTTTTGTACTCTGCCGGCCAGAAGAAGCCAAAATGAAGGCTCTGGTTGGACAGAGGGCGAAGTCCCTATAAGAGATAGATTAAAAAACAGGCTAAGTATGCGCCAATTGTATGCAAGGCTTACCATTCCACTTACCTCCAGCATTAGTCGCAAAAAAGAGCAGTTTCTAAACATAAAGAATAAGACAACAAAGTTTCATGTGTGGTTCTCGGCAAGGCCTGCATAATATCCGCAAAAACGGGCAGAGAGAGGTCTAACTAATCGTACCTTACAATCAATGAGCATAACTTTAGTGTGAATATCCTTTCCTGTTAGCGGTGGATTCCATTGATGCGGTTTGAAGAACAAAACAAACGCAATAACTGTTAAAGTATCACATGGGGATGAGGAAACAAATCTACAGCCGATTAAAGTGTCTAAAGAGACAGCCCAACAATTGGCAAACCAGACAAAAATCATGTTGAAACTTACTACTGATGTTTTCACCAGCGGGGCACCGGGGGGGGGGCATTACAGACATTAATACGACAATGATACACTAAAGCAGCATACTTCAAAAGATGGGCACAAACAAGAATTCTGTAGAAAATGTTTAACAAGTGAAAATGCCATCTGTTCAAGCCGCGAGGCGAACATAAGAAACATATGTAAAAGTTCTGTAACTGTAATACGGAGACTAATTACCTTACAATAGCACCTCCGACCCAGAATCAAAAGTTATTTTTAAGAACTGAAACGGATGCAAATTCACCATATGTTGTTTATTATAACGCAGACCTTTGAATCACACATTGGTTTCCTTATGAAAGGGCCAGCGCCACCAAAACTTTCGAAAAAAAACAGTCTAATGAGTAATCATCAAATTTGATCATGGTTGCTTAATCGTTTGTCCAGGCCTCGGAAGGCGTTTATTCAATAGCCAAAATTTATATAGAGGGCCAAATGCCGCAGAATACTTCTTAGAACGCAATGCAGCAAGTGCGCAATGACTGTTTCATAGATAAGTCTAAACTTATCGTCTGAATCATAAAGAACACCTGGCAGACCAACAACAGTAAGACTCAGGCCACCACATTGTTGGATTTGCGGTTAAGGTCCTCTCATCAGACGCAGAGAATTCCGACAGAAAGAGAGACCATGATCACATTAGCGGAAAGTATCAGAGGAGCCGCGCACAGTAAATGCAATCTCAAACTAAAGTTTAGACAGCTAAGACATGGAAGCTGCCCATCTTCTTTACCTACAACTAGTGCGAGGTTACGACTCCATCTTAAGACTTATAATGAAAGCAGTGGAGCGATATTGCCTTCGAGGGTGTCATGCATAGGCACAGTCATCAGAAAAGTACATGTGCTTTAAATCTAAATAACATGTCTTTTTATGACTCTATGCACACACATGATGGTTCATTAGAGTCACTTGGCTATGTCCTTAAAGTCCAGCCCAAAACAGAAGAAATATTTGACCCAACTCTTTTTAGAAAGGGCGTATTTATCCTAATGAGTACATGAACATTGGGAAAGGTTTGACGAAGTACAGCACTTCCTCATAAAGGCGCGTTCTTTTCCTAGTTCTTAGAGAAAGGACATCAGTGACTCTGATTACCAGCATGCTCCAGATGCGGAGGCAAAAGAAAGAGTGTAAAACGATGGGAGAACTATCATGATTCAGACTTGATGGCTTGAAACATGTTTAGTTGGCGGGACGTCTTTGAAAATTACATAAAGAGCCAGCAGAAACAATACAGCCTGGATCCCGCGCATTACATTTTCGGCGCCCGGGATGAGTTGGGATGCTTTCCTTAAAGTTTACTGGAGAGACAGATAGATATTTATTGTCTGACTACCAATGATTTCAGATGATTGGAAGAAACGGAATTGCGGTGGAGGAATTTAGAGTAAATGGCGTTCGCATCATTACTGTAAAGCAAACAACAAATACATGGGACGATTATGGATCCCAGTAAAAGGTCTTAACTATCTTATGTATTTAAGATGCAAACAAACTGTAATGGATGGGCAAATGGCGCAATCACTTCCATTACGTAACTTTAAAATTACACAAGGCGGCGATCCGAATAATAATTCAAAAGGCATTAAAGTGGTAGGGCAGTTTAACGGCCTAATCAACAGCGTGGTTTCCATTCTAGAAGTTGATTTAGAATATCCTCATGAACTCCATGACCCTGCATAATGACAATCCATTAGCAGCATAAAGGGTCCCTTAAAGATTGGAATCCAAGAGAGCCGCCTAAACAAGTAGGCCCTAATCTTCGAGGCAAAAAAAAATTATGTCTGTCATTACAGGCTCTACACTTTTATTTAAGACATGGTTTGAAGTTGACAGCTGATTCAATCGTATAATTCTTTTGATCAAGAACAGTTCATGAAACCATACATCAAAAGAAGAACACTGATCTCAGAATAAATCCGCAGATGCATCAGAAAAAGACTTTATTTCAAGCTGATGAACACATATTTCGGAAGACTATGGATAAGTCCGCACAAGCGATAAAGATGTCAAAAAGACACCAGAGAGAACGAAGCATTAAGCTGGACTCAAAACCTAAATTATCAGGACTTCAGAAATTTTCATGATCAACCTTTTTGGCATAATGAAATGAAAAAAAAGAAAGTCACATTAGACAAGCCTGTATTTTATTGGGTTTTACTGTTTTAGATTATCAAAGCTTTTGGATGTTAGAGTTTTTTCTTTATGCCTACTTTAAGCCCTCCGTTTCCTGATCCAGAGTACTTTACAACAGATAAAGATAGTAATTGTTATAGATATTCCTACTGAAGATATTATAAAACATGGAATTAGAATGAGCTAAAGGAGCGAGTGGATGGAATGACACGTCCCGATTATCCAAAAAGATTCCGCCTTTAATTACAATTCAATTACTACAAGAAGGTTTTAGGGAAAGATGAAGGATGAATTACTGGAAATGTGATCAAGGAAGTATGTGGGGGTTTAAGGTCAAAAATTACAGTATTTCGGAGCCAGGAGAAAATCATTAAGAAAGCCAAGGAATTCTCCAGCGTTGTGCAGTCAAACATATCACATGACAACTACAAGAGAAGCATTGTTTGGAATAAGACTTTTCATCATGACAACGTAAAACTGCGATCTAATCAACATGATATGCAACACAACAGTTGTAACAAAGAATCGTAAGAGAGAACAAACACAAAACGAGTATATGTTAATCCCAGAGTTTTCATATGAATCGGGCAATGGAAGGACTGCATAACAGGGGGTTTATCTTTTTTCATCAACTTTTTATTAATAAGATCAATCATATCTTCATCCAATTCATTTAAATCTTTTCTCGATGTTGCTTGATTACGATCGAATTTTTTTTATTATTTCAAGATATTTTCCTTTTTATCCCCAATTTGGTTTTTGGATTTGTAGGTGATCTGGATGATTAGCAAGCAGTTGATATTTCCTAACCCCGAAAATGTTTTCTTAATAGCATAACACGCAATGGAAATGAAACCCGGTATCATTTATACAAGGTCTCTCCTTTTACCAATCTTGTTTTTCTTTCTGCACTTGCCTTCTGAGCTTCCATTTTAAACTCAAATAAATAAACGAAAATTAATTAAGCGGAACAGAGTCTGGTGGGATTTATCTGCAGTTTCTTCTTACGCAAAAGAATCTTTGAGGAGCTGGTTGTTATGTTGTTTCCCCCCCCCCCCAGATTCTCATAAATAATACACGGGCGGATCATCTTTACAATTCTTTTTATTCATACGTGTCCAACCCTCTACTCCACAAGCCGGATTCGGGTTGCCCACAGATGCGAGTGGTCCCCCTTCGTGCTATCTTCTCCCGGTAAATATAAAAGGTACCTTACTTTTAAAACCAAACGGTAAATAGTATTCTGGGTGTACTGGAGTCCATCAGCACATTTAACGTTTTTCTTATGATTGCTTGTACGGGTTTTAGCCCTTTAAATTCATCATTAATTCCATTGCGCTGCAAAACTGAGGGCAGTCTTCTAACCCATTCTGTGGTTGCGAGAATTGTAATCAGCTCTCTGTGAACACTTCGGGGGGTAGGAAAAAATTCATTCAGCTAA
>CM031623.1:49834394-49849416 GCA_018398815.1 Conus ventricosus | reverse complement strand
AAATAAGGTAATGTTTTGAACTGAGTTTGTGATAGGAGTTACATGGAAAAAAAAATCGGTTGTCAAGGAATATGTGCACAATTAAAGAAAAGTCAAGATAAGGAAATGCAATGGGTAGATTAAAAAATTTCAGGAAATGAAACACTCAAATGTAAATATGTAATAGAGTTATGGAACAAACCAAGTAGGATTCTTGGGGTACTTTTGCAAAAGAAACACATTGGATCATAAAGAGAGTAGAATAGTATGATAAGAGAAAAAAACGATAAAAATGGAATCAAACTCCCAGAATATCCTATTATTCTTGATAATAACAAGTTCCCATCATCCACAGACAAAGCAGAAGCGTTTGTCGACCAGTCTGCTGAAGTGAGCACGGGTTGTCTGAAAACCAAAGAAAATTCAGAGGGGTAAAGAATTTACCCATGACTTTAATGATGTATCTGATAATGACACAAGCGACATCAACTCCCCAATTACATTACAAGAGGTGAAAGATGCCATAGATTCTCTCCCAAACAAAAAACAAAAGATTTCTCTCCACAGAATCTGTCAATCATTTTTTGTCAAATGATATCTCCTACTAATCGAAAGCAAATGCTTCTATTGTCAAAGTATATTAGAATTATCTCAAATGTTGTAAATTAGTTGGTCTATGTCAGCACTGACTAGCAGTTCATGCTTTGCTTTGGCTTGTTTGTTTTTCCCTTTCTTGTTGTTGCTTTAAAGCACACCCTTCCTCCATACCCAAAAAGGGGAAAAAAGGAATTAATATTGTATTGTATTAGTATTGTATTGTATTGTATTGTAGTGTGTGTGTGTGTGTGTGTGTGTGTGTGTGTGTGTGCGCTGCTGCGCGCGTGCGCACTTGTGTGTGTGTGTGTGCAATTGTGTGTGTGTGTGCGTGCATGTGTATGCGCACACGTTGTGTGTGTGTGTGTGTGTGTGTGTGTGTGTGTGTGTGTGTGTGTGTGTGTGTGTGCGGTAGTGGGCGCTTTATCACAGAGATAGAGAGAGATGATGATGATGATGATGATGATCTTTATTCCAAGGGTAAACAGATCAGCCAACATATTTTTTCTTCTGGACCTTGCCCCACTTAGGGACTAAGTATGACTAGCGACTAAGTCTTACAAAACTTTTAACAAATACACATACCTCACAATATTAAAAAATGTATCCATTAACATTTAAGGCGTAGATGACTTTAAAGGGGAAAAAAAAGCGATTGAAACAACAAAAAAGAATAAAGAAATTGATAACAAAGAAGAAAACATTAGCACACACGGGATATAAAATTTTCCCGACCCTCCTTTTCGAAGGGAAATACAAATCCCCCCGAATACAAATTTTTTTAATGAGGGTAAAAGGGAAATAAGGTTCTTGCCCTCAAGAAAAAAACAACAGTAGCAAACAATATCAAAAAAAAAGTAAAAAAATAATGCACAAAAAAAGGAAACAACGAACAAGTTTAAAACCGCCGAAAAACTTGATTAACCTAAAATTACCTGTAAAAGGGTAGGTCACAATTTAGGTTTAAATTTTACTTCGGGGGGGGGGGGGGGGGGGGGGGGGGGGGGGGGGGGGGGGGGAATTTCCCGGAGGAGGGAGAGAGGAGAGAGAGAGAAAGTTTCCCTTTTGAAAAAGTTTTAACTTTAAAAACAATGGGGGGATTGCGGGGGATGGGGGGTTCAAAAGTGCAGGGACGCGTCGATGCCCGGCAAATTAAAAAAGAAAGCCTTGGGGGCAGTCCTCTCCACCCTCACATAAACCTCTTCAAAGACGCCCCACAGCGCGCCTGCCCCCTCGCTTATCGCAACCCTTTTCATCGTCAGGATCTTAGCCAGTGCAAGGCCCTTGGGCCATGGGAAATAGCCCAAACCCCTTGGCGGGGGGGGGGGAAACCCAGATTTGTCGCAACGCCATTTGTTTGCCATGGGGACAAATTAGCGGAAAAAAAAGGGGGTTTCTGAACCCGATTTTTTCGCACAAACCGATTTTTTCGTACGTGCGACAAAAACGGCGGTTCCCCACGCTGCTTTGGCGCACATGTTTTAGTGTGTGGTGTGTGTTGTGTGGTGTTTGTGTGGTGTGTGTGTGTGTGTTCTGTGTGTGTGTCTGTGTGTTGTTTTGGTGAATGGGGGAGGGGAGGAGAGAGGGAGAGAGAAGAAAAGAGGGGAAATGAAAAGAGAGGTGGGGAAGAGGGGGAGAGAGATGAAATGGAAAAAAAACCCCCAAAAGAAATGAATGAAATAAAAAAAACTTTTTTTTTATTTTGCCCAAAAAAAACAAATAGCTTTCAGGGCCATGGGAAACCCATAGTAATTGGGCCAACACATTTCTCTTCTCTCTTTTGTCTTTTCTGGTGTCTTTTTCCCTCTCCCATTCACCACACACACAACACAGAAAAGGGCAGACACAGACACAACACACACAAAATTCATGTGCGGGCAAAGCAGGTGAGGCTGAACCGCCCATTTGTCGCACCCCACGACAAATCGGCCTTTTGGACAAATCGGGGGGTTCGCACACCCTTTTTTCCGCTATTTTCTCGCACGTGGGGCAAATCGGCGTGTGCGACAAAACGGGGGTTCCCAGGCGGTCCTTTTTAAGTGCGTACGGGCGGGTCTTGGGTTTTATGACAAAAAAAACACACACAACACACCCCACACACCACACACCAACCCCAACTAAACAAGGGGAGAGGATGACAGGGAGGGGGAGGTGTGGGGGGGGGGATTTGGGGGGCACGTGCGCCAACGGTTTGGGCACCTTATCACAGAGAGACAGAGAAAGAGAGAGAATGAGTGTGTGTGCGCGCGCACTCACGTGGGAGAGAGGAGGGGAGAGAGAATGAGTGTGTGTGCGCGCGCACTCACGTGGGAGAGGAGAGAGAGAGAGGGGGGGAAGGGGGGACTCACACGCGATCGAGTATTTAAATACATGTTAGAAAGGGAGAGAGTGGGAGGGGGGTGCAGACAGACAGACCGACAGTGCACGACAGACAAACATAGAAAGAATACGACAGGAAGATAGACAATGAGTCAGCCAGACAGACAGACAGACAAACAGGCACACTCACTCTCACACAAACGGAGAGGATGGAGACATGCCGATAGACAGACAAGCAAACATGCAGCAAAAATTAAAGAATCGTCACTCTCGTGCTGAGACAGAAGAAGCGGTCGGACGGACGGAAAGAGGCAGACAAATAAACAGGCAACAGACAGACCGCCTGACAGACAGACAGGCAGAGAGAGAGAGGAGAGAGAGAGAGGAGAGAGAGAGAGAGAGAGAGAGAAGAGAGAGAGAGAGAGAGAGAGGGGTTAGAGAGAGGTAAGGAGAGAATGAGGGAGAGAGAGATCGAGAAGGGGAATTCACAGGCTTCTAACATACATTTCACATTGGCAGCGATAGACATGTGCAAACAAAGAAGTTCTATAGCAGTGAGTAATTTTTTGCTGTTGTTGCAAGCAGTTCAAATACTTAGTAAACGCGCACGCATATTAGCACTAATGCGTGCATACGCATGCATCCACACACAAATATTCTCACACTCTCTGCGTGCAAACCACCCACCACACACCACCACCACCACCCTCACCCACACACACCCGCGCTCACACACACACATACACACACACATACACACGCACACACACACACACACACACACACACACACGGAATATAGATCATATAGGTTTTTGCCGTTTAGAACATAATCATCAAAATACACATACACACATAAAAGTTTAAGCGGTTATATAACATAAAGGTATTACAAAAGTTTATGTTAAAGCATTACTGTATAAAGAATTTTTTTACCTGTACTATTTTTTCCCTTTGGAAAAATGTGGGGTTTGGCTTTTTCTGAAATGCTTCTTCGTCTTGTAAACGGGGACCCAAATTTGAGCCCTTCACATGCTTTGGTGAATTTTTTCATTTTCGGTTGATTTTGGAGCTCAGCTATGGCCCACTTTTGCCAAATTATAAAAAATTCGGACGGGGAAAACCCAGAGTTAAATTATAGGGGTTTTTTCCCTCGTCATTTCCCTTTCCTTTTTTGGTGGAATCTCACCAAAATAACATACCCTCCAGTTTAAGTGGTAGTTTAAATTTCCAAATCACTGGTGTTTTTTTTTAAACCCGGAACCCCTTTGGTTTTAAAGTAGGGGGGTTTGGGGAAGTCAAAATAGGTGTAAACCCCAAATTTTTTCCTCATTTTAAAAATTTCCCCTTATTGAAAGTCCCTTTTTTCCCTTTTTGACCCCCCAAACCTTATACATTACAAAAAAAACCATAAAATAAAAAAAAATTGTTTTAAAATTTCCAAGGTAATGGGTGTCAAGAATTTCTTGAAACAATAAACAGTTTACGAAAAAAGAATAAAATTGGGAATAATCATTTGAGACAGTTTTTTAGTAAAAAATCACAAAACCCCTTCAGAAAATTTTGGTAGATCAAATTCCCCCCCCCCCCCCCCCCCCAGCCCCCCACCCACCGAAGTTGGTGTTTTGGGGGGGGTAATCAAAAAGGGGTCCCCACACGTAATGTTCTCACCCCCAGTGATGCATTTGTACCATAGTGTTAAAAGGTACTTCGGCTTTTTCGGATGACCCCCGGAGTCTTTTAGCCGGGGGAAAGACGTCAACGCAACAAAAAACAACACCCCACCCTTATTTAAAACAGGGACAAGGGTTTGCGGAATTATTTTTTTTAAAAAAACCCCTTTGTTTACACTCTTCCACTTTCCCAAACATCATGGTCCATAAAAGGGTCCAAACCCAAATTTGTTCTATAAATTTTCCAAACCCCTTTACCAACTTGTTTAGTCCACTGAAGGGGAAAGGAAAACAATTATTTCCCTGTAAACCCCCCAAAATTTCTAAATGATTTTTACCTGTATTGAAACTTGTGTACGGCCGTACAGCCCCCAAATTTCGTGGGTTTTCCCCGCACGGCAATAGGGGAAAAACCGTTTTGGCGGGAACACCTATGAGTCCTGTGTGTGAAAATGCCTGCTCTTTAAAACTGGGCAAAAACCTGATTTTGAGCTAAAGGGGTTTTTTGGGGGGAAAAAGCTACTTTACTTTGGAGTTCCCGGGTTTTAGTTTTATCAAAAAGTGAAATAAATTTCCCAAATGACCAAAAAAAGTTTACCAGATGAAAGATCACTTTGGGAAAAGATAGGGCAGGGCCCCCAAAAAAAAAATTGGAAATGGGGAAAAAAGTGGGGTTTACGTTTTTGGCATTTTAAACCCTCAAAAATACAGTTCCCACGATGTTAAAAAAAAAATTTTGGCTTGATTTGCTGTTGTCTAGTGATATTTTTTTTTAATGTTAGTTTCCACAATGTTAAATGTGTTTTGCTTCTGGCAAAATAATGTTCTTGTTGAAAAACGTTTGAAGGGTCAGAATAAAACAAAAAAAAAATAGGGGTGGGTTCTTTTTTTTGGGGTGCTTTGTGGGATTTGCGGGTTTTGTTTTGTGTATATTTTGGTGCGCCTTTATCTGAAAAATATATTGTCCCGGGGAAAACCCTGTTGTTAGTCTTCCAGCACTTGCACAGCACCGTCTCTCCCCAAAGGGCCTTTCCGGTTTTTCCCCCAAATGCTGCGCATTTTTTCCAAACGTTCCCCAAACTGCGGGGGGAAATTTGGCCCCCACTTGAAATGCAGGCAAAAGGGGAAAAAGATTTGATTTCCGGGTTGGGTTCCCCTCGGACGAGCCACCCTTTTGGGAAAGAGCCCTTTGAGGAAAAGCCGGGCTCTTGGACAGCCCTTTGAGGAGACCCAGCCCTTGGACACCCCTTCTGAGGGAGCCACCCTCTTGGGGGACCCCTTTTTGAGGAGACAATAAGAGGGGGGGGGGGGGGGGGGGAGGGTGTAGGGGCTGCTAGGGCCCCGGGGGTCGGGGGTCTACAGTGGCATTGTTGGGGGGGCCTTCCCTCCTTTTCCCAAAACCCAAAGGGTCATTGGTAGTCTAGGGCAGTATTTTGGATGGGGAGGAAAGGGGGGGGAGGGGGGGGGGGAAAAAGAGGTGGGGGGGGGGAATACGCGTACAAGGTAGGGGAAAGATTTGGGAGGGGTTTTTCGGTTCAATTTGTTTTTTTTTCCTTTTTTTTTTTTTTTTTTTTTTTTTCTTTTTCCCTCATTTCGAGCACGGGAAGGGGCCTTTTTGGGGACTGCCCCCATTTTTAAAATTTTTTTGTTTGTTTGTTTAAAGGGAATAGGCCCTTTACATTTTTTAAAAAGAAGTTATTTTTTTTGTTTGACATAGATGAAAAAAAATTGAACAGAATAACATGTTTAAGGAGGTACATTCTTTTTGGGGGAATAAAAAACACAAAAAAACAAACAGATCCCAAATTTTGGAAAGAAAAAAAAACACACCAGAAAAGCATTAAGGAAAAAACAAACATTTAGCCGTTCCCTTTTTGGTATGGGGGGGGGGGGAAATTTAAATATATGTTTTGCGGGTGTGGTAGAGGAGAGGGGAAAAGGGGAGGGGGGAGGGAGAGGAGAGTTTTTCATATGGGATTGTTAACATGTGATGCATCCCGGATGGCGGAGAGGTTTTTGGGGGGGTATTTAGATTTTGCTCGGGCATGTGTGTTATAAATGTGTATTATTTTACATGGGGTGTGCATCCTAATAAGGTTTGGGAAAGGGGGAATTTTGGGGGGGGGGTTTTGTAGAAAAAAAGGGGTTTGGGAAGAGAGGTCGTGGGAAAAAGGAAAAGGGGGGGAAATTGTTTTCAAACTAACCCATCAATCATCAATCTTTTTCCTTTTTCGCCCCCAACCGGCATTATCACCCCCAATGCCACCCATTCCCTCATTAAATGACAATGATCATCCCCTTATAGTATTTTGACCCTTTATGAAAATGATCAACCCAATCAGTCTTAGATAATTTCCTTTTCCCCCCCAACTGGCTTTTAACATACAAACCCTTTGTAACTTTTCCAATTTTGTAAATGACCATACCCCACATATGTAAAACCCACACTCACACCATGACAGTAATCATAATCTCAATTTATTGTTTTCTCCTTCATTCCCCAAAACCCGGTTATTTTTTCCAAAGCCACAAAAATTATCCAAAATTGTATAAAAAAATGGGTCATAAACCTAAGTTCTGTTTATCCCGAAAGATCCATGGTCATCACCGATCGTCAAACGATCCTCACCCCCTCCACCCTCTTCCTGAACCGGAAGCTTTTTACATATACAAATACCACCACATTATTCCTTTTTACATTTAATCATTTCCAAAATGATTTTCACTTAGACAATTATCAAACATTCCCCCAGTCTTTGATATTTCCTTTATTCCCCCCCTGACACTATTTTACCAAAGATTCTTTTTTCAATGATCTCACCACCAGTTTTTATATCTTCCTTTATTCCCCCAATGACAAATTTTGTACCCCAAAGCTACATTATTCAAAAGATTTATCATCCACCCCGTCTTTGATATCCCTTCCCTTTTTTCCCCACTGCACTATTGTACCAATGCTTTCAATTTTTCCCCCTACATGACAACGCTCCTCACCCCTTTTGTATGCTGAAACCCCAAAAATTCATCATCCCTCAGTCACCGGAAAACTGTCACGTGAAACACCTTCATTTCGCAATTTTTTTTGGCAATGAGGAAAAAATGACCTTTGGCAAAGGAAGGGGGAACAGCAGCCCCCAAATGGAACAGGGGGTCTCCCTTGAAAAAGTCAAAAATATTATCAAAGGGGGAACCAAAAAACCAAAAAAGGGGAGATGGGCCCCGAGCAGCCCCCCTTCAACAAGAGGGGGTGCACACTTCCGGAAAAAAGATCCGACCTTTGTTTAGACTGGGACGGGCCCGTCCAAAATGAGAATCAAATGTCCCCCTATATTCCACAAAAGGCAAGTCTTAAAAACATCCAAGGGGTACAGCCCCAACATCTTAGCCTGCCAAGGGGCCCGGGTGAAGAGAAACCCCAAATTTACCACGGGGGGGCCCTTGCCTTACAAGGGAGGCTTCCCCAATACCCCCGGGGTTTCCCCCTAAGGGAAACAAGGAAGGCCCTCCTACGTACTGTTGATCTTTAATATTTTATCAAACCCCTTTAGTAGCTGATCCCCCCCCCCCCCCCCCCAAAATCCAAAAGTTATACTTTGCCCCCACATCATTTCACCCGTGCATTTATCACCCTTTCCCCCAGTTCCTTTGGTCTCAGTGATGATTCCGTAAAAATGATTTCATCCTGTAGCACTGTTGTTTTCTTTAAACCCTCACCCCTCAGGTTTTCCCCAAATTTTTTTTGTAACAAGAATGATTAAAATTTTTGGGGCACTGGGGTTATCAAAAGGGGCCCTCAACCCCAAAAACCCCTTTTTTTTCCCCTATTTATTTTTTTAAGTATTCAAAATCCCTGTTTGTTGTGTGTGTGTGTGTGGTGTGGGGTTTGTGTGTGGTTGGGGTGTGGGCGCGCGCCGCTCGCGTGTTTTAAGTGAGTGAGGAGAAGGGGGGAAGGGGAGAAGGCTTGGATTTTGGGGGGGGGTCACACACAATACACCGGACCGGAAAAGCAAATTTAGGGGGGAAGGGCCCTCTCGAAATTTCCCCAATTTTGGGCCCCCCTATCCCCAAAAAAGAAACCCCCAGGCAATTAAGGGGGGTTGGCCATTTGGGCTAAAAACATGGGAATTGCTTCTTCGAGGAGCCACTGATTTGCAGCGGGGAGGCTGAAAGGGAGGACTGGGGGTGGAGGGGGGAGGCGTCAGGAATCAACGTTTGGTTTTACCGGCAGGACTGGCGTCACTTCCCCCGCTATTTATTAATGGAAAAAAAAACGGGAAAAAGGTTTTACTTTAAAATAAACTAGGAGAAAATTTTCAAGTCACCTGTTTGAGATGGGGGGACGACCGACGGGAGGATGGAACCGGGGGGATTTATTTAATCAACCAAAACCCTCGCCGTGTTGATTGGGTGCCCAAAATTCTCCCCCCGAAATGGGGTTTAAGGGTTTTCCCGTGTGGGGGAAAAAAAAAAAAACCCCCGGCCCCCCTTTACTGATTTTTAAGGGTTTTTTTTTTTAAAATGCAGTTTGATTTCCCCTTTTTGGGGGTTTTAAAAAACTTTTATTTTAAATTTCACGTTTTCTGCAGTGTTTTCCCCTGTTATGAAAAATTATGATATTCCTTTGGGTTTATTTTTCTTTGAAAAAACCGAAAATTTCGATATTGAGAGAAGAAATCTTGGAGCTTCTGTGGGGGTTTTTTTTTGTCTTCAAACTCGGTACCCGAAAAGCTACCCTCTTCTGCTGAGAGTAATGTCTTCAAACTCGGTACAGAATGCTACCCTCTTCTGCTGAGAGTAATGTCTTCAAACTCGGTACCAGAACGCTACCCATTTGTGGAGGATGCTCAGTAACAGGTAAGAGTCACCATTTTCCCCCTTTTTTAGTCTGCGTTCTATGTTCATGGAATTGTTTTTCGAACAACAGGAAAGGTAAAATCATCGTGAAATTATGAAGTCACTATTTTCACTATGCCAAAAAGGTTTTCCATGTGAGCATGTGATACAGACTGTTGGAGTTAGAATTCCCCCGTGTGAACAAGCGCCGTTTGCGATAGATGATCCACATAGTTCACACACCATAGTGTTTCAAGTGGACTGCAGGACAGGAGATAGCCCACAGCACCAGAACAGACTTCCTCAGTGGATATGTTCTCACAAGACTAAGACTGGCAGGATATTCCACTATCGCTCAGGGACAGAATGCCCCGTTCGAGTCTGATGGTGAAGCTTGATGACAGGTTGCAGAGTGTTCAACAACGGGTATTGGAATGCATGCAATTTATCGCAATTAGTGGCGAATATGCAAGTACATACACAAGTAAATTTACATGCATGGTGTAAATGACAGACAGGTAAACAGACAGATAGGTGCAAACAGCACAGACATATGTCCACAGCTTCTTAGTGTTTCAACACCCAAAGATGATACACGCTCATGTACAAACAGCACAGACATATGTCCACAGCTTCTTAGTGTTTCAACACCCCAAAGATGATACACGCTCATGTACAAACAGCACAGACATATGTCCACAGCTTCTTAGTGTTTCAACACCCAAAGATGATACACGCTCATGTACAAACAGCACAGACATATGTCCACAGCTTCTTAGTGTTTCAACACCCCAAAGATGATACACGCTCATGTACAAACAGCACAGAGATATGTCCACAGCTTCTTAGTGTTTCAACACCCCAAAGATGATACACGCTCAACCTTTTTCTCAGCTACTAAAAGAACAATGTCACAGCATGGCAAAATGCTTGTGTCTCATTCGTGCACCAGTCCAAGAGACGCCACTGGAAGATTGGTAACTCTTCAAAACCCATTCTTTATTTCAAAACTATAATTCAACTGTAACGTACAAATGATAGCAGTCACACAAACGGTTTCAAAACAATGATCCAACTGTAATGTTCAAATGATAACGGTTACAACCTTTTCTGACGATCTAAATTAGCATGCCCTGAACAAAATCTCCGCAGCTTGCACCAATAGAATTAAAGCATTCATCGGGGAACAGGAAGTGACATCAATGTTTCATTTCTTGCTGTGAGGGATGGTTGAGGCGGCCCATGAAGAGGTTCAGACTGGCTTTGTTGTCACGCACAACCAACAGGAAGGGGTGGTCGGCCTGAAGATAGGAAGGGAAGAGAAGTGGGTAATCTCCACTGCTGTTACTGCGGCTGCTGTTGCACCTTTCTCGTCCACCTGGCAGACACAAAGAAGGCAGGCTTATCAGAGAGTACTGAATGATTCTCCGATGGCAGAGTCTGTCTGCGTTCATAGCAGGAAAGTCAGAAATGGCTGTACATGCCAAGCTGTCTGTCACGAGTTTGTCACGAGGCCTATGACGATTGACCCATCTAGGGTGGTGGAATTATTCATTTATTTATTGTCGTTGTTGTCGTGTATCCGTCCCTTAATGTGGCTTGTGGTGTGTTTGCACCTTAATGTCGTTCAGCTCAGGTTAGGTTTACTTTCTCTCTCTCTCTCTAATTCCACTGCCCGTGCAATTCATCCTGCAGGTTCACGGGTGGCTGGTACCTTTCGCTTGAACTGGTTGTCTCTGTCGGCCTCTCACCTGTCTTTTTACCTGCCCCACGTGCAGCATTCCTCTTGGCTTGAGGTATTCTCACTCTGTGACGTAGGTGGCATGTTGGCTGCCATTGCTTAGGCAGGTTTTCTCTTCACTCGAGCGGAAGATGTCCTTGGGAGCGCCTGCTCCGGTTATGGCTCTCTACCACTTCGTCGAAGGTATGGTCGGTACCTTCATTCCTAGTCGGCCTGTAGGGGAGGGACATCACATCACGTCATCTCTTTTCCGCATCTGCTCTGCTGGTCCTCTCGACTGGACAGAGGGCAGAGAGTCGCTTGACCCACCACTTTTGGGTCACCACGGGTAGCTGGTAAGCATCAGTTTCGTGTTTTGTTTCTTTTTTGTTGTAGCCGGCTAATTCTTCTCTTTTGCGCAATTTCCTTTTGGTTTCAAAATTATAAAAGAAATATTGTTTGAGACCATTTTTTCTGGTTAATTCAATCTTTAACCTGGCCAATCAAAATTAATCCAAACGTCTTTCTCTTTTTTATGCATCTGGTGATGCGGTAGTCGGTGGGGATGGGGGAAGAACCTGGTGGTTCAGGGTTGGTACTTGCTTGGTCTCGCTCGTCCGCCCTGTCACAATCGCGGTCTCTTATTCTTCGGCCACCGTCTGTTTGTGTGTGCAAGGGGAACGAGTGTTTTATGTTTGCGAGCGTGCGTACGCATGATTAGTCGTTTGGATGCGTGGTTGGAGAATTGTGTCATTTTGAAATGTTGCTGTAAAATGTGTGGATAATTGTGCCACTGAATTATTTGCAAATGTGGTGGCAGTTATAAAAGCAATGGTTGCTGTATTAGTTCAGTTCCTAAGAAAGGAAAATGTTGAACGCGAGTGAGGGAAGATGAAGATATAAATTGCTATTCGATTGTTTAGCCTGTTAATGTAATCTCTTACCTGCTTCGTGGAGGAGACTTTAGCGAACATTCCTCATTTGGTTTGTTGACTGTGTTATGCTCAGGTCTGTGTTGAGCTGGTGTTACTAATGTATTCAGCAAACACCTCCCCTCGCCCATCATGCGAGTGGCTGTTAGGTTTAAGCAGCAAATTTCAGACAGTACTGACTGCGGGGTTCCAGTACCCTTTCTTATTTCCTTCCAGTTCCTTCCCTTTTCTCTCCTCCCGGGGGCTTCACCCGAGGCTCGCGCTCTTGAGGCCGCAGGGTGTGAGGAGCGCACAGTCTTCGCTGGATGACCCTACCTCCTGTCGGGAACTTCAACGACAACGCCTCGTTCGACCCAGGGTACCCTCCTTTCCTTCCAGTTCCTTCCGCGTTCTCTCCTCTCGGGGGCTTCACCCAAAGCTTGCGCTGTTGGGGCTACGCAGTGAGGAGCGCGTGGACCTTGCTGGATGGTCCTAACCCTTGTCCGGGACCTTCAGCGACAACGCCTCGTCCACGGGACGTGTTCCCACGGTCCTCGGACTTCCTACAGCCCACGTCAGCAGTGTGGTTCGCTCTGTGTCGTGCAATTTGGGTGTGTGTGTGTGTCGGGGGTGTCGGCATTGAAAGACTGTTCGGGAACAGACCGGTTTGGGGCACCTGAGTTGACACGGTACTCTCAGAGGACTTTGGAGAGACAGAGGTGTGAGGGAACCACATGAAGTACAAAAAAGGAACCTGTGTGGGAAATGCTTATTTATGATTATGGTTGTGTTGTGTGCGTTGAAATGCTTGTTTGTGACTATGTGTATGTTGTGTGTGTTGAAATGCTTAATTGTGATTGTGCATGTTGTGTGTGTTGGAATGCTTATTTGTGATTATGTGTGTGTTGGTGTGAATAAATGGTGTATTGTATTGCAATCTTTCTTGTGTGGTCTCTTGCGGGGCGTATGAGGTCAGTCACTCCTTCACTCCCATCTAGATGATCCTGTCAGGGCAGACCTCCAGAGGTCGGTCGTGACACTGTCATTCAAAGGAATTTTGTAAATGTCGGTTTCATTGGTGTAAAAATTCAGGCTGTTGATCCTTTGAAGAATGTGCTGAAGAAGTAAAGTGCCACACTTCCCTGGTGGTGTTTTTAGTCATGGTTCCAGTACATATAAATTTACCCAAGGAAGAAATCATTGCTATTGTTTCTTTAATGTATCTGAAATGAACATATATACAGAATCTGGGTCCCACGTCTCCTTCAGAATCCTAGAACTCTGACCATCTCTTTAGGTGCCAGAAAGAATGAAATTGTACACAGTCCCCTGCCAGAGTTAAACCAGGACCTGCGATGGCGTCATTTCTTAGACAGATGAAGTTATATACCAGGCTACTGCACAGGTAATACTCAGGTTTACGCTTCAATCAAACTGACTCACGTTATGGATGTGTGCACTTCGACGAATTGAAAGTGTTAGTTCAAATCTTTGACAAGAAATTCAAAGCTAACTTCTGGTTTCGATGTATATTGTGTGGTGTACCTTTAATATAATTGCCAGTTTTATGATCTGATTTAGAAAGATGCCCTTTTGCGTTTCTAAAGCAGACCAAAGACGAGTTGCATGATTATGTGAATAATTTTTATCACCCAGAGCATCTTAAGTTTGACGAATTTTTGACAGATTCTACTGTACACGTATTGGTGCGTACTGGTGAATAAAGTAGTTATGCTAAATGTAGACTTTTGAAGTCACTTCAGGTGTTTTCGTACGATATAACGTGCCTAATTTGGTCAAACTTATTTTTCAAAGAGATGAATGACAAACTGTGCTTTATTTCTGCTATATACGAGCAAGAATGATGAATGGTGTGAGTAAATGAGTTTGTCTTTTGTTCAAATGAAACATTACCTCAAAATCGTAAAAATGGACAGTCAATTTACGAGCATTCTTTACCGTTGAATAATGCAGATTCTATTACAAAAAATCGCTCGAATACATTTTTCTCTCCAATTCTACCAGTTATAGAATGAAGATATAGTCTAACCTCTGATTAACAAGCAAGGACAAGGATACCCTCAGATTTCATTTTCTACCACATGAATACGATTACGCCGTTAACTGAATATTCAGCTATCTGTGGGTGACACGTTTCAGTACGTTGTCCTTTGCATTCACCATGTGTCTTCGTTCTCCATCTGAAGCGAATACGACTGGTGGCCAACCTGTTGTTTCAGTTTGCTGTGAGGGATGGCTGAGGCGGCCATGAAAAGGGTCAGTCTAGCTTTGTTGTCACGCAGGATCAGCAGGAAGGACTGGTTGGCGTTAAAGCGGGGGGGGGGACAGTCAGAATGATCTGCACTGCCGTCACTGCAGCAGCTGTCGGACTCTTCTCATTCATCTAACAAACACACGCATGCACACAAGTAGCTGTTCAAGCAGCTAATGATGAGGCTAGAGAATGTAAATATGCGGGTTCAAGCTCGCCCATCTTATTTTGCACGAAAATCCCCCTTTTCACATAAAATCACGTCCATCACATATCAGTTTTGGCCAAAATTAACACCTGTTTCACAAAAAAAATTAACACCTCAAAACTCTAAAATTGACGAAATTAACACTTTAAAATGGGGGCTTACGTGCAAGATAAGATTTGGCGATCGTGAACCCGCATAAAGACATTCTCTCCCGGGGCATAAAAATTAAGAACGTCCGCGGGACTGAGCCTCCCTACTTTCTAATATTATTTCTACTTCTAGCTCTATTAATAAATCAGAACAAACAACTGGCTTTCCATCTTGGTTAGTTATTTTTACATCCAATGAATTTAAAGAACCCTCAATTAATTCTTTAAATTCACTGTCTCCGCAAATGTATATAGTGATAAGCAAAACCTGCTTTAATTGACAGCGTGCTCGTGAACATAGATAGTATCCGTTAACAATGTACGTTTTAAGTTGTAAATGGACTACAAAATTGATTAGAAAATAT
>CM031623.1:49823088-49833394 GCA_018398815.1 Conus ventricosus | reverse complement strand
ATTTATTTCGTTTTTCCCCCTTTCTTTCATTGCCTCCACAAGGATTCATTATTGTAGTTATTATTGTTCCTACTGGAGCCTGAGGTCAGAAGTAGCATTATAAACCAGTGCCAACAGCAAAGCACTTTTGATCTTGCGTATTGTAAAACATTTGTACTTTTATACTTGAAGGTAAATCAACTGTAGAATTAATGGCTCCTCTAAATTTGCTAAGTATTGTTTTTGTGCATCAAAGCCAGTAGAAGGATCAGTTATGCTCGACTTGTTTGGTGCTTGCGAACCTAGCAAACACCAAACGTAAGTACGAACAAGTCGTTTATTCGTTCTATTCCTGCTTTAGTTAGGCCCTTAGAAGTGTCTAAGATAAATGTTGTCCATGCTGTTTTATGCTCTTGCTCTATGGACCCAAGGTGAACGCCTGTGCCTGAAGAGAAAGATGTGTAAGGAGGATTCCAATCATACTTATACTTTCTGTGCACGCCCCACAATAAGGGGTGCCTAAGCCATGATTAAGATCCAACTTTTGTCTAAAGTCTGTCTTGATGTTAATATTGAATTCGTTACAGATCCTTTCAAAAGCCTTCATGTCTATTCGTTGCTGAATGGATTAAACGTTTGTCATTTGGTAATGGCGCTTGCAGTTCAGTCAAAATACGTCTGAAGGTGTAATAGAAATGAAATCTATACACTGACCTAACCAAAGGATTAGGATGATTTAAGTGATCAGCATACGACACTCCACACCCAGTTGTGCACAAAACACAGCAAAGTTTAACTGGTTCTGATAAAACTGCATCGGATGACTGAACCACACTTTTGCGATGTAGTCTTTTTTAATAGGGGGTTAAGATATCTGTTTAATGGAGTACTCACCTTTTATGAAAGGTGTCAGTCTGGGTCACAGAAATGTCGAGGGTGTCAGTTGTTATATTTTTAAGATTGTAGTGCGGCCCAACAGAATATTTGCATCAGTATATTTGAATGCACTCATTTTTAATTTGTTTTAAAAAATGTTTGTAACAATAACAACTCAAGACCGCCCTTCGTTTTTAGAACATGCTATTAATAACGAATGCGGAACCAGAACGGTCGCGCTCCATGAAATATTCTACAAAGTCGTATGGTTTAATATAAGCAAAGCCAAGGAGAATAATAAGATTAAAAAAGTTAATAATAGAGGCCAATTAGTTAGCCAGTTAACCATACCTGATGGTTATTACGGTTTTGCTCGCTAAAAAGAAGCAATGAGTAACTTCGACATTGCTCTCAAACTTAACAATGCGAATCTGAAAACAATGTTGACCTTCAAACCTGAAGAAGAAGAAGTAGGGTACTATTTTGATAAAGAGCTAGCTAAAATGTTAGCTTTACAACTGCCAATCGGTCCCGTTCATAGTTTTAGAGTTACGTCAAACAAAACTACTTATGAGGGAGAAAATCCGCTCGATCTTGCATTACATTCATTACTCTATGTTCATTTGGATGACTGAGCACTGATGAAAACTTATATGATGGAAGGCCCTCAACTGTTTTTAAGAGCTCTTCCGTCAGGGAAAGCTGCATATTGCGATTATGAAATTATACAATTCCCTAATTTACAGTTTAAAAGATTAGTTTTGTGGAGGGTCGGATCATTTAATAAAAAATCAAAGACAAAGCGGGGAAAGTTGTGAAATGTGATAACCTGCACATTGTTTTGGAAATAAAATAATACGTTACTAAAAAATAATGTCGCGTGGGCCAGAAGAATCAGGAGTTACATTAGCGCCTGTAAGGTGTATAACCTTAGAATTAAAGACCTTGCAGATGTTGCGGACTTTGAACAAGAACGGTGAGATAGGCGCTTTGTATGGTTTTGAGTACACTAAAGATGGTGATTATAAACGCAAAGAGGTTGGCGACAGCAAAAAGTTTCCTAAACTAGAACAACTGCGCAATCTAGAGGCAAATAATGTTGGCCAGTATGAATATAAAATAGTTCGAAAACCTGACCTCAAATGGCACTTAGAACCATATTTAGAATGGGACATAAAATTTGAATTCATAAGCCCATTTACATATTTAGCCGTCAAAAAGTTTCAGAAAAGCATTCAACTCTGGCCCTTTACATGTAAGTCTTATGCCGGACGACAATAGTCGGAAAGAAATTGAAATAACGCCGTATGGGAAAAAACAGTACATCCTCCACAGAAAAGAAACAGTTGTAAAAAAAGCTTCTACAAAATTACAGTTCTTTCCAAGCAGAAAATTAGAGAACACGTTTCACAATGATATTTGAAATTTCTGTCTTTAAAGATGTGGAGAGGGATGGGGTTGTGGGCGTTAGTGACGTCCTTATAAAAGGAATTAATATTAGCTGGCAAAACTTAGACGTTAAACGCCTTAACGTTACCATCGTCGTTCTTCACAATGGTGAGGATATTAAGATCATAACAACAAGCAACAAAATCAATGTTGACTTAAATAGAAACAATCTTACAGAACTGAATTGGATTAATCTTACACATTTAGGCCTCATAGGGTTTTATTATACTGAACAAGTTTTGACGGAGAGTATGATAAAAATAATAACTGGATTAGATTAAATTCTGTTATAAAACTATGGAGCAGTTAAACTTTATGAAAAATCCCCTCATTGTTCAATGATTTGTGGGCAGACTGGTTGTGGAAAAACAATATTTGTCCTAGACTATTACAAACAGTTTATCGCTATAATTTTTGATCATATTGTGATTTTCTGTCCAACACTTAAAAGGAACAAAGCATATCATGATAGAAGGTTTATATGGACAGACAATGACGTATATTTAGTAATCCTAGCACTAAACTGAGTGAGTGTTTTAGAATACTTTATAAAGTGTTTGAAGGAACGCAGACACTCTTTATTATAGATGACTGTTCGGCAGAAAAAGATATAGTTTAAAAAGAGAAACACTTTGGTTCAAAGCTGGCTTCACGGAAGACATGATGGGATAAGTGTGTGATTTTATGCCTGAAATATACTCGGTTTTAAAAGACTTTAAGAACATTTAAAGACTGTAGAGTTATTTTCACAAGAAGACAGAGACTCATTTGAAGAATGTTTGCGCGAAATGAGTTATTGAAAATGATCAGGAAAAACACAGGATTAAGCAAAACTGAAATCTGAAAATTTTAGTAAATTATATTAAAAACGGATAACCCTACACACAGTAGTATGTTTGGTGATATCGTTATTTTTTGGTTATTGAAGTCCTTACTTGTCAGAGAACAAGGAAAACCTCATTCTGGGTCACTTTCGCCGAAAAACTGTAGGACGAAGTGAGTCTGGATTGGTAAAAAGCTGTTCTCTAGTGTAGTGTAGTTAGTGTAGTGTGTGTGTGTGTGTGTGTGTGTGTGTGTGCGCGTGCGCGTGAGGCGCGCGTGTGCGCACTGTGTGTGTGTGGTTTGCAATTGTGGTGTGTGTGTGTGCATGTGTATGCGCACACGTGTGTGTGTGTTGTGAGTGGTGTGTGTGTGTGTGTGTGTGTGAGTGTGTGTGTGTGTGTGTGTGTGTGTGTGTGCGCGCAGCCGCGGTAGTGGCGCTTTATCACAGAGACATAGAGAGAAGAAGATGATGATCATATGATGATTTTTTAATCCAAAGGGTAACAGATCAGCCAAGGGTTTTTTGGGTGGATAATTAATTTGTCGTTCTGGACCTTGCCCCACTAAGGGACTAAGTATGACTAGCGACTAAGTCTTACAAAACTTTTAAACAAATACACATACCTCACATATAAAAAAAAAATGTATCCATTACATTTAAGGCGTAGATGACTTTAAAGGGGAACAAAGCGATTGGAAAACAACAAACAAGAATAAAGAAATTGATAACAGAAGAAGAAAAACCTTAGCACACTCAGATATAGAATAAGCGATCCTCCTTTAAAGGGGAATACAATACGACTACGAATATTTTTTAATAAGGTAAAATGGATAATCTTACAGCTTTTTTACACCATGCCCTCAAGAACAACAGGCAAACAAACAATATCAAAATAATCGTATACAAGATACACGAAAAGGAAACAACGAACAAGCTTATAACGACGAAACATGATTAACCTAAATATTACCTAGTAACAAGGCTAGGTCAAATTTGGAATAATATACATTCCGGGGGGGGGGGGGGGAATTCAGAGAGAGAGAGAGAGAGAGAGAAGAGAGATAGATGAGAGAGAGAGAGACATTCCTTTTGTAAAAGATTAACAAACAACATCCGGGGATTGTATGTGGATAGTGGGTACGATGTGCACGACGCGTTGATGACCGCGACATTAAACTACAGCCTTGGCGGCAGTCCTCTCACCCTCACATCAACCTCCTTCAAAGACGCCGACAGTGTGCCTGACCGCACTCGCTTACCGCAAAAACCGTTATCATCGTTAGGACCTTACGCCCAGTGTAAGGCCCATTGACCAGTGAGTAGCCGACAGCTTGGCGGCTCCTTTTCAAGTACCTACCGTCGTGATCAACTGCCTTCTGACATCCACACACACACACACACACACACACACACACACACACACACACACACATACTAAACCAAGGAGGGAAACACAGAGAGGGAGAGCTGGTGTGTTGTGCGCACGTGCCCGAATGGTGGGCAAAACTTATCACAGAGAGACAGAGAGAGAGGAGAGAGAGAGAGTAGAATGAGTGTGTGTCGCGCGCCACTCACGTAGGATAGATAGAGAGAGGGGTGGGGGGCGGGGGACTCACACGTGATCGATTATTTAAATGATGTTAGAAAAGGGAGAGAGTGGAGGGGGTGCAGATAGACAGACCAACAGACAGACAGTGCAAGACAGACAGACAAACATAGAAAGAATACGAGCAGGAAGATAGATAATGAGTCAGCCAGACAGACAAGACAAACAGGCACACTCACTCTCATACAAAGTCGAGAGAGATAGTGAGATAGGGAGACATGCCGATAGACAGACAAGCGAACATGGCAGCAAAAATTTTTTAAGAATCGTCACTCTCATGCTGAGACAGAAAGAAGCGGTTGGACGGACGGACGGCAGAAGACAAAAGACAGGCAAACAACAGACTTCCTGACAGAACACCACACAGAGAGAGAAAGGAAGAGAGATGAGGAGAGAGAGAAGAGAGAGAGAGAGTGAGAGAGAGAGAGAGAGAGAGAGAGGTAAGGAGAGAATGAGGGAGAGAGAGATCGAGAAGGGGAATCACAAACAGGCTTCGTAGGGACAAACATTTCAACATTGCAAGCGATAGACATGTGCAAACAAGAAGTCTATATCGATTGAGTGTGTAATTTTTTTGCTGATTGTTGCAAGCATTATCAAATAATTAGTAAACGCGCACAGCTTATTAGCACTAATGCGTGCATACGCATGCATCCACAACACAAATATACTCACACTCTCTCTTATTAATAAGCGCATTCAGCACTCCATGCCAGTGCCGTGCAACCACCACCACCACCACCACCCCCATCCCACACAACACACACACCCGCGCTCGACACTCACACATGACACACACAACACACACACATACACGCACACACACACACACACACACACACACACACACCCAAAAAACAACAAACCAGACACACACACACACACACACACACACACACCCACACACACACTAGGGAATATAGATATAATGTTTTTTTTTGCCGTTTAGAACATAATCATCAAAGTACACATACACACATATAAGTTTAAAGCGGTTAAATAACATAAAGGATTGCAAAAGTTTATGTTAAAGCATTAATGTATTAAGAATTGTCTTACCTGGTACTCTTGTTTTCTGGAAAAATGTGGAGTGTTGGCGTTTCTGCAATGCTTCTTCAGTCTTTGTGAACAGGACAAAAGATTGAACTTCACATGCTCAGTGAAGTTTTCCTCATGTCAGATTAGACTCTGGAGCTCACTACTGGCCCACATTCTGCATACCTTATAAACAATTCTGACAGCGCCAGCCCAGCAGCTGAATATTACCTGGCTTTCCCTGGTTTCATTTACTTGTCCTTTTCTTGGTGAAGCTCACCAAAATACACTTATCTCCAGATAATGTACTTACTCTTCCAAATCACTGGTATTTTCTTCAGCCGGAATCCCCGTGTTCAAGATACGGGTTCTGCAAGTCACATAGTGTCACGCCAATTTTTCCTCATTTTACAACTTTCCCATATTGAAAAGTACCTTTTCCCCTTATACCTGAGCCAAAAAACCTTATACATTACATAAAACACATAACATAAACAAAAATTGCTGTAAATACAATGTAATACTCAGTGTCAGGCAGAAGTTCTTGACACAAATGACAGTTTAAGACAGTTTACAAATAAAAAAATTCACATAGCAGAATGCATCACTTGAGACAGTTACTGTTTGTAGATCAAACACACACACCCTACAGAAAATTCGTAGATCAAATCCCCCCCCCCCCCCCCAACCACCCACCCACCGAAGTTGGTGTGTGGTGGGGTAATAAAAAACGGTCACACACGTAATGTTTTCATCCTCAGCTGATGCATTTGTACCATAGTGTTCAAGTACTTCGGATGATCCCTGGAGTCTTTTAGCCAGGGTACGACGTCAACAGGCAACAACAACAAACACACACCCTATAGTAAAACACTGACAATGATGCAGAATTAAAACTGTTTATAAACCCATTGTTTACACACTCCTCCACTTTACCAACATCATGAGTCCATCAAAGTCACAAACCAATTTGTTCTGTGCACTTTCCACTCCTACCAACATCATTAGTCCATTGAAGTCAGGAGTACATTAGTTACTGTGATCACCAAAATTTCTAAATGAGTTTTACCTGTATTGAAACTTGTGTACGGCCATACAGACCCCAAATCGTAGGTTTCCCGTACAGCAATACGGGAAAACCGTATAGGCTGACACCTATGCAGTCACTGTGTGTGAAAAGTGCTGCTCATACAAACTGGGCAGAACCTAGCATGTAGAGCTGATGGGTTTTAGGGGGAAAGCTACTTCTACATTTGGAGATATCGGGTTTTAGTTTTATCAATAAGTGAAATCAATGCCATGACCAAAAAAGTTTACCAGATGAAAGATCACATTGGAAAAGATAGTGCAGTGCAAAAAAAAAATGAAAATCGGGGAAAACGTGAGATACTGTGTTCTGGCAGTCAACCCTCGAAATACAGTTACACGATGTTATAAACAATATTGGCTTGATTTGCTGTTGTCTAGTGATATTTTTTTTACAGTTAGTTCACAATGTTTATGTGCTTGCTCTCTGGCGAAATAATGTCTCTCGTTGCCAAATGATGAAGTGTCAGAATAAACAAAAAATACTAAGGGTGGTTGCTTTCTTGTGTGCTTTGTAGATCTGCTGTTTTGTTATGTGTATATGTAGGTGCGCCTTTATCTGTAAATATAGTGTCCACTGGAAACCCTGATGATCAGATCATCCTCCAGCACTTGCACAGCACCGTCTCTCTCCAAGCCTTTCCGTGCATTTTCCTAACTGCTGCGCATATTTTGCAACGTTGCAAACTGCGGGAGGAAATGGCCGCCATTTGTAATGCAGGCAGAAGGGAAGGATTGACTTCCTGTTGGGTTCCACTCGAGACAGAGCCAGCCTCTTGGAGAGCCATTCTGAGGAGGGCCAGCCTCTTGGAGAACCCTTCTGAGGAGGGCCAGCCTCTTGGAGAGCCATTCTGAGGAGGGCCAGCCTCTTGGACAGCCCTTCTGAGGAGGGGCGCAGCCCTTGGACAGCCTGCCCTTCTGAGGAGGGCCAGCCTCTTGGACAGCCCTTCTGAGGAGAGCCAGCCTCTTGGACAGCCCTTCTGAGGAGGGCCAGCCTCTTGAACAGCCCTTCTGAGGAGACATATAAGAGCGGGGGGTAATAGGTGTGTGCTACTGCGCCGTGGTCAGGGGGTCTACAGTGCCATTGTTCGGGGCCTTGCTCCATTTCCAAAACAAAGGAGTCATTGTGTTGTCGAGGGCAGTACTTAGGATGATGGAGGAAAGGGGAGAGGGGTAGGGAAAGAGGGAGTGGGGGTGGGATACACGCGCTACAAGCTAGGGTAGAGTGGGAGAGGTTTCAGGTTCAATTTGTTTTCTTTTCTTTTTTTTTTCTTTTTTTTTTCTTTTTAGCTCAGTCGAGCACAGAGCGGCATTTCGCGACTGCCGCCATGTTATAAGTTTTCCTTTGTTTGTTTAAATGATAGGACATACATCTTTTTCAAGAGAAGATATTTTGTTTGTCATCAGATGAAAGGAATAACAGAAAACATGTTAAGAGAGTACATTCGTTTTGAACAGAAACCACATATAACAGATCGCACGAATTTAGGAGAATAAAAAACACACCAGAAAAGCATAAGCAATCAGAGCAGTTACCGTTGCTTTGATGGGGGAGATATATATAATATATAATACTATATATATATATTATATATATATAATATATATAATATATATATGTGTTGTTGTGTGGTGGTGTGGTGTGTGTGTGGTGGTTTGTGTTGTGTGGTGTGTGTGTAGAGAGAGAGGAGAAGGGAGGGAGGGAGGGAGAGAGAGGAGAGAGATGCATATAGATTGTTCACATGTGTAGTGTCTATGAGCATGCAACTGGATGGTGGAGATGTTGTTTGGGGTATTATAATTATGCTCTGCATGTGATGTTATAAATGTGCTATATATGTACATGGGGTGTGCATCCTACATAAGGTGGGATGGGGAAATTGGGGGAGGGGGTTGTAGAAGAAAGGGATGAAGAGAGGTCGTGGGAAAGGAAAAGAGCTGGGAATGATTCAAACTAATCCATCAGTCATCAATCATTTTCCTTTTTCCACCCCAACCGGCATTATCACACCAATGCAACCACATTACCTCACTTATGACAATGATCATCATCCTATAGTACTGTAGATCTCACTTATGACATGATCATCATCCTTAGTACTGTGGATCTCACTTATGACAAGTCATATCCCCAAGTACTGTAGATCCACTTATGACATGACATCATCCTGTAGTACTTAATTCCACTTTTGACAATGATCATCATCCAGTAGTACTGTAGACTCACTTATGACAATGTCATCATCCTATAGTACATGTAATCTCATTATCAATGATCATCATCTATAGTAATGTAAATCTCCTTATGATATGATCACCATAATGTACTGTAGATCCAATGACAATATCATCATCTATAGTACTGCCGATCTCACTTGTGATAATGATCATCATCCTATAGTACTGTAGATCCATATGATAATGATCATCACCATCAGTCATAGATTCATTTCCTCAATCCCCCAACTGGAGCATTATACATACAAGCCATACCCCACTTATTCACTTTTTCAAATGACCATCATCCCACACTACTGTGAATCACCTCACACTATGACATAATCATCATCCATCATCATTGTTTACTCCTTTATTCCCCAACCGGCATTATACACAAATGTCACAACATATCCACTTGTACAATGATCTCATCCTGATGTACTGTTTCCCGAATGATCCATATCATCACCCAACAGATCTTCACCACCCTCCACCTCTTCCTGAACGGCATATTATACAAATCCACCAATTATTTCACTTATACATGACCACATCCTACATCATCTCACTATGACAATGATCATCATCCACCAGTCTTTGATATCTTCCTTTATTCCCCCAACTGACACTATTGTACCAATGCTACATTATTCCACCTACATGACAACGCTCCTCACCCTATAGTACTGCTGATCCCAAATGTTCATCATCCATCAGTCACTGGAAATACTGTCATCCAGTGACCACCTTCATACTGCAATATATATGGCAATGAGGAAGCTGACCATTTGGCAAAGGAAGGAGAACAGCAGCCCCAACTGGAACAGGAAGTCTCCCTTGAAAAAGTCAAAAATATTATCAAGGAGAACCAAAAACCAAAAGGGCAGATGGCCTGAGCAGCACCCCACTTCAACAAGAGGGATGCACACGACCGGAAACAGATCAGACCTTTGTGAGACTGAGGACAGGGCACTCCAGACTGAGACATCACATTTCCACTATATTCCACAATGGCAAGTCTTCAAATCATCCATGCAGTACAGCCCCAACATCTTAGCCTGCCAACACCGATGAAGAGAAAGCCAATTGACCACTGGGAAGACCTTCGCCATACAGCAGGCCTTCGCCAATACTCCAGGGTTCCTACCAAGTAAACAAGGAAGGCCATCCTACAGTACTGTTGATCTCAATAATCATCACCCATCATACTGATCCCCCCCCCCCCAATACCA
>CM031623.1:49811908-49822088 GCA_018398815.1 Conus ventricosus | reverse complement strand
TCATTGTGCGATGATACTCGGTGTTGATTCGCATTTTGTCTCACTTTCTATGTACCAGTATCATAAGGTAGTCAATCAGTACCTATTTCTACCAATGAACTAAAGAACTTTATGCTTTTTTACAGTTCAAAGGAATCGTAGCCAATTACACAAAATTCTATACAGTTTGTTTTGCGTTTTATGCCTGAGTATATATGGCAATGAGGAAGCTGACCATTTGGCAAAGGAAGGAGAACAGCAGCCCCAACTGGAACAGGAAGTCTCCTTGAAAAAGTCAAAAATATTATCAAGGAGAACCAAAAACCAAAAAGGCAGATGGCCTGAGCAGCACCCTACTTCAACAAGAGGGATGCACACTACCGGAAACAGATCAGACCTTTGTGAGACTGAGGACAGGGCACTCCAGACTGAGACATCACATGTCCACTATATTCCACAATGGCAAGTCTTCAAATCATCCATGCAGTACAGCCCCAACATCTTAGCCTGCCAACACACCGATGAAGAGAAAGCCCTATTGACCACTGGAATGACCTTCGCCATACAGCAGCCTTCGCCAATACGTCCAGGGTTCCTACCCAAGTAATCAAGGAAGACCATCCTACAGTACTGTTGATCTCTAATAATCATCACCCATCAGTAACTGACCCCCCCCCCCTCAACTACCATCGTTATACTTCTGCCACCACATCATTTTACCTGTGACAATGATCAGCTTCCCACAGTACCTTTGATCTCAGTGATGATTCCAGTAACAATGATTATCATCCTGTAGCACTGTTGTTATCAAATGACCATCACCCATCAAGGTTCCCTTTTTTTTTAGTAACAAGAACGATTATCATCTTGTAGCACTGTTGTTATCAAATGGCCATCACCCAATAACCTTTATTATCATTATTTATTTATTTATTTATTCAACACCCCCCCCCGTGTGTGTGTGTGTGTGTGTGTGTGTGTGTGTGTGTGTGTGTGTGTGTGTGTGTGTGTGTGTGTGTGTGTGTGTGTGTGTGTGTGTGTGTGTGTGCGCGCGCGCGCACGCGCTCGCGTGTGTGTGTGAGTGAGGAGGAGAAGGGGGCAAGTGAGAAGGAGGACTAGGGATGGGGGTGGGTCACACGCAATACATCAGAGACCAGAAAAGCATTCAGAGGAAGGAGCCCTCTCGAACATCCTCAATTTTGCCCCCATATCAAATCAGATCCCCCAGGCAATTCAGCCGAGCCGGACCATTTGGCTAAAAGCATGGGGACTGCTTCTTCGAGGAGACAGACTGATTTGCAGAGAGGCTGAGGGCGACTGGACGCTGGAGGTGGAGGCGTCAGAAATCCAACGGTCGGTGTACCGGCGAGACTGGCGTCACTTCCCTCGCTGTCATTCAATGTAAGAAAAACAGAAAGAGGTATACTTTAGATAAGCTAGAGAGAATTATTCAAGTCACCTGATAGAGATGAGACGACCGACTGAGGGATGGACCAGGCGATTGATTTACTCAACAAACCATCGCAGTGTTGATTGATGCAAGATTCTCCCACCCAGATTGGATTTAAGGTTTCCTGTAGATGGAAACCACCCTCTTGCCACCTGATCTGATTGAAGATTTTTTTCAAAATGCAGATTGATCCACTTTGGCGGTTTAACACTTTTATTTTACATTTCACGTTTTCTGCAGATATCCACTGTTATGAAAATTATGATACTCTCACTTTGGTTTCATAAACTATGAAGAACCGATATTTCAGATGTCTGAGAGAAGAATCTATGAGCTTCTGGTGAGAGTAATGTCTTCAAACTCAGTACCAGAATGCTACCCATTTGTGGAGGATGCTCAGTAACAGGTAAGAGTCACCATTTTCCCCCCATTTTTTAGTCTGCGTTCTATGTTCATGGAATTGTTTTTCAAACAACAGGAAAGGTGAAATCATCGTGAAATTATGCCAGTCACTATTTTAACTATGCCAAAAAGGTTTCTCCATGTGAACATGCGATACAGACTGTTGGAGTTAGAATTCCCCATGTGAACAAGCGCCGTTTGCGATAGATGATCCACAGAGTTCACACACCATAGTGTTTCAAGTGGACTGCAGGACAGAAGATAGCCCACAGTACCAGAACAGACTTCCTCAGTGGATATGTTCTCCCATGACTAAGACTGGCAGGATATTCCGCTATCGCTCAGGGACAGAATGCCCCGTTCGAGTCTGACTGGTGAAAGCTTGATGACAGGTTCCAGAGTGTTCAACAACGGGTCTTGGAATGCATACAATTTATCGCAATTAGTCGCGAATATGCAAGTACATACACAAGTAAATTTACATACATGGTGTAAATGACAGACAGGTAAACAGACAGATAGGTACAAACAGCACAGACATATGTCCACAGCTTCTTAGTGTTTCAACACCCCAAAGATGATACACGCTCAACCTTTTTCTCAGCTACTAAAAGAACAATGTCACAGCATGGCAAAATGCTTATGTCTCATTTGTGCACCAATCCAAGAGACGCCACTGGAAGATTGGTAACTCTTCAAAACCCATTCTTTATTTCGAAACTATATTTCAGCTGTAACGTACAAATGATAACAGTCACACAAACGGTTTCAAAACAATGATCCAACTGTAATGTTCAAATGATAACAGTTACAACCTTTTCTGACGTTGCCCTAAATTAGCATGCCCTGAAAAAAATTCTCCGCAGCTTGCACCAATAGAATTAAAGCATTCATCGGGGAACAGGAAGTGACGTCAATGTTTCATTCTTGCTGTGAGGGATGGTTGAGGCGGCCCATGAAGAGGTTCAGCTTGGCTTTCTTGTCACGCACAACCAACAGGAAGGGGTGGTCGGCCCTGAAGAAAGGAAGGAAAGAGAAGAGGGTAATCTCCACTTCTGTTACTGCGGCTGCTGTTGCACCTTTCTCGTCCACCTGGCAGACACAAACAAGGCAGGCTTATCAGAGAGTACTGAATGATTCCCCAGTGGCAGAGTCTGTCTGCGTTCATAGCAGGAAAGTCCGAAATGGTTGTACATGCCAAGCTGTCATTCAAAGGAATTTTATAAATGTCGGTTTCATTGGCGTAAAAATTCAGACTGTTGATCCTTTGAAGAATGTGCTGAAAAAGTAAAGTGCCACACTTCCCTGGTGGTGTGTTTAGTCAATGGTTCCAGTACATATAAATTTACCCAAGGAAGAAATCATTGCTATTTGTTTCTTTAATGTATCTGAAATGAACATATATACAGAATCTGGGTCCACCGTCTCCTTCAGAATCCTAGAACTCGGACCATCTCTTTAGGTGCCAGAAAGAATGAAATTGTACACAGTCCCCTGCCAGAGTTGAACCAGGACCTACGATGGCGTCATTTCTTAGACTTCCGGGAATAGCCGGAGGACGTCCGGAAAGACCGGAGGACACTGGGAAAGACCAGAACCAAGGGCTCTGTGGGCTGGCTCCCCACTTTGCCTTAAACATGTGGCTACTAAAACTAAAAGGAAAAGATGCTCCAGGATTCACCGAAAGGGGGAGAGAATGATGAATCCAGCGGTGCTCAACCAATCACGACTGCAAATCCCAAACGGACTATGAACATGGACCAAATGGAATATCCATGTGTCTGTGGAAAGCGTTTCGCTACCATCCGTGGCATGAAGATCACAGAACAAAGATGGGATGTGTGAAGACTCATCTGAATGAGCAGCAGCGCACTGCATCAGCAGATAAGACGTCGGAAGACCAAGGCCAGGATTTAAACCACAGTGCCAAGGACATCCACGCTGTTGGTTCGGATGAGGAATTTGCACAGGCCCTCGATGCCAGGCGCCTGAAACTCAACCTGCCACGAGCAAACGAAACTGAAGATTGGGAGAAACTGGATGCAAAAATCGTCCAAAGACTCGATGCACTGATAGGGAAAAGCACCCTGGAACACAAACTAGCCACATATGGGGACATTGTGTATGCCACATGTAGAGACGCCTATGGAGTAAAACTACCCAAAGAGAAAACACCTCCAAAGAAATCCAGACGCCAAGAAAAGATGGACAAGATCAGAGTCCAAAAGAACAACCTAAAGAAGCAAATGAAGACCGCACTGCCAGCTGAAAAACAAGGCTTGGAAACACTGTGGGAAGACCTGAAAGAAAAACACAGCGCCCTCAGCAAAGCGGAATCTGCGAGGAAGAGGAAGAGCAAAAAGAAGAAGACACAAGAGCGCTTCTTCAGAGACCCCTTCCAGTTTGCCAGAACACTGTTTGAGCAGCCAAAATCTGGGACCCTAAGTGTGGACAAAGGAGTTCTTGAGCAGCATCTGAGGAAAACATACTCCGACTCACAGAGCAAAGCACCACTCGACATTCAAGGTCTGGTGTGGCCAACCAACCCTGAGGAACAGTTCAATGGCAAGCCTCCAACGTTGGCGGAAATCAAGAAGGTGGTCGACAAAGCCAGAGCCAAATCATCACCAGGCCAAACGGAATACCTTACCAACTTTACAAGAAATGTCCCAAGGTGCTGGAGTGGCTCCACAGGCTGCTGCGATCGGCTTGGAGAAACCAGAAGATCAGCGGCCAGTGGATGACGGCAGATGGTGTGTACATCCCCAAAGAGCAAAACTCAAGTGACATCAGCCAGTTCAGGCCAATATCACTACTGAACGTCGAAGGGAAAATCTTCTTCTCTGTCATGGCAGCAAGGCTGACCAAGTACCTGATGGAAAACAAGTACTTGGATGTGTCAGTCCAGAAAGGTGGCATCCCAGGCGTGGCTGGCTGTGTAGAACACGCCACAATGATCTGGGGCGCAATCCAAAAAGCAAAAACAGAAAAGAGAGACCTGGACGTAGTGTGGCTTGATCTGGCAAACGCATATGGATCTGTGCCCCATGAGATGATACAGTTGGCTCTTGAGATGTACCATGTGCCAAAGAACATCTGCGACATGCTCAAGAAGTACTTCAATGGCTTCTCAATGCGGTTCTCTACCAAGGAGTACACAACTGATTGGATCAACTTGGAAGTGGGCATTGCAATGGGCTGTGCAATTCCCCGATACTGTTCGTGCTGGCAATGGAACTCATCTTGAAAGCAGCAACAAACAACGCGAGACAAACAGACCTTGGCGATGGATACAAGATGCCTCCTCTCAAGGCCTTTATGGATGACACTACAGTGATTTCATCCAGAGAAGACGAGACACGTCATGTGCTGGAGAGGCTGGACGACATAGTTGCCTCATCCAGAATGAAGTTCAAGCCAAAGAAATCACGGAGTCTCTCACTGAGGAAAGGAAAAGTGGCCGAATCTGTGGTCTTCAGTGTTGCCAACCAGGCCATTCCAACAGTCACAGAAGAACCAGTCAAGAGCCTTGGAAGATGGTATGATGATACGCTGAAAGACACACAAAGAGCAAAAGAAACCAAGCAGATGGCGAAGAAGGCTTGGAGACCATTGACCAGTGTGGGCTCCCTGGCAAATACAAGGTCTGGTGTCTGCAGTTCATGCTGATACCAAAGCTCCTATGGCCTCTGATGATAATACGACATCTGCACCAGCACAGTGGAGGCAATGGAAGCCAAAATCAACAAGTTCACAAGGAAATGGCTTGGTGTCCCACCCTGTCTGACTGACATCGCGCTGTACTGTCGCCAAGCAAAGCTCAAACTACCACTGAAATCCATCCTGGAGGAATACAAAGCAGGAAGATCAGACTTCAAAGCATGCTGGAGGACTCAGAGACAATGTGGTAGAAGCAATCAAGCCCCAGCTGAAGACAGGCAGAAAATGGAAAGTTCAAGAGGCGATGGATTCTGCAAAAGAAAGTCTCAGATCAGAGAAATAACAGGACACACACAGACCAACAGACAAGGACTGGGGGTGACCAAAACTGAATGGTGGTCAAAGGCCAAAGGAAAAGCCAAAAGAGACATGATGAATTCAGGAGATGAGAAAACAAGAAGACCAAAAAAGACTCCAAAAAGCAGTCCAGCAGAGCCAGCAAGGGCAATGGACAACGTGGGAGAATGCACTCCAAAGAAGTCTAACTTGGAATGACATTTGGCACATGGCCCTCTCAGGATCAGCTTCATTCTCAGATCTGCATATGACCTTCTGCCCTCAAATGCAAACTGGTGAAGTGGGGGAAAATAGACGATCCTGCATGCCCCCTTTGCCATGAAAAACAAACAGTGGAGCATATTCTAAGCTCATGTAAAGTAGCCCTGGCTCAAGGAAGGTACACATGGAGGCACAACCAAGTGCTCAAAGAAATTGTACAAGTAGTCTGGGCTAGTACCAACACCACAAAAGGGAGAATCAGGACTCCAAAAGCACCCGCAACATTCTTCACGGCAGGAGGCAGCAAATCATGGCCAAGAACAACAGTGCCACTCGAAACATGCAGGCAGAGTCTGCTGGATGGGGGAGATGACTGGGAGTGCACTGCAGACCTCCCAGAATGGAAGAGTCACCCAGAGATCATCAGCAAGAGTGGCATGAGACCAGACATAGCAGTCCACTCTAAGTCAACCAAGCAGCTGATCATGATTGAGCTCACGGTGCCATATGAGAACAGAATGGAGGCAGCTCAAATCTACAAGACTGAAAAGTATGCTGATCTGGCAAACACCTGAGGAGAGAAGGCTATCAGGTCAAAGTCCTCACTGCAGAAATTGGAGCTAGGGATTTGTAGGAACGTCTGCATACAGCCTCATGAAACAGCTCTCAGTTGCAGGGAAGGAAAAAACCAGAGCCCTGAAAGCAATGGCAGAAGCGGCAGAGAGGTGTTCAAGCTGGATCTGGTCAAGGAGGAACAAAAGTGAACTTCATAAGGCTTAATTTCCCTACAAATATCAGGTGTCCCTGTGGCTCAGTGGTTAAAGCGCGAGTCATTAAGTAGAAAATGAGCATGTCCAGAGGGTCATGGTTCGAATCCCAGCCATGGCTCGTCCCAAGATGGGGAAAAAAAGGGGCAGCAGAGGGACATCCGGACTCATGAACCGGTGTGGCCCAACCCCCCTAGAGTGTCAGGAGATAAGGGCCGAAACACTTGCTTGAAGGGGCTTCTCTTCTGAGGACTCTCTGCTGCCACGCTCTCCACGAGTTTCTTTCTACAGTATATACCAGGCTACTGCACAGGTAATACTCAGGTTTACGCTTCAACTCAAACTGACTCACGTTATGAGATATGTGCACTTCGACGAATTGAAAGTGTTAGTTCAAATCTTTGACAAGAAACTTCAAAGCTAAACTTCTGGTTTCGATGTATATTGTGTGGTGTACTTTTAAATGATTGCCAGTTTTATTATCTGATTTACAAAGATGCCCTTTTGATGTTTCTAAAGCAAACCAAATACGAGTTGCATGATTATGTGAATAATTTTTATCGCCCAGAGCATCTTAAGTTTGACGAATTTTTGACAGATTCTACTGTACTCGTACTGGTGCGTACTGGTGAATAAAGTAGTAATGCTAAATGTAGACTTTTGAAGTCACTTCAGGTGTTTTCGTACGATATAACGTGCCTAATTTGGTCAACTTATTTTTCAAAGAGATGAATGACAAACTGTGCTTTATTTCTGCTATAGACAAGCAAGAATTGTTGAATGGTGTGAGTTAATGAGTTTGTCTTTTGTTCAAATGAAACATTACCTCAAAATCGTCAAAATGGACAGTCAATTTACGAGCATTCATTACCGTTGAATAATGCAGATTCTATTACAAAAATCGCTGGAATACATTTTTCTCTCCAATTCTACCAGTCATAGAATGAAAGATATAGTCTAACCTCTGATAACAAGCAAGGACAAGGGTACCCTCAGATTTCATTTCTAACACATGAATACGGTTACGCCGTTAACTGAATATTCAGCTATCTGTGGGTGAGACTTTCTCAGTACGTTGTCCTTTGCATTGTGTCTTCGTTCTCCATCTGAAGCGAATACGACTGGCTGGCCAACCTGTTGTTTCAGTCTTGCTATGAGGGATGGCTGAGGCGGCCCACGAAAAGGGTCAGTCTAGCTTTGTTGTCACGCAGGATCAGCAGGAAGGACTGGTTGGCGTTAAAGCCAGGGGGGAGGACAGTCCAGAATGATACGCACTGCCGTCACTGCAGCAGCTGTCGGACTCTTCTCATTCACCTAACAAACACACGCATACACACAGGTAGCTGTTCAAGCAGCTAACGATGCAAGCTGCAACCTTCATCATAGACAGAAGCAGGCAGCCCTTGGAGCCATACAGGAAGATAACAATGCTCTGACGGTCCTTCTCTGGGTAGATCCACAAAACGCTATAGACCCGACATTAATAACCTAATTGAAAACGCATCAGCAGACTGGAAATGATTCTGTGAATACACTGTGTAACTGCCGCCCTCCGGAGGGAGAGCTCACTAACGCCAGCTTCGCAACTAACCAATTATTGTCATTAGTAGGGGGCTTAGCAGGTGGTGTTCAGCGTATCACAGTATGTTACATAAGAAAAGGAACCACTGAAGCCACCAAAGTGTCTCGGCAGCAGTGCAGTGTCTCTTCCTCAGAAATGGCTGAACACGCTGTGCTGTCTTTCAAAGGAACTGTGTAAATATCAGTTTTGTTTGTGTAAATCCAGGCTGTTGATCCTTTGGAAAATGCAAATGCCATTCACATTTCCCTGTTGGTGTTTTTCATTCAATGATTCAAGTAGATAAAAAAGGAATTGACCCAGGGAACAAATTCTTGTTACTTGTTCGTTCACGAATCTGAAAGGAACATTTACACAGGACCTGGGTCTACTGTCTCCTTCAAAGAACTAGTACACTGGCCACCACTTCAGTTGCTGGGAGGAATGTGATAAAAGGCCCCCTGCCAGACTTAACCTATACGCCTGTGATGACGTCATTTGAAAGACTGATGAGGTAGATACCAGGTCACTGTTCAATGAAGGCTCAAAAAGATTCTTGTGTTAGCACAAATTGTCTCAAGTTATGAGATGATGATTGCATTTCGTCAAAGCAAAAGCGGTTGTTCAAATCTTTGAGCAGAGCCTTTAGCTTGGTTTCAATTTAAAACTATGTGATATAGATTCGAAATAATTGCCTTGCTTATGATCTAGTGCAGAAATATTCTTCTTAATGATATCTAATGCAGACCAGAGATTTACTCCTTGGGTTCCTTGATTATGAACATCGTACATATTTCTTAATTGTGCACAGCGTCTTAATATCGACGAATTGTGGAACATACCAATTTAATGATACTGGTAAAGCTGCTATTTCAAATAAGTAGGTCATTATGCAAACAGTAAGGTGAAAATGACCTTTCTTAAGTCGCTATAGGAGTTTATGTATACTATAGTGTTCGTAATTCATCGCCACCTCAATCAGTTGATTTATTATTTTCCAAAGGGCAGAGCTAAAAAAAACATGTGCTTTGTTTTCTACTATGGATGAGAAACAGTTGAATAATGCTGTAAATTTGGTGAAACTTCCTTCAGTTGAAATGAAAAATTACCTTGAAATCGTCAAAAAAGATATTCATTACAATTTACTAGCATTCTTTATGGCTGAATCAAGCTGACTCCTTTTGTCAAGAATAGCTGGAATACACATATTTCATCTGACGTCATAAACACGGATAAGTGTATCCCCTCATATTTCAGTTCTAACACATGGATAGGGATACATCCTTATCTGGGTATTCAGCCGTTTTGGGGCGATACGTTTTCAGTGTGTTGTCTTTTGCACTGTCTCCTTATTCTCCAATTGAAGCACATATGACAGGCTGGCCAATCTGGCTTAGCAGGTGGTGTCCTGCATATGAAGGATCAAAAGAGGAACTGAAGTGTCTGGGCAACAGTGCAGTGTCTCCTCCGGTGGGTTGCCTCTTGACAACTTGGCATTCACTTCTCCCAGTGGATTGCCGGTACTGGGGCTGTGGCGGGCCAGGCAGGGCTGTGGCTGTGAACAGGTGGTTGGAGTCAGTGGCACAGGTGTGCTGCCACTGAGGTGGCACAGAAGATAAGACAGCAAAAAAAAGCGTGTAACAGCATTTAACACATCCTGGTGAATACAGGTGTGTAACTGCTTTGAACAGGATCTGGTGAATAAAAGTGCGTAATTGTTTTGAACAGGATCCCGTGAATAAAAGTGTATTACTGCCTCAAACAGGATCCCGTGAATAAAAGTGTGAAACAGCTTTGAACTGGATC
>CM031623.1:49785285-49807785 GCA_018398815.1 Conus ventricosus | reverse complement strand
ATTTAGCCCAGAAAACAGTAAACCACCCTCGCCCGTCATTTGTCCGTTTTTTCTGTTGGCGAGACCAAGAAGACTGTCGAAGCAAATCTATCAACCTCTATTGGGAATTCGGATTTCATCGGACCTTATGATCACCAGATTGCAGGTGGTGAAAGATTGAAAAGGAACTGCAGGGAGGAGAGCAAACGTCTGGAAGGAACGTATCTGATCTATGCAGCACAAGGAACCGGCAACACCAAGGTTCAGAACAGCAGTTTCACATGACCCCACAAAACCATGTCATTATGAAGAGTCAAAGATGTCACAAAACTGGGGTCTCATGACAAATGAATCCACATTCGCAGGAGAACTTATCTCAAGGTCCAGACCAAACTCTCCTGCATTGGAAATAATTGCCTGCTTTGACAGCAAAACATGGGAGCTTTTTCCCTCTTGCAGAGGCGTGAAAATACAGTCTTCAAAGGTCAGGCAGGAGGAACCTCTCTTCAGCAGAAGGAGAAATCATGAGCACGCAAATTACTTTACATTTCAGTCTACTTTCTAGCTAACCATCACGGATGATTTGCAAAACAGTTTCGTATAGGTGGACATAAGTACCATCAGTGTTGAATTTTGCAACCCAGCACAACAAAACGAAGCATTAAAACGCGATGTCGGAAGAAACAACCTTTGCTGCAGAATTGGGACTCTAACACAGCAAAGATTCCCTGTACAAGCACACATCAAATAGAACAAAAACCCAAATCATTTTGCAGAAAGAAGAGGCCACAATGCCACAACTGAAGCTTCAGAGAAAACAAAGAGAAATCTCAATGCGGCAATTGCACCTTCAACTCAACAGGAAGTTGGGCAGACTGGTGTTAGATTGTGGTCCCTAAACACAACTTCAGCAAGATGCTGCAGTGCTGCAAGGACAATCCCGCCCCATACAACAAAGAAATTACCATGTGCAGCAAGGAAAACTCCAACACTGCAAAGAGAAACACTTAATGCAGCAATGAGAAGTTTCAATGAACAAAGATGAAAATATAGTAAGCAAACTCAAGCTCCGACACAACCAGCCAACAATTCACTCAACGTCAACCAAAATGTCGAAAAAAAGTGGTTGACCGATTGCTGTTAGACTGTGTCCCTACAACACAATGAAAACTACCACAGATTTCCGAACCGTCTGTTGACTGTAGTAGGGACAGACCCACTCCAGAATTTCCACCTCTAACGATCATAAGCAAATTTAGCGAAACTACAGCCAAAGTGCGAACAAGTGACTTGTACAATGAGATCAAGCCACATCACTCTGGAGGGAGCATGCAGTAGCACACTCCAGTTACCATGGAATGGAAGGTTGGGAGGAGCCAGTGGCCCGGTATAGCCCCCTTTCCCTTCCCTAGTCACCCCAGATTACTCCCAGATCATCAGCAGTCAGATCAGCCCAAGCAGCTGACTGGATCCCTGGACCACTATAGATGAAAAGGACGGACCAGTCTCCAGACACGAGAACAGCATGAAGGAAGTGGCGAGATCCGAATTCAACAGGGAACCCATGAAACAGTGATCAACAGAACTGCTCATTGAGTCTTGAAATCTCTAACCATTGGTATGTGAACGACGGGAGAGGGCAAAATCCAGACAGTCATCGTCACTGCATGTTTCTCAGTGTGAGAGTGGGATCTTCCAAAACTGACATGGGTCAACAAATCCACAAAACTAGGGACTCGCCCTGCCCGTATTTTGGACCCAGGAGTGATTCATATTACTCACAGCATTGCAACAAAATATGCCACACTATAACATTTACTAACATATGAATTGAAGAGGCGAGAACATTTACCCAACCGGATGTTAGACATATCTGCAAAACTATGACATTTTTTCTTTACTGAAACATTTTCGATAACATTCTTCCAGCTATTCTTTTCCCTCTTTTGATTGTGTGGCTATCACCTTGTATAAAAGTATCAGATAGTTAAACAGCTCGCTGTCAGGTGTGTTACAAAAGTTGGTAAAAAAAGCTTTATGCAATACATGTACAATGTAGGGTAAGCGGACACTGTATAGTTCTTAAAGAGTTTTCAAATAGTTAGAGGGATTAGAAAACTGATTGTTTGTTTATAGGCAATTACATCCCACCTCACAGAGGCATTTATTATTGAAGAACAGGATTTACAATGGTGTTTAATTTATTAGGCATTGCATTCTTGCTATGTATAAACAGTACGGTGAGTTACATGTTTGTATTATGGGTGATTTAAATTCAAGAACTGGATTGCTAACGCCAATACGTTTTTATTCTGATTATCCTTGTTCGAAGATGTCGATATGATGTAGAATTACAATGCGCCAGGAAATTCAAAAGACAGAGTTAATAATAATTTTGGTAGCTACCTAATTAAGCTTGAAGGTGAGAGTTTTCCTTGATAATTTTAAATGGTTGGGTACGGTGATCAGAGGATTGTGTTCCCATATATAACCTTAAATGGCTCAAGCGTACTTAATTATTTTGCTGATGTTTTCACTATTTTTAAACAAGCTTTAAAGTGCAAGCTTTATCTAGAAGAGAACTCAAAACACACGCCAATAGAACTGACTTACATGTCCTAATTGTTACACATGGATAATGCTACGAACTATAAGAAACAAGTTATTGATAAAGTATGTATGGGATCAAGAGAAATTAAATGAATATATGGAAAGCAAAGATCAAACGAATACTAAAGTGTTTTTAGCTAGCAATAGACGTTATTGGTGTTGATTTAAGGAGCTCTTACAAAGTTTAATGAGGGCTTTGCGTTAGTGGAGGAACGCATTAAATTGATCCCTCAAAAAGGCGCCCTAGTTTGATAAAGCATGCAGAGAAAGAAAACAGGTTGATGTAAGACAGTCTTTGGGAAACATCAAAAGTGAGACACACACCCCCCCAACATCCATGCTGAAGACCTTCAGAAACTAGAAGAAGATTATAATTTGATCCCTCAAAAATGAGCCGTAGTTTGCTAAAGAATGCAGAGAACAAGGTTGCAGTGTTAAGGCAGTCTTTGGGAAACATCCCCAAAGATGCACAAACCTAAAATGTGAAGAAAACTCAAGACCTAATAAACTGAGAAATTTTAGGGAATATATGATAAAATACGTCTTAAAAGAAAAGAATAAGAACATAATAGACATACATTAGAATCACTTGAGAAACAATGCACCATGATCCTAAACTGTTTCTGGGGTACACCAAAAAAGAGGGTTAACAACAAAACATTCTAAGATTGATCGCTTCCTCTAAGGAATGGTATAACCATTTTCAGTGGGACTGTACTGGTGACTGTGGGGAAACACGAATTACTGAAAACAAGTATAGGCGACACTTTTGTAGATAATTATATACAACGACGATATAGATTGCTCTTCTTTATGATGTGAATAACGGAACTAGAAAGTTTAAAGAAGTATCAAAGCTTGAGAAATGATAATGCATCGCTGGCCAGACGGCTTTTATTCGGAATTTACAAGCATTTTGTCCATTAGTTGTTGTTTGTTTGACGAAGTTTAAAAAAAAAACTGTTCAATTTAGCGGCATTTCCATAGTGATCTGAAATCTATCCTTCATCCCTTCTAAAAAATGGTGATCCCAATTCCCCAAACAATTATCGAGTATTTTTTATTGTACATTAACCAGGCAACTAGATACCTTCATTTGATAAACGATGACTAAATCGGAGGAATATAATAATTTTTCTCAATGTGGAATTCCAACAGGCTTTAGCAGAACAAAATAGAACAGTTGATTCATTATTCACATTACTAGCAAATTGATACAAAACAACTTTCTTCTAACCAGAAAGTCTTGTAGCATTAATGACTTTTAAGAAGGCTTTTGACCTTGTACACAGAAGACAGGCTTTTGACCTTTGTTAAATCGGTATATCTTGGATAATATTCATAACTATGGAATTCAAGGGAACACGTACATATTCTATTGAAGTAGATACAAAGTTGTAATAGTAGGTTTCGAGTTAATAATGAAAGTGACAGATGTGGTCATGTGTTCATTTATATACTGTGTATATATGTGCATGCCTTATATTTATATATATAAGAACAGAAGAAGAAGAAAAAAGAAAATGCAAAGAATACGAGATGTGATTGTTGAGCGGGATTGATCTGATTGGACCAAGGAGGTGTCGTTGACATTGAAAGTATAGTTATAATATGTAATTATGCCAGAGTATAGACAATTAAGGGAAATAGAGGAATAAATGTAATTATAATCCTGAAAATAGATATGAAATTAAGTAAATGCTTGACCAAGTAATAGGAGCATGGGGGAGGGGGGTCATGGAGGAAGCAACTGTAAGGTCAACATGCCAAATCACCCATGAAGTCGCCGTGACCATACTGCACCACAACACAGGTCCGTCTAGAGAGCTTCGCCGTTCTTCTTTCTCTCTCGACTCTTGTTAGAGAGGGGGAGGGTGGGGAGAGGGGGAGGGCACTGGATGTGGCGTCGGACGGGGCGACGGGGGATGGGATATGGAGGACTGGATCATCTATAAGAACATGGTGCCCTTAGGATCATATTATAAGAGATGGTTGTGAAAGTTTTGATTATTGATAGCTATTATATGAATTTTTATATTTTTCCGAAGGTAGGCTTTGAATTATAAATTTTTTTTAATTCTAGGGATCGACATTAGAGATCTCTGGTAACAGGCAATTTTAGGGCACATGTGTACGGAGTCATGTGTAAACAAGGACCACGGGACAGGATACGACAGGGCCACAGGCTGAAAAAGAAAATTGGGAAGGGGAGAAAAATACAATTTAAAGTGAAAATAAATTGAAGGAAAAGTACTAACCTGTTACATGGAAACGCGGCATTGGCTGGTAGTAATTTCTCCATCTGGGCTGCTAAATCAACGAATAATAAACAACACAAGTCCACACCACACGAACACGACCACAGAAGTACACAACTGAGTGTCAAAGGTTAGCATGGTAGTCATTGTTATAGATACCATGATTCGGGTTTTCCCTTCTTTGCAACGGTAACAGGGCGATACGCTAAAATTAGGGCGCTGCGTAAACAACAAGTAAATAACAGAATGCTTAAATAGTAATGGCTTTCGAGAGAAAATTACTCGATGCAGGTGGCAGAAAAGGTCCACTGTATTGTTTATATGTAAACGAAAATACGATGTGGGAATTGAAATAAGAAATATGTGTTTTAGCAGGCTAGTATCTACAAGCATTCATATCATGAATTTTAAAATAATAATGTGTATGTATTTATTATGTTCATAAGGAAGAAATACCTAAGAAGATTTATGTTTAATTAGATTACGAATTCTTATGCATATGTACATACTGTTCATGGAAGATGAAGAATGTTTTGTTGACGTCATGGTAAATTTTGTTCTAACATACATAAACTTGCTTTCTTTCGTGTTGCGCTTATCTTGTGAATAGGCTGATTGGCCCTTCCCAAAACGTCTCTCTCTTTCTCTCTCTCTCTCTCCACTCTCTCTCTCTCTCTTCTCTCTCTCTCTCTCACTTCACTCTCTCTCTCTCCTCTCTCTCCGCTCTTCTCTCTCTCTCTCTCTCTCTCTCTCTCGCTTTCCTCTTTGCGATCAGTTGTTATGTTAGTTGCAACGAGGGAGCAACTGAATCACCATTAAATGACAAGAGAACTCAGTTCCTGTAACTAATGATTAGTCATGGGTGTTTCAGGCGTTGTGGTTGCTTCTCTTTTTTGTAGTATGAATCTAGATTTTTTCTCTGCTGTCTCTCTTGATTAGTCACAGTCTATAAGCTGTCTTTTTTTAATTTCAAGGCATACAAGACATATCCTGAAGTGGAGTTGTGGCGCCTGCTGAAATGATGTGTGAAGTGGGTGCCAGTAGTACTTCTGGATGTTGTGACCTATGTAAACTAGAAGCGTTGTTTGATGGAGTTGCGTGTTTTCCTACGTACTGGTCCTTTTTTGCATTTCGGTGTGCAGAGACTAGAGGTTACACCGTTCCCCCCCCGTGCTTGTGCGCACGGTCTTCTCGTGGTCGGAATGGGTAAATGTCTCGCCAATAACGCCCGGGTGAACGACGTGCGTCCGCCTTATTCTGTCTACAGCTGTCACATCGTTTTTGGTACATTGGTGGCTTCCACAAGATTGCAGTGCGATGGCTCTTGTGGAGGGAAGTCAAAGAAAAAACACATAAATATCTTTCATAGACTATTGAATTCCTTTCCTACTAATGGTGGGCCTGATCTGGCATGGCTTTGACTGGATCCCGTTTGCTTTTGTTGTGGCTCGTGTATGGCAGTCATACAGTTTGAATGATGTATGGTGCTGCATGCGTATGGAATACATGTGTTTGCATGCGTGCCTATTTTTTTGGTTGCCATGGTCTCTCCCATGTGAGAGTTAAAAGGATCTTAGCCATACGGATAAACTGTTGTCAATGGTAGGTTTGTTTTGTTTTTTGTGGGCGAAATAATAATAATATCGAATAATAAATAATAATGAATACTCTATATATGCGTATTCTCAGGTAGACACCCAAGCTCTAACGCGCTTTACAATCCTACACTCGTTTACACAACGGGTGCCTACCAGGGGTAGTGCCGACTGAAGAGCTGCCAGTGGTTAATTCAGTCGTTTTTCCCGTGTCATCCAGTCAGTATCGTTCAATATCGATCACTCTCTTTTCCTTACTTTTTCATTCTTTCTTTTCTCAAGTGAGTGATGCATGCTATATATGTGTAACGTTGTCATCTATACAACGGCCCAAAAACTGGCCTACTTCCGAACAGTTGGATGGGATTTTACGTTGCGGGTGTGCAAGATGTTATGTCGTGCATTCACAACTCGGAAACCTCGGTTTATGTCTATTCGATGGATATGCTTTTGGGAACAATGGAGTCAAAACCAAACGTTTAACTCCGAGTGCAAAAAGCCCCCGTATGAAACGCCCGGCGGAGATTCGAGCCCGCAACCCAGGATCACAAGATTACGAGTCGGGCTACCAACCTGAGCTATCCCGGCTTTCCCCGGCTATCCCGGCACTAAGTCATTGAGATTTATATGATGTCCAGTGGCGTTTCGAAACACTAATTTTGGTGCCAAAACCGGATATAAAATGCTTCTATGTGTGTGTAGCTGAGTGTTTGTTTTAAATTTGTGGAGATATCTGTTTTAGTTGTTTTTGTTGTGACGTTGCCCATTTTCGGTTTTTGGTGTTGAGCCGTGAATTAATCTTGACGGTTTCTAGTGCACTATCAGTTCTACACTGCTGTGATTGTTTACGAAAAGTAAATATGGTTGTTCAGTCTTGGTGGAATAAACGTCATTATAGATCCCATTCCAAACTTGGGGAAATAAAGCGAATGAGGGCGAAGTTGATCTTGAATCGCTGATACAAAGAAAGCTAATCAGCCTTACATCTTGTCTCTTAACGAAGATGGTGAAGGCAAGATCGATATTCAACCCCATCTTAAGGTGTACACAGATGAATCGGATTGAAAAGTAACATAAGAGGCCGGATCAGAGTATTTGTTATTCCATCGATGAAAGTAGAAAAAAAGCATATTTTCATTGGAAATTAGCGTCCATATTCGTAGCTGTAAGCATAAGCCATACTGATGGCGTTGACATCTTCTAATGGATTGTACCACAGTCAATTTTTTCAAGTGGTTCTTTGTTGGTGATTCGCGGTCCGTGTTACAATCGATTAATTTTTTTTTTAAATTCAAATTCAGATAATATGCGTTTTGAAAACAAAAAAAAATCAACATTTAATCCTCGTTCTTGATATGTAACGGACAGATATACTTTTTTGGGTTCCTTCACACTGTGGAATTTTCGGGCAATGAACTTGCCTGACTGATTGTGCGAAAAAAAACGCGTGAAAATGGAAGGAGGGTACAAACTCTTTCCATACCGTTAACCTTTTGAAAGAGAGTCTACAAATTTTCAAACAAACAGCTTGGGGATATTTTTGAAATGGTGCTGAACAAAGCTGTTACTCATGTTTCTGCACAAATAGATATCCTCTTTTTTGTATTGAGCATTTCAAAAAAAGCAACAAATTTCTGCACATTTATGATTTGCATCAATACAGAAAACTTCGTTTCTATCTTTCATTCGATTTGAAACTGGATGCCTTTTAGAACCCCCAAAATATAGTCTGCAACAAACTGCATAATGCGGGGAACCAAATTGTAAAGAGATACTGTTTTTGTTTCGAATGTGTGCTCTCAAGGCATTTATGTTGCACCCATAATTTATCATGCATGTCTGTGAATGTTATTTTTTACTGATATTGATTTTGCTTTAAAGTTACTTTTTGCTTGATTTGTAGTCCAAATCACTTATTTTCTTTAATCTGTATTGATAGTTGTGTGTTGGTTTGTTGTTTATTCGTTTGTCTGTCTAATTGTTTACTGATGTGTATGTACACTCACCCTCCGCTCACTCCCCTAACCCCACCCGTACCTACACACCACACACACACAAAACAACACAACCTCACACCACACACACAACACACACCAACTCACACACAACACACACACACACACTTAAACACACACACACACACACAAGACGCGCGCGCAACATGAACAAACTCTATATTATCTCTCTATTTGCCTGTCTATCTCTCTTTTTGTCTAATATACACATAGTTTGTTGAAAGACGTAAAAAATTATAAAGTACTACTATACTCTGACGGTTTACTTTCACCTCAGTAATTAGGGATTTGTGGCTTTGGATCGGACTGTGGATCTTTAAATGTGTCTGATTATATTGATGGTCTGCATAAATTGGTGCAGGGTGCAAGAAGCTGGGATGTTTCGTTGCAGTAAATTAATTAGATGAACTTTGTTCCAGTGCAGCTTATTTAATCGGTGTGGAATTACATGATCCATTTCACACAGCTTTTTGAACAAGCAAAAACAGAAAGGGTCTGGCTGGTCTAGGAAGGATGTGGAAGTCGTGAATATTATACTTAAACACAATCGATTTCAATCCCATTGTAAGGATAACTTTACCTTTTCTTTACCAACGAGCTCCTAGTTAAAAATAGGGCAGTTTTCAAAACGAAGTGACTGGGGGTAAGAAGTGATGCACTTTTAGAAACTGAGGGGTTAGTTACCGCCAGGGGTCATAGACAAACCAAAGTACAGGACAAGACACAATGTGTCTCTCTTTTCTATTTTTTTAAAGAGCAGTTTTAAATATATATTATTTTAGGCATTTTAAAATTTACTGATCTATATATATATATATATATATATATATATATATAGATACTATATATATATTTATTAGAATATATATATATATATATAAAATCAGAGGTGAGTTAAAAAAGCAACTCGGAACTTTTAAAAAGTGCTCGACCTTGTAGGGGAGAGCGACATACCAGTTTATATAGTAAAATGGAAGAAATTAAATTATTTTATATTCTTCATTTTACTATTTTAAATGAGTATGTTCTAGATATATATTATATAATATCATTATATTTTAATTATATATATATATATATATTTATATGAAATGATGACGAGAAATGTTTTGTGTGATGTGCTTCTGGCAAAGCTGCATACTGTGTAAAAAGAACGCAGGAGAGAATAACAAAACCAATCAACCTTTTATGAACTAACTAAACTTTAAGGCGGATTACATTTACGGAATTGTCTTGACAAAAGTGATCAGTTTGAAAAAACAAAATCAGACCATTAACTGTATACGTATCTGATTCGGTCTGAAGAAAAGGGCCTTCTTCTGCTGAGAATTTCCACAGAACTTCCCAACAGGCGAATAGGCAAAATCATGTGGACTTCACTCTTTGTAAGAGATTGGAACCAAACACGTCATTATACATTAAGACGGACTATGAGATAGAGTCTTGAAACATACTACCAAAGATTAGGAAAAAAACAAGAATTTGCAAAAGATGTTTGGTAAGGTTACCATACGATAGAAGAAGCATAATTAACACAGGCTCTGTTCGATACAAAACAAGAACTTTAAACTCCAAAGCTAGGAGCAAAGTTTCTTTACAAACGGGAAACAACACTATGAAGAGTCCATAGGAGTTTATGCTGGTTCGGAATCTAATACAAATCCTATGTCAAGGTTGAGTCCCAAACAAGGACTCCCTAAAAGTTTTAATTAATATCTATCCGCGTCTGTTTTATGCTTTATTATTGGTAGGTCAGACTGAAGCCCATATCAAAACCTGAATTTTATAAGAGGTTCCAGATTACAGCAAACCTTTTTTTTGAAAGTATGAGAATAGGCGTAGTGAATCTTTTCTTATCAACTCAATTTCTCTGAATTCATTATGACACCAGAAAAAGAAGAAAGTATGGAGTTCAATCACAATTGTTTGTTTGTGGTGATGTTATTTTGCAAACAGAAGGCAATTTAAAAGTTCGGATTATCAACATTAGTGGACAAGACTGTGGAAGCTGCACACCAGTAAGTGTAAATTAAACAACTGTTGTTTTTGTTTACGAGGAACTGGAAGTTACAACTTTTTTATTGCCATTAACTTCGTGATTACATAGGGTAAGTCTTATTCTGCAATCAATACTGTGGGATTTTAATAGTGGTCTAATGTTTTGCCAGTTTCGGGGGGGGGAAAAAAATTCTTCATTGCATTTTGGGCTTTTTTGATTCAATCAGCATATGGCATCATCACTTTGAGTCATCTCACGTTCCATTAACCAGTTGTCATTGAAGGGGAAAGCGGAAAAAGTGTCTACATTGCAGGGTTCAGGTGTTGATCTTATGAGTGCAATTAGTCTTAAATATGAACAGTTCGGGAAAAAGGTTTGATGAAGATGAATTAACATTTTCCCTACAACAAAAAAACCATCAACTTTACTCCAACATTTCAACCTCACCACCCCACTAATCACAATAATCAACTTAACATAATTGGCACGTTTCCAAGCCCAATTTAAAGATTTCCACAAATGCGACCCATGCCCACCATAACTTACCCCACCCCCTCCCCTGGCCCACCACATCCCCCACGACCCCCCCTCCCACGTCACTCTGCCCACCTCCCCCACTCGCTCTGTCATGACGTGTTTGGAATTATAGAAAGACTGCATGTAACATTACCCGTCGCATCCAGCACATAAGCAGCAATGGGATTGATTGGGTGCCTTCTTAAACGGTAAAGGGAGTAGACATTGACTGTTGTCTGATTGCCAAAGCTCAACTGATTGCATATGGATGGTTGGTGGACCAATGAGTATGGATCATACATATGTAAAGTTTAGATCTAGTAGCAAAGTGAGGCGATGCAGGCGAGAATCTAAACAACACTTTAAATGTAAGTAATAGCGCACGCATAAAAGTGGACAGGGAACGAGCAATCGTTTTATCTTGACCTTCAGCCGCATAATGGGCGTTGAATGGGAATTCAACGCCCATCTTGAACTTGGAGTGGATGAATATAAGACGAGGTTGACAGATGGAGGTGCAGGAAAGACTGACGCAGCTACTCCGGAAAGGTGGAACCTTATAGTTTTGTTCATGGATGGAAAAATACGATATTTTTCATGCACTACGCGATGTTTTGTAGAACGAAACCTCACGTTGCGCGCCGACCAACACACACACACACCACAACACACACACACACACAACCACAAACACACAAAACACCAAACACATAAAGTACACACAACACACACCACCAACAACTCCACACCACACAACACACAACAAAACCTCACCTCACACACACCACACAAACACACCACACACCACACACAACACACACACACACACAACACACAACCACCCCCACAACAAGTGCAGAATTAACCACACACAACACACACAGAGAAAGTATACCCTGCCGCCATCGTACTGGCGCATTGTAATTGCAATTCATCTGTGCTGGCGCTAATCCCATTCTTATCAGGCGTAATACAGCGGTCGAACAGCTCAATTGTCAGTTCGTTTGAGGTACATTGTACTGACCATACACAAAAGAGAAAACGGAAGCAAATGCGCTGTGAACAGAACTAGACCACCAGATTTGTGACAAAGCATGTGGGAACGTATCCGTGTGTGGGAGCCCACCGTATGCGTGAGCTCATCGTGGTATATCTATATATTGTGTGTGTTCCGTGGTGTGTGTGTGTGATGTGTGTGTGTGTGTGTGTGTTGTGTGTGTGTGTGTGTGTGTGACTGAGTGCGTGGTGTGTATATTGGGGGGGAGAGCGAGAGAGGAGAGAGAGAGAGAGAGAGAGAGAGAGATAGAGAGATGAGAGAGACGATGAAGAGAGAGAGAGAGAGAGAGAGAGAGAGACCGAACAAAATTTTATTTTCAACAGGGTAATGAGCTAAGCAAATTGGTATGCTTTTTTCCCACCGCCCTGGGGGGAAAAAGAGAAGAAAAAAAAACGCACATGGACAAAACAAGTCAATATTAGCAGCAAAGAGAGAAACATTAGTAACTTGCAAAGATAGAAGTACTGGACTAATCGTACAAAGCACCCGACAAAATCATTAAAGCATTCATATGCGGTGCGTGTGCGGGAGCACAACACACACACACAACACACAAACACACACACACACCCACACTACACACACACACAACACACACGGCGCGCGCGCGCGCTGCCGCCATGAAGAAATTGATTATGAACAAACACAAAACAACAACAACAACAAAAACCAACAAGCATCAAAAACTGTGCAGTACTGTTTAAAATAACAATAGACACAAAGTCTGTTATATTTTTCTATCGCATTATATTGCATGAAGAGGAAGATCATGATATCTACAATTGTAAGTGTACTTAAAAAAGTTTTTGTAAGCTGAAGGAAAAAAATGCTTTGTAAGTGATTTAAACGACTAATGCTATTTTTAATTTTTATGTAAATTGGTAATGGGTTCAGAGGGACCTCAGAATAGGCGAGCTTGTTTTTAACGATCAATTCTTCATTACAATGTTTTTGTGTCTTTTTATGATTTCGCGGAAAATCGTATGTGGTTAGTGTACCAGGCGCAATCCGTACATTATTCAATCATCACAACGGTTTTGTTCAACTGTATGTATACGATAATGGAAAGATCTTCAGTCGTCAACTTCGTAGTTTTTTAAAAGTACCAACTACAGTAGAGGTTTATAGCTCTGTTAGATATATCAATGTGCTTTCACTGCATTGATCACAGAGCGTTGCGCAAATCCATGGATGATGAAATAATGCAATGAAAGAATATCTTTCGAGCCTGTAACATCGAGGAAAATCTTATTTTGAAAGTTGAAATACCTTTGGGACACGTTTGCATAAACACTTGACTATGGGGAGACCAGGAAAGCTTATTGTCGATATAACACCAAGAATTTGTGCGTATCATTCATGAAGAAGTTACTACCTAATGTGTAAAGAAGGCAGACTGTAGGTTTTTTTTTGCTGTTTTTGTGCGAAGTTATTATCATGTATGTAGTTCTTTGGTCGTTCAATTGACATTTGTTAGCTGTAACCAATATTAAGTTATAAACATTTTTCAGCAGGTCGTGGATAATTGCCTTCAAATTAGAATGGCTCGAATAAATAGAGTTATCATCTGCAAACAGTTACATAGCCATCCTGTAACGTATACGGGAAGACCATTAATATAGAGAGAAAAACGTAAAGGACCAAGAAGATCCTTTGAGAACACAAATTTTTTTGTGTTGCAGAAATTGGGTTGTTGGTTATCCAGCAACTTTGTGATGACAGTTAGAAAAACAATGATATAAGAAAAGAAAAGAGTTGGTCGGAAAGTCTATATAAGGCTAGTTACGTAACAGCAAATGATGGTCAGTGACGTCGAAAGCTTTTGCAAAGTCAACGAACAATACTCCAAGAGGTTAGTTAGGAATACAGTGTGGCATGAATGGCTTTCTCTAAATTCTGATTGATTGGGATGAGGGCAAAGTGTTCTCCAAAACTTGTGACGTTAGTGTTTTATAGATATTGGTTTTTTTCAAAAGGTTTCGAAGGATGACAATATTGTAACTAGGTCATGCAATTTGATGGGTTAGTTTTATCTCAGATTTCTAGACAGGAACAATTTTGGCTTGTTAAGAACATAAGGAACCGCTTTGTCAATGCAGAGATTATAAAATAAGTTAAGAGTGTCTGCTGATTGGAGCACATGATTTAAGAATATACCATCTTTATCATATATCCACGTGTGTGTTGACTTGACCAGGTTGTACGTTGAACATAACGTCAAACACCGTAATAGGAGGAACGAAGGTCGAGGTTATTATTTTTATGACTACAAAATTTTTAAGTAACTCAAGTTCTTTAACAGAGGACCTATATTTGTTATGGTTGAGGACGATATATTAGAAATAGAACAAATTGTGCATTTAAAATATAGTTGAAAGTCATTAATAGAGGCTGGAACATTTATAGACTTTCTTTCTTGTGTGAATATTAATAGCTTCCAAACGATTTAGAATTATTTTAGAATTTCAATGCAAGAATCGGAAGGTAGTTGTTGTGTTTTTTGGTTTTGTTTTTTGTTGTTGTTTTTTGTGTTGTTGTTGTTGTTTTTTTGCTGTCTGAAGTATCATGCCGTAACTTTAATTCGGAGTTTTTGAAAATCTAATCTTGAACTTGTTTTGCTTTGTACAGCATGTCTTTTCTACATCGATCCTGATGAATTCAGTCAACGAAAGAGCTTGGGGGATGGTTTTATCTTTCAGTTATAAAGGGAGCATGTTTGTATGGATGTAAGATAAATGATTGTGTCAGAATTACAATTACTTATTAGATAATGACGGAGACATGTTTGATACCGATGAATGGGACCGAGCCAGAACCAGAAATGCGTCTTTATCAAATTAGCAAAACGATGGGGTGAGCTGTGTAATGGAGGATAGCAGACGTGTATCGTTCAGTGCTGACAGTGTTAATCATTTTCGTCAATTTCTGAAGCTGACTAGTACAAGATTGCTTCCAGCGTGAAGCAGACTAATGCAACACCCAACCCTTTTTTGGATCTGCAATTGTGATGTCTCAGTGATTTTTTTATGTGAAACATGTGGAATAGTAAACTTTGTTTCCTTCTGACGTCCACCATGGCCCGGTGGGTAAACGTAATTAGAAAGGATAAGACTCTTCTCGTCAGGTTCCAGTGTTTCTGGATTGTCATACTGAAGGACTGTGACAGAAAGATGGGCATGCAAGTTCTAAGAAGCAAAAAAAAAGGCACTGTCGAGTTCGCCAATTGGGCTCTATCGCCACCTATTTTGACAACGCAGAACGTATTACAGGCAGCCCGAGAGGAGAAGGGAGAGAGTGTGTAAGACGGACTGTAACATGTCAGACACGGTTTTTTTTCCATGACCAGTCTTCTCACCCTTGAGATGTTTATGAGAAATTGTGCAAGATTGACAGAAGAAGTGCGAAATGAATTTACCGTTGAACGAACTTTGTGGTGCGTTTTGAAGTTCGAGAAGAAACTAAGTATCCGAAAGGAGGTGACGGAAGTCAGGAGAGGATGGAAGAGGGACTACGACGCAATTGAATCGAGGGAGACATCTGGCGGAGGTAGCTGACGACGAGCGGCAGGACTCTCGGCTAGTCAGGCGCAACAATATGCGTATTCTGGGGTGGCCGAGGGCAGTGCCGAATTCAGCAGCAATGCGAGACAAGGTGCTAGCTCTCTTTCCGTGACAAGCTGTGAGCCTAAACGTAGGCCGGGAGACATCGAAGTTGTCCATCGGGTTGGTCAGAGACGATTCGGACACTCAGCTTGCTCTTCAGTGATGGTCAAGCCTAGAGGTTTTGTCATTGATTTATTTCACGCGGTTTTCGTGATTCTGTTCTGTATGCAAGTAAAGGGCTGACGGGCACAATAAATAGTCTTCGTCGAAGATTAGACACAAGGAGTGTACTCTCTCATGTGTACAGTCAAAAGTGACATGGTGTGTGCACAGGCATGGACGAAAAATGAGAAGGTTTTATGAAGACACACAGCGGGAAGATAGTCCATGTTCAGTCCATGCAGACTTAAAAACACCCGATCACGTGCTATGTGTGGTCCAAAACGCCAGTAGATTAAGTCCTAGCCTTAAAATAAATAGATAACATACTAGCCGTCGCAGATGTTTTCTTTTATTTTCTTTTTTTTCCCATGTTTTTGCTATCGCTGCTAGATTTACCTGATTTCGGGCTATTCGTCCGGATGCTACCCTTACGCCAGTCTAGCTGTTGTATAGATATGTCATTTCTTTTCCATAGCCGTACAATGATTTAGTTTTTATTCTTTTCATTCATATTCATTATTTTCTTGATTTTTTTTTTATATTCTTCATCTGCAAATTGTGTAATGATCTTTTGGGGCTGAGAGTGAGGTCGGACCTTGGGTCAAGTAACTTTGACTAAGCAAATTGAAAAGCCTTAGCCAATGAGATGTCCAGTGTTCCGTGAACCTTGATCTGGTAATCTGGACTGGCATGGTGGTGCTGACTTGGAATTGTAGTTAAACTTTACATCGTTGGTGGATATTTTTTGCGTTTGGAATTTCCAACTGAATTCATTTTTAATTTACTATTATTGTCCTTAAAAAGATCTCTACGAATTGATATATGTTAGAATCAGCTCTCCAAAGATTATTCAACGGCTTTTTCACCCCTTTCTCTACGGTTGGTTTGTTTATACACATCTGTTTCTCTTTGTTTTTATCACGTGACAGAAGCAGTCTCATGGCAAACTCTACTGTGGTGTTACGACTTGATTGTGATCAGACTTTTTTTTTATTTACGCTGCTAATCCAGTGGTTGGCAACAGCGCATCGGTCGGTATTGCTGACAGGTGCAAGCATAGCTAGCATGAATGTAGTTTAAAACAACCTTTGGCCTCCAATTGAGGATTTTGTTGTGTGTGTATTTTTGTGGGTTATGGGGGGGGGGGGGGGGGGAGTTGCCAGTTTCGTTTTTAACCCGAGGGTTCCTTGTGTTTTTGTGTCAGTACTTTTCTTGGTTTTGGTTTCAAAAAGATGTGGAGAAGATATAGTTTTTAGAGGTTTATCTAGCTGTTTTAAAGGCGTTTAATACCACAAGTTAACTTGTTGGGTGTTTGTGTTCTGTGGGTCTGGCGCTGACATCAGCTCTGGACATCTGCGTCAAAATCTTTTGAGTCGAGCTTGATTTGGATGCCTTTGCGCGCCAGACTGGTCTCGGTTTGTGCTCTGTTCGAGGGAGTGGGAAGATGGGGTAATTTGTTTGTCGGCATCTTTCTTTTGCTTTTGGATAATTCTTGTCAGAAACGAGTCAGGTTTTTTGTGGGTTATTTTTTGCCTGATACAAAGTTGACTCGGTTGTGTATGTGGTGGAGTGCAGTAGACCCGCATAATACCGTATTTCTTTTTGTTACTTTGTTCTGCTTGCTGTTGATGCTTGTTGGGTGTGTATCGTGTGGTGTTTGTGAAGTGAAAGTTGTGAAGGACGTGGGCAATGGAGAGGATGTTTTTCTCAATGACCAGTCACTGAAATTTTGTGATTTTCCTCTGTCAAGGTCTTGGACTGTCATGGAACTGCAATTCTCAGTGTTTTTTTTCTAATGTTTTGCCTTTTGCTCCGAATGGCGTTGATCCAAAGATTCTTTTAAAAATTTGATAGTACATTTGTATGGCTTAATAATCTTTGTAAAAGAAAGGATGGTTTTGATTTTTTACGAAAGGAAAGAAGCCCATATTTATTGATCCTCCAAGAAACCTCACATGACTCTTCAGGAATGAAAAATTAATTAGAACCGTTGGGCGACCAATTTTTGGCTCAGTGGGTCAGAAACCAATAGAAATGGTCGTTCCTGTTTTATTCACAGAATAACTATGAATACAAGTTTTTGACTGTTATTAGAGAACAGTACGGGATGCTATGTCAATCATGAATAGTGAGAATCCTCAAGACCAGTTAACTTTGGTCAACCTATTGGGCCAGCAGTGGTGATACCCTGAGTTTTTTTAAAAAATTGCAGAATTTATTTGAAAAACATTGGGATGGCAATGTCATTGCTGCAGGGGATTGGAATTGTTTTGTGTACGTGAACTTGATGTTTCGTTAATTACGTTAGTACCAGAGAGGCGGTCCAAGAACACGGAGGCAAGATAAATGACATTAGGACTCAAACACAATTCTTTTAGAATTTATAGAAGCAATGTATATGATCAACGAAATATTCATGGCGCAAATTTAAATCGGTAAACAGCTAAAGGCTTCGACTATTTCAGTAAGTGACCAACTTTCCAGCAAAGGTCAATGATATGCTATGTTGAACATGGGTATAGATCTGCTCATTCTTAGTGGACGTTAGCATTGAAAAAAGGAAGAAATTTTATGCGAGTTAAAAACCCCTTCTGGAAATTCAATATTAATTTACTAAAAAGATCAAAAAAAAATATCAAGAATCAAGCGGTATATTGTGTTAAGCAAACTATACGCAGGCCTGTTTATGATTTCGAAAAACATCGCCGGTATTATCTGAAGAACTTGGCCTCTTCAAAGAATTGGTGACAGCTTTCTTTGAAAACTCTTTTTCTTGAAATAAGAGGAAAACTATATTATCTCTACTTTTATAAAGAAAGAAGATAATAAACGTGAAGTTGGATCTTGAAAAAAGAATTAGTCAGCTGGAATCCAATTCCAGGGAGAAGATATTGCCCCACTGGACTCATCTCAAAGGTGGAATTACAAGAATTAAGAGAAAAAGAAATCAAGGCATGGCTGTTAGATCCAAGGCTCCAGGATCTGTAAAGGAGAAAAAGTTAATAGGTATTTCTGCAAAATGGAAAATAGAAACTATTTAGACAAAATTATGCCTTATCTAGAAAAAAAATGATGGAAACACTTTAACTGGAAAGAAGGCATCTTGAAAGAAGTACAGAGTTATTATGAAGAATTATATTCCCCAGATTGTAACAAATCTTAGGAACATAGACCGTATTTGTTGATTCTCTTGAAGCCCAGTATTGAAGATGAAGTATAGTGTGAGATCGTAGGGGGATGGTCCTTCGGGAAGAGCCATTGCACTAAAAAATATGAAATATTTCAAGCCAAGGTCAGATGGATTTACAGTCGATATTCTACAATTTTTTTCTTATTCTGATTTAGGTACATTTATTGTGCGTTCTATTATGAAGGATTCAAAAACAGGCCAGTTATCCTATTACTCAACAAGGCATATTACTTGCATCCCAAAGACGGGTTAAGCCAACGCGATTCAATAAAAAATGGCGTTTCCCCCCATTTTCTTTCTAAATGTAGCATATAGATAGCCTCGCATGTATTGCGAATCGGGCTAAGAGCGTTATACACAAAATTTTACTGCCACGACACCTGATCCTAAAAGGCGTACATAGGAGAACATATTCGCTATCTATGACACATTAATATATGCAGAAAAAAAAACATTCTGGTCTAGTATTGCTATTGATTTTGAGAAAGCGTTCGTTGTGTATCTTGGATCTTTTTACAGCAATGTTTACGATTTTTCAAATTTGGCGGATATGATAAGATGGATAAGCACTTTTTATTACAAATATTTCCACATGTGTGTTTGTCAAATGAGTCAGTATTCCTCTTGGTTTCATAAAAGAGGAGTAAGACAAGGCGACTCCAGCCTACACCTTTACCCTTTATCTCATTTGTGCTGAAATTCTGCAGTCATGCGTACTAACACTAATATCACGTCAGGTTAACCATCATGGTAGCGAGGCTCTGATTTTCTGTTGCTGAATGATACTACTCTATTTTGGATGGAATGAAAGGTATTCATTACATCGAAGCTGTATCGGCCTTAACTAGCTTTTTCAAGAATGTCTGGGTAAAATAAATTTTGATAAACGTAAGTAGTATGGCTTGGAGAAGAAGAAAACTGTGGGAATCAGTACATGAGAGACAAAAAATTCATTTGGGACCCTGGATCTTTAAAATTTAGGAATCAAGTTTCAACAGATTACCAACTTCTATAGTTAGCTTAATTATGAAGGACCAAATTCCCCCAATGCATGAAAAGAATGGATGAATTCTTGGAAAATAACGATCAACTAACTCCTTTTGGGAAAATAACAGTAATTAAATTCACTAGTTATTTTCAAAAATTGTGTTTCTTAATTAATCTACAGGACCCCCTGACAACATCCTAACTCGTCGAAAAATGAAGCTTTATACCTTTCTTTGGATGAAAACAAAAGTAATGAAAAAGTCTATTAGTGTGTAAAGATTACTAGTAAAGGTTGGTTTGAGAATGCTTAACATTAATTCATCTTTGTCAGCGATGAAAATTAGTTGGTTGAAAAGACTGATGGAGGAATCCACTTGGAAAGAGTTTACTATTAATATGATACCAGAGTTAAAAATGTTACAAAACTTTGGCATTGAATATGCGAACGCTATACAACAAAGAGTTGATAATCCTTTCTGGAAGGATGTACTAAAGCATTAAAGAAAATAGCTGCAAAGTCTTGTCCAGATTCAGTTGATGAATTCATGTCTGAATGTATGGGAAATGGAGTCAGAATCAATGTTAACACCAAGGGAAAAATCCACCTGTACCAAAACGGCCTGGCGGTGATTCGAACCCGCAGCCTCATGATCACCAAGATTACGAATCCGGCGCTCTACCAACTGGGCTATTCCGGTCTATTGCTGTGAAAGCCAGCGCTTCAAATCCGGGTGCCCATGCTAGGAATACATACTTTGAAAAGGTTGCAGGAGCGACGAGCTAGTCTTTTTGGCTCCACGTGTTTGATAATAGTCACCAATCAACAGTGCCGTCGCTCGTCATTCACAGACACAGTAGTACTTAGCACTTCAGAGGAGAACGTGTTTGACTGGTATCATGAGAGCCGGCAGAAGATTTCCTGTAGTGTCTAATATTTTCAGTGGGTCCATGATTATTACTAGCTGTACTCTGCTCGCACAAGGCCACGTCCCTGTGAACCTATTTCGGATAGGAATTGAGCAGTTGATAGGTTAATAGGCAGGTCCTCTCAAGCGAACTTATCCTCACAGCTGACAGACTGCATACGCGATTCCTTCAGATCAGAGGGCAGAGGATCAGCGTCAGGGGCTTCCATGGGTCTGCTACCTGCAGGCTGGGCACTGATGGTCGCGGATCTCACAGCGGAACTTGATGACAGACTGGTCACATCAAGGGCTGTGTCACAGCTCTGAACTTTTGGACCTGACTCTGACAGTTCTGTGTTTTCCTGAGTAATACCAGAACCTGATGGAGATGGTTGATGTTCATTTTCAGTGGTCGGCGAGTCTGACTGTTCACCACATTCCGATGGTCTGATCACTTCAGCTGCATTTTGCGCCAAAGCTGGTTCGTCACTCTGAAACTGTGTGCTGGTATTGACTACAGTAGGCCTTGCTTTCAAGTATTTCAACACAGATCGTAGATTTCCAAACTGAGATCGGAGAGACTGGTTGTCACTCTTCAGAGATTCGACAGATGCTGTCATCTGAGATAATTTTACTTCCAGATCTTCAATTCTGGAAGACAAAAGGCTTCTTCTTCTTCTGCGTTCCCTGGTCATGCTGGTCAGATAGAAAGTCCGGTAGCTTGGGCAAAGTCAGCGGCCCGTCGGAGTGAGTCCGCCGTTCCCCACAGCTTTTCTTGGAGTTTCACTGCACTTGTTAGGCATGCTCAAAGTGGTGAATGTCATCCTTCTCTACCTCCACCTGTAGTCTTTCTGTCCATGCTGTCTTGAAATGGCTGCGGATGATGGTCTTCACTTCTCTGTAGGATACAAAATGGACTATTTTGGCCTTGTTGGCTGCCCGCCTTGGAGAGTCTGTCCGCCTTTTCATTTCCTGCAATACCACAGTGGGAGGGAATCTACTGCAGGACTGGTGTTGGTTTCCTGCTCAAGGTGTGCAGTTTCTGTATGATTTCCTGTAGGATCTGCAGACAAAAGGCTGATTTTTGTGTTTATGGCAATTTTTAGTTCCTTTTAATCACAATTTTTGTATCACATAAGCGAGTCCATGTTTTGCTGTGATGTTATTGAATCATCAACAGTTTCTTTTAACTCAATGAATTTCAGTTTATATGTCTTTAGGTAGATCAGAGAAACTTTGAGGTGTTTATGGGAGGCACAAAGGGTTAGTCTACAGACTTTTTTGTTTGTTTCTCATTACGGGAGTGGTGACAACTGACGTAAGTTTGCGCTCAGTTGGGGATAGAGATGCTTCTGTTGTGGAGGGAGTCGGGTGATGCAGAACAACTGCAGAGTGAACACAGGATGGAATGTCTTGGCTTTCATTTGATATACTAGACACTGGCGTGGCTTGAATAGGATCCTGTGGGCGTGGTTCACATTCCTCATCTGTTCCTGCTGACACGGCGTGTGGGTCTACCATGGGTGTTGTCATGGATAAAGGGCCTAGAGGGCTGATGAAGGTAAGTGGTACCTGTAGTAATGCTGAGGTGAAATTGCTGATGTTTCCGTCAGTGAGGAACGTTG
>CM031623.1:49783236-49785185 GCA_018398815.1 Conus ventricosus | reverse complement strand
CACTGTCACTGCGTCATCAAAAATGGGTCACTGTCACTATTTGTCACCAATGATGGCTCACTGTCACTGTGACATCAATGATGGGTTACTGTCACTGTGTCATCAATGATGGCTCACTGTCACTGTGTGTCATCAAAGATGGGTCACTGTCTTTGGTGTCATCAATGATGGTCAGTGACATTGTTCCATCAATGATGGGTCACTGTCATTGTGTCATCAATGATGGGTCACCGTCACAGTGTGTCATCAATGATGGTTACTGTCACTATGTCATCAATGATGGGTCACTGTCACTGTGTCACCAATGATGGGTTACTGTCACTGTGTCATCAATGATGAGTTTCTGTCACTGTGTGTCATCAATGATTGGTCACTGTCACTGTGTCATTAATTATGGGTCACTGTTACTGTGTGTCATCAATGATGGGTCACTGTCACTGCGTCATCAATGATGGGTCACTGTCACTATGTGTCACCAATGATGGGTCACTGTCATTGTGTCATCAATGATGGGTAACTGTCACTGTGTGCCATCAATGATGGGTCAATGTCACTGTGTCACCAATGATGGGTCACTGTCACTGTGTCATCAATGATGGGTCACTGTCACTGTGTGTCATTAATGATTGGTCACTGTCATTGTGTGTCATCAATAATGGGTCACTGACATTGTGTCATCAATGATGGGTCACTGTCATTGTGTCATCATTGATGGTCACCGTCACTGTGTCATCAATGATGGGTCACTGTCGCAGTGTCACCAATGATGGGTCACTGTCACTGTGTCATCAATGATGGGTTACTGTCACTGTGTGTCATCAATGATGGGTCACTATCACTATGTGTCATCAATGATGGGTCACTGTCACTGTGTCATCAATGATGGGGTACTGTCACTGTGTCCTCAATGATGAGTCACTGTCACTGTGTCACCAATGATGGGTTACTGTCACTGTGTGTCATCAATGATGGGTCACTATCACTTTGTGTCATCAATAATGGGTCACTGTCACTGTGTCATCAATGATGGGTAGCTGTCACTGTGTCATCAATGATGGGTCAATGTCACTGTGTCACCAATGATTGGTCGCTGTCACTGTGCCATCAATGATGGGTCACTGTCACTGTGTGTCATTAATGAATGGTCACTGTCATTGTGTGTCATCAATGATGGGTCACTGACATTGTGTTATCAATGATGGGTCACTGTCATTGTGTCATCATTGATGGTCACCGTCACTGTGTCATCAATGATGGGTCACTGTCGCAGTGTCACCAATGATGGGTTACTGTCACTGTGTCATCAATGATGGGTTACTGTCACTGTGTGTCATCAAGGATGGGTCACTATCACTATGTGTCATCAATGATGGGTCACTGTCACTGTGTCATCAATGATAGGTTACCGTCACTGTGTCATCAATGATGGGTCACTGTCATTGTGTCACCAATGATGGGTTTCTATCACTGTGTGTCATCAATGATGGGTCACTATCACTTTGTGTCATCAATGATGGGTCACTGTCACTGTGTCATCAATGATGGGTAACTGTCACTGTGTCATCAATGATGGGTCACTGTCACTGTGTCACCAATGATGGATTTCTGTCACTGTGTCATCAATGACGGGTTATTGTCACTGTGTTACCAATGATGGGTTACTGTCACTGTGTCATCGATGATGGTTATGGTCACTGTGTGTCATCAGTGATTGGTCACTGTCACTGTGTCATCAATGATTGGTCACTGTCACTGTGTCATTAATGATGGGTCACTGTCACTGTGTCACCAATGATTGGTCACTGTCACTGTGTCATCCATGATGGTTCAGTGGCATCGTGTGTCATCAATGATGGGTCAATGTGACTGTGCCATCAATGATGGGTCACTGTCACTGTGTCATCAATGATGGGTCACTGTCAGTGTGTCATCAATGATAGGTCACTGAC
>CM031623.1:49758236-49775736 GCA_018398815.1 Conus ventricosus | reverse complement strand
TATCGAAAAAGCTATTCATGTTCGCGTTCTCTAGAACTACGTGTCTATATCGCAATGTCTGTTTGCTCTACAGCAGAAAAAGAAAAATAGTGACAACGGCCCGTTTGTATGGGGATGGTGTAGCGCAATCACTACTGGATAATGTCAGTAGGTCCCCATTAGAGGAGGCGCCATTGTTCCCCAGGTCTATGTTCCCCCAGGTCTATGTTCCACCACCTACCTACCGTGCCGTACGTGACCTCGTGTCGTACGTGACCACGTGTCGTGCGTGACCTCGTGTCACTTGTGACCACATGTCGCTTGTGACCTCGTGCCGTACGTGTCCTCGTGCCATACGTGACCTCGTGTCGTACGTGACAGCGTGCCGTACGTGATCTTGCATCCTACGTGACCGGATGTCTTTACTTGTTACAGAATCTAAGTTGAATCCTCACTAGATATGTTGCAATGTTCATATTTATGCTTTAAAACCCGAGATAAGAGACGGAATACATTTAATTGTTAAAAGGGACTGTATTGATCCTTTCTTTGCTTTGCTTTGTTTTTCTCTGTATTTGGTGACAGGAGTCATTGTTACTCATTAAATTTTGTTGTTCATTTACAGTTTTTAATGTGTTAGTACACGCGTGTTTCCATAGCTATACGGGTTGGGGGACCTTACGTTAAATTCCTGAGTCCCTGATATATGTGGATGGTTTAGTGCGTCAAAATATTTTTTTTTTGTAAATCATTTTCTTTCCTAGTTCCATCCCTCTTCCGCATTATGGCCAAGAGCCCTGGCCTAAGACCAAAGTACAATAAAAATGTTCAGAGTTCCGAGTTGTATTAAATTACGATAATTGAAATTACAAAATACAGAAATCGAGAAGAGAGAGAGAGAGAGAGAGAGGGGAGAGGGGATGAGAGAGGAGAGAGAGAGAGAGAGAGAGAGAGAAGAGAAGAGAGAGAGAGACAGAAGAGAGACAGAAAGAGATCATTAGAGAGAGACAAAGACAGAGAGACAGATAATTAGAGAGAGAGAGAGAGAGATGCGGAGACAGAGAGATGCTGAGACAGAGAGAGAGATTCAGAGAGATAGAAAGAGATAATCTAAGAACTTATCTCTCTCTCTCTCTTTTCTCTCTCTCTCTCTCTCTCTCCTCTCTCTCTCTCTCTCTCTCTCTCTCTCTCTCTCTCTCTCTTTCTCTCTCAACAAGGTGGGCAGAACGCGTTGTGCACAAAACAGTATCGGTATTTAATTGATGATGCCTAGTCTGTTCAATACAAAAATCAGCGCTGCCAGTGCAGCAGTTCTACATTTTCATCATGTAGAGTTATTGCCACGTAGTGCTAAAGAAAGAAATAGAAAACAAAACACACGAAAATATGTAGAGCTACTGCCACGTAGTGCTAAAGGACAGTAGCCAATAGAGATCGCAAGTCAGCTTCGAGCTTCTTTCTCCTTTTTGCCATCTGTTTTGAGCTAATCAAAAATGTTCCATTAGTGACAGAGGGCAGTCGCTTTTTAGCTACTTTTCGTTACTTCTCGTAGTGCCGAAACAAGGTAGAGGTTTGAATACGTAGTGCTATTGCTACATGACTAAACGAAGACTCTCTCTCTCTCTCTGTCTCTGTCTCTGTCTCTCTCTCTCTCTCTCTCTCTCTCTCTCTCTCTCTCTCTCTCTCTCTCTCTCTCTCCTCATTCTTGAAAATTTTATGTGGAGCAATAAAAGCAAAACAAAACAAAACAAAACAAGCAAATAAAGAAAACAAACAAAACAAACAAAAAGAAACCGAGGCATTACTTTTAAATTAGACCTCTGTGACACTTAATTGGAATGAGAGAGAGAGAGAGAGAGAGAGAGAGAGAGAGAGAGAGAGAGAGAGAGAGTGAGAGAGAGAGAGAGGGAGAGAGAGAGAGAGAGAGAAATATGAAGCGTGAAATGCAAAAATTCACTTTCCGTCCGAAAATCGATTTTCATCGAAATGAAAATTATTTTCATGCGCAAATTGTTGATCAATAGGCCCGATAATCAATAACCAGGTGCAAATAACGTCTGATAATCGATTATCGAACCGTTTATTGATTTTTACACCTAATATTGATTTTGGTAATAATTTGCACATAAAATTGATTTTTGGCCCGTTATTGATTATCGGGGCCGGTTATTAATTTCCGGCGTAATTTGCACCTGGTTATTGATTATCGGGTCTATTGGTAAGTAATTTGCACATAAATCGATTTTCGTTACTATGAAAATCGATTTTCGTGAAATGCAAATAATTCACTTTCTGGCCGAAAATCAATTTTCATAGTATGAAAATCAATTTCATAAGCAAATTACTGGCCAATAGGCCCAATAATCAATAACCAGGTGCAAATAACGTCTGATAATCGATTAGCGGCACGGTATTGATTTTTATACCTAGCATTGATTTTGGTAAATAATTTGCAGATAATATTGATTTTCGGCCGGCCCATTATTGATTGTTGGGGCTTGTAATTGATTACCGGCGTAATTTGCACTGGTTATTGATTATTGGACCTATTGGTAAGAAATTTGCACAGAAAATCGATTTTTCATACATTGAAAAATTGATTTTTGGCCGGAAAATGAATTCTGTGAATTTCACGCTTCACACACACACACACACACACACACACACACACACACACAACACACCACACACACACACACACACACACACACACACACACACACACACAGAGAGAGAGGAGAGAGAGAGAGAGAGAGAGAGAGAGAGAGAGCGTTTATAATATAGTAAATGTCAGTTATTTGGCTGCTGTCGCAGCAGGTTATGACAAATGGGGGTGGATGAGAGAGAATGGTCGAAAGAAAGTGTATCTGTCATGCCTTTAAAACAATACCAACAATAGCAAAACGAAATTAAAAGGAGAGAGAGAGAGAGAGAGAGAGAGAGAGAGTGAGAGAGAGAGAGGAGAGAGAGAGAGAGAGGAGAGAGAGAGAGAGATGAACTAATATTTTACCAGTATTACGTATACTATATGGTGTCAGAGAGAGAGAGAGAGAGGGAGGAGAGAGGGAGAGAGAGAGAGAGAGAGAGGAGAGAGAAGAGAGAGAGAGAGTGAGGGAGAGAAGAGAGAGAGAGGAGAGAGAGACATTGACAGACATTGCGCACGTGCGCGCGCGCGCACACACGCACGCACGCACGCACGCACGCACGCACACACACACACTGACATTCTTTCGTAAATTATTCCTTTTTTTTTTTTTAAATCGTAGTGATATAGAGTGAGATAGAGACGTAGCGACAAAGACGGTGTCTGGAAATCGTAGTGGTAATCATAAGTAGTTGTATAGGTACAAGTGATGAAGGGAAATCGTCTTGCGAATGACATTGTAGTGATATCGGGCAATAGTCGTTTGGATATGTAGATTAGTGTTCCGTAGAGCTTTAGCCCGTTAGTGATATTGACACGTAGTGATTACGGGATGTCCCCCTTGTGGTGTTGGTATGTGGGACTGGCTTGTCTTTGGGAGTGAGGGGATGGACTGGCGGTGGGGAGGAGGGTGGGCAGTGAACTGCATTGTTTCCATAGGAGGGCAAGGACATAGTTACAGCTCTTTTCAGTTGCAAGGCGATGTTTACATAAGAGAAGCTCATGTATGGTTAGATTAGTACGTCAAACTAATTTTTTTTTTTTTTTACACACCACCCTGTTGCAGTGGTTACCGCCATGGATTACAGGCTGGGAAGTCGATTGTTTGAATGCAGTCAGAGTTACTTAGGGATTTCTCATCCCAGGCACGTTCCTTTCCAGAGCTGAGTGTGCTTGGGGCTCATGTGGGAAGTATAGAGCCACTCCATAAAGTTTCAAGCACTTGACGGACAGGTCTTACAATAATTCTCACATTTTCTCACCAACAATGCACGGTCTGTATCTATTGGGCCTGGTTGATGCCGCATAATATATTATGAACGGATGCACTGTATCTATTGGGCCTGGTTGATGCCGCCATATATTATGAACGGATGAACTGTATCTATTGGGCCTGGTTGATGCCGCATAATATATTATGAACGGATGCACTGTATCTATTGGGCCTGAGTTGATGCCGCATAATATGTTATGAACGGATGCACTGTATCTATTGGGTCTGGTTGATGCCGCATAATATGTTATGAACTGATGCACTGTATCTATTGGGTCAGGTTGATGCCGCATAATATGTTTTGAACGGATGCACTGTATCTACTGGGCCTGGTTGATGCCGCATAATATGTTATGAACTGATGCACTGTATCTACTGGGCCTGGTTGATGCCGCATAATATGTTATGAACGGATGCACTGTATCTACTGGGCCTGGTTGATGCCGCATAATATGTTATGAACTGATGCACTGTATCTACTGGGCCTGGTTGATGCCGCATAATATGTTATGAACGGATGCACTGTATCTATTGGGTCTGGTTGATGCCGCATAATATGTTATGAACGGATGCACTGTATCTACTGGGCCTGGTTGATGCCGCATAATATATTATGAACGGATGCACTGTATATATTGGGTCTGGTTGATGCCGCATAATATGTTATGAACGGATGCACTGTATCTACTGGGCCTGGTTGATGCCGCATAATATGTTATGAACTGATGCACTGTATCTACTGGGCCTGGTTGATGCCGCATAATATATTATGAACGGATGCACAGAGTACAACCCTCTCACGTATTCTCTGACTGGAAAGGAACTCCATAGCATAATTTTCACCATCCCCATTCTGTAGCGCTACTTGTTGCCCACATCCCTGCCAGTGGGGAGTTAGTGACGTTTTTTGTCAATACTGGAACGTTCATTGGGACTGTCGTTGGATGGACGTGGTGGTGCTCCTTAGAATGACGCTCACTTATGCTTAGTCTGAAAACACTCCTTTTTGCATCAGAAAGGGACTCAGCAGTGTAGTGATGTCCTGTGCATGTTGCATCAGAACAGGCATCGCCCAACACTTACAAAGTGACTCAGCAGCTGTGCGCTGTCTCCTCTGGTGGGTTGCCAATGGTGCCTTGATGTTGAGTGCTCTCTGTAGACTGCCAGTGTTAGAGCTGTCATGTAACCAATGCGGGTGTGGTTGTGCAAAAAGAAAAAAGGTATGTGTGTGTGTGTGTGTGTGGGGGGGGGGGGGGGGGGGGGGAGGGGTTAGAATAAGTGGCATAGGATAATACCACAGAGCACATGTGAATGAGACCGCAATGAAAAAAAGAAAAAAAAAAGTTTTACAAAAAAACGAAAAAAGGAAGGGGGTTGAGGGGTGGGGTCCGTTATTTGTGGTATATTGCAGAGACCAGTGGCAATGGTGAACGTGCATGATATTGACACATCTGTCGGGGATTAAGGGGATCAACTTGAGTCATGTGTGACGACTGTGAAGAAACGACGGGAAAGAGCTGATTTTTTCTTGGCGTTCAGTGAACGTCTGACATTGTCTCTTTACTGCAATCAGTATCGTTTTTATGTCATTACTATCTAAAAACATGATCACCCTGACCAAATGAATATCCATATCTACACTCATCATACAACGCAGCAAATGTGGACGGGGTCACAATGAGTGGCGTGGGTGCACACACACACACACACACACACACACACACACACACACACACACACACACACACACACACACACACATACACACACACACACACACACACACACCACACACACACACACACACACACACACACACACACACACACGCACGCACGCACGCACGCACACACGCACGCACGCACGCACGCACACACACACACACATATGCACGCACAAAAACACACACACACACACACACACACACACACACACACACACACACACACACCACACACACATATATATACACAGATACACACATGGACGCTCTGTGTTAGTAGGGGTTACACATGGCAGATTATAACTTCTGGCCTGGATTGGATATACTAAAAACAAGATGCAAAGCATATAAACGTACTCCCAGTATATCCTGAATATGCGTGATATATTCCATAAAGAGGAAAAATCGTCTTGGGCTGGTCTAACCGTTAGTAATGGTTATTCTGGTAAACATCGGCCATCATCTGTGACCTTTAATGAACATACTTACAAATTTTCAGAAAGATCAGCCAAGAACTTTCTGAGATTTTCCATAAAGAAGAAAACCATTATGGGCTGTTAGTAATGGCTATAACAGTAAACGTGAACATTGGGCATCATCCGTGACCCATAATGAACATACATACACATTTTCAGAAATATCGGCCACGTACTTTCTGAGATATTCCATGAAGACGGAAAGCCGTTAGGGGCTGTTATAGCCGTTAGTAACGGCTATAACGGTAAAATAAAACATCGGGCATCATCCGTGACCCATAATACCTACAAATTTTCAGAAAGATCGACTAAGTACTCTCTGAGATATTCCATAGAAAAGAAAAAATCGTTATGGGTTGTTATAGCCCTTAGTAACAGCCAAACTAAAACGTTGGGCATGATCCGTGACCCATAATGAACATACCTGCTTATTTTCACAATGATCGGCCAAGTACTTTCTGAGACATTTCATAAAAAAAGAAAAAAAAGTTATGGTCCGTCACAGCCGTTAGTAACAGCTATAACGGTACACTGAAACATCAGGCATCATGCGTAACCCATAGTGAACATACCTGCTAATTTTCACAAAGATCTGCCTCTTACTTTCGAAGATATTCCATAAAGAAGAAAAACCGTTACAGGCCGTTACAGCCGTTAGTAACGGCTATAACGGCAAAATAAAACATCGGTCATAATCCGTGAACCACAATTAATATACCTGGTAATTTTCACAAAGATCGGCCCAGTACTTTCTGAGATGTTCCATGAAGAAGAAAAACCGTTACAGGCCATTAGTAACGGCTATAACAGTAAACTAAAACACCAGGCATTATTCCTGACCCATAATGAACATACCTGCAAATTTTCAGAAAGATCGGCAAAGTACATTCTGAGATATTCTATAAAGAAGAAAAAGCGTTACAGGCCGTTTCAGCCGTTAGTAACGGCTATAACGGTAAACTAAAACATCAGGCATTATTCGTGACCCATAATGAACATACCTACAAATTTTCGGAAAGATCGGCCAAGTACTTTTTGAGATATTCTATAAAGAAGAAGAAGCGTTACAGGCTGTTACAGCTGTTAGCAACGGCTATAACGAGGTAAACTTAAACATCGGGCATCATCAGGGACCCATAATGAACATACCTGCTAATTTTCAGAAAGATCGGCCAAGTACTTTCGGAGATATTCCATAAAGAAGAAAAAGCGTTACAGGCCGTCACAGCCGTTAGTAACGGCTGTAACGGTAAACTAAAACATTGGGCATCATCTGTGACCCATAATGAACATATCTACAAATTTTCTGAAAGATCGGCCAAGTACTTTTTAATATATTCTAAAAAGAAGAAAAACCGTTACAGGCTGTTACAGCCGTTAGTAACGGCTATAACGGGGTAAACTAAAACATCGGGCATCATCCTTGACCCATAATTAACATACCTGCTAATTTTCACAAAGATTCGCCAAGTACTTTCGGAGATATTCCCTAAAGAAGTAAAAGCGTTACAGGCCGTTACAGCCGTTAGTAACAGCTATATAACGGTAAACTAAAACGTCGGGCATCATCCTTGACCCATAATGAACATACCTACAAATTTTCAGAAAGATCGACCCAGTAGTTTTGTCTGGAGCGAGTGGAACACATTTTGACCATGGACACACAGACAGACAGACACACAGACACACACACAGACACACACACACAGACAGCATTTCTTCGTTCCCATTCTAAAGTACTCCCTGTTCTTTAAGAACTGGGAGTACAAAAAAAAAAAAAAAAAAAACATCGCGTAAAATCGATTATCTGCATGGCTTGGGTATTTTTTTCTGATTTAGTTTCCAAAAACCCTTACAGATATCACACTACTAGTATTTTTAGCAAGTAAGTTTTGTAAATATTGTTTATTTATTATTTTCTGAGGTAAGTGTGTTTGTTGTGAAATAAAAGAGTCACTAATTAAATATGTATAAACTTCACATGACCATATCTCAGCTTCTACGACACTTAGAAATAAAATTTGAACACGAAAATGAACGTCCGAAATCCTTCTAGCCCCTGAAAATCAATCCCAAGGAGCTGAAAAGAACGTATTTGATTGGTTCTTGGTAAAGGACTACATAGTGGCAGCCTATTTTTCAGCCAATCAGGTGTCGCGTTTCAGCAAGAGGTCGTGCCTGCTCGGTCATTGTTACGGAGTTCGAAGCAGCCCTGAGCTGAAGAAGTTTCGCTTTTCATCACGTTCTGTGTCAAAGTAAACCCATTGCTGGAAGAATGGGTAAAAGAAAAGCTACGTACAAGTCAAAATAGCGTGTGCCGCCACCAATGAGGAAACTGTTGGAGTGCAGTGCTGTCAGAGCCGATGATTCAAGTGAAAGTGGCCCGTCTACTTCGGCTGTAAGCCAAGCTATCGAAGCACGTGCGTCGTCTGCTAACACCAGCAAACCGTGTGCGTCGAGTGAGAAACTGTTTGAGACAGTGAATCTTGAGCTCGATAAAGATGAAAAACTGTCTGGATTTCGTTTTGTAGACTGTGTGCTGTTCAGTTTGTTGAGATACTTTTGTGTCCTGATTGTGAAAAGCCACTAGGCTCAAGTCGCCTATCATCTGTAAAACAAGAAAGGATTGATCTGGCATCAGTGTTTACATCTGAGTGTGGGTGCAAACCCTCCCCCCCCAAAAAAAAAAAAAAAACCTGTAAGTTTTTCAACCTAAAAAAATGATTTCAAAAGTATATGAAGTGAATAGAAGGTTTGCATTAGCCATGTTTGCCTCAGGAAAGCATCAAGCTCAGGGGAAAAGATTTCTAGTCAACTGGAACATTCCTTGTGCACAGAACAACAACACTTCCAGCCAACCACCGCAATATGGTCCAAAAGGCTTCAGAGTCAGTGGCCGATAGGAGCAAACAAGTAGCAGCAGAGGAGGCAAGACAGGTGGGAGGGGGGGGGGGATATTACTGTGTTGGAGGATGGCACATATCAGCATAGGGGATTTCAGTCCAAAAATTGTGTTGTGGCTGTTCTTAGTGTGAATGGGGAAAAGTGTGAATGGGAAAAAGTCCTATGTCCTTGACTGTGAAGTACTACCAAACCACTGCGATGCGTGCAAGAAGAACGAAAAGAAGAGAGTTGACCAGAGTGTCGAAAGATGGAGGGCAGTTCATCAAACAAACAAACAAAAAACCCCAAAAAACAAACAATCAAAAACAAAAACATGAGAATGTGACAAAAATCATACTGGTACAGCCGCTGCCATGGAGCCTGCTGGTGCTGTGAGAGTGTTTTCACGGTCAGAGGAGGATCATCGTCTTGGGTATGTAACCTTTTAGGGGGATGGTGACAGCAAAACCTACTCTACTTTGAAGACTGGACATAGTTATGACAGTGTGACTGGGGGAAAGTGAGAATGCTGTGGCCATGTGCAGAAAGAACGGGAAGACAACTCACCAACAGACGAATGACCTGGAAAAAAAAACAACAACCTTTTCTTCATGACGGCAATTACAGTGAAGGGATAGGGGGTCAAAATAAACTCACAAAAAAGCAATTCATTCACACACACACACACACACACACACACACACACCACACATACACACACACACACACACACACACACACACACACACACACACACACCACACATACACACCACTGGTTTTCTCCTCTACCAGATACCGATTTGAGATTTTTGTACGATTTTTTTAATGATGTTCCGTGGTAACAGACCCCAATGTGCAAACTTTGCAAACTGTAAGCGCTGTAGAAGTTCGTTTGTTCATTTGCCCCCCCCCCCCCTCCACTCCTCCTCTTCCGTCTCCCTCTCCCTCCTCCTATCCCTGTCCTGTCCGGTTTATTTCAGATTTCTTCTTAGATGATCCCCTCTCCCTCTCACCCCCTTTGCCACCTGCCGCCTGCCGCCGCCCTCCTCTCTGAATCATCGCCACTCGCTCTCCCCCCCCCTCACTATCCCATCGGGCCCCTCCCCCCCCCCTCCTCCTATATCATCACCATCCATTGGCTGCCTATGTGTGTGTGTGTGTGTGTGTGGAGAGAGAGAGAGAGAGAGAGAGAGAGAGAGAGAGAGAGAGAGAGAGTCAGTCCATGCATGTATATATTTGTGTGTGTGGTGTTTATGTTCATATTTGCGATCTTTTCGTTCCGTGCGTGTACCGGCCTTCCTGAATATACGTGTATACGTGTGCCTGCGTGTGTGCACGTGCATACGTGTGTGTGTGAGTGTGTATGTATGTGTGTGTGTGTGTGTGTGTGTGTGTGTGTGTGTGTGTGTGTGTGTGTTACGCGCATGCACGTGCCAGGCCATCAGCTACGTGTGTCTCGGGCCATAAGCAACATAACAAAACAGCAATCTGCGAGTTGCTTTGATTAACTGGGACCACGATTCGGGGATGAAACGACACCCATACCACAGACTACGTGAAATAATACAGAGCAAAAAGATACCATACCTCAGGCTGGATGAAATGGCACAGAGGGAAAGGACACTACAAACGTAGGCTGGGTGAAATGGCACAGAGCGAAAGGACACTACACCACAGGACAGGTGAAATGGCACAGAGGGAAAGGACACTACACCACAGGACAGGTGAAATGGCACAGAGGGAAAGACTCTACACCACAGAACAGGTGAAATGGCACAGAGGGAAAGGACACTACAACACAGGACAGGTAAAATGGCACAGAGGGAAAGGACACTACACCACAGGACAGGTAAAATGGCACAGAGGGAAAGGACACTACATCACAGGACAGGTGAAATGGCACAGAGGGAAAGGACTCTACACCACAGAACAGGTGAAATGGCACAGAGGGAAAGGACACTACATCACAGCACAGGTGAAATGGCACAGAGGGAAAGGACACTACAACATAGGCTGGGTGAAATGGCACAGAGGGAAAGGACACTACGACATAGACTGGTTGAAATGGCACAGAGAGAAAGAACACTACAACACAGGATGGATGAAATGGCACAGAGGGCAAGGACACTACAACATAGACTGGTTGAAATGGCACAGAGGGAAAGGACACTACAACATAGACTGGTTGAAATGGCACAGAGGGAAAGGACACTACAACATAGGACAGGTGAAATGGCACAGAGGGAAAGGACACTACAACATAGGACAGGTGAAATGGCACAGAGGGAAAGGAAACTACACATAGACTGGTTGAAATGGCACAGAGAGAAAGAACACTACAACACAGGATGGATGAAATGGCACAGAGGGCAAGGACACTACAACACAGGATGGGTAAAATGGTACAGTGGGAAAGGACACTACAACAGAGGCTGGGTGAAAATGGCACAGAGCGAAAGGACACTACAACATAGGCTGGGTGAAATGGCACAAAGAGATAGGACACTACAACATAGGCTGGTGTAAATGGCACAAAGAGAAAGGACACTACAACATAGGCTGGGTGAATGGCACAGATGGAAAGGACACTACAACATAGGCTGGGTGAAATGGCACAGAGCGAAAGGACACTACACCACAGGACAGGTGAAATAGCACAGAGGGATAGGACATTACATCATTGTCTGGGTGAAACGGCACAGAGCGAAAGGACACGACAACATAGACTGGGTGAAATGGCACAGAGGGAAGGAACACTATAACATAGGCTGGGTGAAATGGCACAGAGCGAAAGGACATTACAGCATAGGCTGGGTGAAATGGCACAGAGCGAAAGGACATTACAGCATAGGCTGGGTGAAATGGCACAGAGCGAAAGGACATTACAGCATAGGCTGGGTGAAATGGCACAGAGAGAAATGACATTACAGCATAGGCTGGGTGAAATGGCACAGAGGGAAAGGACACTACATAACAGGCTGGGTGAAATTGCACAGTGGGAAAGGACACTACGACATAGGCTGGGTGAAATTGCACAGAGCGAAAGGACTCGACAACATAGGTTGTGTAAAATGGCACAGAGGGAAAGGAAATTACAGCATAGGCTGGGTGAAATGGCACAGTGGGAAAGGACATTACAGCATAGGCTTGGTGAAATGGCACAGAGGAAAAGGCCACTACAATATAGGTTTGGTGAAATGGCACAGAGAGAAAGGACACTGCACCATAGGCTGGGTGAAATGGCACAGAGGAAAAGGACACTATACCATAGGCTGGGTGAAATGGCACAGAGGGAAAGGACACTACACCATAGGCTGGGTGAAATGGCACAGAGGGAAAGGACACTACACCATAGGCTGGGTGAAAGGGAACAGAGAAAGGACACTACACCATAGGCTTGGTGAAATATCACAGAGGAAAATGACAATACAGCATAGGTTGTGTGAAATGGCACAGAGGAAAAGGACACTATACCATAGGCTGGGTGAAATGGCACAGAGTGAAAGGACACTGCCCATAGGCTGGGTGTGAAATGGCACAGAGGGAAAGGACACTATTACCATAGGCTTGGTGAAATGGCACAGAGGAAAAGGACACAAAACCATAGGCTTGGTGAAATGGCACAGAGGGAAAGGACACTACACCATAGGCTGGGTGAAAGGGAAAAGAGAAAGGACACTACACCATAGGCTTGGTGAAATGGCACTGAGGGAAAGGACACTACATCATAGGTTGTGTGAAATGGCACAGTGGGAAAGGACACTACAACATAGACTGGGTGAAATGGCACAGAGGGAAAGGACATTACAACATAGGCTGGGTGAAATAGCACAGTGGGAAAGGACACTACAACATAGACTGGGTGAAATGGCACAGAGGGAAAGGACACTACACCATAGGCTGGGTGAAATGGCACAGAGCGAAAGGACACTACACCATAGGCTGGGTGAAATGACACAGAGAGAAAGGACATTACAGCATAGGCTGGGTGAAATGGCACAGAGAGAAAGGACATTACAGCATAGGCTGGGTGAAATGGCACAGAGAGAAAGGACATTACAGCATATTCTTGGTGAATGGTACAGAGGGAAAGGACACTCAACACGGGCTGGGTGAAATGGCACAGAGCGAAAGGACATTACAGATCAACACTATGGCACACACACACACACACACACACCACACACACACACATGCACACACACACACACACACACACACACACACACACACACACACACACCAGACACACACATGCACACACACACACACCACACACACACACACCACACACACACACACACACACACACACAGACACACACACATGCACACACACAGACAGCCAATGGATGGTGATCATATTCATAATAGTCATATGTGGGGATACTGTCACTGTCGATGATGGTTGGAAAAAGGTGAGCAGTGGAAAGGGGGATGGGAACACCCCCCCCCCCCCACACACACACACACACTTGGGGGGGGGAGGTAGGGGGGTTAAATATATACATTACATACATATACATAATGCCGAACAATTCCGTCACCTTAGATCAAGAACCGACGTTCTGAAGTATAGCTTCTTTCACCGCACCATCCCAGTTTGGAATTCTCTGCCAGCAGCCGCAGCCGAGGGCCCCTCTCTGGCACATTTCAGGAGGGAGCTCAGCAAACTTTACTTTTAAAATACAGTCACCATATGTGTTATTGTGTGGCAGTGTGTGTGAAAGGTTGGCGGGCCCGGACTAGCCTAAAGCTTGTTCTGGGGCAGGATAGGGAGCGGGGTAACCCCTCTTGGAAAGGTGAACATGGGTAGCCTTCCTGCAGCTCCACACTTAGCGTTGTGTGTGTGTGTGTGTGTGCTAGCTGGTAGGTATGTTAGGTGGGGGATGGAGGGGTGTGGTATGAATGCTTTCTTTTAGATAAGAAAGTTTGTTTTTTTTGTTTTGCTTTTGTTTCTTTAATTTTTTAAAACAAATGCGTACACCCAAGTCACTTAAAGTCTATGAAGACGACGTGACTATTGATTTGAAGATTTGAAGATAGCAAACACGCCAGCACACGCAGATTTTGCTGTGTTTATGACGTCAAGATCTGTGAGACAGAGGAGAAAACAAAAATACGTCACAAGAAGCAGGATTTGTAACTGCAGGCATAGTCTCAGTAGGTCCTACGTAGGCCTAGTTACAAACCACGCAAGACCCACTTGCATGAGGTACAGTAGTCAGCGGAGGATGCGAAACGGTGCCCACATCTCGACGGCAGGAGGGGATGAGGGCGATTCTTCTTCTATCAAGGTAACACAACCAGTCCAGCCACTTGGGAAGAAAACGCTGATGACCTGGACAGACCACGGCAAAGCAGCAACGATGGCGCAGAAACTGACCACCAGAAACTTCCGCACTCCCGATAGAATATCCCTGGCACGTTAAACAGTTCTGAAAGGGACTACAGCCAACAGCGCTAGACCACCATCACCTCCAGGCCACGGCAACACGATGAAGACCGCCCCACACAAGACGCAAAACGAACGACCTAAAAGAAACGATGCAACGGATACCAAGGCAGGTCCACAACTTTGAGACGGGGACATGGCATCGTTGCGACACATGAACAAAACACGCAGAGCACACACCACCAAGACTTGTCTTCGGTTGATAGGAAATCACACACACACACACACACACGCATGCACGCACGCATGAACGCACGCACACAGGCACGCACACACAGACACACACACAAGACACACACACACACACACACACACAAACAAAACACACACACACACACACACACGCATACACACAACAAACGCGCACTAAACAAAAAACCCAAACGATTCAAGCATGAATACACGTCCAGCCTTTGCTGCCTACTCTAGGTTTCCACCTTCCTCCCCCTCTCTCCCTCTCCACCCCCCCCCCCTCTTATCCACCACATCCACATCTTTCTTCCCAAAGTCCCCTTTCCCCATGCTCGAGATCGCTGTCACTAAACCCGGTCTCAAACCTCCTTCCCACCCATGTTCCCGCCTCTCACCCCCATCCCACCCCCCACTCACACAATCGCACCATCATCCCAGTGCTGCACTGCCCCACGTTGAGCATTGACATACAATCAAAACAGCTATTCAAACTTCATTCCCACCCATGTTCCCGTTTCTCACCCACAAACCCACGCACACGCACATAAACGCGCCATCACGACATTCCTGTGCTGCCCACGTTGGCCCACATTTTGATCTACAATCCAAACAGCTTTTTTCAAACAGTCATACTCTAACAAAATAACGAGAGAGAGAGAGAGAGAGAGAGAGAGAGAGAGATCTGCTTGTCATTTGGCAGCGTACGTGTTCGCACACGGGAGGTGGATGCGGTGTGTGTGTGTGTGTGTGTGTAGGCAGCTGTAGTATTCTAGCATTCTTTCTCAAATACTCCACTCCCCCTCGCCCAGCTCCCCCCCCCCCCCCCCCCCCCCCCCCCCCCCACTCGCTGTCCAGCCCATATTAGACGTGCGTGGATGAAGTAGGATTCAGACCACATCTGTCACAAGACGCGCAGCAACACTCGTCATTCCGATCAACCCCTCGTTCGCCTGCAGTCGTGTCTCCTGCCCGCTGTCTCCCTGAACACCTGCCGTTACCTGTCCAGCCATCGGTTCAAGACAGACTCAGACAGGTGAGACTGACTGTTGCCCTTTCTGTACAGGGTGTGTTGTACCAGATTGATTTGTGCACTGTCATCTGACATAGATGCCACCACGGAATTCACGTGCACGTCTTCATTGTGGAGTGTCGCTTATCACCTCTTTTTTTTTTTAATGGGAGGAAGGGGGTGGGGGTGGGGGGTCTGTGTGTTTTGTTTTGTCAACCCGTGCGGATTTTCATTTCTGCACACTTTTTGGACAGGAATAGTCTTGTTCCTGTAGATTTCCTCATATCTGCGTGCGTGCGTGCATGCGTGCGTTTGTGTGTGTATATTTGTGTGTGTGTGTGTGTGTGCGTGTGTGTGTGTGTGTGTGTGTGTGTGTGTGTGCATGCGCGCGCCTGTGTATGTGTGTGTGTGTGTGTGTGTGTGTGTGTGTGTGTGTGTGTGTGTGTGTGTGCCTTTAGATTATTCGTGTGAAACGAATATTCTTCAGACCACAAACTTATTATATATCAATAACAAGAACGACACCAACACACAAAAATGACGACAATGACGGCGACGACACAACAACAGCACACACACACACACACACACACACACACACACACACACACACACACACACACACACACACACACACGCACGCACGCACGCACGCACGCACGCACGCACGCGCGCGCGCGCACGTGCACACACGCACACGTACCTGCGTATGCACGCACGTACGCCACGGACACATGCATGCACAGAAAAAACATATGCACCACACCAATCGCACAGCCACCAATGCTTACACATCCAAAGCTATGGGTTCTCCACTTTACATACTTTCATCGCTTCATTGATGCACACTTTCGAGTCCCATACGTTTACGGCAAAAAACGCCTGAGAGATTCAGTCTTACTTCAGTTGACGTTTGTTTGGTCATTTGGGTCTGCCATTGGAAAGGTCCAGTCTACCCCATTCTCTAGGAGTCTTTGCAGTGCTGGCCTCGAGATTATTCCAATATTTATTTGGCTGGTGATGTTTCTTGCTCTTTCTTTAAGTCAGGACATGCGGGCACTTCTTCTCTTGATGTTGAGCTCCGGTTTGTTGAGGTGGTTCTTTTGATTTCTTATCACATCAGATCGGTCACGCTGTAATCCAGTTCTTATCGTTGCCTTGTCTGCTACCTGATACCTGCATGACCAGGGCAGTACACCCACATGAGTCTCTCCAGTGGAAGGATGCACATGACTTCATCCCGAGCAGGACTTTCCATTCCACTGTCCACTTGTTGAAGCAGGCTCATGAAGTCAGTCAGCATCATGGCTTTTGGGTGCTAAGCTGGTCTGTGGATGGCAGAGAGCCAGCCAGTGGTGTGCTTGTGTCACTGGTTCTGTCTCCTTTGTTAAACTTGAAGTTGTTAAAATATACACACCATTGTCTTCATGGATAGTTCAGCCATTTTGCTTTTGGGGGGGAAATACCACATGAACAAAATTTAAATGTACACGCGTGCACGTGAGAGAGGAGAGAGAGAGAGAGAGAGAGAGAGAGAGAGAGAGAGAGAGAGAGAGAGAGAGAGAGAGATGTTCTTTTTTACACATTTCTTGAGAGAAACATGGAGTAGGACATGTTGGAACGGTGTAGGGGATTTGATTGGAATTCAATGCGACAGGTGCTTAAGGGTAGAGAGGAAAACGCTTCTTCTTTGCTGAGATATATTGAATATGGTTTAACATACAACACAGTGTGTCGAAGAAGAAAGAAGCATGGCGTGAATGTAAGGGCTGGGCGGAAGGGAGAAGTGTTTGGGGATGGGGCGTAGTTTACGTGCATTTTTGCATGGATGATGATGAAGAAGAGAGAGAGAGAGAGAGAGAGAG
>CM031623.1:49750736-49753236 GCA_018398815.1 Conus ventricosus | reverse complement strand
ACCACCAACAACAACAACAACGAGAAAAAATGATCAAGACAAGAGAGAGAGAGAGAGAGAGGGGAGAGAGAGAGAGAGAGAGAGAGAGAGAGAGACGGGGTGGAGAGAGAGAGAGAGAGAGAGAGAGAGAGAGGAGAGAGAGAGAGAGAGAGAGAGAGAGGGAGAGAGAGAGAGAGAGAGAGAGAGAGAGAGAGAGAGAGAGAGAGAGAGAGAAACCGACCGACCGACCGACCGACTGACCGACCGACCGACCGACTGGCGGAAGAAAGGCAGAGATAAAGGAAGAGAAAGACAATGAAGCAGACATGGATAATCACCTACGAAAAACTTTGAAAAAACACATTAATGGCACAGGATGATCACTGCAATTTGCGTAAATTGAGTCAACTTCGAACATCACATATTTGTTAAGTTGAATCTGAATTGAGAATTATCTACAGGATGAGCAAAAATTCAATTTGACGTAAAGATTGAGTCGAATGGGATGGCACCCAGCAAAAGTCAGTCACAATACCTTTTATAGCAACACGATGAATTAAATACTTAATTTCAAAGACAATATCGTTACGACTGTTGCAGCTATTTTGCTTGAGCGTTTGTAAAACTGATTTTGAATCAACACATAGTAAGATGTTGTAAGTGGAATAAGGTAGATCACAAATGAATTCTAAAGCTTGCATTATTGCGTATAATTCAGACGTAAATATTGAAACACCTTTGCCTAAATAATATGACTTTTCTATTCTGAGCGAAGGAATAACAAAACCTGCACCACTGTCTGACGTTTCTAATACGGAGCCATCAGTGAAAATTTTTAGATGATTTGAATATTTTGAATCTAAATGAAGGCGAACGTCAGTAACTAATAAATTCTCTTCTTCATTTTTGTTGTAACTGCTGTATTCTATATCAAACTTTGCCTTTCTTTGTTCCCATGGTGGCATCATTGGTATAATAGGCATGACTGAATGGGAACGAAGAAAGGCTGTGTGTGTGTGTGTGTGTGTGTGTGTGTGTGTGTGTGTGTGTGTGTGTGTGTGTGTGTGTGTGTTCAAGCACGAACCACCAGCCATGGATTACTACAAAAACTAAACTAAACGTTTGTTGAGAAGGAAACGTCGTTTCTTTAAGAAATTGAAACTAAATCCTAATTCAGAAAGATTACTGGTTAGGTATAAACATATTAAGAGAAGGTGTCAGAGAGAATGTAGGCTTGCTCACTCCAATTATGTTATTTCGATGATTTCAGAAGGTGATCATCAAAACAAGAAATTATATTCTTACATAAGAATTAAGAGACAGGACAACATTAGGTTTCCAGACCTGAGAAACAACCAGAATAACCTAATACAGGACCCTGAAGGGAAAGCAAATTTACTAAACAAGCAGTTTTGTTCAGTGTTCTCAAATCCCAAGCCTTTAATTAACGTTAGACTAAATGATGATGATAAACTCCCTGAAATGCAAAACATCAAAGTAAACAAAGCAGGAGTATTTAAGTTACTGATCAACATCAATGAAAACAAAGCTAGTGGTCCCGATGGCGTTCCTGGCAAGCTCTTAAAATTATGTGCCAATGAATTGAGTGAGGTATACCAACTACTTTACCAAGCTTCACTGGACCAGGGAGTAATACCTGATGAGTGGCGAGATGCGAGCATTGTTCCCTTATTCAAAAAGGGTGACAAAACAAAAGCAGAGAACTATAGACCTGTATCTCTCACATCCATATCAGCAAAACTACTTGAACACATAATATACAGTAGCATAATGGACCATCTTGACAAATATGACTTCTTAAATAACGCCCAGCATGGTTTTAGACAGCGAAGGAGTTGTGAGACTCAACTTATAACAACTCTCAATGATTTTAATAACTGTCGTAACAACAGACAGCAAATAGATGCAATTTTATTAGACTTTTCTAAAGCCTTTGATAAGGTTGACAATGAGGGCCTGCTGCTTAAATTAGAACACATCGGCTTTGGCGGTTCTTTGCTAAAATGGGCTAGATCATTCCTCGTTGGGAGAACGCAGAAAGTTGTTGTGGAAGGGTCGTCATCCCATTGTAAACCAGTCTTGTCAGGTGTACCACAGGGAACTGTTCTGGGGCCCTTGTTTTTCTTAATTTATATAAATGACATAAGTAGAAATCTCTCTCCTGGAACTACTATAAGGCTTTTTGCAGATGACAGCTTAGTATATAGAACAATCAGAAGCAAGAATGATGCACGCATTCTACAAGAAGATCTAAACGCTTTACAAGAGTGGGAAAGAACTTGGAAAATGGAATTTCATCCCCAAAAGTGCCAAGTGTTGCGTATATGTAACAAACGTTCACCAATTAGATCAGAATATTCTATCCATAATACTATTCTTAAAGAAACTAATGCTGCAAAATATTTAGGCGTGATTATAGATAGTCGTCTCAAATGGAAAGAACATTACAATTTAGTATGTAAGAAAGCAAATAACATCTTAGCTTTCTTAACAGGAATAT
>CM031623.1:49704154-49749736 GCA_018398815.1 Conus ventricosus | reverse complement strand
AGTCTTTTTGGACACAGTGTGCGTCGTCTCTGACGTTTACTACGCTTCTTGCGTGAAGCACTACTTTGACCACTTGCTGTGTCATGTGGAGTGCCTTTGACACGGACAGACTCCCCTTCAGTCCCAGTGGGTGTGACCTGTGCAGGCTGAGCGTCAACATGGGAGCTAGCTACAGTTCCAGTGTCAGTCTCTTCTGAAGACATGTGCATACTGAAACCAGACATATCGCGCGCGCACACACACACACATACACGCACGCATGTACGCGCGCGCGCGCGCACACACACACACAACACACACACACACACACACACACACACACACACACACACACACACACACACAGAGGATGCGGGTGAGAGGATGGGATTGTAGGCACAGGGTCGGTGTTACTAAACGTGCTTGAGATGAATAATTATTAACGACTGGATGAAAGAGGAATACGGGGATCGATAGTATTTTCTAGATTTGACATAGCAACGGCAACATTCTCTTATCGCGCGCGCGTGCACACACACACACACACACACACACACACACACACACACACACACACACACGCACGCACACACACACGCACACGCACACACGCACACTTGTAGCAGACCAGTCGAGTAAATAATTTTGACGGGCGGGAGGGAGGGAGGGGGGTGGGTGGGTTGGGGGGGGGGGGGGGGGGGGGAATGGGGAGGGTGGTGGAAAGCTTGTGGACGTGGGTTTGCTGCTGGCTTGAGAAAACTACGTGCAAACTTTGCAAACTGTAAGCGCTGGGGAAGTTTCGTTTGTTCATTTGCCCCCCCCCCCCCCCCCTCCCCCTTCACTCCTCCTTTTCCGTCTCTCTCTCCCCTCCCCCTATCCCTGTCCTGTCCGGTTTATTTCAGTTTTCTTCTTAGATGATCCCCTTCCCCCCCCCCCCCCCCCCCCCCTCTGCCACCTGCCGCCGCCCTCCTCCTCTGAATCATCGCCACTCGCTCTCCCCCTCCCTCACTATCTCCTCGCCCCCCACCCAAGTCTTCCTTCGAGCCAACCTTCCCTCCCCTCTTTTCTCCCCCCACCCCCCACCTCCACATCTTTCTGCCTTTCCAAGGCATGATCTCACTCTCACTCACATGTAACATGACTACTTAACGCCCATGAACTCTGTGTGCGTGTGTGTGTGTGTGTGTGTGTGTGTGTGTGTGTGTGTGTGTGGAGAGAGAGAGAGAGAGAGAGAGAGAGAGAGAGAGAGAGAGAGAGAGTCAGTCCATGTGTGTATATTTGTGTGTGTGTGGTGTTTATGTTCATATTTGCGATCTTTTCGTTCCTTGCGTGTACGGGCCTTCCTGAATATACGTGTATACGTGTGCCCACGTGTGTGCACGTGCCAGGCCATAAGCTATATGTGTCTCAGGCCATAAGCTACATAACAAAACAGCAATCTATGAGTTGCTTTGATTAACTGGGACCACGATTCGGGGATGAAACGACACCATACCACAGACTACGTGAAATAATACAGAGCAAAAAGACACCATACCTCAGGCTGGATAAAATGGCACAGAGGGAAAGAACACTACAAACGTAGGCTGGGTGAAATGGCACAGAGCGAAAGGACACTACACCACAGGACAAGTGAAATGGCACAGAGGGAAAGGACACTACAACAAAGGCTGGGTGAAATGGCACAGAGCGAAAGGACACCAACACAGGATGGACGAAATGGCACAGAGCGAAAGGACACAACAACGTAGGCTGGGTGAAATGGCACAGAGCGAAAGGACACTACAACAAAGGCTGGGTGAAATGGCACAGAGCGAAAGGACACTATAACATAGGCTGGGTGAAATGGCACAGAGCGAAAGGACACTACAACATAGGCTGGGTGAAATGGCACAGAGCGAAAGGACACTACACATAGGCTGGGTGAAATGGCACAGTGGGAAAGGACACTACACCATAGGCTGGGTGAAATGGCACAGTGGGAAAGGACACTATAACATAGGCTGGGTGAAATGGCACCATGGGAAAGGACACTATAACATAGGCTGGGTGAAATGGCACCATGGGAAAGGACACTACAACATAGGCTGGGGAAATGGCACAGAGGGGAAGGACACTACAACATAGGCTGAGGGAAATGGCACAGTGGGAAAGGACACTACAACACAGGCTGGGTGAAATGGCACGAGGGGAAGGACACTACAACATAGGCTGGGTGAAATGGCACAGTGGGAAAGGACACTACAACATAGGCTGGGTGAAATGTCACAGTGGGAAGGACACTACAACATAGGCTGGGTGCAATGGCACAGTGGGAAAGGACACTACAACACAGGCTGGGTGAAATGGCACAGAGGGGAAGGACACTACAACATAGGCTGGGTGAAATGGCACAGTGGGAAAGGACACTACAACATAGGCTGGGTGAAATGGCACAGTGGGAAAGGACACTACAACATAGGCTGGGTGCAATGGAACAGTGGGAAAGGACACTACAACATAGGCTGGGTGAAATGGCACAGTGGGAAGGACACTACAACATAGACTGGGTGAAATGGCACAGTGGGAAAGGACACTACAACATAGACTGGGTGAAATGGCACAGTGGGAAAGGACACTACAACATAGACTGGGTGAAATGGCACAGTGGGAAAGGACACTACAACATAGACTGGGTGAAATGGCACAGTGGGAAAGGACACTACAACATAGACTGGGTGAAATGGCACAGAGCGAAAGGACACTACAACATAGGCTGGTGAAATGGCACAGTGGGAAAAGACACTACACCATAGGCTGGGTGAAATAGCACTGTGGGTGGGAAAGGACACCACAACATAGACTGGGTGAAGTGGCACAGAGGGAAAGGACACTACAACACAGGCTGGGTGAAATGGCACAGAGCGAAAGGACACTACAACATAGGCTGGTGAAATGGCACAGTGGGAAAAGACACTACACCATAGGCTGGGTGAAATAGCACTGTGGGTGGGAAAGGACACCACAACATAGACTGGGTGAAGTGGCACAGAGGGAAAGGACACTACAACACAGGCTGGGTGAAATGGCACAGTGTGAGAGGACACTACAACGTAGGCGGTGTGAAATGGCACAGAGAGAAAGGACAATACAACACAGTATGGTGAAGTGCACAGCGAGAAAGGACACTACACGATGAGATGAGTGATGTGGCACAGAGGGAAAGGACACTTCAACAAAGGCTGGGTGAAATGGCAGAGAGGGAAAGGACACTTCAACAAAGGCTGGGTGAAATGGCACAGAGGGAAAGGACACTTCAACAAAGGCTGGGTGAAATGGCACAGAGGGAAAGGACACTTCAACAAAGGCTGGGTGAAATGGCACAGAGGGAAAGGACACTTCAACACAGGATGGGTGAAATGGCACAGAGGGAAAGGACACTTCAACAAAGGCTGGGTGAAATGGCACAGAGGGAAAGGACACTTCAACAAAGGCTGGGTGAAATGGCAGAGAGAGAAAGGACACTGACACTAGAACGTAGGCTGGGTGAAATGGCACAGAGAAAAAGGACACTTCAACAAAGGCTGGGTGAAATGGCACAGAGAAAAAGGACACTTCAACAAAGGCTTGGTGAAATGGCACAGAGAAAAAGGACACTACACCTTAGGCTGGGTGAAATGGCACAGAGGGAAAGGACATTACAACATAGGCTGGGTGAAATGGCACAGAGGAAAGGACACTACAGCACAGGCTGGGTGAAATGGCATGGTGTGAAAGGACTCTACAATATAGGCTGTGTGAAATGGCACAGAGAGAAAGGACACTACAACACAGGTTGCTTGAAATGGCACGGTGTGAAAGATCACTACAACACAGGTTGCGTGAAATGGCACAGATGGAAAGGAGACTACAACATAGGCTGGGTGAAATGGCACAGAGGGAAAGGACACTACAACACAGGATGGACGAAATCGCACAGAGAGAAAGGACACCACAAGATAGGCTGAATAAAATGGCACAGAGGGAAAGGAGACTACAACACAGGTTGGTTGACATGGCACAGTGGGAGAGGACACTACAACACAGGATGGGCGAAATCGCACAGAGAGAAAGGACACTACAACACAGGCTGCGTGAAATGGCACAGACGGAAAGGACACTACAACTTAGGCTGGGTGAAATGGTACAGAGGGAAAGGACACTACACCATGAGATGAGTGATATAGCACAGAGGGAAAGGACACTACAACAGGGGCTGGGTGAAATGGCACAGGGAGAAAGGACACTACAACTTAGGTAGGGTTGAAATGGCACAGGGAAAAGGCCACTACAACATAGGCTGGGTAAAATGGCACAGAGAGAAAGGACACTACAACATAGGCTGGGTGAAATGGCACAGGGAGAAAGGACACTACAACACAGGCTGCGTGAAAAGGCACAGAGAGAAAGGACACTACAACACAGGCTGCGTGAAAAGGCACAGAGCGAAAGGACACTACAACACAGACTGCGTGAAAAGGCACAGAGCGAAAGGACACTACAACACAGGCTGCGTGAAAAGGCACAGAGCGAAAGGACACTACAACACAGGCTGGGTGAAAAGGCACAGAGCGAAAGGACACTACAACAAAGGCTGGGTGAAATGACACAGAGCGAAAGGACAGTACATTATATATATATATATATATATATTATATATATATATATATATATATATATATATATATATATATATATATAAATATATATAAACAAAGCTTGCTCTTATGTCTTAGATTGAGAAATAGGGGGGAGGTAAGCATTTCATATCTTTAGTTGTAGATAATTCTACCTAACTAACAGTATGTGCTTGAGTGGGTGAATGGGGAATAATAAATGCTTCTCAAAATGAGCCTTCAGTAAGCTTATAGTCTCCAAGGGGGAGACAATCTCCAGTGGGGAGGAAACTCACTAACGTATAACTCCTGGTCAGATACCGGTATTTCGAAACCTGATTGTTTCTCCTCAGCGACCGCAGAAAGTGGTAACTTGACTCCTCTGCCTTTCCGGTTTTAAGAAGAATGCTATCCAGAAAAAGGCTGGTGTGCAATACCGTAGTATGTTTGTTGAGTTTTCAAAAACACCAACCAAAGGTGCCACCTAAGAAGCAAAAGAATATCATGAAAGAGCAAAACAAGCTACATTTTCTTGTGAAAAGTAGGAATTATAAAAAGATAACCTCTTAAGACACAAGTGCTGAGGGCCAGTTCTTTGAATGAATCCACAAGGGACTAAATTACAATAAACTAAAAATTCCAAGGATAAGTACCGAGCACCATTCCAGCAACTTACAGAGCAGTTTGGTGTTGCAATGACTGCAAGAAATATTGAATCATAAACAAAGCTTGCTCTTATGTCTTAGATTGAAGAAATAGGGGGGTGTCAGGAAGAGCGCTCTGGAGATATTAAAAAAAATTATCTGGGTACATTTAGTCACGGGATAGAAAATTCACCCTTACACCTGTGGTGTGGTCAGATACAATCATTTTGAAAGTGAGTGCTGTTCAGAGCACGCAATTTTGTGACTGTCTCTTCTTGTCAGACTGCAAGAAGACAGCCTGGAGAGCGGATGGGCTCTCTGTTAGTTAGCCTGGCTTGGTAGCGGGCTAGTAGGTGATTTCAGGTCAGGGAAAGTCTTATTTCCCTGAGTGTAATTTGTAAATATAGCACCAAGTGCTAGTGTAGACTAGGTGTCTACGGGTCCGAAAATTCCAGAGCGCTCGTTCCTGGGGAAATGCCTGGCTATTGTGAGCAAGACTGGAGAAGGACTTCCGAACGTATCCCCCTGTCACTGCAGGATGGGGTATGTTGCGAACTGTTGTAATGGAGGCGAAGTGCTGCAAAACAAGTACAGAGTAAAGGGTGGAAGAGTTGTGAGTCGGTGTGAAAGTGTTGTGTACTGTTGTTTGATTAAACTTGTTTATTGTTTATGTATTTGAGTATTTGTAAATAGTAAGGGAGTGAGTGTATTGCGTGAACATGACAGTGGTGACCCCGACTGAACCTTTTTTGTGTATGAAGTAAATTTGTTGTTAATCTTGATTTCAAAAACATAGGTAATATTGAAATTTGAAGATTTCCATTTTCACCTTTGGGTATATAGGAATCCATTGCAGATTTTCATTCCCTACCCCATTCATTATCTGTATAGTCAATGTGAGTAGGGAGTGTGAAAAGATATCCTTTTGAACCAGCCATATTTTCAGATTTAAATGAGTGATTGTTATTGAGTGCATGTTGTGAGTTCTTTTTATTTTCATTTCAATATTGTATTAAGGTGTTCCTCCTTTTATAAATTTTTATTGTGGTTTACTTTCTTTATAAGTTCACTTGTGTTGCTATTTAGAGTAGGAAGTAGTTCTCATTTAATTGAAATAAAATATTTCCCCGTATGGTAGATCTTTTTTAAATTTGGGGTACATTTCAAAATCTTGCCATATCATCAATAGAAAACAGTAAAATTTCCAAATAGTCCCTTCCTCTGGTATCTAAATTAAAAAAAAAACCTGAACATTGAAAATTATTACTTTACATTTCCTATTTCTTTTTGTTCTTGCTTGCTTAATTAAAAGATGGTTGTGTTGTGTTACATATCTTTTATACGAACAGTAATGATTAACATTGTATAATGAGATCTAAGAATCTTCTGTTCATTCTCAAAGTTTATTTTGGATTGTGCTTCGTGATAAGCAAAATGGAGGACTTTGATCGCTTTGTAGCTCAGGGAAAAAAAACTGGGTTATACTGATGATAAACTATCAGAGTATGTATCCCAGTGTGAAGAAAGAGCACTGAGGCGAAAAGAAGGGAACAGGAAAAAGAGATTCAGATGAAAGAAAGAGAACAGGAAAGAGAGCACCAGCTACAGCTGGACATTAAGAGACTGGAAATGGACAAGGAGGAAAGAGAGAAAATAAGAGAGCTTGAAGAACTGGATAGAATCAGAAAACATGAACTGGAATTGAAAAAAACTGGAGCATGGTGTTCATGGACAAACTGAAATGAAGGTGAAGGACCCATGGCCCTCCCATAAATCCCCGTACATCCCTAAACTACCTGCTTTTGATGAGCAAAGAGATGATATTGATTCTTTCTTGTTTCGATTTGAAACACATGCTGCAACATGTAACTGGCCGAAAGACAGATGGGTGCTCTATGTTGCTTCTCTTTTTCGTGGAGGTGCCCTATCATTATATCACTCACTGTCAGCTAAACAAACTATCACCTGGGAGGATTTGAAAGCGGAGCTTTTAAAGAAATTTCAATGTGCCAAGGAACGTTTTCGCGAGAAATTTCGCTCGGTTCGACCAGACGTGACCGAATCTTTCGCAGCTTTTTTTATCCGTACTGGCCATTTATTAGACAGATGGATAGAGTTGTCTAAAATTTCGCAAAATTTTGCCGATCTCCGTGACCTTTTTCTGCAAGAGCAAATTTTGCAGAGTGTTTCCAAAGACCTTGCAATTTTTCTTCGGGAACGTTCATTCAAAAGTGCAGAAGAACTATGTCAAATTGCAGACCAGTACAAAAGTGCCCACCCTGGGAAAACTTTCGCTCGGAAAGCAGAGTTCAAGGTGTATGACACGAACGTCGGTTACGTTGCACCAAACCAAGACAATTTCCAACACGACCAGCGTAGTCGTAGATATCAGCGCGGTCGAGGTTCCTATCGTGGCACAAGCCAGTCCGGATTTTCAAATCCGACCCAGGCTCAGCACGCACAACCACAGACAAACCCTGGTAACATGAACAGGTGCGGTTTTGGTAACGTGGAGGTACTTCTACTCGTGGTGCTCACACAGGTAATAAGGATGTACAATGCTGGACATGTGGCTGTCGTTTCACAAACGAGACACTTGCCCTTATGTATAAAAAGGTAATGTGGCTGAAACAGTCTCAGAGAAAACATCTGAACATGTGCTGGTATCACAGGATGCAAGGAATAGCCTTCTTATTGAAGACTGTACCATCAATGGGTTTTCAGGCACTTAACTTAGAGACACAGGCTGTACAACAGCAGGTGTTCGCAAGTCTTTTATACAGGCTAACCAGTACACTGGTGAGAGACAGAATTGTCGCTCCTTTGGTGGGAAGATTGAGTCATTTCCCTTGGCCGAGATAAATGTTGCTACCCCCTACTTTACAGGTTCTTTGATAGCTTGTGTCATTGAAGACCCGGTCACTGATCTCATTCTTGGTAACTTGCCTGGTGTAAAAACTGCTTGTGGTGGACAGGGTGGTTCATTTGTTTGTGACACACATGCTTTGGTGACTACCAGGGCACAGCAAAGAGACTCTGGCAGGCCAACTAAGCCTTTAAATGTACCTGACATGTCTGGTTTGAATGTGACACCAGAAAAACTCAAACAGCTACAAAAGTCTGACACAAAACTTGCTTCTCTGTTTCGAAGTGCCACAAGTGCAAATACAGACAAACCAAAACAACATTATGTTGTCAAAGATGATATTTTGTATCGTGTTTTTAAAGGTGATGTGGAACATGTCATGCAGGTTGTTGTACCAGAACGTTTGAAAACATGTGTGTTGAAGACAGCTCATGATGCTGTCATGTCGGGACATTTTGGTGTGAGACGTACATTAGTGCGCATGTTGACTTCATTTTTTTGGCCTGATGTAAGGAAAGATGTACAGAGGTACTGTGAATCATGTAATGTTTGCCAAAAAACTGTACCAAGGGGAAGAGTGCCATGTGCACCCTTGGAGAAGATGCCAATCATTACAGAACCGTTTAAGGGGATTGCAATTGATCTGGTTGGTCCCTTAAACCAGCATCCTCATCAGGACATCAGTGGGTGTTGACTATTGTTGATGTAGCCACACGATACCCAGAAGCTATCCCTCTGAAAACGATAGACGCAGTGACAGTGGCAGAAGCTTTGTGGGGAGTGTTTTGTAGGATGGGTTGTCCTGCGGAAATCCTCTCGGATTGCGGCACCCCGTTTGTGTCGAAACTCATGACTGAGGTCTACCGTTTGTTGGGTGTTGTTCCCTCTACCACCTCACCCTACCACCCCAGTCTAATGGACTGGTGAGAAAGGTTTAATGGTACCCTTAAGGCAATGTTACACAAGGTAGCACTTGATTATCACAAAGACTGGGATAGATACATTCCCGCACTCTTGTTTGCCTACCGTGAACTGCCAAATGCAAGGACAGGTTTTTCCCCTGTGAATTATTGTTCGGTCGCTTCTCCCGAGGTCCAATGCAGATCTCGCTCAGAACTGGTCAGGAACCAGTCAGTCTGAAGATGACAAACTTTTGTTTGATTATGTATTTGATCTCAAAAACAGGATTGTTGACACATGTACTCTGGCTCAGGAACAGGTGAAGCTGTCTGCCCAAAAGCATAAAATGTACGCTGACAAAAAGGCAAAGGTTCGCACTTTAGCTCCTGGAGACCAGGTTCTGGTGTTGATATCTGACAAAGATAGTAAACTTCAGGTCAAATGGAAAGGACCATATAAAGTGCTGGAAAAAACAGGTCCTGTGGATTACAGAATTGACATGAATGGTGATGGAAAAGTTTTCCACATAAACATGTTGAAGTTATATCACGTTAGACAAGCAGATGTGTGCATTACTGTCAATTCCAGTGTACAGGCAAATGAACACAATTGTGACAATGTTTGTTCTTTTGATGATTTAAAGGACATCTTACCTGTGGAATATCTCACTGTATATCCAACCAGACAAAAGACTGCTGCTGAGAGTGTGGTGCATACTGCCTCAGTGGGTGTGGTTCAGGAACCAACAGACAATGACGTCACTCTACCGACCATTTCCTCAGTGAAAAATGAGACTTACAGGGACGTTCACATTGACCAGTCATTGACAGAAGACAAAATACGTGACCTTGAGGCTATTTTTTCAGACTTTTCTGACATTCTTACTGACAAACCTGGAAACGCAACAGCTGTTGACCCACATCGCATTGTTGTGACCAGTGACATACCAGTCAGGGTTAAACCTTATCCGCTTCCCTTTTCCACACGACAGGTTGTTGAGAATGAAGTGAAAACGATGTTAAACATGGGTGTGATTGAGCCATCTACTTCTGCATATTGTGCCCCTGTTGTGCTTGTCTCTACACCAGATGGTTCTGTACGGTTTTGTATAGATTACAGAGCATTGAACAAAATCATTGTTTTTGACTCTGAACCCATCCCTGATATTGAAGAATTGTTTTGTCAGTTGTCGAAAGCCAAATACTTTGTGAAAATAGACTTAACAAAGGGATATTGGCAGATTCCGATTGATCCCAGTGACAAGCACAAGACAGCTTTTCAGACACCTATGGGTTTATTTCAGTGGACGAGGATGCCCTTTGGCTTGAAAAATGCACCAGCTACTTTTGCTCGCATGATGAGACGACTGTGTTTGCATGAGAATGCTGCGATCAGTTTTTTTGATGATATTTTGATTGCGCAAGAAGACTGGTGTGCATTGTTGTGTTCCTTGCGACGGGCGTTACAGAAACTAACTGATTTTGGATTGACTGCCCGACCAAGCAAACTGTTTGCTGGATTCCAACAGTTGGAATTTTTGGGACATTCCTTGTCGATTGGGTGTTTACAACCTGAACAGAAAAAGGTTGACAAGATTTTGTGTATTCAGGTCCCAAAGACCAAGAGACAGGTGCGTTCTCTGTTAGGTTTGTTTAAGCTATTACAGGCGCTACATACCTAACTTTGCATCTATAACAGCCCCTCTCACTGATCTAACTAAAGAGAATGGTAAGCGGTCAATTTCATGGTCTCGGGACTGTCAGATCACCCTGCAGAAAATACAAAGTCTGCTGTCATCATTCCCAGTGTTGATTCTTCCAGACTTGGATAAGGACTTTCTTGTAAGAACAGATGCTAGCTCTACTCGTATGGGAGCTGCTCTCATGCAGGAGAACGAGGGTTTGCTACATCCAGTGATGTTTGCAAGCAAAAAGTTCACAGACGCTCAGACAAGGTACTCTACTGTGGAAAGAGAATGCTTTCCATTGTGTGGGCACTCTCCAAGTTCACACGCTACCTGTTAGGCAAGCCATTCATCTTGCAGACTGACCACAGGCCTTTGACCTTTTTGAAGGCGTCAAAAACAAAAACGGTAGATTGTTGAGGTGGTCATTGGCAATTCAAGAGTACAGTTTTGAGGTGTCGCCTATTTCTGGAAAATGCAATGTTTTTGCAGATTTATTATCTCGATCGTGATTTGTGATGTATGTCATGAACTTTTGCTGTCTTTTTCAACTTTGGTGAGATGGATGTGTGAATTATAAATTCAGTGTTTATATTTCATTCTGTATGTGCATGTATGTGATTTATGCCAACAATGTAAATGTACTTGAATGAAGTTTTGCCTTGGTGATTTGGATTTGGACTGCATTTTTTTCAGTGTATATTCTGGATCATGATGGGTGTGAAGGATGTTGATGGAGCATTGATTTTCTGAAACGTCTGCTCTGACGTGTAGTAAACTGTGTGTTGAATACAGTCATTGGTGTTGCTTGTACAGAGCCAGCGCTTGGGTAAAATGTTTGGTTTTTCTTATGTACTTGGGTGATTATAGAAGATTGGATTTCATGAATTTGACATGGGTGATTATAGAAGATTGGATTTCATGAATTTGACAATGTTATGTATGTTCTTATAAGTGATCATTTGTGGGACATAGTAATGGTAATTTGTCTCCTAAAACTTTGACGGACAAAGTTTTTCCCCAGTGGGGGGTTGTCAGGAAGAGCGCTCTGGAGATATTAAAAAAAATATCTGGGTACATTTAGTCACGGGATAGAAAATTCACCCTTACACCTGTGGTGTGGTCAGATACAATCATTTTGAAAGCGAGTGCTGTTCAGAGCACGCAATTTTGTGACTGTCTCTTCTTGTCAGACTGCAAGAAGACAGCCTGGAGAGCGGATGGGCTCTCTGTTAGTTAGCCTGGCTTGGTAGCGGGCTAGTAGGTGATTTCAGGTCAGGGAAAGTCTTATTTCCCTGAGTGTAATTTGTAAATATAGCACCAAGTGCTAGTGTAGACTAGGTGTCTACAGGTCCGAAAATTCCAGAGCGCTCGTTCCTGGGGAAATGCCTGGCTATTGTGAGCAAGACTGGGGAAGGACTTCCGAACGTATCCCCTGTCACTGCAGGATGGGGTATGTTGCGAACTGTTGTAATGGAGGCGAAGTGCTGCAAAACAAGTACAGAGTAAAGGGTGGAAGAGTTGTGAGTCGGTGTGAAAGTGTTGTGTACTGTTGTTTGATTAAACTTGTTTATTGCTTATGTATTTGAGTATTTGTAAATAGTAAGGGAGTGAGTGTATTGCGTGAACATGACAGGGGGAGATAAGCATTTCCCATCTGCAGTGATAGATAATTCAGCCTAATTAACAGTATGTGCTTGAGTGGGTGAATGGGGAATAATAAATGCTTCTCAAAATGAGCCTTCATTTCAAATACCGGTGTCTGACCAAGTGTTATATGTTAGTGAGTCCCCTCCCCAGTGAAATAATGTGGTGGTATTCCTATAATAATGCCGGTTGTGAGAAGGGAACAAACAAACAAACAAACAAACAAAAAACACCAATGACTGATAGGTGATGAGCATTTAAGACCAAACTATGGGATGACGATCGTTGTCAAACAAGTGATTGGTATGATAATGCTGATTGGGGGAATAAAGGAAATGACCAATGACTGATGGATGACGATCATAGTCATAATTGAGATCAACAATACCATGGGATGACGATCACTGCCTCAAGCGAAACAACATGGCGGCATCAGTACAACAGTGGCAGCATGGGGAAATGGAAATGACCAATGGCCGATGGACGACGACCATTGCCATAAGCGATATCCACAGTACTGTAGGATGATGATCATTACAGTAAGTGAAATAATGTGGTGGCATTAGTAGAATAATGTCGGTTCGGGGAGGGAAAAAAAATCAATGACTGAGGGATGAGGATCATTTGAGATCAGCAGTACTGTAGGATGACGATCATTATGGAAATGATCTATGACTGATGGATGGTGATCATTGTCATAAGTGAGATCAACACTATCACACACAGTACTATAGGAGGATGATCATTGTGGAAATGATCAATGACTGATGGATGGTGATCATTGTCACAGGTGAGATCAACACTATGACGCACACACGCGCACACACACACACACACACACACACACACACACACACACACACACACACACCACACACACACACACGGCCAATGGATGGTGATCATATTGATAATAGTCATATGTGGGGTATTGGCACTGTCGATAATGGTTGGGAAAAAGGTGAGCAGTGGAAAGGGGGATGGGAACCCCTCCCCCTCCCACACACATAGGGGGGGGGGGGGAGGTAGGGAGGGTTATATATATATATATATATATATATATATATATATATATATATATATATATATATATATATATAATGCCGAACAATTCCGTCACCTTAAATCAAGAATCGACGATCTGAAGTATAGCTTCTTTCACCGCACCATCCTAGTTTGGAATTCTCTACCGGCAGCCGCAGCCGAGGCCCTCTCTCTGGCACATTTCAGGAGGGAGCTCAGCAAACTTTGCTTCTAAAATACAGTCACTATATGTGTTGTCGTGTGAAAGTGTGTGTGAAAGGTTGGCGGGCCCGGACTAGCCTAATGATTGTTCTGGGGCAGGATAGGGAGCGGGGCAACCCCTCTTGAAAAGGTGAACGTGGGTAGCCTTCCTGCAGCTCCACACTTAGCGTTTTGTGTGTGTGTGTGTGTGTGTGTGCTAGCTGGTAGGTAAGTTAGGGGGGAGGGGGGGGGGGTATGAATGCTTTCTTTTAAATAAGAAAGTAGGATTTTTTTTAAACAAATGGGCACACCCAAGTCACTTAAAGTCTATGAAGACGACGTGACCATTGATTTGAAGATTTGAAGAAAGCAAACACGCCAGCACACGCAGATTTTGCTGTGTTTATGACGTCACGGTCTGCGAGACGAGGAGAAAACAAAAAAGACGTCACAAACGAGAAGCAGGATTTGGAACTGCAGGCAAAGTCTCAGTCGGTCCTACGTAGGCCTAGTTACAAACCACGCAAGACCCACTTGCATACGGTACAGTAGTCAGCGGAGGATGCGAAACGGTGCCGACATCTTGACGGCAGGTGGGGATGAGGGCGATTCTTCTATCAGCCGGACGGACGGTGTTACCAAGGTAACACAACCCAGTCCAGCCACTTGGGAAGAAAACGCGGATCACCTGGGGACAAATCACGGCAAAGCAGCAACGTTGGCGCAGAAACTGACCACCAGAAACTTCCGCAATCCCGATAGAATAGCCCTGGCACGTTACACAGCCCTGAAAGGGACTACAGCCAACAGTGCCAGACCACCATCACCTCCAGGCCACGGCAACAAGATGACGACCGTCCCGCACAAGACGCAAAACGAACGAGCTAAAAGAAACGATGCAACGGATACCAAGGCAGGTCCACAACTTTGAGACGGGGACATGGCATCGTTGCGACACACTGGAACAAGAAACGCAGAGCACACACCACCAAGACTTGTCTTCGGTTGACAGGAAATCACACACACACACACACACAACACACACACACACACACACACACGCACGCACGCACGCACGCACGCACGCACGCACGCACGCACCACACACACCTCATACACACACACACACACACACACACACACACACACACACACACACACACACACACACACACCACACACAACAAACGGGCACCAAACAAAAAACCCAAACGATTCAAGCATGAATACACGTCCAGCCTTTGCTCCCTACTCTAGGTTTCCTCCTTCCTCCCCTCCCTCCCTCTCCAGTACGCCCCACCCCAACCTCCCACCCCCCTCCGCCACATCCACATCTTTCTTCCCTAAGTCCCCTTTCCCCATGCTCGAGATCGCTGTCACTAAACCGGTCTCAAACCTCCTTCCCACCCATGTTCCCGCCTCTCACCCCCACCCCACCCACAGAATCGCACCATCATGCCATTGCTTCACTGCCCCACGTTGAGCATTGACATACAATAAACAGTAAACAAGTGGGGTAACTTTTGCTCCCATAAGCAAACCTAACACAGAGTAACTTTTATTCAAGACTGGCACAGCCTTAGAGAACAGTAAAATGTATGTTCTAGCTTTTTACTGCCCTCACAAGTTCGGGCAGTAAAAAGCTAGAAACATACATTTTAGTGTTCTCTGATAATCCATCACACGTTTTCTTTCAATAACCAAAAAATAACGATTTTTACAAACAAACATACTGTGTAGGATTATCCGTTTTCAATACTAATTTACTAAACTTTTCAGATTTTAGTTTTTGCTTAATCCTATTTTTTTTCCTGATCATTTTCAATAACATCATTTTCACGCATATATGCATCAAATGCATAAAACGAGTAGACAGACGGACAAACAAACATGATTCGGCCAGCCTTACCTACCTACTATTGTGCAGAGTTCTGAAACCAGATAGCTTAATGAGTTAAGTGTGGAGTTGGCCTATGCATGGAATACAGAGGCCCGTCATTAGGCTAACCCCTCATTACTTAATTTGGGGTGTTGGGTTTTATGACAGGCGAACAGGTGCAGTGGGTCTTTGGCAGCCAGCGTTAACAAGCTTAGCTCTGCTGTAAGAATATATATGCTAAAGCAAGTTGTGTGACATATTTCTAGCTGCGTGACATTATTTCTTTTGGTTTGACCTGTGACATTGTTTTTTGGTGTTGACACTATTTCTTGCTGTTGACATATAAAAAGGTATTGACCTGTTTATAGTTATAGGCAACAACATCGGGAACACCAAGAACTGTTGAAAGTTTTTTTGGCCAGTATTCCATTTAAAAAAGAACATTTGGAAGAGCAAATAGCGAAAAGAGAAAAGAGTTGAGAAAGATAAAGAGACAAAGAGTGAAACAAGAAAGAGTAAAACTAGAAGGACAAAAATTAAAATCATTGATTGATAATGAAACAAAATTGAAAGCTGCTCTTGATGAATTAAATACTCAACGGGATGTAGCTACATATTATTAGGGGGCTAAACTTAGGTTTTTGGATCGCTGGCACGCGTCGCTGCCCTGGCTAGGTAATTTTGTGTAATTTGACACGAGCTGATTTGCGTTGGGCGGTCGTCTACTAGTAAAGTGACAAATGCGCTGCCCCAGCTCTGCAATTTTGTAAGCCAATAATTGAAGGATTTGCACGAAGGAAAGCAGCCCTTTAGAATAAGAGAAGAGGAGTTGTCTCCCCCCAAAAAATGTAACAATGGATTGTGTTTTTATTTTACGTTTTATCAAGTCGCTATTAAGTCGTTCTAAGTTCTTAACCAAGTAACCTCTAAGTTCTTAATTAAGTCACCTCAAGTTCTTAGTTAAGTTTTAATCAAGTCACCTCAAGTTTTTTAATTAAGTTCTTAATCAAGTCACCTCAAGTTTTTAATAAGTTCTTGATCAAGTTGCCTTAAGTTACCCTAAGTTCTTAACTTAAGTCATCCTCTAAGTACAACCAAGTTCTTATTCAAGTTAACTTATAATTATTTATTAAGTTCTTAAAGTATTATTGCATCTGAAATGGATCAAAATGATCTTTTGTTGTTGGCGGTTCTGGCATACTTTTGTGTTCGGATTTTGTATTTAGTGGCAGAGATTGTTTGGACTGCTTTGGTTTTTGGTGTCTTTGTTTATATATTTTATAACCGTATAAACCACCCCCAGCAGCAGCAATGCCGCCAAAATGACAATTGTTTTAAGAAAATTCTGTGAAGACTTTGGTGGTGTAGGCAACCCTGGCGTTGCTGTAGGATCAACTTGTTCTGACGTTTTTATAGCCGGCATTGAAACAACTGGCTGCGGCTCTGGCACTTTTTCATTATGAGCTATATTCTGTGATTGTAACATTAATTTTTTTTTGTTTGTTCCACTCTGCTAATTTTTTTCCTGCTGCAACGCGTCCAGGATTTTTACTGGTTACTTTCTCCACCTGATTCAATGTTTTCTGATTCTGATGATTTCTGGCTCGGTCATTTTGAAGGGAAATAAAATCTATATGATTAAAAGTAATTAATCCCATGATTAATGGCGACAATAATGTTCCAAATCTGTAATACAGATCACATCCTAAGACTCTAATGACTTTGTTAAAACTGGATCCTGCGTTAAAACATACATAAAAGTCTTGTTCAAATCAAGGGCCGCAAATTTACTTACTAGTTTAGTGTAACAAACTAAGAACCGTTTTGCCCTACACTTTTACCATCCTTTGATCCTGGTTGCGCTTCATACATGTTATGAACATTACAATGTCTTGCTGCGACATCAGTTAATCTAGATTTCTAAAGCTGAATTTCATTTCCGAGGGAACTGTTTGTTTTCTCCCACATGCCTGCCAAAGAATACAGTCTCCTTTCTTTTTTTGGCATAATAGCTTGGTCATCAACTAGAACATTTGTACTCATAATTTTAGGAAGGTTTAGCTGCCTGAAGTGTAGCAGATCCATCGGTGATTCATGTTTTTGATTAATTATAATTATTCTGTTTTTAAAAATGAGCGCTGAAAAGACTGTACTAATTCTTTATACCATTCAGGTGTTATTGGTGTCTAAGTATAGGATACACAATGCTTGGAAAAAGCTTGTATAAAAATAAAACCGGCTGATCTTGGCAAACTAGACTTTGAAGACTCAGCAAAAGCTGATTGCTATCATTGCTGCTTCGTTCGCTACGAGAGATTTTCTAGTTAAGCTAGGAATAAATCCAGACAGGTATCAATAAGAAAAAATAAAAAAATACAATTTATAAAAATGGCTTCATTCGTAATGATGTTTAGGCGGTGCAGTAGTGAATGCGCATTGGCATTTAGCAGAAGTAAATACGTGTTTATAGTAAACAGCGGGATACTGGCGGAGAGCAAAAGACACAACAAAGCGTATGGACAACTAAGCAAAGCTGCACAAGATCACTATAGAAAAGCAGAGAATTGTGGTGCATGAGATTTTATTAACAACAAACTGAAAAAAACAGGGACATTCATCTTACACATTTAAAGATGTTTATCAAGCAATAAATAAAATTTTCTGAAAAAGGAAAACCATTGAGACTTGCACCCCCAAATTCAGGGACTTTTTCCCTCAGAAAAAAAAAGAGCAAGAAATCGGGTTTTGTCTTTGGCTGCGTGTGTATTTTGTTGCCATAATATTGGCTGAATAAAAAATGAAAAAAAATTTATTCGCCAAAGGTTTTTGGGAGGGAAATCCAGCATAAAAAAGCTAACCCAAGCAGCGGGAGTAGTGAACAAAACAGCAAAGAAGGTTATCTAAAAGGCTTTGGGCAAATTTTTTCTGCCCCTGCGAATTCGGACCGAACTTTGTGTTTCTTTTCCCGAAGACACCAAAATGGCCTTCTTATTTTTCCCCTTGTCGATTAGCAAAAAGATTTAAGTACGCGCTCCGTCATTGAAATAGTTCAGATTTTAAGTGCAGCCCTTAACACAAAGAGTGCTTTGTGTTGTGTTGCCATACAAAGTTTTAAAAAAGGCCCTTTTTAATTATTCTGTGATTCGTCGATGAGGGGGAAAAAATTTAAAGGGGCCCGTGAATAATTATTGTTTTTAAAAATTAGAGTTCCCTTAAAAAAAGGGATCCCAGGAGGTTAAGTTAAAGGCTTTAGTTTTAAAAAATTTTCAACAGTTATCTGAAAGACTTTTTCCTCCCGTATACAAGAGTGATTGACAATTTTCAACCGGGGTTAGAGACTGCCCTCGTTTACGTGCAATGAATAAAGGGATTTTTTAAAGGGGTAAAACAGCAAAGCAATCAAAAAAAAACAATAAATGTTGTGAGCTCCATCAACCAGCAAATATTCCGTTTTGGGTTTTTAAAAAAAAGGTAACTTTATTTACCGGGGGGGAAGAGAAAGGGGTCCCGCATCGGAACAGTTCCTTTTGGAGTGTTGTTCCGTATGAAAAAAAAAGAATTGTTAAAAATGAATCGCCCGTGTATTATTTACGAGAACTGACACAACAAAACAACCAGCTCCTCAAGACTTTTGTGAAGGAAGAACTGCAGATAATCCGCCAGACACAGTTCCAGTTGCTTAATTAATTTTACAAATATTATTTTGAGACTATAAATGGAAGCACAGAACGAAACAAGAATGATAAAGGAAGAGAACCTTGGATTAATTACAGGAATCATATGATACGAGTTCTACTATTAAGGAACATTTATGAGGATTTCATCAACACATGCTAAACCATCCAGACCACCTACAAACCCAAAATCCCAAATTTTGATTATCAGATATGGGGAAAAGAATATCTTGAAATAATAAAAAAATTCGAACAATCAAGCAAAATGAAAAACAATTTGGCTGAATTGGATAATGATATGATTGAGCTTATAATGAAACTTGAGGAAAAAGTTTTCTCCTGGCCCGAAATACTGTACATTTTTGGTCTTAAACCTCCAGTTGCTTAATTAATTTTTATTTACATAAATATATTTAAGTCTAAAATGGAGGCTCAGGACGAAGCAAGAATGATAAAGAAGAGACCTTGAAATAATACGGGAATCATTTGATACGAGTTCTACTATTAGGGAAACATTTGCAAGGATTCACCAATACATGCTAAAACATCCAGATCACCTACAACCCAAAAACCCAAATTTTGATTATCAGATATGGGGAAAAGAATATCTTGAAATAATAAAAAATTCGAACAAATCAAGCAAACATGAAAAACAATTTGGCTGAATTGGATAATGATATGATTGATCTTATAATAAAAGTTGATGAAAATATAACCCTTAGTGAAGCCCTCAGTGAAGAAGATATATAATTATGCTGTTCTCCAGTGTCCAATCGCATATGAAAACTGGATTAACAAATACTCGTTTAGTGTTTGTTCTATCTATGACTTCTTTGTTACAAAGTTGTGTTTATCTCATGTAGATTAGATCGCAGTTTTACGTTGTCATGATGAAAAGTATGGTTTATTGTACAATGCTTCTTTGTTGTTGTCATGCGATATGTTTGACTGCACAACATGCGAGATATTCCTTTTGCTTTTTAATGGTTTTCTCCTGGCTCGAAATACTGTACATTTTCGACCTTAAACCAATAAACTCCTTATCACCCTCCAGGATAATCATCCTTCATCTTTCTAAAACTTCTTGTTAACAGTTGAATGCAAAGGCGAATCTTTAGGGTAATCAGATGTATCATACATCCCGCATGCCCTTTAGCTACTATTTCCATGTCTTTATAGATGTCTTCAGTAGGGATATCTATAACAAAACTATCTGTATCTGTGTTAAAGTACTTTGGACTCTGGATACGAGGGCTTAAAGTAGTCTAAAGAAATTCTAACATCAAAGCTTTGATAATTCTAAAACAGTAAAACCATAATAATACAGGTTTGTCCAATTTGACTTTCTTTTTTTTCATTCATTATGCCAAAAAGCTGATCTGAAATCTTCTAAAATCCTGATAATTAGGTTTTGAAGTCAGCTTAATTGCTTCGTTCTCTCTGGTGACCAATCTAACATCTTTGCGCTTGTGCGGATTTTCCATGTCTTTCCGAAACAGCTGTTGTTCATCAGCTTGAAAAAGTCTTTTTCTGAAGCATCTGCGGATTTAGTTCTGAGATCAGTGTTCTTCATGATGTATGGTTTCATGAACTGTTCTTGATCAAAAGCAATTACACGATGAACAGCTGTTAGCTTCAAACCATGTCTTAAATATAATTGTAGAAGTCTGTAATGACAGACATAATTTTTTTTGTCCCGAAGATTAGCACAAGTTTAGGCGGCTCTCTTGGATTCATCTTTAGACTTTTCTGTGCTAATGGGTATGTGATTATGCAGGTCATGGAGTTCCTGAGAATATTCTAAGTCAACTTCTAGAATGAAACCACGCTGTTGATCAGGCGTCAAACTGCTCAACCACTTTAATGCTTTTAAATGTTTTTAATATTGTCGCCTGTGTGCATTTTAAAGTTGCGTAGTTGGAAGTGATTGCGCCATAGCCCACCCATACGATTGTTTGCATCTAAATACATAAGATAGTTAGACCTTTTATTGGATCATAATCATCTAGGCATTTGTTGTTTGCTTTACAGTAATGATGCGACGCCATACTAATTCCTCCACGCAATCCGTTTTCAATCATCTGATCATTGGTAATATCTGACAATAAATCAATCTGTATTCTTGTAAACTTTAAGAAAGCGTCCAACTCATCCCAGGTGCAGAAATGTAATGCGCGGGATCCAGGCTATAATGTTTCATGCAGGTCTTTCTGTAATTTTCAAAGACGTCCGCCAACAAACATGTATCAGCCATTAAATATGCATCATGATAGTCTCCCATCGTTTTTACACTCTAACTTCTGCCACGCATCTTGAGCTGCTGGTAATCAGAATCACTAATGCCCTTTCCTCTAAGACTAGAAAAGAACGCATCTTTAGGCGGAAGTGTATCTTCATCAAACCTTTCCAACTGTTCATGTATTCATAAGGGTAAACGCCCTTTCTAACAAGAGTTGGGTCAAAATATTCTTCCGTTATTGGGCAGGACTTTAAGGACATAGCCAGTGACTTCTAATGATCCCATCATGTGCTGCATAGAGTCATAAAAAGACATGTTATTTAAAGTGAAAACATGTACTTTTCTGATGACTGTGCAATGCATGTTATCCTGAAGGGTCGTCTACTGCTTTCATTATAAGATGGAGTCGTAACCTCGCAAGTTATGAAAGAGAGATGGGCAGCTTCCATGTTTAGGATCAAACCTTAGCTGAAGATTGCATTTACTGTGCGTGCTCCTATAAACTTCCACTAATGTGATCATGGTCTCTTACTGTCGGATTGGCTTCCTCGCTGTTAGACATTAGTTCTAAACGCAAATCCAACAATGTGTGGCTGAGTCATACTGTTGTTGGTCTTCAGGCGTCTTATGATTTCAGATAAGTTTAGATTATTAGAACAGGCGTTACGCAATTGCTGCATGCGTTCTAAGAAGTTATTTTGCAGATCTGGTCCTCTATATAATTCTGGTTTTGAATGGGCACCATCCGACCTGACAACGATGAAAGCAAATGAACAAATCTGATGATTACTCACAAAGGCTGTTTTTAGGAAGTTTCTGTGGCGCGGCATTCATAAGGAACAATAAGTGATTCAAGTCTGCGTAAACAATGTATGGACTTGTTTGCAGTTTTTTCCAGTTCTTAAAACTAACTTTAGATCCGGGTGGGGGCGTAATTAGTCTGTATTACAGTCTACAGAACTTTTACAATGTTTTATATGTTCAAGCGCGGCTAGAACGGATGGAATTCTTGTTAAACATTTTCTACAGAATTCTTGTTTATTTTTATGCTTTGAAGTATGCTGCATTAGTCTACTCATTGTGCGTATCAATGTGTAATGCGGTAGCCCGTTGGTGAAAACATTAGGAGTAAGTCCACATGGCTTTCGGCCGGATCACCTATTGTTGGGCTGTCTTTAGACACTCTAATAGGCGCCAAATTTGTTTCCTCAGACATGTGTATACATTAACAGTTATTGGTTTGTTTTGTTCTTCAAACTGATCAATTTTGTCCACGCTAACAGGAAAGGTATTCCACTAAAGTTAAGATCATTGATGTTAAGGCTGATAGTTAGATACTTTCTCTGCGTTTTTGCGGACGTAATGAAGCTTGCAAGACAACACCACATAAAACATTTGTTGTCTGAATTCTTTATGTTTAGAATCGCTCTTTTTGCGACTAATGCTTGGGGCAGCGGAATGTAAGCCTTGCCAATATAATCGGTGCATACTTAGCTGTTTTAATCTGATCTCTAGGACTTCGCCTCTGACCAACCAGAGCCTCTCATTTTGGCTTCTTCAGCGGCCACATCAAACTGTGTAAGCAGTTGGTCTGCCCAACCAGGTGTTAAGTCATTATGAGAAAGAATAACCTGTTGTTGGTCGAGACCCAGACTTCTAGATTTTCTTCATTTATTGTTATATAGTCGATTATAAACAGCTAACATTACTTTAACTGGCGGGTCTACTGTTAGTTTACCTGGAACTTGAGAAATAGCATGAACATCACTTGCCTGAACGTTTGCAGGATCAATGACTTCTAGATTAATATCATTTAAGCTTTTGACAAACGCTCTTCCTTAAGCTTCCTTCATAACAATTCGTCCGGTCCTTCATATATCTTAGCCATCTTAAGCTGTCTTTTCTAACTTAAATATTTATTTAAATTAAAAAAAATACTTATCAGAATCAACATCACGGTTTTTTTGTGTTTGGACTCACAAACGAAAGTATAAACGCCTTTGGGGTTGTTAATGCGAGCTGTTTAGAAAAACAGAGTTAATGTCTTGTTTACTTTTTTTAAACATTCCTTTTTTATCTGCTCGGTGTCTGGCTGTTGAGAAAAACTTGCCCTTGCCTTTTTTTGAAGATCAAACTTTTGTCTTTTATAGTCATCAAAATCGGCCTGTTAAACGACTAAATTCTTCATCCGTGATGTTTGAGTCAACTTAGCGCTTTATTTATTGTCAGTTTGAACGAGCTAAGTTTAGCTGTTATTAGTTGAACCATTCGCTGTGTGCTTTTGGAGTTTAGTTTTTAATTTTTTGCCAGCAGCACTTACAGCTAATGAACACAGGCCGAGAGCTATAAGACAACGCCTAGAGGTAAAGCTGCGGGTGCCCCTACGCCCGTTGCTAAGAGGCCTACACTCGTTCCTGCTGATAGAGCACTAATAGTCGATGCTCCCATATTAACATATGTAACAGCATTAAAGGCAGCAGAATACCTTCGTTTGGTTTTGCGTATTTTGAAAGGTTCTTGCTCTAGTTTTTGTTGCATTTGCGTTAATGTTTGTTAATCTGAAGGTTTTTATGTTAGGGGTTTCTACTATCCTTCGTTCGGTGGACTCTGGTGCTGTAGGCGCATTTGGAATAAACCTTAACAGACATGCTTTTTTAAAATAAAATAATTTAGTATTGTATATCTTTTAATCTGTTATCTTGAATATTCAGCTGCGCATCATATATTAAAAAAAATACACGTTAAGTGGTTTATCGGCCTCTTTTTCTTTATCAATTTGATGTTTATTATGTCTCTACAGTTCTCCGCTTCCATGTAACTGATTATCCTCCGTTGCCTTAGGTCAATCCATAAACCGTATTTCGCTGTTAAATAATGATCAAGTCTAACACTGTGAAGATGTAGATCTTTAGACACAAGGTCAAACTGTTGGATTTCTACACTCCACCTCCAAACAGTTTTCTTATTTCATCAAAATGCTGATAAGGTTTAAGCCCACTAGTGTAGATTTGGTTAGGACTGCCCTCAATTGTACATTGCACTTTCGTTATTTTGGGAATTAACAAAATTTTCAGTTTGTCTTTTGAATGGTTCTTCATTTTCACACAGCAATAAAATACCTTTAAGCGATCTTGCTGCGGCACTAAAACTAAAATTCCATATAGTGTCTGCCTGCTTTTAGGATATTTAGAATGAAAAATCACTCTTTCGTAATATATTGCTAATTTTGACTTGATATTGTTGCTCGATCAGCCTCGCTAAGTTAGGGTTGCTAACAACGTCAAACTCTAACGAGATGTCAGAAATGCTGTACTTGCTTCGGTGTCTGTAGATATAATAACATATTTGTAGTCATTAAAAGTTAGTTCATATGACAATCTGTCTTTTAATGCTCCTTGAAAGTATGGGGCATGCGCTTTTAACAACTCAAATCTAGGGGTATGAAAAAGCGATTTCCATACGCATAACTTACGGCTACAACCTTTTGCCGTCTTTAGCATCTTCAGCGCCTTATTCTATGTTTTAGTGCTTCTTCATTTTCGATTCCTTGAAACGCAAGATCAGCCCTTTCGTTCCCGGTTAGCCATAGATCAGAATAGGTTTTAAAATATGTCTGCATTTGTAAAGAAAATATTTCTTGTCCCTCAAGTTTTATAGAAATTTTCTTAACGATTGCCCGCCCAAATTCTGTACAACTGTCCTGTTGGGGTCTGTTGCTGATTCGAGTTCTATTTTGAAAGTAAGTCGCGCAGAGCCTGGCACAATCACTTCATCCGCTCCTAGGTCTGGAAATTTGACAGTAAGAATTTGATCCGCATCAATAGTAGACGGATTATTTGGAACAGTAATATTCCGCTTATTTCCTTCACGCCAAAGGGCTCTTTCAATCTTCTATGCGGGTCAAGAATCGAGCCATATGTTTGTGACATTTTTTTATAAACAAAATAAAAAGTTTATTATTTAAGAAAACATGGCAGGCATTGAAGGTGAAGAAGATTATGATGTTTTTGATGTGGAGACGACACGAGTGAAACGGCTCCTTTGATACAGCATCGCTCAGAGATCTCAGTGCTGGTGAATTAACAGAAGAAAGGGTTGGAGCATTTTACAAAAGTGTAGACCTTGAACCTCCCAATTTATAGACCCTAATGATTTTGAATTAGAAGGCGGTCATTTGTTTGTAAGAAACGATCAAGGACAACGTGTTGAGCTTACACATGAACGAAACCATCAAAGTTTAAGCCATGAGTACACTTAGACAAGATCCATGTGAGCGACAAAATCGCCTTGGCATTTCTAAACCAAAATTTAGATAGGGAGGCAGTTGCTAAACTTCAAAACAACACTACAAGATCTCCCAACAGATATCCAAATGCAAAACATTGAACTTAAAGATTTAAGTCAAACAGCGGGTGAAATATATCAAGCAATAGAAACCAGTTTTTCCGAAGAACAGCATTAAAAACAATTAATGATTCCTCGATACCCCGCAAGAATTTGAGGCTGTAAGAAACATTAGAGGCGAATTAACAGACAATTTAGCAAAACTAAGTGAAATAGATGAGCATATAAAAAGAGAAAAAGAAAAACTCGTTGAGGCTGATGACGCCAACTTAGGGCCTGGTGTTAAAGAAAGAATTAACCAAAGACTAAAGATCTTGAAAAAGAAAGATCGGCAAGACTAAAAGCGGCGTCTACTAACCGAGACCAATTACGAACTCAAGTGATCAGAATAGAGAAACTATCCAAAAAATTTTATATTGAAGACACGACACTAGCAGAAAGAATACGACACTGTTTAGAGAGCAAGGAGTCACATTAGCAAGCGTTATAACGGCCTTTGGATTTGCAATAAGTACGCTGGTGATGGCTATTACAGGCGGCGGTGGTCCTGGGTCAGTGCCTCCACCGCCATCGCCACCATCACCGCTGATAAATCATGGGTAAAAAAACAGCTTGATCATCTTGCGGGTTTATTAAAAAAATTAGCTGGTAAAGCCGTGGATGCTTTACCAGGTATATTAGGGGGTGTTTGTTAGCTGGCTTTTGTCTACTGCAGGCAAGTAGTTGGCTTTATGGCTGAGCACTTTGGACATTAGTTCTCTTAATAGTTGGGTTAATTTTTAGTAAGATAAAGACAAGTAATCCTAGGCCGGGTTAATCCAAAAACAAGTGCTGTCTTTACATATTCATGGTCATTATTTTTTTTGACTTCTTCAACGGTCTTTAGGCTTTGGGCCACAGGGATTGGATGACTTATTCTTGGGGGGTCATCTTGTTTGTTTACTGCTTGCAATATTACTGGCTCAGAATTTATTTCGTTTTTCCCGACTTTCTGTTCATTGCCTGCCACAAGGATTTCATTATTGTAGTTTATTATTGTGCCTATCTGGAGCCTGAGGTCAGAAGGCAGCATGTATAAACCAGTGCCAACAGCAAAGTCTACTTGCGATCTTGCGAATTGTAAAACATGTTGGTAAGAGAACAGGGAAAGGGGCATTCTGGGCCACTTCGCCCTCACTCAGTTCGGGCGAAAGTAACCAGAATGCCCCTTTCCCTGTTCTCTGACAAGTAAGACTTCAAACTACACACACACATGCACAAACACACAAAAATGCACCCACTCACAAACACACACACACACACACACACACACACACACACACACACACAGACACACTAAACACACACACACACACACACACATCTTTCTCTTTCTCTCTCTCAATTAAATGTCATAAAATCCGCACACTTCTTCTGACTAATTTCCAACTACAAACTTTGTACATAGACAGGCAGACACGGGGCTGAAACCCGATCACTTAATTTACGGCTCGCGGCAGTTTGCACCTAGCCTGTGCTGTGTAAACGAAGCACACTCGGCTGGGTTGCATCACATTGGAAAAGTCTAGATTGCCACGTCGTCACATCAGATCGAGGCTGTCACGCGACACGACTGGGGCCGTCATTGTTGTTGGAGCTACTGCACAGGCTGTGTTTTGTTTGCGCTCTGGTGTGACCACTGTGTTTTAATTGTGTTATTTTAAAATGGCTAAAACGTTACTGAAGAAACAGGTTTGTTATTCGAGGCCATAAGTTTTACTTTAACTGCATGTTAGAGTATTTGTTGAAAGAATTAGTTGAGTTAGTCAGTGAAGGCAAGCCAACTATTCACATGTCTGCCCGCACAGGGGCGTGTGCTAACACGTTCCTCGCTATACAGCGAGAGCTGCCTCTTTCTCTGTTCTTCATTGCGCTTAACTGGTAGTTGTCTTGAAGGTAGGCGAAGCATGTTGTGAAACCGGAGAGACTATCTTAAAGGTTTGTTGGTTCAAGGAAATGAAACAAGATGTAGCCAGTTTTAATACGTGTTTGTCTATTGATGAGATGGTTCCTTATCTAATAAATGGTGCTGCATTGTTGAAAGTTGGCCGAAGCAAAGCAAACCATCACGCGTTGATTGTTGGGAGCTGGCTTGAGGCAGCTAAAGCCATGTTTAACAAACATGGCGTTCATTTCTTAAGGCGGAGGTAAACACGGCTGATTCGTATGCTAAAAAACTTATATTTGAAACATTTTTGCTGTTCCTCCCAAGTAAAAATGTTCTCAGTTTGTATTAGACTTGATTGATTGTTAACTACAGATTCAGTGTTTATGTGGCAAGCTGATCTGTGTATTAAGATGTGTATACTTTTCTACTTTTCTAATTCTAACCAGTTCATCTGCCTTCAAGTGTGCCCTTATGCAACTGAATGGCGATTTTCGAATGTTCTGGCAAAACTAGATAGGGATAGGTGAAACTCTTTGTTGCGGGAGGCGGTCTGTGGTGAAGCTAGCCTTGCTATAAATAGCCGTTTATACATGAACGGCTATTTTTAGCAGCAAGAGGGCTGTGGGGAAGTCAGCCTTGCTATAAATAGCCGTTTATACATGAACGGCTATTTTTAGCAGCAAGAGGACTGTGGGGAAGTCAGCCTTGCATAAATAAAACCCTTTATACATGAACGGCTATATTTAGCAGCATGAGTCTAACAGGATGTAGTGGTGCTCGTAACTGGGACAGATTGTGCCCCACCCCCACCCCACGCATGCACACCTCCTCCCCCCACCCCCACCCCACGCATGCACACCTCCTCCCCCACCCCACGCATGCACACCTCCTCCTCCCACCCCCACCCCACGCATGCACACACTTAAGTCACTTTTAAGTTCTTAACTTAAGTCACTTCAAGTCACCCAAGTTCTTAATTAAGTTTTTAATTAAGTTTTTAATTAATACTTCAAGTTCTTAATAAGTTCTTGATTAAGTTCTTGATTAAGTTCTTGATTAAGTCGCCTCAAGATCATAACTAAGTCATCCTTTAAGTACAACCAAGTTCTTATTAAGTTATCTTATAATTATCAAAAAAATACAATCTATGTTTTTATCTTAAATAGTAGATGTCTAATATAGTACACACACGCCTCAAAAAACGCGTCATCGTTGAGGATGTCTTGCTCAGCGTTCTCTGCATAGATCTTAAGGAAGGTCTTACACCCTAAGCAACCGCATTGATTACAATTCTGGTCTATGGAAATGCCTTTTATAGACTCCATGTCTTTATTTATTGACTTTATCATTTTATAATACGCCATGATCTATTTTTATTAAAAATTTTAAAATTAAGTTCTTAAAATATTATTCCATTATAAATGGATCAAAATGATGCTTTGTTATTGGCGGTTTTGGCGTGCAGTTGTCTTTTTCTGCATTTAGCGGTTCAGGTTGTTTTAACTTTTTTTCTTTTTGTTGCCATTGTGTATATATTTTATAGCCGTAATAACTGCCCCCAACAGCAGCAATGGCGCCAAAAATGGCAACAGTTTTTAAGTTCAATATTCCATGAAGACTTTGGGGCCCTTGTATCACATGGAGTTTTTATAGCTGGCATTGAATCAACTTGTTCTGGCGTTGGCGGCGTTATGTTTTCATGATGAGTCATATTCTGTAACATTAATTTTTTTTGTCTGTTCCACTCTGCTAATTTTTTTCCTGCTTCAACACGCCCAGGATTTTTAATGGTCTCCACCTGATTTAGCGTTTTCTGCTGATTTTCTGGCTTGGTTACTTTCTCCACCTGATTCAGTGTTTTCTGGTTCTGCTGATTTTCCAGATCGTTCATTTTGAAGGGAAACAAAATCTATATGATTAAAAGTTATTAATCCCATGATTACTGGCGATAACAATGTTCCAAATCTATAGTATAAATCACCCTAGAGACTCTAATGACTTTGTTAAAACTGGATCTTGCGTTAAATCATACGTAAGATCTTGTTCAGAATCAATGGGAGCAAATCTACTGACTAGTTTAGTGTACAAACTAAGAACCGTTTGCCCAACGCTTTTTACCATTCTCGACCCCAACTGCGCCTCATACTGTTATGATACTTTATAATGTCTTGTGGCGACATCTGTTGAATCTGTTCAATGCTGAATTCAGTTCGAGGAACTGTTTTGTTTTCCTACATGCTGCTAAAGAATACAGCCTTTCCTTTTTGGGCATAATAGCTTGATCATCAACTTGGCCATTCATAAGTTCAGGAAGGTTTAGGCCGCCCTGTAGCTGTAGTAGATCATCGCTGTTCATGTTTTTTATTAAATTATAATTATTTTATTTTTAAAAAATGAGCACGAAAAAAACTGTTACCAACCTTGTATACCATTCTGCTGTTATTGGAGGTCTAAGTGTAGGATACTCAATGCTTGGTAAAAGCTTGTTAAGAATTAAACCAGCAGATCTTGGCAAACTAGACTTTGAGGATTCAGCAAAGCTGATTGCTATCATTGCAGCTTCGGTTGCCACGAAAGATTTTCTAGTTAAGCAAGGAATAATTCCAGACAATATAAATATGTAAGAAAAAAATACATTTATAAAAAATGGCTTCACTCGCAATAATGATAGGCGGCGCTGTGGTGAATGCGCTTGCTTTTAGCGGCAGTAATTTTGCATTTAGTAAACTGGGAATGACAGCGAGAGAAAAGACATAACAAAGCTATGGAGCAACTAGCAGCTGCACAAGACGCCTATGAAAGGCAGAGACTTGAGCAGTTAGATTTTATTAATGACACACTGAAAGAACAGGGGCATGCAGCTTACACATTTAAAAATGTTGATCAAGCAATAAAGAATATTATCTTGTAACAGGCAAACCAATCGAAACATTGCCCCCACCAAAATTCAGTGACTTTTATCAACCATCAAAAAAACAAAAGATGCAAGAAATCGGGTTTATTGTCTTAGCATGACCGTTGTGTATTTTGTTGCGCATAATTTGGCTGAATAAAAATGAAAAAAATCTATTATTCGCCAAAAGGATTATTGGAAGGGGAAATCACAGCAATTAAAAAGCTAGCGAAGCAGCGGGGGTCAGTGAACAAACAGCAAAGAATGGTTTTTCAAAAACAAGCAATTTGGCAAATTTATTTACCTCCCCCTAGACGAATACAGAGACCACACTTTGTCAATACAACTCCAAACGACACCCATCAAATGGATCTTTATATTTACCTCTGATAGGATTAGACGAAAAAGATTTAAGTACGCACTCACAGTCATTGACATGGCTTCAAGATACAAAGATGCGGAACCATTAACACAAAAGAGTGCTTCTGCTGTTGCTGTCGCTATACAACTGATATACCAACGAGGCCCATAACTTTCCCTCGCATGATTCAAGTCGATGATGGAAAAGAATTTAAAGGCCAAGTGAATCAATTATTGTTGAAAACATAGAGTTACCATTAAACGAGGCTTTCCCAGGAGTTCACAGATCACAGGTTTTTAGTTGGAAAACTTTAACAAACAGTTATCGAAAGACTTTTCTCCTACTATCACAGAGAGCTTATTGACAATTTGCAACACAGAATGGGTTAGAAGACTGCCCTCAGTTTTGCGCGCAATGAATAATGAAGAATTTAAAGGGTTAAAACCAGTACAAGCAATCAAAGAAAAACAATAAATGTTGCTGAAGGAGAGTCTTCATCCGGCAAACTATTACCATTTGGATTGAAAGTAAGGTTTCCTTTATTTACCGGGAGAACAGAAGGGGACACTCGCATCAGGGCAACCGATCCAGTTTTGGGTGTTGACCATATGAAATAAAAAGAATTGTAAAAAATGAATCCGCCGGGATTATTTACGAGAAACGACACAAAAAAACAACCAGCTCCTCAAAGATCTTTTGTGAAAAAAGAACTGCAGTAATCCCACGGACACGTTTTCCCCTTTAATTAATACGGTTCTCCAGTGCCCAATTGCATATGAAAATCTGGATTTTAAAAAACACACGTTTTTTGTGTTTGTTCTGTCTTAACGACTTCTTTGTTACAACTGTTGTGTTGATCTCATGTAGATTAGATGCAGTTTTACGTTGTCATGATGAAAAGTCTTATTGCCAAAACAAAGTTCTTTGTAGTTGTCATGTGATATGTTTGACTGCACAACACTGCGAGATATTCCCTTTGCTTCTTAATTTATTTTCTCCTGGCTCGAAATACTGTACATTTTTTACCTTAACCCCACATACTCCTTGATCACCTTTCCAGATAATTCATCCTTCATCTTTCTAAAACCTTCTTGTTAGTAATTGAATGTTAAAGGCGAATCTTTAGGGTAATCGGATGTGTCGTACCATCCCCCATAACCTTTAGCCACTTCGATTTCCATGTCTTTATAGATGTCTTCAGTAGGGATATCTTTTAACAAACTGTCTGTATCTGTGTAAAGTACTCTGGACTCAGGATACAGGGGCTTAAAGTTGTCATAAAGAAATTCTAAAATCAAAAGCTTTGATAATTCTAAACAGTAAACCAATAAATTTCAGGGTTTTTCCAATTTGACTTTCTTTTTTTTCATCATTATGCAAAAAGGTGATCTGAAATCTTCTGGGAAATCCTGATAATTAGGTTTTGAAGTCAGCTTAAATTGCTTCGTTCTCTTTGGTGACCAATTTTGACATCTTTGCGCTTGTGCGGATTTCCATAGTCTTTCAAACAGCTGTTGTTTATCAGCTTGAAAAGTCTTTTTCTGATGCATCTGTGGATTTAGTTCTGAGATCAGTGTTCTTCCCTTATGTATGGTTTCATGAACTGTTTTGATCAAAAGCAATTATACGATGAACAGCTGTCAACTTCAAACCATGTCTTAAATAAAATTGTAGAAGTCTGTAATGACAGACATAATTTTTTTTGCCTCGAAGATTAGGCACAAGTTTAGGCAGCTCTCTTGGATTCATCTTTAGGCTTTCTGCTGCTAATGGATAGTCATTATGCAGGTCATGGAGTTCATGAGGATATTCTAAGTCAACTTCTAGAATGAAACCACGCTGTTGATCAGGCGTTAAACTGCCCAACCACTTTAATGCCTTTTGAATATTATTCGGATCGCCGCCTGTGTACATTTTAAAGTTGCGTAATGGAAGCGATTGCGCCATAGCCCATCCATACAGATTGTTTGCATCTAAATACATGAGATAGTTAGATCTTTTACTTGGATCATAGTCGTCCAAGTATTTGTTGTTTGCTTTACAGTAATGATGCGACGCCATACTAATTCCTCCCCGCAATCCGTTTTCAATCATCTGAATCATTGGTAAATCTGACAATAAATCAATCTGTACTCCAGTAAACTTTAAGAAAGCGTCCCAGCTCATCCCAGGTGCAGCAATATAATGCGCAGGATCCAAACTGTAATGTTTCATGCAGGTCTTTCTATAATTTTCAAAAATATCCGCCAACAAACATACATCAGCCATCAAGTAGGAGTCATGATAGTCTCCCATCGTTTTACACTCTAACTTCTGCCACGCATCTTGAGCATGTTGGTAATCGGAGTCGCTGATGTCCTTTCCTCTAAGACTAGAAAAGAACGCGCCTTTAGGCGGAAGTGTATCTTCGTCAAACCTTTCCCAACTGTTCATGTACTCATAAGGATAAACGCCCTTTCTAACGAGAGTTGGGTCAAAATATTCTTCTGTTATTGGGCAGGACTTTAAGGCCATAGCTAGTGACTCTAATGATCCCATCATGTGTTGCATAGAGTCATAAAAAGACATGTTATTTAGATTAAAGCACATGTACTTTTCTGATGACTGTGCAATGCATGCTACCCTGAAGGCGTTGGTTACTGCTTGCAATATAAGATGAGAGTCGTAACCTCGCAAGTTATGAAAGAAGATGGGCAGCTTCCATGTCTTTGGTTCAAACTTTAGTTGAAGATTGCATTTGTTGTGCGCAGCTCCTCTGAACTTTCCGCTAATGTGATCATGGTCTCTTACTGTTGGATTCGCTGCGTCTGATGAGAGGCCTAAACCACAAATCCAACAGTGAGTGGCTGAGGCATACTGTTGTTGGTCTTCAGGCGTCATCATGATTTCAGATAAATTCAGATTATTAGAACAATCATTACGCACTTGCTGCATGCGCTGTAAAAATCTTCTAGCCGCATCTGGTCCTCTATATAATTCTGGTGCTGAATGAGCGCCATCCGACCTGACAATAATGAAGGCAAATGAACAAATCTGATGATTACTCATTAAGACTGTTTTTTCGAAGTTTTTGTGGCGCTGGCCCTTCATAAGGAACAATGAGTGATTCAAAGTCTGCGTAAACAACATATGGAGAATGTTGCAGTTTTTTCCAGTTCTTAAAACTAACTTTAGATCCGGGTGGGGGCGTAATTAGTTCTGTATTACAGTCTACAGAACTTTTACAATGTTTTATATGTTCACTCGCAGCTTGCACAGATGGAATTCTTGTTAAACATTTTCTGCAGAATTCTTGTTTGCTATGTTTGTTTGTAGTATAACTCAATAATCTACTCATTGTGCGTATCAATGTGTAATGGGGTAGCCCCGCTGGTGAAAACATTAGTAGTAAGTCAACATGATTTTTGTCTGGTTCGCCTATTGTTGGACTGTTCTTGGACACTTTAATTGGCACCAAATTTGTTTCCTCATCCCATGTGTATACATTAACAGTTATTGGGTTGTTTTGTTCTTCAAACTGATCAATTTGGTCTACACTAACAGGAAAGGATATTCCATTGAAGTTAAGATCTTTGGCGTATTGCCGATAGTTAGTCACTCTCTCTGCGTGTTCGCGGACATGATGCAGCCTTGCAAGAACGCACCACATGAAACATTTGTTGTCTGAATTTTTTATGTTTAAAACTGCTCTCTTTAAAACCAACTCTCGGGGTAGCGGAATGTAAAGCCTTGCCTACAATCGGCGCATACTTAGCCTGTTTTAATCTAATCTCTAGGACTTCGCCCTCTGACCAACCAGAGCCTCTCATTTTGGCTTCTTCAGCGGCAGCGTCAAACGTGTGTAAGCAGTTCGTCTGCCCAACCGGGTGTTAAGTCGTTAAAGGAAAGAATAGTCTGTTGTTTAGTCGAGACCCAGACTTCTAGATTTTTCATTTATTGTTACATAGTCGATTAAAACAGCTAACATTACTTTAAACCGGTGGGTCTATTGTTAGTTTGCCTGGAACTTGAGAAATAGCATGAACAACACTTGCCTGTACGTTTGTTGGTCAATGACTTCTAAATCAAATCATTCAGTGCTCTTGATAAACGCTCTCTCTCAAGCATTCCTTCAAACAATTCGTCTTGTCCTTCATATATCTTAGCCATGCTGTCTTTCTTTTCTAAGCCAAACTATTTATTTAAATTAAAAAAAAAAACTTAATCAGAACCAATATCAACGGTCTTTTTGTGCTTGGACTCATAAACTAAAGTATAAACACCTTTTGGTGTTGTTAATGTGAGCTGTTTAGAACAGAGTTTAATGTCTCGTTTACTTTTTTTAAGCATTCCTTTTTTATCTGCTCAGGTCTGGCTGTTGAGAAAAACTTGTCCTCGCCTTTCTTTGAAGATCAAACTTTTGTCTTTGTAGTCGTCAAAATCGGCCTGTAAACGATTAAATTCTTCATCCGTGATGTTTGAGTCAGCTAGTGCTTTATTTATTATCAGCTTGAAGGAACTAAGTTTAGCTGTTATTAGTTGAACCATAGCTGTGTGCTTTTGGAGTTTAGTTTTTAATTTTTTGCCGGCCGCACTTACAGCTAATGAGCACAGCCGAGAGCTAAAGACAAACCTCCTAGAGGTAAAGCTGCGGGTGCGCCTATGCCCGTTGCTAAGAGACCAACACTCGTTCCTGCTGATAGGGCGCTTATAGTCGATGCTCCAGTATTAACATAAGTAACAGCATTAAAGGCAGCAGAATACCTTCGTTTGGTTTTGCTGTATTTTGAAAGGTCTTGCTCTAGTTTTTGTTGCATTTGTGTAATGTTTGTTAATCTGAAGGTTTTTACTTCAGGGGTTTCTATAACAGCAGAATTGCCTGCTATCCCTTCTCTCGACATCTCCGGTGCTGTAGGCACATTTGGATAAACCTGAACAGACATGCTTTTTATAAAATGAAAAATAATTAGTATAATACATATTTTAATCTGTTTTCTTCAATATTCAGCTGCGCATCATATAATAAAAACAAATGTACATTAAGCGGTTTATCAGCTTCTTCTTCTTTATCAATTTGAATGTTTATTACGTCTCTCACGTTTCTCCCGCTTCCATACAACTCATTATCCTCTGTTGACCTTAGGTCAATCCATAAACCGTATTTTGTTGTTAAATAATCATCAAGTCTAACATTGTGAAGATGTAAATCTTTAGACACTAGGTCTGCTGTTGGATTTCTACCCCTCCCACCCCCAAACAATTTTCTTATTTCGTCAAAATGATGATAAGGTCTAAGCCCGCTAGCGTAGATTTGGTTAGGACTACCGTCAATTGTACATTGAACTTTCGTTATTTTAGGATTAAAAAACTTTTCACTTGCTCTTTTGAACGGTTCTTCATCTTCACACAGCAATAAAATACCTTTAAGCGATCTTGCTGCGACGCTAAAACTAAAATTCCATATAGTGTCTGCCCTGCTTCTAGGATATGTTGTATGATGAATCACTCTTTCGTAATATATTGGTAATTTGACTGATATTGTTGCTCAATCGTCCATGCTAATTCATGGTTGCTAACAACGTCAAACTCTAACGAGATGTCAGAAATGCTGTACTTTGCTTCAGTGTCTGATGATCTGATAACACGTTTGTATTCATTAAAAGTTAGTTCATAGACAATCTGTCTTTTAATGCTCCTTGAAAGTATGGTGCATGCGCTTTTAACAACTCAAAATCTAAGGGAATGGAAAAGCGATTTCCATACGCAAACTTTACAGCTAGAGACTTTTTGCTGCTTTTAGCATCTGCGCCAAGTGCGGCGTCTATTCTATGTTTTAGTGCTTCTTCATTTTCGATTCCTTGAAACGCAAGATCAGCCCTTTCATTCCCGGTTAGCCATAGATCAGAATAGGTTAAAAATATGTCTGCATTATGTAAAAAAATATTTCTTGCCCCTCAAGTTTTATAGAAATTTTCTTAACGATTGCCCGCCCCAGATTCTGCACAACTGTCCTGTTTGGGTCTGTTGTTGAAGTGAGTTCTATTTTGAAAGTAAGACGTGCAGAGCCTGGCACAATCACTTCATCCGCTCCTAGGTCTGGAAATTTGACAGTAAGAATTTGATCCTCATCAATAGTAGATGGATTATTTGGAACAGTAATATTCCGCTTATTTCCCTTCACGCCTTTGGGCTCTTTCAGTCTTCTATGCGGGTCAAGAATCGAGCCATGTGCTGTCATTTTTTTATAAACAAAATAAAAAGTTAATTATTTAAAAACATGGCAGGCATTGAAGGTGAAGAAGATTATGATGTTTTTGATCGTGGAGACGACATGAGTGAAATGATCCCTTTGACACGGCATCGCTCAATGCTCTCAATGCAGCGTGAATTAACAGAAAGTGCGGTCGGAGCATTTTACAAAAGTTTAGGTCAAGAACCTCCCGAATTTATAGACCCAAATGATTTTGAATTAGAAGATGGTCATTTGTTTGTAAGGGGCGATCAAGGGCAACTTGTTCGGCTTACAACTAAACCAGACCCATCAAAGTTTTTAGCCAAGAGTACAATTATACAAAGACTCAGTGTGAAAGATCAAAATCGCCTTGGCATTTCTAAACCAAAATTAGATAAGGATGCAGTTGCTAAACTTCAAAACACACTACAAGAACATCCCAACAGCTAACCAAATACAAAACATGGAACTTAAAGAATTAAATCAATCGGCAGATGAAATAATAAATGCAATAGAAGCAGAAACTAGTTTTTCAGAAGAAACAGCTTTAAAGACTATACACGACTCCCCGCTACCCATGCGAGAAATAACGGCCCTTGATCATGCTTTGAGAAGGATCAGAGGCGAATTAACAAACAATTTAGCAAAACTAGGTGAACTAGATGAGCATATAAAAAGAGAAAAAGAAAAACTCGTTGAGGCTGATGACGCCAACTTAGGGCATGATATTAAAGAAAGAATAACCCAAAGACTAAAAGATCTTGAGCAAGAAAGATCAGCAAGACTAGAAGTGCTGACTACTAACCGAGACCAATTACGAACTCAAGTGAATAGAATAAGAGAAACTATCCGAAAAATTTTATATGAAGACACGACGCTAGCAGAACGAATACGAACACTGTTTAGAGAGCAGGGAGTCACACTAGCAAGCGTTATGACGGCCTTAGGATTTGCAATAAGTACACTGGTAATGGCTATTACAGGCGGCGGTGGAGGTCAAAGCCCAGTGCCTCCGTCGCCATCGCCTCCACCTGATAAATCATGGGTAAAAAAACAGCTTGATCATCTTGCGAATTTATTAAAAAAATTAGCCGGTAAAGCTATAGACTCTTTACCAAGAATATTGGGGAGTATTGTCAGCTGGCTTTTGTCTACTGCAAGCAAAGTAGTTGGCTTTATGGCCGAGCACTTATGGGCATTAGTTCTCTTAATAGTTGGGTTACTATTTAGTAAGATAAAGACCAAGTAATCCTATGCCAGTTAATCCAAGAACAAGCGCTGTCTTTTCATATTCATGGTCATCGCGAACAGAGTCCGCGAGCTTTGCTGAGTCTTCAATGACTTTGGGGGTTTGGGCTTCGGGAATTAGATGACTTATTCTTGGGTGTTCTTTTATTGTTTGTAATATTACTGGCTCAGAATTTATGTCGTTTTTCCCAACCTTCTGTTCATTGCCTGCTATAAGAATTTCATTATTATAGTTTATTATTATTCCTACCTGGAGTCTGAGGTCAGAAGGCAGCATGTATAAACCAGTGCCAACAGCAAAGTCTACTTTCGATCTTGCGTATTGTAAAACATTTTGGTATCTTTTAATACTTGAAGGTAAATCAACTGTAGAATTAATAGCGTCCTCTAAATTTGCTAAGTATTGTTTTTGCGCGTCAAAGCCAGTAGAAGGATCAGTTATGCTCGATCTTGCCTGTGCTTGCGAACCTAGCAAACACCAAACGTAAGTACGAATAGAGTCGTTTATTCGTTCTATTCCCGCTCTAGTTAGGCCCTTAGAAGCGTCTAAGATAAATGTTGTCCATGCTGTTTTATGCTCTTGCTCTATGGACCAGGGCTGAACAATTTTGAAAGGAGAACGCCAGTCAAAGTTATACTTTCTGTGCGTGCCCTGAAAATAAATGACGCCTATGCCATGATTATGATCCAACTTTTGTCTAAAGTCTGTCTTGATGTTAATATTGAATTCGTTACAGATCCTTTCAAAAGCCTTCATGTCTATTATGTTGCTGAGTGGATTAAACGATTTGTCATTCGGTAATGGGGCTTGCAGTTCAGTCAAAATACGTCTGAAGGTGTAATAAAAATGAAATCTGTACACTGACCTCACCAAAGGATCATGGTGATTTAAATGATCAGCATACGACACTCCACACCCAGTTGATGCGCAAAACACAGCAAAGTTTAACTGGTTCTGATAAAACTGCATCGGATGACTAAACCACGCTTTCTGGATGTGCTCGTTTTCAATAGGGGGGTTAAGATAGCTCTTCAATGGAGTACTCACCTTTTTATGAAAAGAGGCAGTCTGGGTCACAGCAATGTCAAGAGTATCAGTTGCTATATTTTTAAGATTGTAGTGCGGCCCAACAGAATATTTTGCATTAGTATATTTGAACGCGCTCATTTTTATTTCGTTCAAAAAATGTTTGTAACAATAACAACTCAAGACCGTCCTTCGTTTTTAGAACATGCTATTGATAACAATTGCGGGGTCAAAATGGTTGCGCTTCATGAAATATTTTACAAAGTCGTATGGTTTAATATAACTGAATCCAGGAAGAATAACAAGATTCTAAAAGTTACCAAAGCAGGGACCAAAATTAGCCAGTTAATAATACCTGATGGTTATTACGGGTTTTGCTCGCTAAAAGAAGCAATGAGTAACTTTGACATTACTCTCAAACTTAACAATGCAAATCTAAAAACAATGTTAACATTCAAGCCTGAAGAAGTATCTTACTTTTTTGATAGAGAGCTAGCTAAAATGTTAGGCTTTACAACTGGCAATCTACCCACTCATGGTTTTAGTGCTGAGCCAGACAAAACTACTTATGAGGGGGAAAATCCGCTCGATCTTGCATTACATTCATTACTCTATGTTCATTTGGATGAGCTAAGCACTGATGAAAACTTATATGATGGAAGGCCCTCAACTGTTTTAAGAGCTCTTCCGTCAGGGAAGGCTGCATATTGCGATTATGAAATTATACAATTCCCTAATTTACAGTTTAAAAGATTAGTTTTGTGGAGGGTTGGATCATTTAATATAAAAATCAAAGACAAAGCGGGGAAAGTTGTGAAATGTGATAACCTACACATTGTTTTGGAAATAAAATAATAAGTTGTTCTAAAAATGTCGCGTGGGCCAGAAGAACCAGGAGTTACATTAGCGCCTGTAAGGTGTATAACTTTAGAATTAAAAGACCTTGCAGACGTTGCGGACTTTGAACAGAATGGTGAGATAGGCACTTTGTATGGTTTTGAGTACACTAAAGATGGTGATTATAAACGCAAAGAGGTTGACGACAACAAAAGGTTTCCTAAACTAGAACAACTACGCAATCTAGAAGCAAATAATGTTGGCCAGTATGAATATAAAATAGTTCGAAAACCTGACCTCAAATGGCACTTAGAACCATATTTAGAATGGGACATAAAATTTGAATTCATGAGCCCATTTACATTTTTTGGCCGTCAAAAAAGTTTCAGAAAAGCATTCAACTCTGGCCCTTTACATGTAAGTCTTATGCCAGACGACAATAGTCGGAAAGAGATTGAAATAACGCCGTATGGGAAAAAGCAGTACATCCTCCGCAGAAAAGAAACAGTTGTAAAAAAAGCTTCTACAAAATTACAGTTCTTTCCAAGCAGAAAATTAGGAGACACGTTCACAATGATATTTGAAATTTCTGTCTTTAAAGATGTGGAGAGGGATGGGGTTGTGGGCGTTAGTGACGTCCTTATAAAAGGAATTAATATTAGCTGGCAAAACTTAGACGTTAAACGCCTTAACGTTACCATCGTCGTTCTTCACAATGGTGAGGATATTAAGATCATAACAACAAGCAACAAAATCACTGTTGACTTAAATAGAAACAATCTTACAGAACTAAATTGGATTAATCTTACACATTTAGGTCTTGTAGGGTTTTATTATACTGAACAGGTTTTGACAGAAAGTATGATAAATATAATAACTGGATTAGATTAAATTCTTCTATAAAACCATGGAGCAGTTAAACTTTATGACAAAAACTCCTCATTGCTCATTGATTTGTGGGCAGACTGGTTGTGGAAAAACAATATTTGTCCTAGACCTATTACAAACAGTTTATCGCTATAATTTTAATCATATTGTGGTTTTCTGTCCAACGCTTAAATGGAACAAAGCATATCATGATAGAAGGTTTATATGGACAGATGATGACATATATTTAGTTGATCCTAGCAATAAACTGAGTGAGTGTTTAGAACAGTTTTATAGACTGTTTGAAGGAACGCAGACACTATTTATTATAGATGACTGTTCGGCAGAAAGAGACATAGTTAAAAAGAGAAACACTTTATCAAAACTTGCTTTCAGTGGAAGACATGCTAGGATAAGTGTGTGGATTTTATGCCAAAAATATAACTCAGTTTTAAAAGACTTTAGAGAACAGTTAAAGACTGTAGTGTTATTTCACATGAAAGACAGAGACTCATTTGAAGAATGTTTGCGCGAAAATGATGTTATTGAAAATGATCAGGAAAAACATAGGATTAAGCAAAAACTGAAATCTAAAAAGTTTAGTAAATTAGTATTGAAAACGGATAACCCTACGCAGTACGTTTGTTTGTAGATAATCGTTATTTTTTAGTTATTGAAGTCTTACTTGTCAGAGAACAGGGAAAGGGCATTCTGGGTTACTTTCGCCCGAAACTGGGTGAGGGCGGAAGTGGCCCAGAATGCCCCTTTCCCTGTTCTCTTGGTACCTTTTAATACTTGAAGGCAAATCAACTGTAGAATTAATGGCGTCCTCTAAATTTGCTAAGTATTGTTTTTGTGCATCAAAACCAGTAGAAGGATCAGTTATGCTCGATCTCGTTTGTGCTTGCGAGCCTAGCAAACACCAAACGTAAGTACGAACAGAGTCGTTTATTCGTTCTATTCCTGCTTTAGTTAGGCCCTTAGAAGTGTCTAAGATAAATGTTGTCCATGCTGTTTTATGCTCTTGCTCTATGGACCCGAGGTGAACCCTGTGCCTTTGAGAAAGATGTGTAAGGAGGATTCCAGTCATAGTTATACTTTCTGTGCACGCCCCAAAAATAAGGGGTGCCTAGACCATGATTAAGATCTGACTTTTGTCTAAAGTCTGTCTTGGCCTTAATATTGAATTCGTTACAAATCCTTTCAAAAGCCTTCATGTCTATTCTGTTGCTGAATGGATTAAACGTTTTATCATTTGGTAATGGAGCTTGCAGTTCAGTCAAAATACGTCTGAAGGTGTAATATAAATGAAATCTATACACTGACCTCACCAAAGGATCAGATGATTTAAATGATCAGCATACGACACTCCACACCCAGTTGATGCACAAAACACAGCAAAGTTTAACTGGTTCTGATAAAACTGCATCGGATGACTAAACCACACCTTTCGCGATGTAGTCTTTTTAATAGGAGGGTTAAGATAGCTCTTCAATGGAGTACTAACCTTTACTTGAAAGGCGTCAGACTGAGTCACAGAAATGTCAAGAGTATCAGTTGTTATATTTTTAAGATTGTAGTGCAGCCCAACAGAATATTTTGCATTAGTATATTTGAATGCACTCATTTTTATTTCGTTTAAAAAATGTTTGTAACAATAACAACTCAAGACCGTCCTTCGTTTTTAGAACATGCTATTGATAACAATTGCGGGCCAGAATGTTGCACTTCATGAAATATTTTACAAAGTCGTATGGTTTAATATAACCGAATCCAAGGAGAATAATAAGGTTCTAAAAATTGACAAAACAGGGGCCAAAGTTAGCCAGTTAACAATACCTGATGGTTATTACGGGTTTTGCTCACTAAAAGAAGCAATGAGTAACTTGACATTACTCTCAAACTTAACAATGCGAATCTGAAAAACAATGTTGACCTTCAAACCTGAAAAAGAAGAAGTAGGTTACTCTTTTGATAAAGAGCTAGCTAAAATGCTAGGCTTTGCAACTAACAATCAGCCCCTTCATAGTTTTAGTGTTACACCAAACAAAACTACTTATGAGGGAGAAAATCCGCTCGATCTTGCATTACATTCATTACTCTATGTTCATTTGGACGAGCTCAGCACTGATGAAAACTTATATGATGGAAGGCCCTCAACTGTTTTAAGAGCTCTTCCATCTGGGAAAGCTGCATATTGCGATTATGAAATTATACAATTCCCTAATTTACAGTTTAAACGATTAGTTTGTGGGAGGGTTGGATCATTTAATATAAAAATTGCAGACAAAACAGGGAAAGTCGTGAAATGTGATAACCTGCACATTGTTTTGGAAATAAAATAATACGTTGTACTAAAAAATAATGTCGCGCGGGCCAGAAGAATCAGGAGTTACATTAGCGCCTGTGAGGTGTATAACTTTAGAATTAAAAGACCTTGCAGACGTTGCGGACTTTGAACAGAATGGTGAGATAGGCGCTTTGTATGGCTTTGAGTACACTAAAGATGGCGATTATAAACGCAAAGAGGTTGGCAACAACAAAAAGTTTCCTAAACTAGAGCAACTGCGCAATGTAAAGCAAATAATACTGGCCAGTATGAATATAAAATAGTTCGAAAACCTGACAGCAAATGGCACTTAGAACCATATTTAGAATGGGAAATAAAATTTGAATTCATAAGCCCATTTACATTTTTTAGCCGTCAAAAAAGTTTCAGAAAAGCATTCAACTCTGGCCCTTTGCATATAAGTCTTATGCCAGAGGACAATAGTCGGAAAGAGTTTGAAATAACGCCGTATGGGAAAAAACAGTACATCCTCCACAGAAAAGAAACGGTTTTAAAGAAGCTTCTACAAAATTACAGTTCATTCCGCGCAGGAAATTAGGAGACACGTTCACAATGATATTTGAAATTTCTGTCTTTAAAGATGTGGAGAGGGATGGGGTTGTGGGCGTTAGTGACGTCCTTATAAAAGGAATTAATATTAGCTGGCAAAACTTAGACGTTAAACGTCTTAAAGTTACCGTCGTCGTTCTTCACAATGGTGAGGATATTAAGACCATAACAACAAGCAACAAAATCAGTGTTGACTTAAATAGAAACAATCTTACAGAACTAATTGGATTAATCTTACACATTTAGGCCTTATAGGGTTTTATTACACTGAACAAGTTTTGACAGAGAGTATGATAAACATAATAACTGGATTAGATTAAATTCTGTTATAAAACCATGGCGCAGTTAAACTTTATGACAAAAACTCCTCATTGTTCATTGATTTGTGGACAGACTGGTTGCGGAAAAACAATATTTGTCCTAGACTTATTACAAACAGTTTATCGCTATAATTTTGATCATATTGTGATTTCTGTCCAACACTTAAATGGAACAAAGCATATCATGATAGAAGGTTTATATGGACAGATGATGACATATTTTTAGTTGATCCTAGCAATAAACTGAGTGAGTGTTTAGAACAGTTTTATAAACTGTTTGAAGGAACGCAGACACTATTTATTATAGATGACTGTTCGGCAGAAAGAGACATAGTTAAAAAGAGAAACACTTTATCAAAACTAGCTTTCAGTGGAAGACATGCTAGAATAAGTGTGTGGATTTTATGTCAAAAATATAACTCAGTTTTAAAAGACTTTAGAGAACAGTTAAAGACTGTAGTATTATTTCACATGAAAGACAGAGACTCATATGAAGAATGTTTGCGTGAAAATGATGTTATTGAAAATGATCAGGAAAAACGCAGGATTAAGCAAAAACTAAAATCTGAAAAGTTTAGTAAATTAGTATTGAAAACGGATAATCCTACACAGTATGTTTGTTTGTAAGGTTTACTAGGAGAGAACAGGAAAAGGCGAATTCCTAGCTTTTCCCACCCGAAACTGGTTGAGGGTGGGAAAAGCTAGAATCCGCCTTTTCCTGTTCTCTGCCTTTTAAACTTGAATAAAGTCAGACAAATACATAGACGAACAATCTAATAGTGGGGGAAAAAAACAAGCGTAGGCCAACAACTCAACTGTCTTCATAGTAATGACTTGGCAAAGATTTGGACTTGAGAGGGGGGGGGGGGGGGGGGGGGTTGAAGATGGAGAAACTGGGAACATGAAATTAAGAAAATATATTACGGATATGAAAACTCTTCGCTAGTTGCATAAGGGAACCATCGCAATCCCTTTTGAAGGCAGACAATCAAAACAGCTGTTCAAACCCACCCATGTTCCCGTCTCTCACCCACAAACCAACTCACATGCACATAAACGCGCCATCACGACATTCCTGTACTGCCCATGTTTTGAAAAACAATCAAAACAGCTGTTCCAAACAGTCATACTGTAAACAAAATAGCGACGGAGAGAGAGAGAGAGAGAGAGAGAGAGAGAGATATCTGCTTGTCATTTGGCAGCGTAGTTGTTCGCACACGGAGGTGGATGCTGCGTTTGTGTGTGTGTGTGTGTGTGTGTAGGCAGCTGTAGTATTCT
>CM031623.1:49687434-49704054 GCA_018398815.1 Conus ventricosus | reverse complement strand
ATAACGGTTTTTTATTTTACATATTAATACTGTCTGGAATTATTCCTGCTTGACTAGAAAATCTTTCGTAGCGAACGAAGCTGTAATAACAGCAATCAGTTTTGCCGAATCCTCAAAGTCTAGTTTGCCAAGATCTGCTGGCTTTATTTTTAACAAGCTTTTACCAAGCATTGTGTATCCTACACTTAGACCTCCAATAACGGCAGAATGGTATACAAGGTTGGCGACAGTTTTTTCGGTGCTCATTTTTAAAAAATAAAATAATTATAATTAATAAAAAACATGAACAGCGATGATCTATTAAACCTTCCTGAACTTATGATTACAAATGACCAGGTTGATGAGCAAGCTATAATGCCCAAAAAGGAAAGACTGTATTCTTTGGCGGCATGTGGAAAAACAAAACAGTTCCTCGGAACTGAATTCAGCATAGAACAGATTCAACAGATGTCGCCACAAGACATTATAAAGTATCACAACAGGTATGAAGCGCAGTTGGGGTCTAGAATGGTGAAAAGCGTTGGGCAAACGGTTCTTAGTTTGTACACTAAACTAGTCAGTAGATTTGCTCCCATTGATTCTGAACAAGATTTTATGTATGATTTAACGCAGGATCCAGTTTTAACAAAGTCATTAGAGTCTCTAGGATGTGATCTATATTACAGATTTGGAACATTCTTATCACCGTTAATCATGGGATTAATTACTTTTAATCATATAGATTTTATTTCCCTTCAAAATGAACGAGCCAGAAAATCAGCAGAATCAGAAAACATTGAATCAGGATAACAGGATAACAGGATAACAGGATAACAGGATAACAATTTTATTTGTCCAAGAGATGGAAAATTCATTTTCGACAGCACAGCTGCCATATACCAGGACAACACACACACACACACACACACACACACACACACACACACACACACACACACACACACACACACACACACACACACACACACACACAAAAGGCGTAAAATGCCTGTGTAAGAATCCATAGTAAATCAATCTCATCAGTAAAATATCTTCATGCAAGCACAAACACTCTCCCCCCCTTCCCGCCCCCCCCCCCACACACACACATCTCATACACACACACACACACACACACACACACACACACACACACACACACACACACCGCACACACACACACACACACACACACACACACACACACGTACAAATTATTTAATTTCCTTGCCAGTCTCAATATTTAATATCCTGTTTTGTGTTGATTCACAGTCAGTATTAAAAAGTTTGTATTGTTTTGAAAATTCACAAAGAGAGGAATTATTATTTGAGATTAAGTACATGTTGCACTGTCTTTACATGAAAGGTACTAATGTTGTATTTTCTTGGGTTCCATCACACACCTCCTTCGTTTTTAATGATCAAGCAGATAGAGCAGCAAAAAGGGGAGCAAAGAATATATTTGGTAGTATTAAGGTTGATTGTCCTTTATCATACAAGGAAATTAATCATATAATCGAGAGGGATTTCTGGAGTCAATACAGTTCCTCATCAAAACCTCGTCAGCAAACTCTGTCAAACTTTGTGTCAATTAGCCGACCGGTTTCTAGCCTGACTTTTAGACTTTTATGTAATTCCCTACGAACCAAGTATTGCCAGACTGTTAAGTGCGTATGTCGTGGGGATCTTTCAGTTCAACATGTGATTTTTGATTGTGAACTAACGAAACCCTTTTTGAATGGTGTTATACCAAGTGCTGACACTGGGCATGTTAATGTGTTTGACTTTTTAGATTCGTTGCCAGTTGTTTCTCTTGTAAATTAACGAGTAACCTTTTGGGAAGTCCATTAAGGAACATTTTATAATCATAATCGTAAGTTAGATTATTTTAGTTATTTTTATCTAATTTTTCATAGTTACTGTCCTACAATTCATCTATGCTTTATTTATGTTCCATGTAACCACATCGTCCTCTTTTCTTTTATAATAATAGTCTAAAATTGTAAACAATATGTTATTTAGACGTCTGCAATCACCTATATGTGTGACGAGACGTAAAACAGAATTCCTTCCTACACGTACAATATATGTGCGTGCGCAGCTACAGTACACATCCACTCTCTTTAAAACATGCAACCTAAAATTTAAAAGTGAGCATCATCATCATCATTAAAAGCAAGCAACATACTCTATCTAAATATATTCAGTTTAATAAGATTGAAATAATAAATATGATTATTTAAGACCAGGCATCCCTCGATACATACGATTTAACACACCACACACACGCGTGCGCGCGCGCACACACACACACACACACACACACACACACACACACACACACACACACCACACACACACACACACACACACACACACACATGCACATGCGCGCGTGCGCGCGCACACACACACACACACACACACACACACACACACACACACACACACACACACTCACACACACAGCACGCACACACACCGCTAGTGGTCACTAAAAACACCTCATCCTGGACGCATTGCGGCAGGAAAAAAATTAGCTGAGTGGAACAAACAACAAAAATTACAGTTACAATCACAAAATATAACTCATCATGAAAACATAACACCGCCAACGCCAAAACAAGTTGATTCAATGCAGCCATAAAAACTCCATATGATTCAAGACCTACAGCGCCAAAGTCTTCATGGAATATTGAACTTAAAACTGTTGCCATTTTTGGCGCCCTTGCTGCATGTTGGGGGCGGTTATTACGGTTATAAAATATATAAACAACGCTGGCAAAAACAAGAGCCCAAACAATCTCCACCGCTAAATACAGAAGCCGAACACAACAGCACGCCAGCACCGCCAATAACAAAAGATAATTTTGATCCATTTCAAATGCAATAATATTTTAAAAACTTAATTTTAAAAATTTTTTGATAAAAATAGAGCATGACGGATTATTATTTGTTTAAAATGATGGAGTCAATAAATAAAGACATGGAGTCTATAAAAGACATTACCATAGACCAGAATTGTAATCAATGTGGTTGCTTAGATGTAAGAACTTCATTAAGATCTATGCTGACCGATTTCGCGCAGAGGACGCTGAGCAAGACATCCTCAACGATGACGCGTTTTTTTGAGGCGTGTGTGTACTATATTAGACATCTACTATTTAAGATAAAAACATAGATTGTATTTTTTTTTGATAATTATAAGATAACTTGAATAAGAACTTGGTTGTACTTAGAGGATGACTTAGTTATGATCTTAGGTTAACTTGAGTAAGAACTTGAGATGACTTGATCAAGAACTTATTAAGAACTTGAGATAACTTAATTAAGAACTTAATTAAGAACTTAATTAAGAACTTGGGGTGACTTAATTAAAAACTTAATTAAGGACTTGGGGTGACTTGATCAAGAACTTAATTAAGGACTTGGGGCAACTTGGGGTGACTTGGGGTAACTTAGGGTGAAGGTGCAAGTGTTTCAAAGTGGAAGGTTGCCAAAAAGTAGAACTACTAGGACCACTTCTTGGGGCGACTTGATTAAGAACTTAATTAAGGACTTGGGGTGACTTGGGGTGACTTAGGGCAAAGATGTCAAGTGTCTCAAAGCTCGGCTACAGTGGGAGGAGTGCGTGCATGTGTGTGGGCGTGAGAAGGGGAGGGAGTGTGTGTGTGGTGTACACAGAGCTTTATTATTCGTTATGTGTAAACACCACTTGGTGCAAGACGGCGCTTGCGTTTTTGTGATTCATTGGCTCTTTTGTCGCAAGTTCAAAGCAGCCACCAGGTGCATTTAACAAAAGCCTGATTGAATAAACAAGACAATTGTATAAAGTACACCCGGCGGCCGCCTAAAGGCAGCCTAAAAGTTTGTAGCAGGGTTGGCGGAGCGTTGGCGGGGTAGAGGTAAAGAGCAGGCAACCACAACAGCAAAAAAGTCATTACATGGAGTAAGAATGTTGGCAGGCAGGCTAGCGTTCACGCGTGAACGGTCGTATTTTTAGTAACTGACGTCTGAACTTGCCAGGTCTATTACTATGTGCATATTGATTCTATCCAGCCGTCTTTGAACAAAAAAGTCATACATGGAGTAAGAATGTTGGCAGGCAGGCTAGCGTTCACGCGTGAACGGTCGTATTTTTAGTAACTGACGTCTGAACTTGCCAGGTCTATACTATGTGCATATTGATTCTATCCAGCCGTCACGCATGAACGGTTCTATTTACTGGGACTGTTGGAGCTCGCTTGATATGCATGGATCTTGTTTCCAGAACTGCGCAAATTTTGGCACTTGCAGCATGGCTTTGATTTCATTTAGCTTGCCAAAAATGAAACGAAAGGGAAGGCCTACAGCATAAAACCCTGTGTATCCATAAAGAACACTTGCAACGGCACGTAATTTTCGTGCGTGAACATCAGAATACCCGGTTTTTTCTTTCAACCAAACAGCCCATGTTTCCTTCGTTCTCCCTTCTTTCCTTTCATTTTCCTGCCATTGTTTACACAAAATCAAGAAGTTACCAAACTGAACGTAAATTAGCAAGGACTGTGCATCTTGCCTCCTCAAATTTCTCATCCCTTTTTGTAGTCTTTCTACAATTTCAGCTTCATTTGTTGTTTCAAAAATATCTGATCAGCAAAAGCTTCTCTGGAAATAGCTGATTGAATGTCAGCCTGATTTGCCATAAGATAGTCATGTAATTCTTGTGGCGTTGAAAGATCTGTTCTCCTTTTTTTGTCTCCTTTCTTTTCTTTTAACAATTGCTCAAGCTTTCTTTTAGGCTTCTTTGGCAAATCCTGCGGTCCTTCCCTTTTAATCTTTTCAATTATTTCTGTCATTTTTTTTAAAGTAGTCTTGATTCTCTTGCAAAATAAGCATTTCTTCCTCTGTCCACAATTCCGTTGGTGTTGGCGGTGGGTAACGGGAGATTTTGAGCTTGTTGGAAAGTTGTAGCTGATTCCATGTCTTCCGCACCCAAATAATTTAATCTATAAAGTTGTTGAAAAGGTATTTGTGATTCAAGAACTTTTTCTAACTCAGAATCCACACTGTCTTCTGAAACTGCAGCTATATTTTGTGCCATAAGCAAACACTTCTCTCACAGAAAAAGCACCACACACCTGCACAGCACAACGCCACCAAGTAAAATGAAAAGACAGCTCTACCTGGTTGCCAACGTCAACAACAGTGCTGGGGGCGGATGTGACGTCTTTTTACTATCACATGATTAAATCTTGACTTATGATAGGAGAATGTAAGAAACATGTCTATATCTGTTTTTTACCTCAGGCGGGAATGACTGAGCAAAATCCTTTCAACCACTTATAGAAATCTCGCTATTCAGAACTGCAGGCAATAGAAATCGATCGCTATTCATAACTGCTGACTGGCTTTACCAAATCCAACGGTGCATGAGTGGAGACCGCTAGCTTTGCTCTGAATGCTTCTATTGAAATCTTTGGGGAGTGCCGCGCTTCACTGCATGCCTTTAAAAAACAACCTGCATAAGCCAATCTCTCTCACATGCAGTGTATGTGTGGATTTTATGTAAAAAATATAACTCCGTTTTAAAAGACTTTAGAGAACAATTAAAGACTGTAGTTTTATTTCATATGAAAGACAGAGACTCATTTGATGAATGTTTGCGTGAAAATGATGTTATTGAGAATGATCAGGAAAAATAGGATTAAACAAAAACTGAAATCTGAAAAGTTTAGTAAATTAGTATTGAAAACGAATAACCCTACACAGTATGCATGTTTGTAGGGTCGTTATTTTTTGGTTATTAAAGTCATGCTTAGTAGAGAACGGTATTATGCCGCTTCTGGAGTTGCCCGCACGAGACCGGCCAAGGCCGGGTAGGGTTTACTAGGAGAGAACGGTATTATGCCGCTTTTGGCGTCGCCCCAGTCGAAAACAGGTTGAGGGCTCCGCCCGAAACTGGTTGAGATGGGGTGAGCCAAAAGCGGCATAATACCGTTCTCTCCTGTCAAGGGAAGCAACTCCGTAGACGTTTTGTAACTTGGGAATAGGAGTTGTACCCCGTGTATCTAGGAGCGACGAGTAACGTTCTCATCAAGACGAAGGGAGTCTCCGGCTTAACGATGGTTATTCAGAACCGCACACACGCCCGGCAAACCTGATATGGTGTCAGAAGTTAGGATTTTAACGTCTGCTAGTGTTGACTTGAGTTTGATTGACTGACTTTGCTTGCTGATCAGTTCGAGCATCGTTTTTATTATGTGTGTATCGTAAGTCGAGAGAAGAAATAGCGACGTATCGTTACGATCCCTCGCAACGTTTCTCCTTCCGTGCAGCGGATTGGGAAGAATGGAGCGAAGAGTTTCTACGTTTTCGCCGAGCTACAAAACTGCATAAAGAGGATGGTGAAGTTCAAAGAGACTCACTTCTGTATGCTGTGGGAACAAAGCAACAAAACTGCATAAAGAGGATGGTGAAGTTAAAAGAGACATTTCTGTATGCTATGGGAACAAAGCAAGCAGAGAACAGTATACTGCCGGCACTAGCTCAACCGCCCTCAACCAGTTTCGGGCGGTTGACCCTAGTGCCGGCAGTATGCTGTTCTCTGACAAGTAAGACTTCAATAACTAAAAAATAACGATTATCTACAAACATACATACTGTGTAGGATTATCCGTTTTCAATAGTAATTTACTAAACTTTTCGGATTTCAGTTTTTGCTTAATCCTGTGTTTTTCCTGATCATTTTCAATAACATCATTTTCACGCATACATTCATCAAATGCGTCTCTGTCTTTCATGTGAAATAAAACTACAGTCTTTAACTGTTCTCTAAAGTCTTTTAAAACCGAGTTATATTTCTGACATAAAATCCACACACTTATTCCAGCATGTCTTCCACTGAAAGCCAGTTTCGACAAAGTGTTTCTTTTTTTTAACTATGTCTCTTTCTGCCGAACAGTCATCTATAATAAATAGTGTCTGCGTTCCCTCAAACAGTCTATAAAAGTGTTCTAAACACTCACTCAGTTTATTGCTAGGATCAACTAAAAATATGTTATCATCTATCCATATAAACCTTCTATCGTGATATGCTTTGTTCCATTTAAGTGTTGGGCAGAAAATCACAATATGATCAAAATTATAACGATAAACTGTTTGTAACAGGTCGAGGATAAATATTGTTTTCCCACAACCAGTCTGTCCACAAATCAATGAACAATGAGGGGTTTTTATCATAAAGTTTAACTGTTCCATAGTTTTATAACAGAATTTAATCTAATCCGGTTATTATGTTTATCATACTCTCTGTCAAAACTTGTTCAGTATATCTAGTTGCAAAGCGAGACGACTGCAGGCGGAAATCTAAACAAATCTTAAATAAATGTTAGCGAACCGCCCAGAGAACGTGGACAAACGAGTTACAAGACAAAACACGACGCGTTTCGACCTCTTAGGTCTTCGTCTGGTGATAATTTTCGTTGTTTTTATTCGTTTAATTATCACCAGACGAAGACCTAAGAGGTCGAAACGCGTCGTGTTTTGTCTTGTAACTCGTTTGTCCACGTTCTCTGGGCGGTTCGCTAACATTTATTTAAGATTTGTTCAGTATAATAAAACCCTATAAGGCCTAAATGTGTAAGATTAATCCAATTTAGTTCTGTAAGATTGTTTCTATTTAGACTAATATTGATTTTGTTGCTTGTTGTTATGACCTTAATATCCTCACCATTGTGAAGAACGACGATGGTAACTTTAAGACTGTCAACGTCTAAGTTTTGCCAGCTAATAAGAATTCCTTTCATAAGTATGTCACTGACGCCCACAGCTCCATTTCTTGCCTCATCTTTTAAGACAGAAATTTCAAATATCATTGTGAACGTGTCTCCTAATTTTGCGCGCGGAATGAACTGTAATTTTGTAGAAGCTTCCTTTAAAACTGTTTCTCTTCTGTGGAGGATGTACTGTTTGTTCCCATACGGCTTTATTTCGATCTCTTTCCGACTATTGTCCTCTGGCATAAGACTTATATGTAAAGGACCAGAGTTGAAAGCTTTTCTGAAACTTTTTTGACGGTCAAAAAATGTAAATGGGCTTATGAAATCAAATTTTATGTCCATTCTAAATATGGTTCTAAGTGCCATTTGCTGTCAGGTTTTCGAACTATTTTATATTCATACTGCCCTGCATTATTTGCTTCTAGTTTGTGCAGCTGTTCTAGTTTAGGAAACTTTTTGTTGTCGCCAACCTCTTTGCGTTTATAATCACCATCTTTAGTGTACTCAAAACCATACAAAGCGCCTATCTCACCATTCTGTTCAAAGTCCGCAACGTCTGCAGGGTCTTTTAATTCTAAAGTTATACACCTCACAGGCGCTAATGTAACTCCTGATTCTTCTGGCCCACGCGACATTATTTTTTAGTACAGTTTATTATTTTATTTCCAAAACAATATGCAGGTTATCACATTTTACGACTTTCCCTGTTTTGTCTGTGATCTTTATATTAAATGATCTGACCCTCCCACAAGCTAATTTTTTAAACTGTAAATTAGGGAATTGTATAATTTCATAATCGCAATATGCAGCTTTCCCTGACGGAAGAGCTCTTAAAAACAGTTGAGGGCCTTCCATCATATAAGTTTTCATCAGTGCTCAGCTCATCCAAATGAACATAGAGTAATGAATGTAATGCAAGATCGAGCGGATTTTCTCCCTCATAAGTAGTTTTGTCTGGCGCAACTCTAAAACTATGAATGTCCCGATTGTCAGTTGCAAAACCTAACATTTTAGCTAGCTCTCCATCAAAATAGTAACCTACTTCTTCTTTTTTCAGGTTTGAATGTCAACATTGTTGTCAAATTTGCATTGTTAAGTTTGAGAGTAATGTCAAAGTCACTCATTGCTTCTTTTAGCGAACAAAACCCGTAATAACCATCAGGTATGATTAACCGACTAACTAAGTTTCCTCTCATGTCATATTTTTTAATCTTATTATTCTTCTTGGATTTACTTATATTTAACCAAACGACTTTGTAAAAAATTTCATGGAGTGCGACCATTTTTGGTTCCGCAATCGTTCTTAACAGCATGTTCTAAAAACGAAGGACGGTCTTGGTTGTCATTGTTACAAACATTTTTTTAAACAAATTAAAAATGAGTGCATTCAAATATACTGGTGCAAATATTCTGTTGGGCCGCACTACAATCTTAAAAATATAGCAACTGACAAACCCCCGACATTTATGTGACTCGGTCTGAGCCTTTCAAGTAAAGGTTAGTACTCCATTGGACAAATATCTTAACCCTCCTATTAAAAACGACCGCATCCCAAAAGTGTGGTTCAGTCATCCGATGCAGTTTTATCAGAACCAGTTAAACTTTGCTGTGTTTTGTGCAACAACCGGGTGTGGAGTGTCGTATGCTGATCATCTAAATCATCCTGATCCTTTGGTGAGGTCTGTGTACAGATTTCATTTTTATTGCACCTTCAGACGTATTTTGACTGAATTGCAAGCGCCATTACCAAACGACAAACCGTTTAATCCATTCAGCAACAGAATAGACATGAAGGCTTTTGAAAGGATCTGTAACGAATTCAATATTAAGGCCAAGACAGACTTTAGACAAAAGTTGGATCTTAATCATTGTCTAGGCACCCCTTATTTTTGGGGCGTGCACAGAAAGTTTAACTATGACTGGAATCCCCCTTACACATCTTTCTCTTCAGGCACAGCTGTTCACCTCGGGTCCATAGAGCAAGAGCATAAAACAGCATGGACAACATTTATCTTAGACACTTCTAAGGGCCTAACTAAAGCAGGAATAGAACGAATAAACGACTCTATTCGTACTTACGTTTGGTGTTTGCTAGGTTCGCAAGCACAAACGAGATCGAGCATAACTGATCCTTCCACTGGTTTTGATGCACAAAAACAATACTTAGCAAATTTAGAGGACGCCATTAATTCTACAGTTGATTTACCTTCAAGTATTAAAAGGTACCAAAATGTTTTACAATTCGCAAGATCGAAAGTAGACTTTGCTGTTGGCACTGGTTTATACATGCTGCCTTCTGACCTCAGACTCCAGATAGGTACGATAATAAACTACAATAATGAAATCCTTGTGGCAGGCAATGAACAGAAGGTTGGAAAAAACGACATAAATTCTGAGCCAGTAATATTACAAACAATAAAAAAACAAGATGACCCCCCAAGATTAAGTCATCCAATCCTGAGGTCCAAAGCCCAAAGACCGTTGAAGACCACGAAGTCAAAAAAAATAATGACCATGAATATGAAAAGACAGCACTTGTTTTTGGATTAACTGGCCTAGGATTGCTCCTTCTTATCTTACTTAAAAGTAACCCGACTATTAAGACAACTAATGTCCATAAGTGCTCGGCCATAAAGCCAACTACTTTGCCTGCAGTAGACAAAATCCAGCTAACAACACCCCCTTATATAACAGGTAAAGAGTCTATGGCCTTACCGGCTAATTTTTTTTAATAAACCCACAAGATGATCAAGCTGTTTTTTTACCCATGATTTATCAGGCGGTGATGGAGGCGATGGTGGTGGAGGCACTGGACTTTGACCACCGCCGCCTGTAATAGCCATCACTAGTGTACTTATTGCAAATCCTAAGGCTGTTATAACACTTGCTAATGTGACTCCCTGCTCTCTAAACAGTGTTCTTATTCGTTCTGCTAGCGTCGTGTCTTCATATAAAATTCTTTGGATAGTTTCTCTTATTCTGCTCACTTGAGTTCGTAATTGTTCTCGGTTAGTAGACAACACTTCTAGTCTTGCTGATCTTTCTTGTTCAAGATCTTTTAGTCTTTGGGTTATTCTTTCTTTAATATCATGTCCTAAGTTGGAGTCGTCAACCTCAACGAGTTTTTCTTTTTCTCTTTTTATATGCTCATCTAGTTCACCCAGTTTTGATAAATTGTTTGTTAATTCACCTCTGATGCTTCTCAAAGCATGATCAAGTGCCGTTATTTCTCTCATAGGTAGCGGTGGATCGTGTATTGTTTTTAATGCTGTTTCTTCTGAAAAAGTGGTTTCTGCTTCTATTATTTCGTCTGCTGTTTGACTTAAATCTTTAAGTTCCATGTTTTGCATTTGGTTATCTGTTGGGAGTTCTTGTAGTGTGTTTTGAAGTTTAGCAACTGCCTCCCTATCTAATTTTGGTTTAGAAATACCAAGGCGATTCCGTTCGCTCACACGGAGCCTTTGTCTAATTGTATTCATGCCTACAAACTTTGATGGGTCTCGTTTATCTGTAAGCTGAACAAGTTCTCCTTTGTCGTTTTTCACATACAAATGGTTTTTATCTCCTAGCTCAAAATCATTAGGGTCTATAAATTCGGGAGGTTCTTGTCCTAAACTTTGGTATAATGATCTGACCTTACTTTCTGTTAATTCACGTCGCAATGAGAGCGTTGAGCGATGCTGTGTCAAAGGAGTCATTTCACTCATGTCGTCTCCACGATCATAAACATCATAATCTTCATCTTCAATGCCCGCCATGTTTTTAAATAATTAACTTTTTTATTTTGTTTTATAAAAAAAATGTCACAAGCATATGGCTCAATTCTTGACCCGCATAGAAGACTGAAAGAGCCCTTTGGCGTGAAGGGAAATAAACGGAATATTACTGTTCCAAATAATCCATCTACTATTGATGCAGATCAAATTCTTACTGTCAAATTTCCAGACCTAGGAGCAGATGAAGTGATTGTGCCAGGCTCTGCGCAACTTACTTTCAAAATAGAACTCGAATCAGAAACAGACCCAAACAGGACAGTTGTCCAGAATCTGGGACGGGCAATCGTTAAGAAAATTTCTATAAAACTTGAGGGGCAAGAAATATTTTCTTTACACAATGCAGACATATTTTTAATCTATTCTGATTTATGGCTAACCGGGAATGAAAGGGACGATCTTGCGTTTCAAGGAATAGAAAATAATGAAGCACTAAAACACAGAATACTTGCTGAAGATGCAAAAGACGGTAACAAGTATGAAGCTGTAAGTTATGCGTATGGAAATCGCTTTTCCATTCCCTTAGATTTTGAGTTGTTAAAATCGCATGCACCATACTTTCAAGGGGCATTAAAAGACAGATTGTCATACGAACTAACTTTTAATGAATACAAACGTGTTATCAAATCATCAGACACCGAAGCAAAGTACAGCATTTCTGACATCTCGTTAGAGTTTGACGTTGTTAGCAACCCTAATTTAGCTAGGCTGATTGAGCAACAATATCAGTCAAAATTAGCAATTATTACGAAAGAGTGATTCATCATACAACATATCCCAAAAGCAAGGCAGACACTATATGGAATTTTAATCTTAGCGCCTCTGCAAGATCACTTAAAGGTATTTTATTGCTGTGTGAAGATGAAGAACCATTCAAAAGAGGAAGTGAAAAGTTTATTAATCCAAAAATAACGAAAGTACAATGTTCGATTGAGGGTAGTCCTAACCAAATCTACGCTAGCGGGCTTAGACCTTATCAGCATTTTGAGGAAATAAGAAAATTGTTTGGGGTGGGAGGGGTAGAAGTCCAACAGTAGACCTTGTGTCTAAAGATCTACACCTTCACAGTGTTAGGCTTGATGATTATTTAACAACGAAATACGGTTTATGGATTGACCTAAGGTCAACAGAGGATAATCAGTTGCATGGAAGTGGGAGAACGGTTAAAGACGTAATAAAATTTCAAATCGATAAAGAAAAAGATGGCGATAAACCACTTAATGTACATTTGTTTTTAATTATGATACACAGCTGAATATTCAAGATAACAGATTAAAAGATATACAATACTAAATTATTTTTTATTTTTAAAAAAAAGCATGCCTGTTCAGCATTATCCAAAAGTACCTGAAGAAGAGATAGTAGGCGACTCTGCTGCTATAGTAGGCAACTCTGCTGCTGTAGAACACCCTGAAGTAAAAACCTTCAGATTAACAAACATTACACAAATGCAACAAAAACTAGAGCAGGACCTTTCAAAATACAGCAAAACCAAACGAAGGTATTCTGCTGCCTTTAATGCTGTTACATATGTTAATACTGGAGCATCGACTATAAGTGCTGTATCGGCAGGGACAAGTGTTGGTCTCTTAGCAACAGGTGTTGGTGCACCCGCAGCTTTACCTCTAGGCGGTTTGTCTTTAACTCTTGGCCTGTGTTCATTAGCTGTAAGTGCTGCTTGCAAAAAATTAAAAACTAAACTCCAAAAGCACACAGCTATAGTTCAACTAATAACAGCTAAACTTAGTTCCTTCAAACTGACAATAAATAAAGCACTAGCTGACTCAAACATCACGGATGAAGAATTTAGTCGTTTACAGGCCGATTTTGATGACTACAAAAGACAAAAGTTCGATCTTCAAAGAAAGGCAAGGACAACTTTTTCTCAACAGCCAGACACCAAGCAGATAAAAAAGGAATGTTTAAAAAAAGTAAACGAAACATTAAACTCTGTTCTAAACAGCTCACATTAACAACGCCAAAGGGTGTTTTATACTTTAGTTTATGAGTCCAAGCACAAAAAGACCGTTGATATTGATTCTGATTAATTTTTTTATAATTTAAATAAATATTTTGAGTTAGAAAAGAAACTCAGCATGGATAAGATATATGAAGGTCCAGACGAATTGTTTGAAGCAATGCGTAAGGAAGAAGATTTATCAAAAGCTTTAAATGATATCAGTCTAGAAGTCATTGATTCAGCAAACGTACGGACAAGTGTTGTTCATGCTATTTCTCAAGTTCCAAGTAAACTAACAATAGACCCGCCAGTTAAAGTAATGTTAGCTGTTTTAATCGACTATATAACAATAAATGAAGAAAATCTAGAAGTCTGGGTCTCAACTAAACAACAGACTATTCTTTCTCATAATGACTTAACACCTGGTTGGGAAGACCAGCTGCTTACACAGTTTGATGTGGCCGCTGAAGAAGCCAAAATGAGAGGCTCTGGTTGGTCAGAGGGCGAAGTCATAGAGATCAGATAAAACAGGCTAAGTATGCGCCAATTGTAGGCAAGTCTTACATTCCACTACCTCCAGCATTAGTTGCAAAAAGAGCAGTTTTAAACATAAAGAATACAGACAACAAATGTTTTATGTGGTGTGTTCTCGCAAGGCTGCATTACGTCCGCAAAAAATGCAGAGAGAGTGTCTAACTATGAACCTTACATCAATGATCTTAACTTTAGTGGAATATCCTTTCCTGTTAGCGTGGACAAAATTGATCAGTTTGGACTTGACTTCCGGTCACCGAGCCGACAAGACGTGTGTACACGTCTCTCCGTGAAGACAGTCGAGAAAAAAAAGAAAAAAAAAGAATGAATCTTCACTCAAGTCGGCAGGCATTTTGACAAACTTCAGGAAAATTTAACCTTACTAGTTCAGCAAGATTGTATGAAACAGTTGAAAACATAAACTTGAGGTTTACCAATTTATTTATCCATTTCCTCCTGCCCTCTCGGGAAGATATGGCGGGAACCATGAACTGAAGTGTTTGTCAAGCGAGCCGGTGCTGTGACTGTGTTTCCGTGAACTTCGGTGGGATGTTGTGCTGTGCTCGCATTCGTTGGATTATAGTGTGTGCCTACCGTGTATGTGTATGAAAAAGAGGGTGAAGAGGGAAGGAGAAGGAAGTTTTTAAACTATGAGCACTCTATCTGCCTACTTTTCTAATAGGCAAAAAAGGAGGCAGGAGCAGCTTTCGTCGTCTTCAGTAAGCGACGTAGGTTTGAATCCCGGAGCGGAAAAAAGCAAGGCCAAACAAGATAGGAAAAAACAGAGACAGGATGGTGAGAATAGTACCGAAGACATGGAATTACAGAACACTTTACTAGAAATCAAAGAAACAATATCTCAGTTGGCGACTAAAGAAGACGTCCATCGTTACGTAATGAAATGGAGAAACTAACCGCAACGCTGACCAGCAGAATAGATTCACTGGAGTGCAGGGTTTTTGACCTGGAAAACAAAAACGACAGGCTGAAAACCGAGGTCGACCAACTTCGAGGGAACGGACGGAACTTCAGGGCCAGTTGACGCAACAGCGCAGGGAGGCCAATAACATCAAGCGGGTCATGAATGATCAGGAGCAACACGGGAGACAGTGGAATCTCCGCGTGTATGGTGTGCCAGAGAAACAGCAAGAAGAGACTGTTGAAGATTGTGTCAACAAATGTGTAGACATTTTCACAAAGAAGCTGGGGGTACCTGTGACGGCCAACCATGTGGAAATAGCACACAGCGGGAAAGGCGACCGGAGGGGGCGGCAGACCAAGGCCTCTTCTCATCCGTTTTTTCTCTCGCAGACAGAGGGGACTTGTGCTTGCTGTGCGTAAAAAACTAAAACAATCCGGCATTTCCATCGCTGAAGACCTCACACAGGAGAACTACAAACTTTTACGAAAGGTTGGTTCACACTCAGCAACAATGGCAAGTTGGTCATCCAACGGCAAAATAATGGCCAAACTTAAAAATGGAAAGACTGTCAAATTGGACATTGATTCTGATGTGAACCAAATATTGGCTAAAGAAATGAACTGAGCATGAATCGAATGGAATTTGAACTGAAATTGACGAGGTTGGTGCCAGTGGGGGGGAAGGGGGAAATTTGTCAAAAATGGAATGGTCAAATGTGAAATATCCTGTGCATTTGTATGTGTGTGTGTGGTGTGTGTGTGTGTGTGTGTGTGTGTGTGTGTGTGTGTGTGTGTGTGTGTGTGTGTGTGTGTTTGTGTGTGTGTGTGTGTGTGTGTGTGTGTGTGTTTGTTGTGTGTGTGTGTGTGTGTGTGTGTGTGTGTGTGTGTGTGTGTGTGTTTGTGTGTGTGTGGGGGGGGGGATGAGGGGAAAAAGTTGTTTCATTCTATAATATATGATCCTGATATTATATGATATGATATATGCTATTGTGCGATATTATGTTATTATATGTTTTTCCCGATGTGACAAAAACTCAAATTATTGTGACAACTTTTTGCTTTGTACGAGCGCGCACATACTTTCGCACGTCAGCTGCCCCATGCGAGTGGGCCCACGTGCTGGCGGGCACACATGCACATGTCAGCATGACTAATGGAACTGTTCTGTGTATTTTATGTATCTTATGTATTCAAAATTAATTGCATGCCCATGTGGCTGGTGAAACTGCGTAAGAGGATTGATAACATCAACTTAAATGAACTGGAATCTTTCTTAGCTTGTAGTTGATGTGACAAACTCAAAAGCTTTACAAGTATCTGATACTGACGTGGGTAAAATGCTGGTGGGGTGGGGGGAGGGGGGGTATAGGATCGTTAAAATTTGCTCACTTTCCTTTGTGTGTGTGTGTGTGTGTGTGTGTGTGTGTGTGTGTGTGTGTGTGTATGCGCCGTGCGCGCGCGCGTGTGTGTGTGTGTGTGTGTGTGTATGTGTGGTTGTGGCTGTTGTTGTTGTTGTTATTATTTGTTTCATGTTGGGGAAAGGGAGTGCGGTGTGGTGGGTTTGACGTGTGATGCTTAGAGAGGATGGATAGTAGTATCATTAGCAATGATATGATTTGAAGTATCATCAGCAATGATATGATTTGAAGTAGTTTTTTGTTGTTGTTATTGTTTTGTTTTGTTTTGTTTTTAT
>CM031623.1:49669934-49682434 GCA_018398815.1 Conus ventricosus | reverse complement strand
GAAAAATCTAAAGGATTTTGGAAATTTAATGTATCTCTACTAAAGGATAAACAATATGTAGATGAAATTAATGAGTTTATTCTAAATGTGATAAAAGAACACGTAGTTGATCAATCAGCCATACAAGATCAATCGGTATTGTCTGAGTTAATAAAATCTGGACTCAAATTCAAATTAAAAGACAAAGTCTTCCTAGATTTCCTATTAATGAAAATAAGAGGTAAATCAATAGCCTACGCTACAATGAAAAAGAAAAAAACATCAGAAAAAGAAATCGAAATCACCAAAAATATAAAGAATCTTGAGAGGATAGAAAATAAAGGAGAAGCTGAAATAAGAATGATTGAAGAAAAAAATCAAGAATTAAGAGCGATCAGGGAACAGAAAATGGAAGGTGTACTGTTACGGTCAAAGGCGAGGTGGATCGCAGATGGTGAAAAGATCTCGAAATACTTTTGTAACCTGGAAAAAAAGAAATTATATTAGTAAACAAATGACCAGACTAGTGACCAAAGATGATGAAGTAATAAAAGAGCAGAAAGATCTTTAAATGAAGTTAAAACTTTCTACGAAAACTTATACAAGAAAAAAGTAACTGAAAAATGCGAAATAAAAAAACTTGTTAAAACAATTCTAAAATTATCTGAAGATGATGAACAAATGCTGAAGGAGAAATCACTTTAGAAGAAGCAAGTGTAGCTTTAAAAAATATGAAACATGGCAAAAGCCCAGGTACAGATGGGTTCTGTGCCGAATTTTAAAGTTCTTTTGGAAAATACTTGGCCCACTGGTGGTAAGATCTATAAATGAATCGTATAGAGATGGAGAATTTTTGGCAACGCAAAAAAGGGACTGATTATTTCTATACCAAAAGGTGATAAACCCAAAGAATTTGTAAAAAACTGGCGTCCTATCTCCCTCCTAAATGTAGTTTACAAGATAGCTTCCTCGTGTATTTCTAAGAGAATCAGAAATGTTTTACCTTCTATCATCAGTGAAGACCAAACAGGTTTCATGGCTAACAGATATATGGGTGACAATATTAGACTGATTTACGATTTGATTAATTACTTAAATGCAAGAAATCTCCCTGGTCTGTTGATATCTATAGATTTTGAAAAAGCCTTCGACTCCCTTGACTGGGATTTTATGTTTAATGTGCTAAGGGCTTTTGGTTTGGTAACAGTATATGCCAATGGATAGAAACTTGCTATAAAGATATTAAATCAACAGTCACTGTAAATGGCCAGACCGCACAATGGTTTAAAATAGAAAGGGGGTGTAGACAGGGAGACACTATATCTCCTTACCTATTCATAATATGTGCAGAAATTCTAGCGATAATGATAAAGGAAGACAAGAGCATAAAGGTATAAAAATAAACGATATAGAACACAAAATAGTTCAGTTCGCTGATGACACTCAGCTAGTAAACATTGGTGATAAAACTTCATTTGAACGATCTATAAATGTCCTTACCACGTTTGGCAGAATTTCAGGCCTACTCTTGAACAATGAAAAAACGCAATCAATATGGCTAGGTTGTTATAAAAACTCGAAAAAAAGATACTGTCCTCATTTGAAAATGATAATGGAATTCTTCTAAATTCAAAATACTGGGTGTTTGGTTCACCCAAGACCTAAAAGAATGTGAAAACTTAAATTATAATGATAAATTTTCGGAAGTTAAAACATTATTCAAAATTTGGTCTCAGAGAAGTATAACGCCACTTGGAAGAGTTGCTGTTCTCAAGTCCCTTATTCTATCAAAACTTATACACCTCTGGATTTTGCTACCTAACCCCCCTGACCTGTTAATTCAAAAACTTCAAAAGATGTGTTTCAGCTTCGTTTGGAATGGCAAACAAGATAGAATAAGCAGGAAAACAGCAGTGAAGACTGTAAAGCAAGGTGGTTTAAACATACCTGACATAAAAAATACATTAATGCTTTGAAACTTCCGTGGATAAAGAAACTTAAAACCACAAGTCATAAATGGAAGAACATCGTTTTAAAAATATACCCTTTCAGTGACAGAATCGAAAATTATGGACCAGGTACGGTTCTGGATACACAAGTATTAATTTGTTTTGAAAAGACACGTTTACAGCCTATCGGGAATTTTGTCTATGTGTGACACCTGAGACATTAAATGAACTACTTGTAGAACCCGTTTTTTTACAATGATATGATAAAAGTAGGAAATGCGGTAATCAAGCAAAATAAATTAATTGAGAAAGGAATATTCGCAATAAATCACTTTCTGAAACAAAATGGACGATTTATGAGCTTTAGAGAATTTAGCATTAATGTTGACTACGCCATAGATTTTATCTCATACAATGGATGGATTTCTTCAATGAAACAATTCATAAGGAAAACGGGTGTCATAATAGATAATAACACAGACATAAATCATAACACACCGAAGGCTTTAAATATTATTTTGAAAGAAAATAAAGGAGCCAAACGGTTCTATGAAATTTTCATTCGAGATGAGCGCAAGCCAAATTGCTGCTCCAAATGCCTAAATAAACTGAATTCTGAAATCCACTGGAATAAAGTATTTACTCATGCCCACAAAATCAAAGATATAAAATTAAAATGGCTACAAATTCGAATCATACATAGAATTATTGGTACGAATATTGTCTTAAATGCTATGGGTTTAACAAACACGACAAGGTGTACTTTCTGTAACGAAGAGAGAGATTCGATCCAACACTTTTTATGGATATGTAACCACGCTCAAACGTTTTGGAAAGAAGTTGAAAAGTTATTTAATGAATGCCGAAACACAACTAACATCAAAATCACACGAGATATCGTTATTTTTGGAATAGATCAACGTGTGAAAACAGAGACAGTTTTTGATTTCATTATTATGCTAGCTAAATTTCATATATATATAAGTGCAAAATCGAAACACGTAGACCAGATGCTTCAATTTTTCAAAGCCAATTGAGCAAAAGATATAAAATCGAATTGTTTAATGCTAAAGTCAGCAACAATCTAAACCATTTCATGCTGCATGGAACAACTATAGGTCAATGATTCTTTAAGAAAACATTTCTTTAAGAACTTGATCTAATACACATTTCCATATGCCCAGTCACCTTACTTCCACGACCTCCTGAAATGGAGAGAGTGAGGAAGGAGAGGAGAAGCAATAAGTTGTTAAATCTCGCAAAAGATGACGTCACTCTTTTTTTTTTCTTTTTTTTTTCTGTCGTCTGAACTTATGCACGTGTCTATGTATATCTTGTTTTTTTTTTGGTTTTTTTTTGTTCCTTCTTTGAAAAAAACTTTTGGACATATGCCATTCACTGTTTATAGAGCTTGCAGAAATGATGCTAATGTACATATGATTTGGCGCACTGTCCTCTTTATGCGCATATGTAATCTCTATATTGTTTGATTAAAAACGTGAAAACCGAAAAAAAAAAATTGATCAGTTTGAAGAACAAAACAAACCAATAACTGTTAATGTATACACATGGGATGAGGAAACAAATCTACAGCCTATTAGAGCGTCCAAGGACAGCCCAACAATAGGCGATCCAGACAAAAGCCATGTGGACTTACTACTGATGTTTTCGCCAGCAGGGCTACCACATTACACATTGATACGAACAATGAGTAGATTATTGGCGCATACTTCAAAGCATGAACATAAGCAAGAATTCTGTAGAAAATGTTTAACAAGAATTCCATCCGTTAAAGCTGCGCTTGAACATAAGAAACATTGTATCGGCCCAGTTGACTGTAATACAGAACTAATTACGCCCCCAGAAGGCAGTAAAGTTAGTTTTAAGAACTGGAAACGGATGCAAACGAGCCCATATGTTGTTTACGCAGACTTCGAATCACTCATTGTTCCTTATGAAGGACCAACCCCACAGAAACTTCCAAAAACAGTCTTAGTGAGTAATCATCAGATTTGTTCATTTGCCTTCATTGTTGTTAGGTCGGATGGCGCTCATTCAACGCCAGAATTGTATAGAGGACCAAATGCTGCAAAATACTTCTTAGAACGCATGCAGCAAGTGCGTAATGACTGTTCTAATAATCTGAATTTATCTGAAATCATGATGACGCCTGAAGACCAACAACAGTATGACTCAGCACTCACTGTTGGATTTGCGGTTTAGAGCTAATAACTAACAGTGAAGAAGCAACAAATCCAACAGTAAGAGACCACGATCACATTAGCGGAAAGTTCAGAGGAGCAGCGCACAACAACTGCAATCTTCAACTAAAGTTTGACCCAAAGACATGGAGATTACCCATCTTCTTTCATAACTTGCGAGGTTGCGACTCTCACCTTATAATGCAAGCAGTAGCCAAACCCTCCAAAAGTAACCAAGTAACCAAGCCCGACAAAAAATTCAGTGTAACATGCATTGCACAGTCATCAGAAAAGTACATGTGTTTCATTATAAATAACATGTCTTTTTATGACTCTATGCAACACATGATGGGTTCATTAGAGTCGCTGGCTATGTCCTTAAAGTCCTGCCAATAACAGAAGAATATATTGACCCAACTCTTGTTAGAAAGGGCGTTTACCCTTATGAGTACATGAACAGTTGGCAAAGGTTTGACGAAGATACACTTCCACCTAAAGGCGCGTTCTTTTCTAGTCTTAGAGGAAAGGACATCAGTGATTCTGATTACCAGCATGCTCAAGAAGCATGGCAGAAGTTAGAGTGTAAAACGATGGGAGACTATCATGATTCATACTTGAAGGCTGACGTTTGTTTGTTGGCGGACGTCTTTGAAAATTATAGAAAGACCTGCATGAAACATTATAGCCTGGATCCCGCGCATTACATTTCTGCGCCCGGGATGAGTTGGGATGCTTTCTTAAAGTTTACTGGAGTACAGATTGATTTATTGTCTAACCTGCCAATGATTCAGATGATTGAAAACGGATTGCGTAGAGGAATTAGTATGGCGTCGCATCATTACTGTAAAGCAAACAACAAATACCTAGATGATTATGATCCAAGTAAAAGGTCTAACTATCTCATGTATTTAGATGCAAACAATCTGTATGGTTGGGCTATGGCGCAATCACTTCCATTACGTAACTTTAAAATGTACACAGGCGGCATAGAAAACATACAGAAATTTGTAAAACAACTGCATACTCTTACAGCTGATCGTAAAAGAGAATATCCTCATGAACTCCATGACCTGCATAATGACTATCCATTAGCAGCAGAAAGTCTAAAGATGGCAAAAACAGAACCACCTAAACTTGTGCCTAATCTTCGGGGCAAAAAAAAAATGTATGTCATTACAGACTTCTACAATTTTATTTAAGACATGGTTTGAAGTTGACAGCAGTTCATCGTATAATTGCTTTTGATCAAGAACAGTTCATGAAACCATACATCATGAAGAACACTGATCTCAGAACTAAATCCACAGATGCTTCAGAAAAAGACTTTTTCAAGCTGATGAACAACAGCTGTTTTGGAAAGACTATGGAGAATCCGCACAAGCGCAAAGATGTTAGATTGGTCACCACAGAGAACGAAGCAATTAAGCTAACTTCAAAACCTAATTATCAGGACTTCAGAAGATTTCATGATCAGCTTTTTGGCATAATGATGAAAAAAAAGAAAGTCAAATTGGACAAACCTGTATTTATTGGGTTTACTGTTTTAGAATTATCAAAGCTTTTGATGTTAGAATTTCTTTATGACTACTTTAAACCCTTGTATCCAGAGTCCAAAGTACTTTACACAGATACAGATAGTTTTGTTATAGATATCCCTACTGAAGACATCTATAAAGACATGGAAATAGAAGTAGCTAAAGGGCATGCGGGATGGTATGACACATCCGATTACCCTAAAGATTCACCTTTACATTCAACTGTTAATAAGAAGGTTTTAGGAAAGATGAAGGATGAATTATCTGGAGGGGTGATTAAGGAGTTTATTGGTTTAAGGTCGAAAATGTACAGTATTTCGAGCCAGGAGAAAACCATTAAGAAAGCAAAAGGAATATCTCGCAGTGTTGTGCAGTCAAACATATCACATGACAACTACAAGAAGCATTGTTCAATAAACACACTTTTCATCATGACAACGTAAAACTACGATCTAATCTACATGAGATCAACACAACAGTTGTAACAAAAAAGTCTCTCGACAGCACCAACACAAAACGAGTATTTAATAATCCAGAGTTTTCATATGCAATTGGACACTGGAGAACGGCATAATTATATATCTTCATTGTCCGCTTTGTCCGCGGGTTTATATTTTTCCTCAAGTTTTATTATAAGCTCAATCATATCATTATCCAATTCAGACAAATTATTTCTCATGTTTGCTTGATGTGCTCGAATTTTTTTTACTATTTCAAGATATTCTTTTCTCCATATTTGATAATCAAAATTTGGGATTTTGGGTTGTAGGTGATCTGGATGCATTGCCATGTACCGATGAATTCTCGTAAATGTTTCCTTAATAGTAGAACTCGCATCATATGATTCCCGAATTCTAAGGTCACTTCCTTTATCATTCTTGTTTCATTCTGCGCTTCCTTCTGAGCTTCCATTTTAGACTCAAATATATTTATGTAAATTAAAAAATTAATTAAGCAACTGGAACTGTGTCTGGTGGGATTATCTGCAGTTCTTCCTTCACAAAAGATCTTTGAGGAGCTGGTTGTTTTGTTGTGTCAGTTTCTCGTAAATAATACACGGGCGGATTCATTTTTACAATTCTTTTTATTTCATATGGATCAACACTCCAAACTGGATTGGTTGCCCTGATGCGAGTGTCCCTTCTGCTTCCCCGGTAAATAAAGGTACCTTACTTTCAAACCAAACGGTAATAGTTTGCTGGTTGTACTGGAGTCTTCAGCAACATTTATTGTTTGTTTTTTGATTGCTTGTACTGGTTTTAGCCCTGTTAATTTAAATTCTTCATTATTCATTGCGCGCAAAACTGAGGGCAGTCTTCTAACCCATTCTGTGTTGCGAGAATTGTCAATAAGCTCTCTGTGATACTGGTAGGAAAAAGTCTTTCAGCTAACTGTTTGTTAAAGTTTTCAACTAAAGCCTGTGATCTGTGAACTCCTGGAATACCTCTTTTAATGGTAACTCTATGTTTTAACAATAATTGATTCACTTGGCCTTTAAATTCTTTTCCATCATCAACTTGAATCATGCGAGGATAAGTTAACGGGCCTCGTTGGTATATCAGTTGTATAGCAACAGCAACAGCAGAAGCACTCTTTTGTGTTAATGGTTCCGCATCTTTGTATCTTGAAGCTATGTCAATGACTGTAAGTGCGTACTTAAATCTTTTTCGTCTAATCGTATCATGGGGTAAATATAGAAGGTCCATTTGATGGGTGTCGTTTGGTGTTGTATTCACAAAGTGTGGTCTCTGTATTCGTCTAGGTGCAGGTAAATAAATTTGCCAAATCGCTTGTTTAGATAACCATTCTTTTGCTGTTTGTTCACTGACTCCCGCTGCTTGGCTGAGCTTTTTAACTGCCGTTATTCCCTTCCAATATCCTTTTGGCGAATAATAGATTTTGTTCATTTTTTATTCAGCCAATATTATGCGCAACAAAATACACAACAGTCATACCAAAGGCAATAAACGCGATTTCTTGCATCTTTTGTTTTTCTGATGGTTGATAAAAGTCACTGAATTTTGGCGGGGGCAATGTCTCGATTGGTTTTCCCGTTACTAGATAATATTCTTTTATTGCTTGATCAACATCTTTAAATGTGTAAGCCGCATGCCCTGTTTTTTCAGTTTGTCGTTAATGAAATCCAACTGCTCAATTCTCTGCTTTTCATAGTAATCTTGTGCTGCGGCTAGTTGCTCCATAGCTTTGTTATGTCTTTTTCTCTCGCCATCATCCCGTAGTTTACTAAATGCGTAATTACTTCCGCTAAAAGCAAGCGCATTCACTACTGCACTGCCTATCATCATTACGAGTGAAGCCATTTTTATAAATGTATTTTGTTTTTACATATTGATACTGTCAGGAATTATTCCTTGCTTAACTAGAAAATCTTTCGTAGCAAATGAAGCTGTAATAACAGCAATCAGCTTTGCTGAGTCTTCAAAGTCTAGTTTGCCAAGATCTGCTGGTTTTATTTTTAACAAGTTTTTACCAAGCATCGTGTATCCTACACTTAGACCTCCAATAACAGGAGAATGGTATACAAGGTTGGTAACAGTTTTTTCGGTGCTCATTTTTAAAAAATAAAATAATTATAATTAATAAAAAAAAAACATGAACAGCGATGATCTACTAAACCTTCCTGAACTTATGATTACAAATGATCAAGTTGATGACCAAGCTATTATGCCCAAAAAGGAAAGGCTGTATTCTTTGGCGGCGTGTGGGAAAAACAAAACAGTTCCTCGGAAATGAATTCAGCATAGAACAGATTCAACAGATGTCGCCACAAGACATTGTAAAGTATCACAACAGGTATGAAGCGCAGCTGGGGTCGAGAATGGTAAAAAGTGTTGGACAAACGGTTCTTAGTTTGTACACTAAACTAGTCAGTAGATTTGCTCCCATTGATTCTGAACAAGATTTTATGTATGATTTAACGCAGGATCCAGTTTTAACAAAGTCATTAGAGTCTCTAGGATGCGATCTATATTACAGATTTGGAACATTACTGTCGCCATTAATCATGGGATTAATAACTTTTAATCATATAGATTTTATTTCCCTTCAAAATGAACGAGCCAGAAAATCAGCAGAATCAGGAAACATTGAATCAGAAAACATTGAATCAGGTGGAGAAAGTGATCAGTAAAAAGCCTCCTCATCCTGGACGTGTTGCAGCAGGAAAAAGATTAGCAGAGTGGAACAAGATAAGATAAGATAATGTTGCTTATAGCCCAGCCGACCGCAAAGGGCCACACAGCAAAAACCAAAGCAGTCCAAACAATTTCTGCCACTAAATACAGAAGCCAAACAAAAAAGCATGCCAAAACTGTCAACAACAAAAGATCATTTTGATCCATTTAAGATGGAATAATATTTCAAGAACTTAATAAATAATTATAAGTTGAATTGAATAAGAACTTGGTAGAACTTAGAGGATGACTTAGTTATGATCTTAGGTTGACTTGAGTAAGAACTTAGAAGTGACTTGAGGATAACTTGAGGATGACTTGAGTAAGAACTTAGAAGTGACTTGAGTAAGAACTTGAGGATGACTTGAGGATGACTTGAGGACGACATAAGTAAGAACTTAGAAGTGACTTGGGGTGACTTGAGTTACGAACTTAGAAGTGAGTGTGTGCATGCGTGGGGTGGGGGTGGGCGGGGTGGGGTGGGGTGGGGGGTGTGCATGCGTGGGGTGGGGGTGGGGACGTGCATGCGTGGGGTGGGGGTGTGCAGGAGTTACCTCCCTTAGTGCCCACACATAGCAGCTTCGTCTGATTGACCCAGAAAGCACACAACTCGAGCACCAGCAATCCCAGTAACCGTTCGAGCGTTAGCAGTGGAAGATCACACCGGTCGCTGCGTCCCTAAGGGAGTCAACGACAGGTACCCTATGCCAGCAAACTAGGCCAAACGACCCTATGTGATCACTTGACCTGCAAAGCGCAGCAGTAAAAAAATCGTCTGGCCCGCAAAGCAACAGCCAAAGCACAGCCTAAAAATAGAACCGCTCACAGCGTGAACGGTTGACCTACTTTCTTCGCCGTTTCAATTCACATAGAATCGAAGTGTCAGCAAGTAACCTTTGACCAACCATGGCTGGAGCGCTGACAAGGGTTTTTTCCCTCCCTCTCATAACCTTTGACCGACCATGGCTGGAGCGCTAGTAGACGCGCTTGGTTGGTAAACGCGCAGAGAAAAGCCCCGCCTCAAACCGACTGACCGATCGATGATTCAGACGGCGCACGAGCTGGGAGGTTGCTATCATGACCTTTGACCGACCATGGTTGGAGCGCTGGCGTCTCTTTAGCTTGTAGACATGCTTGGCACCAAAGCACAGCCTAAAAATTGTGGTTGGCTGCTTCAACGTTTCACCTATTCACCGTTTCCTGCTTAAAGGCTGTCTCAGACGGCCTGGGGTCCATCTGAATTTCAGTTTTCAAATAATTATCCCAGGACGCTTTTGTTCTTTCAAACCAATGGGCCTAAAAGCAAAGATTGCTGAAGAGTTTTACGATTTTCAGCTTTGATCTCAAGAACCTTCGTCAATCGGTTCATTATCAAGTTGCTCTACAAAACAATTACGTAAAAAATCGTCTAGTTCACTTACTGTCATTTTCACATTTTACTTTGATTCGATTCCAAAAGATTTACTTTTGACCGGGTTGAAAACAAAGCAAAGCTCTTGTTAAACGCATCCGCACTGTAAGGCTGTCTCCTGAATAATGAGCTCTATACCTTCCCTGGGCAAAAATGGCGTCATACTCCCTGTCGATTGGTTTAACGTGCACACGTGATGAGCTGGCTGCCACATGATTTGCACGACCCGCGAACATTCCTGGTCGGGTGTGTGCTGCAAGCCCGCTATTATCTCTCCCTTACTGTCAGCACCAGCAATTAGGGGTGTTGCCCCCGTCATTTACCTTTCTCATATTACCCGTGCCAGAGATACACAGTTGGTAAACAAGAAGTGACGCAGACACTATTTATTATAGATGACTGTTCGGCAAAAAGAGACATAGTTAAAAAAAGAAACACTTTGTCGAAACTGGCTTTCAGTGGAAGACATGCTGGAATAAGTGTGTGGATTTTATGTCAGAAATATAACTCGGTATTAAAAGACTTTAGAGAACAGTTAAAGACTGTAGTTTTATTTCACATGAAAGACAGAGACGCATTTGATAAATGTATGCATGAAAATGATGTTATTGAAAATGATCAGGAAAAACACAGGATTAAGCAAAAACTGAAATCCGAAAAGTTTAGTAAATTAGTATTGAAAACGGATAATCCTACACAGTATGTATGTTTGTAGATAATCGTTATTTTTTAGTTATTGAAGTCTTACTTGTCAGAGAACAGTATACTGCCGGCACTAGGGTCAACTGCCCGAAACTGGTTGAGGGCGGTTGAGCTAGTGCCGGCAGTATACTGTTCTCTCAAGCAGTATAGATCATGTCTACTTTTAAGTGGGAAGTTGACGAAGATGATAATCCAGTGGAACGTGACACTGACTTTGACATATTGGTAAGGAAGTTCACAGAATATTTTTTGCCTAAGCGTAATATTATTCATGATCGTTCGATGTTCAACTCGAGGTCACAGCATGAAGGTGAAACTGTGCAAGAATTTGTTAGAGCTCTGAACATTTTAGTGAAGCATTGTAACTATGCTGATCCAGATGATCAAGTCAGAGATAGACTCGTGATAGGTTTGCGTGATCGTCAGCTGAAAGAAAAGTTACAGCTACATAGTGACCTCACTCTGGAAAAAGCCATCACTATAGCACGTCACCAGGAGCAAATTAAGCAGCAGATGAAAGAACAGACTAAACAGTTTGAAAAACTTGATTTAGAAGAGACGAACGGTCATTGGGGCACAGGGTTCCATCGTGACTCAGGTTGCAGTGAAGGGCGTGGCCGAGCATGGACCATAACTGGTAGCCGACGTCGGAACTATGCTACTGATAATAGCCCATCAGTTCATCGTAGCAAGAAACTGTGGTGTTCTCACCACCAAGGGTGCAAAAAAGAATCCAATAGCACCCCCACTCTTTGGGTGGATCCTCAAGCGTAGGCTCAAAGATTGTCCCCTATATTTTATACTATTTGCATAATGTCTTTAGTTTTTCAGCAACTTTTTTCCTTCCCACACTTTCGTTTAGTTTCATTTACTACCCTTCACTGGCTGCTTTGGGGGTGCTATTGGATTCTTTTTTGCACCCTTGGTGATGAGAACACCACTGTATTATGGACTGTGGTGTGTCTCTATTTGACACCAGTAGCGCAGACACAACCAGCCGTGTCTCCCTGATGAGTTCCGACCCAGTGGACGAAAGACCTCGGAGCAGGCAATACAAATATATCTGCCTTCAAAGGGGATTGCGATGGTTCCCTTATGCAGCTAGTGAAGAGTTTTCATATCTGTAATATATTTTCTTAATTTCATGTTCCCAGTTTTACCATCTTACACCCCCCCCCCCTCCCCCCCTTAAGTCCAAATCTTTGCCAAGTCATTACTATGAAGACAGTTCAGTTGTTGGCCTGCGCTTGTTTTTTCTCCCACTATTAGATTGTTCGTCTATATTTGTCTGACTTTATTCAAGTTTAAAAGGCTGTGCCAGTCTTGAATAAAAGTTACTCTGTGTCAGGTTTTCTTATGGGAGCAAACGTTTCCCCACTTGTTTGCTGTTTATTGTTCCCTGCCTCATTTCATTTTCCTATTCCCAAGTTAGAAAACGTCTATGGAGTTGTTTCCCTTGATAGCGAACTGCGACTGATGAAGATAAAGATCTTCAGAAAGTTATTGAGTTCATTCAGGAGGGATGGCCT
>CM031623.1:49643042-49668934 GCA_018398815.1 Conus ventricosus | reverse complement strand
TATGCATGCATTATCACAAAAAACACCAGTAGCAGTTTTTCTTTTATGCAGCACTAGACGTACGAGCCAGCCCACCATACTCACTTGAAACGTATACACAATTGATTTTGGTGACGGTATGATAATACTCTGCACGTGAAACTACAAAACTGACTTCCAAGTGGATGTGCATTATACAGGAGAGAGAGAGAGAGAGAGAGAGAGAGAGAGAGAGAAGAGAGAGAGAGAGAGAGAAGAGAGAGAGAGAGAGAGAGAGAGAGAGAGAGGGGGGGGGGGATAGAGAGAGATGGTGGGGTGCAGGCGAGCATCTAATGGCATTTTTGACTTACATGTGTAAAACCAATCGATAGCTTCATTCTCGACACCCTGTCAAGGGAAGCAACTCCGTAGACGTTTTGGAACTTGGGAATAGGAGTTGTTCCCGTGTATCTAGGAGCGACGAGTAACGTTCTCATCAAGACGAAGGGAGTCTCGGCTTAACGATAGTTATTCAGAACCGCACACATGCCCGGCAAACCTGATATGGTGTCAGAAGTTAGGATTTTAACGTCTGCTAGTGTTGACTAGAGTTTGATTGACTGACTTTGCGTGCTGATCAGTTCGAGCATCGTTTTTATTATCTGTGTATCGTAAGTCGAGAGAAGAAATGGCGACGTATCGCTACGATCCCCCGCAACGTTTCTCCTTCCGTGCAGTGGATTGGGAGAATGGACCGAAGAGTTTCTACGTTTTCGCCGAGCTACAAAACTGCATAAAGAGGACGGTGAAGTTCAAAGAGACTCACTTCTGTATGCTATGGGAACAAAGCTACAAAACTGAATAAAGAGGATGGTGGAGTTCAAAAAGACTCACTTCTGTATGCTGTGGGAACAAAGCAACAAAACTGCATAAAGAGGATGGTGAAGTTCAAAGAGACTCACTTCTGTATGCTATGGGAACAAAGCAACAAAACTGCATAAAGAGGACGGTGAAGTTAAAAGAGACTTACTTCTGTATGCTGTGGGAACAAAGCAACAAAACTGCATAAAGAGGACGGTGAAGTTAAAAGAGACATTTCTGTATGCTGTGGGAACAAAGCAACAAAACTGCATAAAGAGGATGGTGAAGTTCAAAGAGACTCACTTCTGTGTGCTGTGGGAACAAAGCAACAAAACTGCATAAAGAGGATGGTGAAGTTAAAAGAGACATTTCTGTATGCTATGGGAACAAAGCAACAAAACTGCATAAAGAGGACGGTGAAGTTAAAAGAGACTCACTTCTGTATGCTATGGGAACAAAGCAACAAAACTGCATAAAGAGGACGTTGAAGTTAAAAGGGACATTTCTGTATGCTATGGGAACAAAGCAACAAAACTGCATAAAGGGGACGTTGAAGTTAAAAGAGACATTTCTGTATGCTATGGGAACAAAGCAACAAAACTGCATAAAGAGGACGTTGAAGTTAAAAGAGACATTTCTGTATGCTATGGGAACAAAGCAACAAAACTGCATAAAGAGGATGGTGAAGTTCAAAGAGACATTTCTGTATGCTATGGGAACAAAGCAACAAAACTGCATAAAGAGGACGTTGAAGTTCAAAGATACATTTCTGTATGCTATGGGAACAAAGCAACAAAACTGCATAAAGAGGACGTTGAAATTAAAAGAGACATTTCTGTATGCTATGGGAACAAAGCAACAAAACTGCATAAAGAGGATGGTGAAGTTCAAAGAGACATTTCTGTATGCTATGGGAACAAAGCAACAAAACTGCATAAAGAGGATGGTGAAGTTCAAAGAGACATTTCTGTATGCTATGGGAACAAAGCAACAAAACTGCATAAAGAGGATGGTGAAGTTCAAAGAGACATCTCTGCATGCTATGGGAACAAAGGAAGCAGTATAGATCATGTCTACTTTTAAGTGGGAAGCTGACGAAGATGGTAACCCAGTGGAAAGTGCACACTGACTTTGACATATTGATCAGGAAGTTCACAGAATATTTTTTGCCTAAGCGTAATATTATTCATGATCGTTCGATGTTCAACTCGAGGTCACAGCATGAAGGTGAAACTGTGCAAGAATTTGTTAGAGCTCTGAACATTTTAGTGAAGCATTGTAACTATGCTGACCCAGATGACCAAGTCAGAGAGATAGACTCGTGATAGGTTTGCGTGATCGTCAGCTGAAAGAAAGTCACAGCCACATAGTGACCTCACTCTGGAACAAGCCATCACCATAGCACGTCAACGGAGCAATTAAGCAGCAGATGAAAGAACAGACTAAACAGTTTGAAAAACTGATATAGAAGAGACGACCAGTCATTGGGGCACAGGGTTCCATCGTGACTCAGGTTACAGAGGAGGGCGTGGCCGAGCATGGACCATAACTGGTAGCCGACGTCGGAACTATGCTACTGATAATACCCTATCAGTTCATCGCAGCATGAAACTGTGGTGTTCTCACCACCAAGGGTGCAAAAAAGAATCCAATAGCACCCCACTCTTTGGGTGGATCCTCAAGCGTAGGCTCAAAGATTGTCCCCTATATTTTATACTATTTGCATAATGTCTTTAGTTTTTCAGCAACTTTTTGCCTCGTCACACTTTCGTTTAGTTTCATTTACTACCCTTCACTGGCTGCTTTGGGGGTGCTATTGGATTCTTTTTTGCCCCCTTGGGGATGAGAACACCACTGTATTATGGCTGTGGTGTGTCTCTATTTGCCCGCCGTAGCGCAGACCAAACGCCGGGGTCTCCCTGTGAGTTGGCCCCAGGGGAAACGAAAGGCCCGGGCAGGCAATAAAAATATTTCTTCCCTTAAAAGGGGATTGCGAGGGTTTCCCCTTATGCGTATTTTGAAGGGGTTTTAATTTCGAAATATATTTTCTTAATTTCTTTTTTCCGGGTTTTACCATTTTAAACCCCCCCCCCCCCCCCCCTTTAAAGGCCCAAATCTTTCCCAAGTCATTATATGAAGACGTTCAGTTTTTGGGGCCTGCGCTTTTTTTTTCCCCCCAAACAAATTAGTTTTGTTGCCCTATTTTTTTGGGACTTTTTTTCAAGTTTAAAGGCTGTGCCGTCGGGATAAAAGTTACTCTTTTGTTGGGTTTTTTCTTATGGGAGCAAACGTTTCCACATTTTTTTTCTGTTTATTTTTCCCCGGGCCTCTTTTCTTTTTCCCTATTCCCAAAGTTAGAAACGTTACGGAGTTTTTTCCCTTGACAGCAAAAAAAATTGCGACTGAGGAAGATAAAGATCTTCAAAAAAAGTTTTGAGTTCTTTCAGGAGGGAGGGGCCTGTGAAAGGTTTCCCCATCGGACACTGGGGACCGTTTGAATAGGTCAAGTTTCCTTTTCCCGGTTGAAAATTTGGATGGGGGGTTTATAAAGGGAAGAGTCAGGGTTTCCCAGAAAGCCAGCGAGCTGAGGTTCTGAAAAAACTCATAAAAGCCGTCAAGGTCTACCCAAAAATGCCTTGAATTTGCTTAGTTTTGGACTGTCTTTTGGCCAGGTCCCCGGAGGTGCTTAAAGCGCCTCGGGGGAAAACTGTCAAATCTGTAAAGAAAAAAGCCAGCACAGCGAAACCCAACCGTTTCCGATGAATTTCCCACAACGGCCATGGTAAAAAGCCCTTGGGAAAGCGATTTGCCAATTTTTAAAGGAAAGGGCTACTGGTTTGTGACTGACAATTTCAAAGGATTTGAGATAAAGCAAGTCACATCCCCGCCGGAAGTCATTTACGTTTCGGGGCAGATTTTTGCCACACATGGAATACCGATGTTGGGGTAAGCGCCCAATGGCCCCCATTTAATCTTTTGACTGGCGGTTTTCCCCAAAAGGGGGTTTGGGTTTTTGCCCACCATACATCAAGCCCACATTTTCCCAACAAGTAAACTTTGTGCTAATTGCTTTTAAAAGCCGTAGGTAAAGAAAAAACTAGTTTCATTTTTTCACTTTTAAACCGGAAAAGCTTATGTATGACCCCGTTTTTATGGGGACGCGCTTTTTTTGGGTTTGAGTCAGAAACTAAAAGTAGATGGATGCGGGGTTTTTTTTGGTGCATTTTTTTTCTGTTATTACTTCCCATGGTTTTCAAAATTGTGAACTTGAAACAGACCTTATTGTAAAACGGGAAATTTGGACGTACGTGAGGGCCCGGGGAGTAAATTTATGTGGGGAATTCCCGGCCCCCATTTGTGGTTAGTGCAAATCCACCCGGGGGCATGGGAAAGAAGGGGAAAATTTTCGTTTCACATTTTCCTTAAAAGCAAACGGGTCCCAGTGCCAAGGGGGAGCGGGTAAAGGGTTTGGGACTTTTTTTTAAAACCATATTGGTGATGAAGGACTCGAGATCTTCTCCAATTTTGTTTTTTTGGGGGGGGAAGGGACCAAACCCCAGAAAATTCCGACCAGCCCCTGAAGCAAAAAGAAAGCCCAAAATTACAAAAATGTTCGGGGGAAAAGTTTGTTTGCTTTTTTTCAACTTTAGAGCCCCCCAGTTGATGTTGCGGGGCCTTTTGGGGTTCCCCATTTTTCCAGGGGCCCTTCCAGGTTAAAAAATTTTTGGGGGGGGGGGGGGGGGGGGGGGGGGTTAAAAAAAAAAAAAAGGCAGCAGCTTGAAAGTTTGAAAACTGTGACCAATGTTTCAGGACAAGCTGGTGTTTTCTTGAAAAGATGCACCCCCAAGCTAAAAACTGTGGGCGTTGGTCCAAAGGTTTTACCTTAAGAAACCCACTGAATTTCCCATGGGGGAACTGGCTAAGAAGGGAAACTGGAAAGAAGCAAAAAAACAGCCATTTGTGGGTGCCCCCCCAGAAAATTTTTTAAAGGGTTTAACATGCGCAAGGTGCATAAAAAGGGTAGCGCAGGTGGCAAAAAAAGGGGGACAAAAAGGCCTGCCGGGCTGGCCAAAAAAGTGCGGCTACTGCAAGGGGAAAGCATCCCCCCGGCAAGAAAAAACTGCCCGGAGCGAAGGTTTGTTGCGATAGTGCCCCAAAGATGGGCCCCATACGCCTTCTTTTGGTAGAAGCTCAGCGTCAGTCCGGAGGGCTTTCCACAAAAAAACCCAAAGCGGAGCAGTTGAAGAGGGGGGGTCCCAGTTTTCGTTGGGGGGGCCGTCATTTTTAATGGCGTGCTTGAAAGAACTGTCCCCCGCAGCCGTTCCGGTGTGGTAAATCATTTGCTGTTTGCCCCTGGGTGGAACATCAAGCTGAAGGTGGGATCACGCGAGTAAACCTGGTGTATAGACAGGGGCCCCCCAAAGTGTCTGGGGAGGGCCCGCCCAGATTTTAAAAGCCGGTTTTTGGGGACACCCCAAAAGGCCTGACGCCTCTCCTTGGGCCCGGGACAGTCTGGAGGTAAAGGGGGGTGGGGTAAACCCCCGCCCTTTCAACCTTGTCTTTACCGTGTTCTTTGAGAAGGTTTTCCCACCCGTCAAGGCTTTAAAAAATCCTATTTGGGTTGCGCCTCCCCATCAGGAAGTTGGGGTTTTCAGCGCCCACCCGGGTTTGCCTTTCCCATCAGGGCAATCGGGTTCCTTCCCAAATGGTGGTCCCCTCCCCAGCGGGCGGCAAAGGGCCCGTTCGCTTCATCCGCGCCCGTCAAGCGTCAGTTCCCATGTTGTTAAAGGAAATGGGAAAAACTGGGTTGGTGAGCAAGCCATCCTCCTCAAGGACGCCCCAAAGCCGTTGCTAAAACCCGGTGCCCAGGCGTTTTCCCTTACCCCCCCGGAAAAAGGGTGGAATTCCGAACGAGTTTGGGGGAAAGGTTGCGTCATGGGAACCGGTGGACACTCCGACGGATTGGGCGCTCCAATCGTTGTTGTGCCCAAACCCCAAGGGCCCATTGTTGTATCTGCGTCGCCCGGGCCCCGCCAAAACAAGAGCGTGAAGAGAGAGGGTCTACGCCATGCCATCTGTGGAGGGCTCTCAGCAAGTTTCCCCAAAGGGGCAACGTGTTTTCCCAATTTGGATGCAACTCTGGTTTCTCGCTGTGTTTGGGACGGGGGAAATTTTCCCGAGCTCACCACGTTCATCCCCCCTTTTGGGCGCTTAAAATTTTAAAGGGGTCTTGCCCTATTGGAAATTTTCGCCCGCCCCGGGGGTACTTCCAAAAGGGAAAAGGGGGAAAAACATCCCCCAGGGCCCTTGAGGGTGTTTTTTGTCATATGGGAGGGACATCCTTGTCGTTGGAAAGGGCCAAAGCTGAAGCACGACGCCAGGTTTTCATGCTGTCCTGGAGAGGTTTCTCCCAGGCAAACTGACCTAAAACCCCCGACAAGTTCGAGTTCCCCAAAAAAGGGCAGTTCGAGTCCCTTGGGCCCGATCGTAGATTCTTCGTCGGGGGCCTGGGGAAAAAGCCCCTCCCAAAGGTAAAGGGCCCCATCTTGGGGTGGGGGGCGCCGAAAAAAACGGGGGCCTGACATCCAAAGTTTTTTTGGGCATGGTGAACCAGGATGAATTTTCCTGCCAAACCTTCCCGGAAAGTCAAAGCCACTGCGATCCCTCCCGCGCAAAGAGTCAACGTGGATCTGGGGACCAAAACAACGGGGGTCCCTTCGACCCTCTAAAGAACGGACCTTGCCTCCCCCAGGATCTTGCATTGTACAGTCCCGAGCGGGCCCCCGTCATTGGGCAGATTCCGTAGCCGGTTTTGGGGCTGTATGTCTTCAACCCCAAAAGACAAGGGTTTTCCACCATCCTGTTGCTTCGAAAACCCCTTTCCCCTCACGGGCGCCCGACAGGGGGAGGCACAGATCAAAAAAGGGGGCTCTTGCGTCACCTGGACCCTTGAACTTTGGGTTCAGATTTTTTGGTTGGCTGTCCTTGGGGGAGAAACAGCCCCAAAACCCCTTTGGTCCCTTGTTCTTTCCCAAAAGCTCATCGATAAACTTCCTGTCCGCTTCAGCGTTCAGGTTGGGGTTGATGCGGTATTTTTTTTGGGAAAATTGCCCAAATGTCCCTGGCAAAAAAACTCTATCCCGCTGCACTCTGTCCAAAAGACCTTTTCCCTTTCCCACAGATTCTGCGGACAAAGCCCTCCTGACCCCCCCAAAAAAGCCAAAAAAGGCATATGTCAAATGCTGTCCTGTGCCCTTTAAAACCAGCTTTGACCACGGGGCGGGGAAGGTGATGGTCGGGAACCCCAGAAGGATGACATCCTCAAATGGTCTGCGCTCCCGCCCAAAATGGTGGGGCCAGAAAAGAGGACTCTAAACAAGCCTTAAGACAAAACTTCAAGGGGCCCAAGTTTCCCGGTCTGTAAAAGGGACAGTTCCTGCTGAGGGGTTTTACGGGGACTATTTCTTTCCCTCGTCATTTCCGGGACAAGGGGCCCTTCGAAAACCCTACTTGAGGGTCTTTCAAGGTTTAAAAGACAAAGGGGAAAACGGGGCCCAAATTTCCGTGGGTGGCCAGGGCTGTCCCAAGCATTGACTTCAGGGGTTCAAGACTTGCCTGACGGGGCCCAAAAACAGGAAAGCGGTGGAGCCCGGGAAAAAGGTAGCCCTTCCCCTGAGGTCCTTGGTTAGATTTGGGAAAGCTGACTTTTTTCACCCCTTGAGGGAAAGCGTTCCTCTTTAGTTGTGGATTTCTACTCAGGGACGTTGAGATCGTGCTCCGGGCCAAGATCGCCCCACGCAGAGGAAGTCAAAGAATGAAAAATAGTTTCAGTCGCCATTGGGCCCCCCGGACCTCTATTTTCCCGGGACAATGGGCCCCATTTTGCACCCAAAGTTTTTCCCCAGATTTGCTCAACCCTAAATTTTCGGCAATCCTCTTCACCTCACTACGCCCAATCCAATGGTGGGGTTGAACGCGCAGTTAAAACCCCATTAAAAAACCCTCATCAAGAAATGCTGATGAGGTCCCTTGGGTTTGTCATGTACCCCGGAAACACTCCCCTTCCCAACGGTTTCTCTCCTCCCCAACTGAGCAGGGGGCCCGCGTCGGGAAAACCCCGGGGTTCCATGTCACCCAGACCCTCCCCTTTTCCCAAAGGCCCCCGACGTGCTGTCCGGGAAGAGAGGAAAAAGAATACCGGAGAGTTTAAAAAACCAGTTTAGACAGAAGACAAAAATTTGTTGCCCCAAAGGAAGACATAAATTGGAAAACAAGGTGTGGATCCCCGACGTAAAGAAGGGGGGTTATTTTCATCAACTTTAAATGTTTACTCCCAGAAGTTCTTTCATCCAGACATCCGAGGGGTGGGGGCCTTCCCCCCGAAATCGCAGATGTTCAGGAAGCTGTACGAGCCTTTTTTGCTTTCCCCGAAAGGGGGAAACCAAACCTTCCCCCCTTCCCACTTTCCCTTTAAACCCCCCCCTCCACACTTTTTGGTTTTCCCGTGCACCACCCCCAAAGTGACAACCCCCCCTGCCCCTTCCCAAAGGGGCCCCTTCCCCCTGCTGTCCCGATGGTTCAAACCCCAGTCAAGAAAACCCATGATGCCAACTCCTTCCCGGCCTGTTTTTCTTAAATGACCCCGGGCCCAAAGGTGTCGCGAAAAGGAAGACCCGGCCAAAAACAACGCAAAACCCCGGGAGGCCTTTTTAAAAACATTTTTTAAAAGACGGGGAATTTAAAAATTTTGAAATGTTTTTCTTTTTTTATTTTTAAAAAAAAAAAAGAAAAAAAAGAAAAGGCCGCTTTTCTTGAAATAAATTGGAAAGGGACTTGGGGGCGGGGCCCCAAAACCCCAAAGTAGTGTTTTGTCAAACAAATTTTGCAGTATTATTTTCTAAATACTCATTTGCTCTTTTATTTCATTCGGGATTTGTTTTAATACTTTTTGAGAATTTTTTTAAATTGTTCTTCTGGAAAAGGGGGGATGTTGTGTAAATTTTTTAAAACTAGTTTCCTTTCATTTTTAAAACCGGAAACAGCTTATGTATGACGCGCTTTTAGTGACCCCGTTTTTTGGGGTTTACGCCCGAAACTGAAAGTAGTTGGTTGGGGTTTTTTTTTTGGCGGGGCCTTTGTTTCTGTTTTTCTTCAAAAAGACTGCAAAGAAAATTTTTCCCAGGCGTTCCAAATACCGGGGTTGATGACCTACAGAAACAACCCCTTACTCTGCCACTGGCACTAGTCCCTCCGTCATAGGGGGGGAAGGACCAAAAAACCCGGGCCAAGGGGACCAAATTTTTTTCGGAAGCGTTTTTCCCGCCTGTGCCCACAACCCAAAGGCGAGATTTTTGCGTTTTGACCGAAAACAAACAGGCTACAAAAAAATTCTTTGCAACAGACATGGTGTGCGTGCGTTGTAAAAACTTCAGCCAAATGATGACGTTGCATAAAACAGAAAGTGACCCGAATGGCAAAACTATGGGGGAAGGGTTTTTGGGGCCCGCTGATTCCGTGGGAAAGGGCCCTATCTATTGACTATTCTCATGGTATCATCAGACGCAACCCCAAAAAAAATTCCAGAAGATTCCCCGAAATTTCCAGATACACTGCCAGGGCCGGAGGGGGTTTTACCTTTTTGAAACCCGCCCAAGGTTCCCGTTTCTCAAGAACAAGCAGGAAAATTTACCGTGATGTTCATAACCAGAACATTTCTCGATTTTTGGGGGCAATTTTTAAAAAAACCCGGAAGATGCATTTTAAGAGTTTTTGTGGTTTTTCATTTTCCCGAATGGACACTGAAATTGATATTGGGGAATAAAGACAGTTTGTTGTACTTTATTTAAATTCGAAAAAGCAGGGACTGTTTAAATTTTTGACCTTTTTTGCTTTTTGTTAGGCAAATTAGCTGAAAAAAATTTTGGGGGAAAAAATTTAAATGTTTTTACGGGCTAAGGAAAAACTTTTTTTAAAAAAAAAAAAATTGGGGGGGGGGGGGGGGGGGGGGAGGGGGGGGGGGGGGGGGGGGGGCGGGGGGGATGTTCGGGAATCAAATTCGAAGCGTTCGGTTTTAACCTTTTGGGGGGTAGGGTTCTCCCCCCTTTTTTCTAGGAGCGACCGGGGTTAAAATTCTCATCAAGACGAAGGGGGTTCCCGCTTAAGATAGTTTTCAGAACCGAAAACACGGGCCCGGGGAAACCTGTTTCTTTTCCCCTTCCCCGATCCCCTTTCCCCCCCCCCTTTCCCCCCGGCCCCCCCCCCCCCCCCCCCCCCCCCCCCCCCCCCCCACCTCCCCCTGCCGATACTAACCCCTGTTCGTACTCCAACTTTTAAAATTTTTTCCCCCCCCCCTCCTACCCCCTCCTCGTGGGCCATCCGCGCCCCCAAAGTTTTTCTCGCGCGCGACGTACTCACGCACCACCCAAAACACACACACACACACACAAAACACACACACCCCACAACCCCACACAACACACAAACACAAACTTTTCCCCCCTTTTTCTCTTTTCTCTCCTCTCTCTTTTTTCTCTCTCTCTCTCTCTCTTGCACCACACACACACACAACACACACACACACATCACCCCACACACACACACACACCAAAACCCCAAAAATTAATTAAAACACACATTTTCCCTAACCCCTACACACCCCCCACACTAAAATTTTTTCAAAAAACCACAAAACCACAACACCCCACACACACACACACACACCCCACACACAAACACACAAAACCAAGATGGGGGGTACGGTCAAGCACTGGGAAACGGAAGGCCCGCACTGTTTTTTTTTGCCCAAATTCATGAAAATGGGGAATTTTAGGGGGGACCCGAGATGGAAAAGCGAGTCATCAGCGTCAGCAAAATGATCCTGGGCAACGACAGTGGGGGGGCGGGGGGACCAGTCGGAAAAACGCAAGAAATGTAATGCGAGCGAAGAAGGGCGGTTTTTGTTGCCCCTGGCGTGGAACCCCGCTTTCAATGCCCGGAACCAGCAGTCAACACTCCGACGTTTATGGGGTGGCGTGAGTAGGTTGGGTCTGTCTGACCTACATGAAAAGGGTTAAAAAGCAATCTGCCACGAATTTTTAAATCTAGAAAAATTTTTTCAGCAGCAGAATGAAAGGTTTAAACCGGTCAAATGAGGTTAGGAAGAAAAAAAAGGGTCAACAGCGTTTGGGAACCCCAAAAAGTTTCCCAAAAGTAACGCAAAACCCCCCTATGCTGAAAACTGCAGGTTCGGGGGGGCTTTACCACCGCGTTTCGCTTAATCCCGTAGGAAAACAATATCTCCCCGCAAAAATGCGATGAAAAAAGGACCCGAAAAAAATAATAAAAACCAAAGAAACCCGAAAAAAAAAAACCTCCCGAAGAAAGAAATAGGGGTTTGCCCACTGAAAGACGTCAAAAAAAACCCGTGAAAAAACCGGGAATAGGCCCGACCCCAGTTCTTCGGAAAACAAAAGAAAAAAGATCCCAAAAAACCCTTTTACCCTTTATCTCCCAAGTGTTTTGATCCCCCAAAGACTGGTGACAAATAAAAATAAAAAGAGGAAAAAAAAAAGGGGCCGGGCCCATGGATTCGATGCAGGGTGACAAGGTTTGGGCCCGACAAGGATTTGAGACCGTCCTTCGGAAACGTCTCGTCATTCTGCTCTTCCCTATTTTCCTCAGAGGCTACGAATTTCCCACAATGGCCAGGAATTTATTTAAATCCGGGAATTTTTAGTTAAAAACGTAAAAGTTCCCGAAATTGTAACTGATTAAAATTTGTTCTTAGTTTAGTTCTTGCAATTCTTTTGATTCTGGAAATTTGGGGCAAAAGTTTTGTGTGTTTAAAATTTTTTGGCCCCGAACTCCCGAATAAAAAAATTTTGTCAATTTTCAACAAAAACGTAGTGATTTTTTATGTTCCCTAACTGAGTACTAGTCGTTGTTGGCATTTTTCCCATGTATTCTTAAAATCTTTTTGGGAAACGTTGAAGCGGTTTTTGGGCTTGACAACGAATGGTTCGAATCTGTCAAAAATGCCACGAAAGCACGCGAAGCATCAAAAAAACAATTTTAAAAACTATCTACGAAATTTTCGATTGGTTTAAAAATTTAGGTACAAAAATTTTCGCAATGTCCATGAACCCTTGGGAACCCCAATTTCAGGTCGTTGTTCCGGGGTGCCCAGGAAACATCTGAATTGTTGGCTAATTTCCGAAAGCATTCTCCACCACCCGTTTGCCCCCGGAAATTTTTTGTTGTTGGCCCCCCAAACCCTCATTGTCCGACCCCTCCTGCCATAGGGTTTCTTGGGGAAAAATTCCCAGGGGGAAAACATCATTCCCAGAATGAAGTAGGGTTGTGTCTGTCATCGTAGGGGGAAGGAAACAATGTTTGGAAAAATTTTTGGTGTTGTCGATTCACCCACCAAATTTTTTGAAGCAACCCAAAAAGTTTTTTCCCTTTGGATTTGCCCCTTTTCCACCCCGTGTCTATTCCCCGATGGAATTGTAGTCTGCATCCTTTTAAGGGCAAAAAGGACCACGGGAAGGGAAACCCCTTTTTAATTGTAAAAAGACACCGCCCCCAGTTATGTGGCTTCATGGAAAAAGAATTTTTGCTTGCCCTTTCCCAAGGGCCCCCGGGAATGGGGCATTCCCCCGGGCTTTGAAAATGTTTGGGGTATGGCCTTCCAGTTCCCGGGTCCGTGGGCGTTTGGCCCTGACTTCATCCTTCAATTCCTGTATGATGGGCCCCCGACAGACTTTGCAAACCCCGCATTCCACAGTGCTGTTGCCCCATCTGAGTCAAAACTGAAAAGGGTTTTTGGGACGGTTTTTCCTGTAGGAGATGAAGAGGCCAGCTTTCCCGGCATCAAGGGCTGGTCTAAAGTGGGTATTTTTCCCTGGATGGATGGGCCGATCCTGTTGAATAATTCAAACTGGTGGGGTTTCATTTTACATAGTTGGCAAAGGCATTTTCATTTCCAAACCCCCAGCTCCGGGTCAGTTGGGTATAGTTTCCCCTACTCTTGTCTTCTCGTGGTGTCGCCTTTGGGCTGACCCACCTGGGGGGGCCCCCCTCCTTCTTCGAACCCGTCTTCTTCTATTCATCACCAGCTGTTGTTAATTTCCCCAGTTCCAGGGCCGAGCAAAAAGCTGCTCTACGTTGGCCCAAACCATTTTTGGAAAATGTTGCCCCAGCAGGGGGTGAGGGTTTTTTTTGCGTATTGGGGGGGAAACTTCACGAAATTTTTCAAAAAAAACGTCACGTTTCCCCTTTAAATTTTAAAGGACCCGATTGTGAGCCTTCGGAAGATTCGTAGCTTTTTCTTGACGAACTTAACATTCCCCTTTAAATTTCTTAAACGATTCTTGCAAATCCCAGTTATTTTTGGGCAATCTTCTTTGGTTACGCCGGTTGGCAGAATCCCCCGGAATTCCCAAAAACTGTCTTACAAATTCGCAACCGATTCGTTTCAACGTCAAAATTTTGTAAACCCGAAATTTTTCAAAAAACCACCCTTTTCCCTTTCGATTTCTAAAATTTTATCCCTTGTGGCGATTCGGGTTTGGGCTCTTTGCTTGTGTGGAAAAAAGTGGTTGGGCAAAGCCCTTTTTTTGCCGTTTTTTTTCACTGTGCCCTGAATGACTTTGAAATCAAAAATTCCGATAGAAAGCAGAAAGAATTTATAAATTTATCAGAGGGGCATTTCAAAAAAAACAAAACCCAGAAAAGAAATTATCATCAGCAAAATTGGGACCAACTAACAACTCCCCCGCTTAAAAAATCAAGGGGGACCTCTTCAAAAGCCTTGCTGGTATCAGAGCAAAATTGAAAACACATCTCATTCACAGCCACGCTTAAAACCCTTTTCCCCTCAAAACCCGGACTCCGGGACCCCCATCCCTTTCAGAGGGGCTAGTGTTTCCCCCCAAAAACATCGGGAGACATTTCAGGGGCCTGTTTTGGGGAAACACCCAAAAAAAATGGCCCCCAAAATACCGTTTCCCGCAATGCCCCGGGCCCCCCAGTACCGCCTTCCTGGAAGACCCTCCCCTACGATCCTCGCCCCTGGGGAAAAGGGTTTTTGGCCATTGTATGGATCGTGATTTGGGAACGTTTTGCAGAAAAAACAGTGCTCAAGGTTCGGGCTGTAGGGCTAAATTATTTTTAAACCCCGGTGCTTTTGTATTGCTGACATCTAACTCAGCATCCCCGGTTTTATATTGTCAGTTTCCCATTTCACACACACGCCCCAAACACACACACAACACACAAACACCCACCACACACACACACACACACACAACACACACACACACACACAACACCACACAACACATGCTGACTTTTCCGGTTTTAAAAATTCTCCAAATTGTTTGTTTTTTTGCAAGATTCTTTTTGTTTGGCAAAATTTTTAAAAGGTTTTTCCAGTGGAACTGGGGCCCATCCTTTGCCACCAAACATGATCAGTTAATTCAACATCTTGTGAAGAAAAATCATGTTTCAAGCCCTTTCAAATCCCCTAAATTTTACGAAGGAACAAGGGTTTCCCCAAAAAAAAAATAAATTTTTTCTTTTCCCCCAGATCCAAAAAGTGGAAGCATCGGATAAACTCAATGTTTCCAAATTTTTGTTCTTGAAGGCGAGAAATACCGCCCCTGTGTAGCCCCGTTCCACCAGAAACCAAAGGTTTATTTCATGTGCAGTTTAAAGTTCAAGTTAAAACCCCAAATAAAATTAACTATTGGGATCGTTTACTTTCCCCAAGGACCTAAAAGATATTAAAATTTTGAATGGTTTCGTTCCTTGCAGCCCGATGAAAATAATTTTTGATAAAAATGGCGATTTTAACGCTCATTTGCCGTTTTTGGGGGGGAAAAAAGACTGCCAGTCAGTATCAAGCAATCTTTTTCTTGAGAATATAGTTGATTCATCACTTTATCTTTCAATGACGGTAGAATAACACGCATTCCCGATAATCCAAAGCATCAACCAAGTGCAATAGACCTGACCTTAATAACTCCAGATCTAGCGCCCTTATGTGATTGGAATACCCTCGATGATACACTGAACAGCGACCACATACCATAATAACTAAATTTGAAACCCTAAGTCCTGAACCAACGGACATGACTCGGGAAAAAAATACCAAAATATAACTATAAGTTTGCAGACTGGAATAAATTTCCATATTTGTTACGGGCATTTTACATAGACTCCAATCATTTAAATACTCAAGATGTTGATAAAATATATGATCGGATTCAAAATGCGTTACTGTCTGCAGCCAACCAGTCAATTCCAAAAACCAAACCTGTGAACTCAGAAAAGCATACGGGTAATGTGTGGTGGAACAAGACTGGTGAAGAGGCCAAAAAGAGAAGAATATAAAACTGAGAGAGTACTAACGATGTAAAGGGCCTGGGCGCGCTGGAAAACTCCTTCAGAAGAAAAAGCAAAAAAAAATGTTAATAGAATGATAGCACAAGTTAAACCAAAAGACTGGTCTTCCTTTTGTAAAAATAGATTTCAAACCATAAAGATTTGCAAAAGGTATGGGAAAAATTAAAAACTATGAAGAATGAATTCGTTTACCTCAATGCCCATTAAATTGACATCTCAAATTCTCCATCAAATTATGAAAAAGCAGAAGCATTTGTTTCTTTATTTGCTAAAAAACAGTTGTGTAGACAGTTTTTCAACACAAAGCACATTACATAGAGAGTAAGAGGGGAAAAAAGCTATCTATAGCAAACCAGACCCTGTTCATAACCACTATCAAAACGCCCCCATAACACTTCAAGAAGTTAAGGAATGTCTCTCTAACCTAGGTACCAAGAAAACATCGGTAGGTCTGGGTGGCATTTCCAATGAAATGTTGTGCCACCTGCCACCAAATGTTACACATTTACTTCATTTTTGTATTGAAAAATGTTGGATGATGGCAAAATACCTTCAGTATGGAAACAGTCCGTTATCGTTCCAATTCATAAACATGGAAGCCTCGCTCAAATATTAATAGTTATCGTCCAATAGCTTTAACATCAACACTTGTAAACTAATGGAAAGAATCATATTAAAAAGATGAGTTTATTATTGCAATAAGCATCACCTTATACTATATGGAAAGAATCATGTTAAAAAGATTAGTTTATTATTGCAATAAGCATAAGATTATACCTATTAATCAAGCTGGATTTAAGAGTGGGAGATCAACAACAGAACACTTAGCCAAACTGACCACACATGTCAAACAACAATTTGCGCGACGAAAGAATATCCTTGCAGCCCTTTTGATATAAGGGAAAGCATACGAGCAAGTATGGCATAAAAGACTCTTGTATAAACTGAAAACTATTGGATAAGTGGTAACGTGTATAATTTTGTAGATCATTTTTAGGAAATAGAACCATTCAAACAGAATAGAACGTGTATATTCAAATCCAAGAAAATTACAAACGGGTCTTCCGCAAGGATGAGTTATCTCCCCAGTTTTATTCAATATTTCAATGGCAGATGTACCCAAAGGCCTTTGTAAGATACAGTGTTAGAACTGTTTGGTGATAAATATGCCTATGGATGAAGGTAACTATGAAGAAAAATTCCTTAAGATGGCTTAAACTATATACGAATTAAATACCAACATGAACTGAATAAAATTGTTAGCTTTTTTAAATGAAAACGGGCTTGTATTTTCAGTAGAAAAAAACAAATATTATGCTCTTCAATTCTGGATATGACCCAGAGAAACTCCCTTCATTTTCTTTAGATGGCACTGCTTTAGAGTATGTAAAAACTGTAAATTATTATTGAACCTTTAAACTTTCTTGGAATGTACATATTGAATTATTTTAAATAAAACAAGGAAAAGTTTCAACATTTTGAAAATTATTAAAACAAACAACGTTAGGGGCAAGACACATATTTTAACTTTTTTATCTACTGCTCTTGTGCGTTCACGATTATCTATGCTCAAAGAAGTCTTTTTCAGCACACCACAATATCTATTAAATAAACTTATTGACTGCAAGGCTTACAAACTTGCTCTTGAAGTTCCCACACATATATCTAACATAGGAACACGCAGTGAAATCGGAATATTGCCTCTGAATGCATTACGAAAAGCATGTGCTTCAAATTGATATTAAAGAGTCTTTCACAGAATAACTTCTGTGCAAATGAAGTATCCTTAAATTTAGAAACAGATTTCGTGATAACGGGCCAGAAGAATGCAATCTACAAAATCAATCCATCATTTGCCTCTAACCTCCTGAAAGATTCTAATATAAACGAAACAAAAACTGCTAATAAGCTGTCCTTTTTACCTTTTCCAAAATGGGAGCAATCCAAAGCTACCTTTGATACAAATTATGCACATGGACCAAATGGAATATCCGTGTGTCTGGGGAAAGCGTTTCGCTACACCCGTGGCACGAAACAAAGATGGGATGTGTGAAGACTCATCTGAATGAGCAGCAGCACACTGCATCAGCAGATACGACGTCGGAAGATCAAGGCCAGGATTTAAACCACAGTGCCAAGGACATCCACGCTGTTGGTTCGGATGAGGAATTTGCACAGGCCCTCGATGCCAGGCGCCTGAAATCAGCCTGCCACGAGCGAACGAAACTGACGATTGGGAGAAGAACTGGATGCAAAATCGTCCAAAGACTCGATGCACTGATAGGGAAAAGCACCCTGGAACACAAACTAGCCACATATGGGACATTGTGTATGTCACATGTAGAGACGCCTATGGAGCAAAACTACCCAAAGAGAAAACACCTCCAAAGAAATCCAGACGCCAAGAAGAGATGGACAAGATCAGGGTCAAAGAAAAACCTCAAGAAGCAAATGAAGACCGCACTGCCAGCTGAAAAACAAGGCTTGGAAAAAACTCTGAAAAGACCTGAAAGCAAACCACAGCGCCCTCAGCAAAGCAGAATCTACGAGGAAGAGGGAAGAGCAAAAAGAAGAAGACACAAGAGCGCTTCTTCAGAGACCCCTTCCAGTTTGCCAGAACACTGTTTGAGCAGCCAAATACTGGGACCTAAGTGTGGACAAAGGAGTTCTTGAGCGTATCTGAGGAAAACATACTCTGACTCACAGAGAAAAGCCCACTCGACATTCAAGGTCTGGTGTGGCCAACCAACCTGAGGAACAGTTCAATGACAAGCCTCCAACGTTGGCGGAAATCAAGAAGGTGGTCGACAAAGCCAGAGCCAAATCATCACCAGGGCCAAACGGAATACCTTACAGCTGTACAAGAAATGTCCCAAGGTGCTGGATGTGGCTCCACAGGCTGCTGCGATCAGCTTGGAGAAACCAGAAGATCAGCGGCCAGTGGATGACGGCAGATGGTGTGTACATCCCCAAAGAGCAAAACTCAAGTGACATCAGCACGTTCAAGCCAATATCACTATTGAACGTCGAACGGAAAATCTTCTTCTCTGTCATGGCAGCAAGGTGACCAAGTACCTCATGGAAAACAAGTACTTGGATGTGCAGTCCAGAAAGGTGGCATCCCAGGCGTGGCTGGCTGTGTAGAACACGCCACAAAGATCTGATACGCAATCCAAGGAGCAAAACAGAAAAGAGAGACCTGGACGTAGTGTGGCTTGATCTGGCAAACGCATATGGATCTGTACCCATGAGATGATACAGCTGGCTCTTGAGATGTACCATGTGCCAAAGAACACCCAGCGACATGCTCAAGAAGTACTTCAATGGCTTCTTAATGCGGTTCTCTACCAAGGAGTACAAACAGATTGATCAACTTGGAAGTGTGCATTGCAATGGGCTGTGCAATTCCCCCAGTACTGTTCGTGTTGGCAGTGGAAGTCATCTTGAAAGCAGCAACAAGCAACGCAAGACAAACAGACTTGGCGATGGATACAAGATGCCTCCTCTCAAGGCCTCATGGATGACACTACAGTGATTTCATCCAGAGAAGACGAGACACGTCATGTGCTGGAGAGGTGGACGACATAGTTGCCTCATCCAGAATTAAATTCAAGTCAAAGAAATCACGGAGTCTCTCACTGAGGAAAGAAAAAGTGGCCGAATCTGTGGTCTTCAGTATTGCCAACCAGGTCATTTCCAACAGTCACAGAAGAGCCAGTCAAGAGCCTTGGAAGATGGCATGATGATACGCTGAAAGACACAAAAGAGCAAAAGAACCAAACAGATGTCAGAAGAAGGCTTGGAGACCATTGGCCAGTGTGGGCTCCCTGGCAAATACAAGGTTGGTGTCTGCAGTTCATGCTGATACAAAGCTCCTATGGCCTCTGATGATATACGACATTTGCACCAGCATAGTGGAGGCAATGGAAGCCCAAATCAACAAGTTGACAGGAAATGGCTTGGTGTCCCACCCTGTCTGACTGACATAGCGCTGTACTGTCGCCAAGCAAAGCTGAAACTACCACTGAAATCCATCCTGGAGGAATACGAAGCAGGGAAGATCAGACTTCAAAGCATGCTGGAGGACTCAGGAGACAAGGTGGTAGAAGCATCGAGCCCCAGCTGAAGACAGGCAGAAAATGGAAAGTTCAAGAGGCGATGGATTCGGCAAAAGAAAGTCTGATGATCAGAGAAATAACAGGACACACACAGACCAACAGACAAGGACTGGGGGGTGACCAAAACTGAGTGGTGGTCAAAGGCCAAAGGAAAAGCCAAAAGAGACATGATGATTCAGGAGATGAGGAAGAAGACAAAAGAGACTCCAAAAAGCAGTCCAGCAGAGCCAGCAGGGCAATGGACAACGTGGTAGAATGCACTCCAAGAAGTCTCACTTGGATGACATTTGGCACATGGCCCCTCTCAGGATCAGCTTCATTCTCAGATCTGCATATGACCTTCTGCCCTCAAATGCAAACCTGGTGAAGTGGGGAAAAACAGACGATCCTGCATGCCCCTCAGCCATGAAAAAAAAACCCAGTGGAGCATGTCCTAAGCTCATGTGAAGTAGCCCTGGCTCAAGGAAGGTACACATAGAGGCACAACCAAGTGCTCATAGAGATTGTACAAGCAGTCTGGGATAGTACCAACGCCACAAAAGGGAAAACTGATCGTGGGTTTGTACGGTGAGTGTGTTGTGGTACGGAAATTCAAACTGATCTGAGTTTGTACTGTGAGTGTGTTGTGGTACGGGGTTCAAACTGATCATGTGTTTTTTAGCATGAGTGTGTGTGGTACGAAGATCAAACTAGTCGTATGTATGTAAGGTGAGTGTGGTGTGGTACGGAGTTCAAACTGATCGTGTCTTTGTAGTGTGAGTGTGTTGTGGTACGGGGTTCAAACTCATCGTGTGTATGTACCGTGAGTGTGTTGTGGTACGGAGTTCAAACTGATCATGTGTTTGTACTGTGAGTGTGTTGTGGTACGGAGTTCAAACTGATCATGTGTTTGTACTGTGAGTGTGTTGTGGTACGGAGTTCAAACTGTCATGTGTTTGTTCACGTCGTGTGTTGTTGGTACGGGGTTCAAACTGATGGTGTGTTTGTACGTGGTGTGTTGTGGTACGGAATTCAAACTGATCGTGTGTTTGTACCGTGATGTGTGTTGTGGTACGGAGTTCAAACTGATGGTGTGTTTGTACGTGAGTGTGTTGTGGTACGAAGTTCAAACTGATCGTGTCTTTGTACTGTGAGTGTGTTGTGGTACGGGGTTCAAACTGATCATGTGTATGTACGTGAGTGTGTTGTGGTACGGGGTTCAAACTAGTCGTATGTTTGTACTGTGAGTGTGTTGTGGTACGAAGATCAAATAGTCGTATGTTTGTACTGTGAGTGTGTTGTGGTACGGAGTTCAAACTGATCGTGTATTTGTTACTGTGAGTGTGTTGTGGTACGGAGTTCAAACTGATCATGTGTTTGTACCGTGAGTGTGTTGTGGCACGGAATTCAAAACTGATCACGTATTATGTACCGTGAGTGTGTTGTGGCACGGAATTCAAACTGATCATGTGTTTGCACCATCAGTGTGTTGTGGTACGGAGTTCAAATGATCGTATGTTACCACTGTGAGTGTTCTGTTGGTACAGAGTTGTACTGATCGTGTGTTTGTACGTGAGTGTGTTGTGGTACGGAGTTCAAACTAATCGTGCGTTTGTACCGTGAGTGTGTTGTGGTACAGAATTCAAACTGATCATGTGTTTGTACTGTGAGTGTGTTTTGGTACGGAATTCAAACTGATCATGTGTTTGTACTGTGAGTGTGTTGTGGTATGGAATTCAAACTGATCATGCGTTTGTGCCGTGAGTGTGTTGTAGTACGGAGTTCAAACTGATCATGTGTTTGTACTGTGAGTGTGTTGTAGTACGGAATTCAAACTGATCATGTGTTTGTACCATGAGTGTGTTGTGGTACGGAGTTCAAATCTGATCATGTTTTGTACCGTGAGTGTGTGGTGGTATCAGTTGAAACTGATGGTGTGTATGTACCGTGAGTGTGGTGTGGTACGGAATTCAAACAGATCATGTATATGTACCGTGAGTGTGTTGTGGTACGGAGTTTAAACTGATCATGTGTTTGTAATGTGAGTGTGTTGTGGTACGGATTTCAAACTGATCATGTGTTTGTACCGTGCGTGTGTTGTGGTACGGAGTTTAAACTGATCATGTGTTTGTACCGTGAGTGTGCTGTGGTACGGATTTAAACTGATCATGTGTTTGTACTGTGAGTGTGTTGTGGTACGGGGTTCCAAACTGATGGTGTGTTTGTACGGTGAGTGTGGTGTGGTACGGATTTCAAACTGATCGTGTGTTTGTACTGTGAGTGTGTTGTGGTACGGGGTTCCAACTGATGGTGTGTTTGTACAGTGAGTGTGGTGTGGTACGGGGTTCCAACTGATGGTGTGTTTGTACAGTGAGTGTGGTGTGGTACGGATTTTTAAACTGATCATGTGTGTGTACTGTGTGTGAGTTTGGTACCGAGTTCAAATGATCATGTGTATAGCCCAGTGGTAGAGCGCCTGACTCGTTATCTTGGTGATCTGGGGTTGCGGGTTCGAACCTCGGCCGGGGCGTTTCGGTACAGGGGGATTTTTCCCTCGGATGTTAACGTTGGTTCTGACTCCATTTCCATACTGTCCTTCGAAAGAGACTATAAACCGAGGTTCCGTGTGTGAACGCACGCATAACATCTTGCACACACGTAAAATCCATCACTAACTTTCAGAAGAGAAGGCCAGTTTGGCCGTTGGTATGGATGACATGTAAACACATAGCATGCACCCTGCGTGAGAATGGAAAGAATGAAGGAAGTAAGGAAATGAGTGATCGCTTTTAACGATACTGACTGGATGACACGGGAAACGACTGAATGAAGCGCCAGCTGGCAGCTCTTCAGTCGGCATCTACCCAGGTAGGCAGCCCGTTGTGTAAACGAGTGTTGATTGTAAAGCGCTTAGTGCTTGGTCTCTAGCCGAGAATAGGCGCTATATAAGTATTCATTATTATTTTTATTTGTACCGTGAGTGTTTTGTTGTACGGTGTTCATAACTGATCGTATGTTTGTGCCGTGACAGTGCTGTGGCACGGAGTTCAAACTGATCGTGTGTTTGTACCGTGAGTGTGTTGTGGGACGGATGTTCTCCAAACTGATCATGTGTTTGTACTGTGAGTGTGTTGTGGTACGGAGATCAAACTGATGTGTGTTGTACCGTGAGTGTGTTATGGTACGGAGATCAAACTGATCATTTGTTTGTACCGTGAGTGTGTTGTGGGACGGAGTTCAAACTGATCGTGTGTTTGTACTGTGAGTGTGTTGTGGTACGGAGTTGAAAACTCATCATGTGTTTGTAAAGTGGTGTGTTGTGGTTACGGAGTTCCAAGTGATCGTGTGTTTGTTACCGTGAGTGTGTTGTGGTACGGAGTTCAAACTGTCATGTGTTGTACCGTGAGTGTGTTGTGTGGGTACGGGGTTTAAACTGATCATGTGTTTGTACTGTGAGTGTGTTTGTGGTACGGAATTCAAACTGATCGTGTCTTTGTACTGTGAGTGTGTTGTGGTACGGAGTTCAAACTGATCGTGTCTTTGTACTGTGAGTGTGTTGTGGTACGGAGTTCAAACTGATCGTGTGTATGTACCGTGAGTGTGTTGTGGTACGGAATTGAAACTGATCGTGTCTTTGTACTGTGAGTGTGTTGTGGTACGGAGTTCAAACTGATCGTTGTGTTTGTACCGTGGTGTGTTGTGGTACGGAGTTCAAACTGATCGTATGTTACCACTGTGAGTGTTCTGTTGGTACGGAGTTGTAACTGATCGTGTGTTTGTACTGTGAGTGTGGTGTGGTACGGAATTCAAACTGATGATGTGTTTATACCGTGAGTGTGTTGTAGTACGGAGTTCAAACTGATCATGTGTTTGTACTGTGAGTGTGTTGTGGTACGGAGTTCAACCTGATCGTGTATTTGTACTGTGAGTGTGTTGTAGTACGGAGTTCAAACTGATCATGTGCTTGTACCGTGAGTGTGTTGTTGCTACGGAGTTCAAACTGAGGGTGTCTTTGTACCGTGAGTGTGTTGTGGTACGGGGTTCAAACTGATGGTATGTTTGTACCGTGAGTGTGGTGTGTTACGGAGTTCAAACTGATCATGTGTTTTGTACTGTGAGTGTGTTGTGGTACGGAGTTCAAACTGATCATGTGTTTGTACTGTGAGTGTGTTGTGGTACGGATTTTAAAACTGATCGTGTGTTTGTACAGTGATTGTGTTCTGGTACGAAGTTCAAACTGATCGCGTGTTTGTACTGTCAGTGTGTTGTGGTACAGCTTTTCAAACTGATCGTGTGTTTGTATCGTGTGTTGTTTGTACGGTGTTGAACCTGATCGTTGTTTGTACGGTGAGTGTGTTGTGGTACAGCGTGCAAACTGATCGTGTGTTTCTACCGTGAGTGTGTTGTGGTACAGAGTTCAAACTGATCGTTTGTTTGTACCGTGAGTGTTGGGGTTTAAGGAGTTCAAACTGATCATGGGTTTGTACTGTAGGTGTGTTGTGGTATGGGGTTCAAACTCATCGTGTGTATGTACCGTGAGTGTGGTGTGGTACGGAATGCAAACTGATCACGTATATGTACCGTGAGGGTGTTGTGGTATAGAGTTCAAAGTGATCATGTGTTTGTAATGTGAGTGTGTTGTGGTACGGAGTTCAAACGTATCGTGTGTTTGTACCGTGAGTGTGTTGTTCTGCGGAGTTCAAACTGATCATGTGTTTGTACCGTCAGTGTGTTGTACTACGGAGTTCAAACTGATCATGTTTTTTGTACCGTCAGTGTGTTGTGGTACGGAGTTGAAACTGATCATGTGTTTGTACTGTGTGTGTGTGTTGTGGTACGGAGTTCGCACTGATGGTGTGATTGTACCGTCAGTGTGTTGTGGTACGGAGTTAAAACTGATCATGTGTTTGTTATCGTCAGTATGTTGTGGTACGGGGTTCAAACTGATCATGTGTTTGGACTGTGAGTGTGCTGTGGTACGGAGTTGAAACAGATCATGTGTTTCCTACCGTCAGTGTGTTGTGGTACGGAATTCAAACTGATCATGTGTTTGTACGTGAGTGTTTTTGTGGTTTACGGAGTTCAAAACTGATCATGTATTTGTACCGTGAGTGTGTTGTGGTACGGACTTTAAACTGATCATGTGTTTGTACCGTGAGTGTGTTGTGGTACGGAGAGCAAACTGATCATGTGTTTGTACTGTGTGTGTGTTGTGGTACGGAGTTCACACTGATGGTGTGTTTGTACCGTCAGTGTGTTGTGGTACGGACTTTAAACTGATCATGTGTTTGTACCGTGAGTGTTTTGTGGTACGGATTTTCACACTGATGATGTGTTTGTACCGTGAGTGTGTTGTGGTACAGAGTTCAAAGTGATCGTGTGTTTGTACCGTGAGTGTGTTGTTGGTACGGAGTTCAAACTGATGGTGTGTTTGTACTGTGAGTGTGTTGTGGTACGAAGTTCAAACTGATTCATGTATTTGTACTGTGAGTGTGTTGTGGTATGGAGTTCGAATGATCATGCGTCTGTACCGTGAGTGTGTTGTGGTACGGAGTTTAAACTGATCTGTGTTTGTACTTTTGAGTGTGTTGTGTTACGGAGTTAAAACTGATCGTGTGTTTGTATAGTGATTGTGTTCTGGTACGAAGTTCAAACTGATCGCGTGTTGTACTGTCAGTGTGTTGTGGTACGGAGTTGAACCTGATCGTATGTTTGTACGGTGAGTGTGTTGTGGTACAGCGTTCAAACTGATCGTTTGTTTCTACCGTGAGTGTGTTGTGGTAAGGAGTTAAAAACTGATCTTGTGTTTGTACCGTGAGTGTGTTGTGGTAAGGAGTTCAAACTGATCATGAGTTTGTACTGTGAGTGTGTTGTGGTACGGGGTTCAAACTCATCGTGTGTATGTACCGTGAGTTTGGTGTGGTACGGAATTGAAACTGATCGTGAGTTTGTACTGTGAGTGTGTTGTGGTACGGGGTTTAACTGATCATGTGTTTTTAGCATGAGTGTGTTGTGGTACGAAGATCAAACTAGTGGTATGTTTGTAAGGTGAGTGTGGTGTGGTACGATGTTCAATCTGATCGTGTCTTTGTACTGTGAGTGTGTTGTGGTACGGGGTTCAAACTGATCGTGTGTATGTACCGTGAGTGTGTTGTGGTACGGAATTCAAACTGATCACGTTTATGTACCGTGAGTGTGTTGTGGTATGGAGTTTAAACTGATCATGTGTTTGTAATGTGAGTGTGTTGTGGTACGGAGTTAAAAACTGATCGTGGGTATGTACCGTGAGTGTGGTGTGGTACGGAATTCAAACTGATCATGTTTGTACTGTGAGTGTGTTGTGGTACGGAGTTGAAACTGACCATGTGTTTGTACTGTGAGTGTGTTGTGGTACGGAGTTAAACTGATTATATGTTTGTACCGTGAGTGTGTTGTGGTACGGAGTTCAAACTGATGGTGTGTTTGTACCGTGAGAGTGTTGTGGTACGGAGTTCAAAACTGTGGTGTGTTTGTACCGGGGAGTGTGTTGTGGTACGGAGTTGAAAGATCATGCGTTTTCCCGTCTGTGTT
>CM031623.1:49602305-49642042 GCA_018398815.1 Conus ventricosus | reverse complement strand
TTTTGTACGTGTGTGTTTGTGGTAGGAGTTCAAACTGATGGGTGTTTGTTACGTCAGTGTGGTTGTGATACGGAGTTGAAAACTGATCATGGTGTTGTACCTTTGAGTGTGTTGTGGTACGGATTCAACTGATGGTGTGTTTTGTACCGTGAGTGTGTTGTGGTAATGGGGTTCAAACTGTCATGTGTTTGTACGTGAGTGGTTGTGGTAGGATTTAAACTGATCATGGTTTGTACTGTGAGTGTTTTGTGGTACGGAGTTAAAACTGATCGTGTGTTTGTACAGTGATTGTGTTCTGGTAGGGAAATTCAACTGATCGCGTGTATGACAAATTGATGGTTGTGGTAACGGATTTCCCAAATGACGTGTGTTTGTTCGTGGCTGTTGTACGGGTTTAACCTGATCGTATGTTTGTACGGTGAGTGTGTTGTGGTACAGCGTTCAAATCTGATCGTTTTGTTTCACCGTGTGTTTTGTTGGTACAGAGTTTCAATTGATCATGTGCTTGAAACCGTGAGTGTGTTGTGGTAGGTTCAAACTGATCAGAGTTTGTACTGTGAGTGTTGTTGGTGGTACGGGTTAAACTCATCGGTGTATGTACCGTGAGTTTGGTGTGGTACGGGAATTCAAATGACATGGTTTTTACGTGAGTGTGGTGTGGTACGATGTTCAACTGATCAGTTTTGGGTACGTGAGGGTTTTGTGGTACGGAGTTCAAACTGATCGTGTCTATGTAAGTGAGTGTGTGTGGTACGGATTCAAACTGATCACGTACATGTACCGTGAGTGTGTTGTGGAAAGGGGGTTAAAACTGGTCACGTGTTTGTAATGTGAGTGTGTTGTGGTAGGGAGTTCAAACTGTCCATGTGTTTGTACCGTGTGAGTGGTTGTGGTACGGAGTTGACACTGATCTTTTGTTTGTACTGTGAGTGTTTTGGGGTACGGAGTTAAACTGAACTGTGTTTGTACCGTGAGCGTGTTGTCGTACGGAGTTCAAATGATGTGTTGTGTTGGTACCGTGAGTGTGTTGTGGTACGGATTTTAAAAACTGATGGTGGTTTGTACCGTCGGGTGTGCTGTGGTAGGGGTTGAAACAGATCATGTGTTTGTACCGTCAGTGTGTTGTTGGTACGGAATTCAAACTGTTTCATTGTTTGTACCGTGAGTGTGTTGTGGTAGGGGTTAAAAACTGATCTGTGTTTTACTTAGTGGTTGTGGTACGGTAAACTAGTGGTTTGTGGTGAGTTGGGGTGGTACGATTTAAAAAACTGTTTTACTGTGGTGTTGTGGAAACGGGTTCAAACTGTCTGTTTTGTACTGTGAGGTTTTGGTGGGTTCAACTGATCGTGTTTTACCGTGGTGGGTGGGTACGGAATTAAACTGTAGTAATGTCCCGTAGTGTTTTGGGGGGGGGTTTAAACTGTCAGGTTTTTAAATGGAGTGTGTTGGGTACGGAGTTCAAACTTTCTGTTTTTTTCCCGTGGGGTTGTTGTGGTCGGAGTTAAAAATGATCTTTTTTGACTGTGAGTGTTTTTTAGTGGGTACGATTGGGGCCCGGAAAAAGGTTTGCCCGGTTAGTGTGTTTGGTACGGGTTTCAAGTTTATTTGTAGGGGTGTGTGTTTGTGGAAGGGATTTGAAACGATGTGGTACCGTGGTTTTTTGTGGCCGGGTTCAAACTAAAGTGTTTGTACCGTGAGTGTGTTTGTGGGGGGGTTTAAAACGGATTTTTTTGACCGTAGGGTGTGGGACGGATTAAAGTCATGTGTTTGTACGGAGGTGTTGGGGGTTTCGGAACAACTGATCATTTTTTTTGTCCGTGGGTTTTTGGTACGGATTTCAAACAAAAGGGGTTTTACCGTGAGTGGTTGTGGACGGAAAAAACTGTCGTTTTTGAAAGTGAGTGTTTTGTGTACGGAGAAAAAGATCTGTGTTTTTACCGGAGGTGTTTGGTAGAGTTAAAATTAGGTTTTTTTGTACCGGAGTGTGTTGTGGGGGGTTCAATGGGGTTTTTGTACGTGGGTTGTTTTGTAGGGAGTTCGAACTGATCATGTGTCTGTACGGTGAGTGTGTTGTGGTACGTAGTTTAAACTGACATGTGTTGTACTGTGAGGTGTTTGTGGTACGGATTTTAAAACTGTTTCGTGTTGATTGTACAGTGATTGTGTCTGTTCGAAGTTCAAACTGATCGCGTTTTCGGTACTTCATGTGTTGTGTACGAAGTTTCAAACTGATCGCGTGTTTAGTACTGTCCAGTGGATGTGGTACGGAGTTCAAACTGATGGTGTTTTGTACCGAGTGTTGTGTGGTACGGATTCAAACTGATCGTGTCTTTGTACTGTGAGTGTGTTGTGGTAACGGGGTTCAAACTGATCATTTGTTTTTTAGCATAGTGTTTTGTGGACGAAGATCAGAACGATCGTGGGTGTTGTAAGGTGAGTGTGTGTGTGGTACGGAGTTCAAACTGATCGTGTCCTTTTGTACTGTAGTGTGGGTGTTTACGGAATTAAACTGGAATCACGTATATGTAACGTGAGTGTGTTTGTGGGAAATGGAGGTTTAAACTGATCATGTGTTTGTAATGTGCGTGTGTTGTGGTAGCAGGAGTTTAAACTGATCATGTGTTTGTACCGTGAGTTTTGGGTATCGCACTTTACAAACTGATCTGTGTTTGTACTGAGAGTGTGTTGTGGTAGCGAGTATGAAACTGATCGAGTGTTTGTTTCTGTAAAGTTATGTGGAACGGAGGTAAAACTCCGATTCCATTGTTAGTAACCGTTAGTGTGTTGTGTACAGGGTTGAACAGATCAGTGTTAGTACCGTCAGTGTGTTGTGGTACTGAATTCAAACTGATCAAGTGTTTGACCGTCAGTGGTGTGGTGTACGTTGATCATACTGCTCAGTGTTTGTACCGTGATGTTTGTGGTACGGAGTTCCCCAAATCTGATCATGTGTGTTTTACGTCAGTTTGTTGTGTACGGGGTTTCCAAACTCATCATGTGTTTGTACCGTGAGTGTGTTTGTTGTACCGGAGTTTAAACTTGAACATGTGTTTGTACGTGAGTGTGTTAGGTACGGAGTTCAAACTGATCATGTGTTTTGTTCCGTGAGTGTTCTGTGGTACGAGTTTAAACTGATTCAATGTGTTTGTACTGTGAGTGTGTTTGTGGTTCGGATTAAAACTGATCGTGTGTTTTGTACAGTGATTGTGTTCTGGTACCGAAGTTCAACACGGATCGGTGTTTGTACTGTCAGTGGTGTTGTGGTACACGTTCAAACTGATCGCGTGTTTGTACTGTGAGTTGTGTTTTGGTACAGAGTTCAAACTGATCGGTCTTTTGTAACCGTGAGGTGTGTTGTGGTAAGGAGTTAAAACTGATTGTGTGATTGTACCGTGTTGTGTTGTGGTACTGAGTCAAACTGATCGTGCGTATGTACCGTGAGTGTGTTTGTGGTAAGGAGTTTCAAACTATCTTGATTTGTACTGTGAGTGTGTTGTGGTACGGGGTTCAAACTGATCATAGGGATGCGGCTGTTTTTAGCATAGTGTGGTTGTGGTATGAGGCGAAGATCATACTAGTCCATGTTTGTACCGTGAGTGTGTTGTGGTACGGAGTTCAAACTGATCGTGTCTATGTACCGTGAGTGTGGTGTGGTACGGAAGATTCAAACTGATTCACGAATCTGTAAACCGTAGAGTGTTTTGTGGATGGAGTTTTAAACTGAATCATGTTGTTGTAATGTGAAGTGTGTTGTGGTACGGAATTCAAACGTAAATCGTGTTTTTGTACCGTGAGTGTGTTGTGGTACGGAGTTCCAAAGTGATCATGTTTTGTACCGTCCAGTATGTTGTGGTACGGAGTTCAAAGTGATCATAGTGTTTGTACCGTCAGGTGTTTTGTGGTACGGAGTTCTCCTCACTGATCATGTTTTGTACCGTCAGTGTGTTGGTACGGAGTTAAAACTGATCGTGTGTTTCTCTACGTAATTTTGGTTGTGGTTCGGAGTTAAAACTGATCAGGTGTTTGTACCGTGAGTTGTTGTGGTTTCGGAAGCACACTGATTCATGTGTTTGTACCGGGAGTGTGTTGTGGTACGGAGTTCAAACTGATCATATGTTTGTACCCTGAGTGTGTTTGTGGTACGGATTCAAACTGATGGTGGTTTGTAACCGTGAGTGTGTTGGGTACGGAGTTGAAACAGATCATTGTTTGTACCGTGGAGTGTCTTGTGGTACGGGAGAGCAAACTGATCCATGTGTTTGTACCGTGAGTGGTTGTGGTACGGAGCGCAGAACTGATCATGTGTTTGACCGTGTGAAATAAGTCTTGATTGTGGTTTAGCGTGAGACTGTGTTACTTTCCGCCATGGGAACTTCGTTAACGGACGACGTCCTAGTTACCACAAGGAGTTAACTCACAAACATCTCCCTTATCAACAAAAAGGGGAACAATAAAGCATATACATTCCTTGCCATAAGGAATAAAAACACATGCATAAAAAAAAAACTTGTGTTGAAAGACATTTATGGGTGGACATCTATCTAGTCTGTTCAAGATTTCATTCTTGGCATCGCGTCCGAGGTGTCCCTGACAATACGCCCGCCCTGATCTTGGTCACTGTGGTCCCACTTACTGGTGTCCATGTTCCTGCTCTGGCATTCAGGGTCCTGCTGCATTGGCTGACACACGTCCTTTTGGCCTTGGTTATGTTATCAGCGGCATTTTTCCCTTCGTTTTCCAAGCATTGCTTGTGCTTGGTGATGCAGGGACTTGTGTTGGCCAACAGGACGCTTTCCCCTGTCTTTCCCACTCGTTGATGTCAATGTTGTGTATCAGGCCTGCAGGAAATGACTTGGCTCTTGTCCTAAGGTTCCACTCTGTATCTTCTGAGAGTGGTGCCATGTGTCCAAGCTATCAGGTACGGAGTGGGGTTCATCTCATTATGCGACATGACATAGCAGGTTTCCACCTTTCTTGTGTCATGATCCAGTACCCATACGGGTTGTCCCTGATACAGAGGAGGTAGCTGTTCTCCAGCACGCCTGTTGTGGTTCCTTGTCATCTTGTCGCATCTCTCTGCCATTGTCTCTCGTTGTGATAATGGAGCTGGCTCAGATCTGGATAGAAGCGTTGTAGCTAACTTCCTCTTCATCAACATCTCGCCTGGACAAGGCAGCTTGTTGCAGACTGGCGTTGCTCTTAGCTGCAACAAGGCTAATTCAGCATCTTGTCCAGTTCTTTGACACTTTTTGATAGTGTTCTTGACTGTTTGGACTTGCCTTTCGATGAAACCATTTGCTTTTGGGTATCGAGGTGATGATGTGATATGCTGTATGTTCCAGGATGTCAGGAAGTCCTGGTATGCTTTGCCAACGAATTGTGGTCCATTGTCACTGATTATTATATCAGGTTTGCCAAACAGGGCCAGCATCTTTTTGTCTCAATGGCAACAGTTAAGCTGCTTGCTTTGTCTATTTGAACGGTCACAGGAACTTCGAGAAGTAATCAGCGATGATCAGGTAAGTTACGCCATCTATTTCAAAGAGGTCTGTGCTAGTTTTTTCCATGGTGCACTGGCTAATCTCATGTGGAGTCAGTGGCTCACTTTGATTTGCTGGTCTGGTTTCTTGGCATGCTTCACAGGCCTGAATCATGTCTGTGATGTCTTTGGTGATGTTCTGCCAAAACACAGATTCTCTTGCCAACAACCGCGTTTTTTTCAATCCCTTGGTGAGCTTTGTGCAGTTGTAACAAGATACTTCTCTGTAGTGATGAAGGAATGATGACTTGAGGGCCTTTGAATATGATGCCATTTTCCACTCCCAGTTCATCTCTGAAGGACCAGTAGTACCTTATTTCTATCGAACTTCCTTGATTGACTCCGGCCAACCTTGGATGATGGTTTCCTTGAGCAAGCAAAGTGTGTGGTCTCTGTCTGTTTCTTCACGCAGTTCTTCTTGCTTTTTGTTGGTGAAGTTGATGAGATCAAGGTAATCAAAGTTGATTTCTTCCGGTCCAGTCTACACCATCAATCCTCTCATCAAGGGGAATGCTCTCTTCATCCTTGGGATCAGGTAGCCGTGACAGCGTGTCAGATAGGGTCATGGTGCTTCCTGGCTTGTATGTCAGTTGAAAATCATACCCCTGGATTTTGTACAGCATCCTTTGCAGGCGGGGTGGAGCCTTGTGTAGTGGTTTGTCAACAATCATCACCAGTGCTTGTGGTCTGTCGCAACTTTGAAATGTCTGCCGTATAAGTAGGTGTGGAAGCGGGTTATGCCAAACACAATTGCCAACATTTCTCTGTCTATGTTGGGTAGTTGCTCTGTGTTTGATCAAGTGTTTTTGATGCAAAAGCAACTGGACGGTTGTTCTGGAGAAGGGCGGCACCCACTCCCTTTTGGCTTGCATCCACCTCCAGTGTAACAGACTTCTTTGGATCGTAGTATGCCAGGCAGGCTTCACTGGATAAAGTTGCTTTCAGTTCATTGAAGCAGCTGATGTGGTCTTCATGCAGGATGAATGGCGTATCCTTCTTCAGTAGATCTCTGAGTGGTTGTGATTTGTCACTGAAGTTTGGTAGGAATGATGCCATGTATGTCATGATGCCGAGGAATCTCTGGAGGTCCTCTTTTGTCTGTGGCACAGGCATTTGTTTGATGGCCTTGACCTTTTCTGGATCGGGTTTGATGCCATCGGCGGAGTAGATGTTTCCAAAGAAGGATATTTGTGACTTGCGGATTTCACATTTTTCAGAATTGAAGACCAATCCACATTTTTGTGCTCTATCCATGAGGCCTTTGAGGTTGTGATCATGTTCTTTTTCATCCTTTCCATGGACACACACATCGTCATGTATACCCGTGACTCCTGGCAGACCTTCGAGGATCTCGTCCATTCTTGCCTGGAAGATGTCTTGGCTTACGTTCAGCCCAAAAGGAAGTCTGGTCCAGCAGTAGCGTCCAAATGGTGTTCTGAACGTGGTGAGTAACTGGCTATCTGGGTCCAGGTGAACTGACCAATATCCAGCTTTTGCATCCAGTTTGCTGAACACACGTGAGCCGGCAAAATCAGCGTTCAACTCTTCTAGTGTGGGGATTTTGTGCGGGCATCTCTTAAGTGACAGGTTTAACTTCTTGGATCAATGCAGATTCTCAATGACCCATCTTCCTTTGTTGAGAAGGCTAGACTTGAACACCAGTCTGTATGCTCTGTGATTGGTCGAATCACTCCGTTGTCTTCCATTTTTTGGAGTTCTGCTTTCAGCTTTTTCTTGACGTGAACCGGGCATTTCCTTGGTGGGTCAATGAATGGTTTGGCATCCTGCTTGACGAAGAGCGTTGCAGGGTTTTTGAAATCTCCCAATGTGTCGAACTGTTTGGGATAGGCGTTTTTTCAAATCTTGAACAGATTTCAAGTCAGAGGTAGGGAGGTTGACTCGTGCTTGTGGTTCGCTCTTCATTGCATTGCAGTTGATCGTAACCAGGTTCAGCTCTTCACATGTGGGCAGGCCTATGATAGGTGTTCCAGTTACATCCACCACGTAGAATTTGGCAGTTATATAGCCTGTTTGCTTTTTGATCTTGATCGAGATTGTTCCCAGGCATGGAATATCCTGGCCATTGTATGCTGTCAGTCGTACATTGTGTTCTTTCTGAAGCACACCCTTGAATTTGTCTCCATACATCTGTCGAATTGTGCGCACCGGCAATGTATTTCCTGCTGCACCAGTGTCGATTTTCAGTTTTAACTCATGTTTGCCTCTTTTCTGTGGCAGTCTGATGCGAAGATTAGTGAAGGCCTCTTTTCGCACTGTTTGACTGGATGCTGTCAAACTGCTCATCGCTGTCGCTAGAATTTCCTGTGTCAGTGTCATAGTCTCCAATTTCATTTATGTTTCTAGATTTCTTCTTGTGACGTCTGTGCTTCCTGCTAACATCACTGCTCTTTCTCTCTCTGTTGCTGTGTGTACTGCGGCATTCACTCTTCCAGTGGTTCTTTTTCCCACAAGCTCTGCACGTGTCTCCATATGCAGGACATTTGCGTGGTGGGTGAGTTAGTCCACAGTTCCTGCATTTACCTTTCATTTGCTGTGCGTCGACATTGACAGGAGGTATGGCTGCCATGGCTTTGAGTTTACTCTTTCCTTCAATGATTGCTTCGAATCTGCGGCCCTCTTGTAGAGCTTGTTCAAGGGAATATGCCTTTTCTTTGCTCAGGAGTTCTCTCTGGAAAGCTTCGATTGGTGTCGATGCTATGATCAACTCAAGCAGTCTTTCTTCTAGCTCATTCTGCTCAAACTGGCACTTGAGTGCAGTAGTTCTGGCTCTTGTGCAAAAGTCATCCAGAGTTTCGTTTTCCGACTGTCTCATGCTCATCAACTGCAGGCGGTGAACTCGGAAATTGATATGACTTGTAACTGGCCTTCAAAAAACGTCCACAATTTGTCTGGGTCTTTCTTGTCTTGCTCAGACAGCCCAGAAGCGTGTAATCGTTTGATACCTTCAGCGCCAAGGCCACGTAGAATTTTTAACGCTTTCTTCTCTGGCCTAGTTACGTTTTCATCTTCCAGAAAGTATGCGATGGTCTGCTTGAAAATCGCTAGCGCTTCAGCTAGGTTCTCTCCTGACCAGTAGAGAATGGGGAAACCTTCATTCTGGGCCACCTTCGCCCCAAAACCAGTTTTCGGGCGAAAGTGGCCCAGAATAAAGGTTTCCCCGTTCTCTGGCAAGTAAGACTTCAAACTATGTTTTTCCTAATCATTTTCGCGCATACAGTCATTTTCAATACTATCATTTTTGCAGAGACAGTCACCAAACTAAAACTTGGCTGAGTCACTGTACGAACACCCCTAATTAGAGGGCTTGGGGTTTGTGGCAGGCAGTACCCTGGACGGATCCTATGACCTATAATTATGGCGTCATAAGGTAGGGCTGGCGTCACCTGCGTTTCACAAAATACGTCGCGCACACACACACACACACACACACACACGTGCAAACGCATGAACGCACGCACGCACCACACACACGCTCACTCACGCGCACGCACGCACGCTCGCATTCACACAGACACACACACACTCACACACACACACTCACACACTCACACACACACACACACACACACACACACACACACACACACACACACACACACTATTTAAAAAAAATGTGCCCCTGGTTTACAGTAGCATACCCCCCGCTTACGGTGGCGTGCTCCCCGTTTACATTGCAGGTGTGTCTCCGGCCAAAAAATTAATACTGCCGCACTCCCTCCCTACCCCCACTCCTTCCTGCCCAGCTTGCTCGATCGCGCCATATTACATCAGCCAACACTGCCCGCGTGGCGGCGCTGTCACAGCCTGGCCAATGAGCGGCCGCTCACGACTAGGTTAACCCACACATTCTTCCACTGACTGTCGGGCAAGCAGGACGTGTTTTACTGCGCTGTGGGTGTCTAACCGGTTTACTGAAGAACAGAATTGTGTATCTTAAAGGTTTGTTGGCTCGTTGAAGACAATATTGTTGACAAAGATACAGCCAGTTTTAATACGTGTGGCAGAAAGACGCGGTGTTTTTCAGTGAAAAAAGGTGTTTGTAAGGCCTGCTTACAAACTGCGACCAAAAAAGGCTGCCACGTCAGCAAGACCTGTGAAGTGACTGTGTGGTGTAGTGAGAAGATATTTACCGGGTTTTGTGCAGGTTGGTTTTGTTTATATAATATTTTGATCATGGCAGAACAAAGACAGTGGGAGATTTCTAAGCTGACAATACTTGACGAGCATGTTGAGTACCATGCACAATTTGTTAGTGCTTTGGATGAGTTGAGAGCGGCAGGCCCATCATCAAGTAAGAAACTACCCGCCTTCCCTAAACCACCAAAAAGAAAGCTATCTGATTTGTATGGAGAGCAAGCAAAAAAACAAAAGATGGCACCAGAAGAACTCCACCAATACTTGAAAACAAAAGAGGTTGATGTGGGAATGACAGTTAGGAAAGAAGTTTTCGTTTTTGGGGCAGAGGAAATAACGTCTATTGCTGCTGCTATTGATAAACTGAAGGAGGGGTATAGGCAGCTTCAAAGGCAGGAAGCTACAACAATGTGTTTTAACTTGCAATATGGTTGGCTTTTAGAACAGACCTTCAAGGCCTTTTCACAAGAAAAAGACAGTGGAGCGCATACTCAAAAATGGGATGAGTGGTTGAAGAGCAATGTAGGGATATCCCCTTCATATTCTCGCAAACTAAGAGAGATTGCTCGTTTGTTGAATCCATATGCTAAAAGGTTTTCTACAGTTGGTCTTTCTTTCATAGAAGTCTACTCTATGAGGAAGGATTTGTATTTAATGTTTTCAAGCAGTGAGGAGATTAGAAATTATTGGACTACTCCTGTACAAGAACCAATTCAACTCCAAACACACTCCTCTCAAAGTCCGCAGCAGTGAGAGAGAACTAGCGCTCTACCCTAGAGCAGTCAAAGGTCACAGTGGCAAGCCGTTTCTTCAGCGCTCTACCCTAGAGCAGTCAAAGGTCACAGTGGCAAGCCGTTTCTTCATCGCTCTACCCTAGAGCGGTCAAAGGTCACAGTGGCAAGCCGTTTCTTCAACGCTCCACCGCTTCACCCTAGAGCGGTCAAAGGTTATCAGCAGTGAGATCAGACTTTTTTTGCTGCTTTGCCGCTTTGCTGTCTACGCCCTGTTACAAACTTTTAGGCTGCCAAAGCAGTATTTTACTTTAAAAAAAAAAAAAAAACACTAGGTAACTCTGCCAATGCCAGTCCCAAGCCTGGATGAAAAAAGAGGAGGGGTGTGGTATAAACTTTTTTTGTGCACTTGGCGGCTGCTTTGAACTTGCAACAAAAGAGCCAATGCATTACAAAAACGCAAGCACTGTCTTGCACCAAGTGGTGTTACACATGACAAATAATAAAGCTCTGTGTACACCACACACACTCCCACCCCCAAGTCACCCCAAGTCCTTAATTAAGTTTTTAATTAAGTCACCCCAAGTTCTTAATTAAGTTTTTAATTAAGTTACTTCAAGTTCTTAATAAGTTCTTGATTAAGTTTTTAATTAAGTTCTTGATCAAGTTCTTAATAAGTTCTTGATTAAGTCATCCTTTAAGTACAACCAAGTTCGTATTCAAGTTATCTTATAATTATCAAAAAATACAATCTATGTTTTTATCTTAAATAGCAGATGCCTAATATAGTACACACACGCCTCAAAAAACGCGTCATCGTTGAGGATGTCTTGCTCAGCGTTCTCTGCATAGATCTTAAGGAAGGTCTTACATCCGAAGCAACCGCATTGATTACAATTCGGGTCTATGGAAATGTCTTTTATAGACTCCATGTCTTTATTTATTGACTTCATCATTTTATAATACGCCATGTTCTATTTTTATTAAAAAAATTTTAAAATATTATTGCATTATAAATGGATCAAAATGATGCTTTGTTATTGGCGGTTTTGGCGTGCTGTTGTCTTTCTCTGTATTTAACGGTTCAGATTTTTTTGGTTGCTTTTGTTTCTGCTGCCATTGTGTATATATTTTATAACCGTAATAACTGCCCCCAGCAGCAGCAATGGCGCCAAAAATGGCAACAGTTTTAAGTTCAATATTCCATGAAGACTTTGGGGCCCTTGTATCACATGGAGTTTTTATAGCTGGCATTGAATCAACTTGTTCTGGCGCTGGCGGTGTTATGTTTTCATGATGAGTCATATTCTGTAACATTAATTTTTTTTGTCTGTTCCACTCTGCTAATTTTCTTCCTGCTTCAACACGCCCAGGATTTTTAATGGTCTCCACCTGATTCAGCGTTTTCTGCTGATTTTCTGGCTTGGTTACTTTCTCCACCTGATTCAGTGTTTTCTGATTCTGCTGATTTTCTGGCTCGGTCATTTTGAAGGGAAACAAAATCTATATGATTAAAAGTTATTAATCCCATGATTAATGGCGATAACAATGTTCCAAATCTGTAGTATAGATCACATCCTAGAGACTCTAATGACTTTGTTAAAACTGGATCTTGCGTTAAATCATACGTAAGATCTTGTTCAGAATCAATGGGAGCAAATCTACTGACTAGTTTAGTGTACAAACTAAGAACCGTTTGCCCCACACTTTTCACCATTCTAGACCCTAGCTGCGCTTCATACCTGTTATGATACTTTATAATGTCTTGTGGCGACATCTGTTGAATCTGTTCAATGCTGAATTCAGTTCCGAGGAACTGTTTTGTTTTCCCACATGCTGCCAAAGAATACAGCCTCTCCTTTTTGGGCATAATAGCTTGATCATCAACTTGGTCATTCATAAGTTCGGGAAGGTTTAGACCGCCTTGTAGCTGTAGTAGATCATCACTGTTCATGTTTTTTATTAAATTATAATTATTTTATTTTATAAAAATGAGCACCGAAAAAACTGTTACCAACCTTGTATACCATTCTGCTGTTATTGGAGGTCTAAGTGTAGGATACTCAATGCCTGGTAAAAGCTTGTTAAGAATTAAACCAGCAGATCTTGGCAAACTAGACTTTGAGGATTCAGCAAAGCTGATTGCTATCATTGCAGCTTCGGTTGCCACGAAAGATTTTCTAGTCAAGCAAGGAATAATTCCAGACAGTATAAATATGTAAATAAAAAATACATTTATAAAAAATGGCTTCACTCGTAATGATGATAGGCGGCGCTGTGGTTAATGCGCTCGCTTTTAGTGGAAGTAATTACGCATTTAGTAAACTGCGAGATGAAGGCGAGAGAAAAAGACATAACAAAGCTGTGGAGCAACTAGCCGCAGCACAAGATCGCTATGAAAAGCAGAGAATTGAGCAGTTAGATTTTATTAATAACACACTGAAAAAACAGGGGCATGCAGCTTACACATTTAAAGATGTTGATCAAGCAATAAAACAATATTATCTTGTAACAGGCAAACCGATTGAGACATTGCCCCCACCAAAATTCAGTGACTTTTATCATCCATCAGAAAAACAAAAGATGCAAGAAATCGGGTTTATTGTCTTTGGTATGACCGTTGTGTATTTTGTTGCACATAATATTGGCTGAGTAAAAAATGAACAAAATCTATTATTCACCCAAAGGATATTGGAAGGGAATAACAGCAATTAAAAAGCTAAGCCAAGCGGCAGGAGTCAGTGAACAAACAGCAAAGGAATGGTTATCTAAACAAGCAATTTGGCAAATTTATTTACCTGCCCCTAGACGAATACAGAGACCACACTTTGTTAATACAACTCCAAACGACACCCATCAAATGGATCTTCTATATTTACCCTCTGATAGGATTAGACGAAAAAGATTTAAGTACGCACTCACAGTCATTGACATGGCTTCAAGATACAAAGATGCGGAGCCATTAACACAAAAGAGTGCTTCTGCTGTTGCTGTTGCCATACAACTAATATACCAACGAGGCCCGCTAACTTACCCTCGCATGATTCAAGTTGATGATGGAAAAGAATTTAAAGGGCAAGTGAATCAATTGTTGTTAAAACATAGAGTTACCATTAGAAGAGGCATTCCAGGAGTTCACAGATCACAGGCTTTAGTCGAAAACTTTAACAAACAGTTATCCGAAAAACATTTTTCCTACCAGTATCACAGAGAGCTGATTGACAATTCTCGCAACACAGAATGGGTTAGAAGACTGCCCTCAGTTTTGCGCGCAATGAATAATGAAGAATTTAAAGGGCTAAAACCAGTACAAGCAATTAAAAGAAAAACAATAAATGTTGTTGAAGGAGAGTCTTCATCCGGCAAACTATTACCATTTGGATTGAAAGTAAGGTACCTTTATTTACCGGGGGAAGCAGAAGGGGACACTCGCATCAGGGCAACTGATCCGGTTTGGAGTGTTGACCCGTACGAAATAAAAAGAATTGTAAAGATGAATCCGCCCGTGTATTATTTACGAGAAACTGGCACAACAAAACAGCCAGCCCCTCAAAGATCTTTTGTGAAGGAAGAACTGCAGATAATCCCGCCAGACACAGTTTCGCTTTAATTAATTTACGGTCCTCCAGTGCCCGATTGCATATGAAAACTCTGGATTAACAAACACACGTTTTGTGTTTGTTCTATCTAATGACTTCTTTGTTACAACTGTTGTGTTGATCTCATGTAGATTAGATCGCAGTTTTACGTTGTCATGATGAAAAGTCTTATTGCCAAACAATGCTTCTTTATAGTTGTCATGTGATATGTTTGACTGCACAACGCTGCGGGATATTCCCTTTGCTTTCTTAATGATTTTCTCCTGGCTCGAAATACTGTACATTTTTGACCTTAAACCAACAAACTCCTTGATCACCTTTCCAGATAATTCATCCTTCATCTTTCCTAAAACCTTCTTATTAGTAATTGAATGCAAAGGCGAATCTTTAGGATAATCGGACGTGTCATACCATCCTGCATGCCCTTTAGCTACTTCTAATTCCATGTCTTTATAGATGTCTTCAGTAGGGATATTTATAACAAAACTGTCTGTATCTGTGTAAAGTACTCTGGACTCAGGATACGAGGGCTTAAAGTAGTCATAAAGAAACTCTAACATCAAAAGCTTTGATAATTCTAAAACAGTAAACCCAATAAATACAGGCTTGTCTAATTTGACTTTCTTTTTTTTCATCATTATGCCAAAAAGGTGATCATGAAATCTTCTGAAGTCCTGATAATTTGGTTTTGAAGTCAGCTTAATTGCTTCGTTCTCTTTGGTGACTAATCTGACATCTTTACGCTTGTGCGGATTCTCCATAGTCTTTCCAAAACAGCTGTTGTTCATCAGCTTGAAAAAGTCTTTTTCTGAAGCATCTGTGGATTTAGTTCTGAGATCAGTGTTCTTCATGATGTATGGTTTCATGAACTGTTCTTGATCAAAAGCAATTATACGATGAACAGCTGTCAACTTCAAACCATGTCTTAAATAAAATTGTAGAAGTCTGTAATGACAGACATAATTTTTTTTGCCTCGAAGATTGGGCACAAGTTTAGGCGGCTCTCTTGGATTCGTCTTTAGACTTTCTGCTGCTAATGGATAGTCATTATGCAGGTCATGGAGTTCATGAGGATATTCTAAGTCAACTTCTAGAATGTATCCACGCTGTTGATCAGGCGTTAAACTGCCCAACCACTTTAATGCCTTTTGAATATTATTCGTACCTGTGTACATTTTAAAGTTGCGTAACGGAAATGATTGCGCCATTGCCCATCCATACAGATTGTTTGCATCTAAATACATAAGATAGTTAGACCTTTTACTAGGATCATAGTCGTCCAAGTATTTGTTGTTTGCTTTACAGTAATGATGCGACGCCATACTAATTCCCCCACGCAATCCGTTTTCAATCATCTGAATCATTGGTAAATCCGACAATAAATCAATCTGTATTCCTGTAAACTTTAAGAAAGCGTCCCAACTCATCCCGGGCGCAGAAATGTAATGCGCGGGATCCAGGCTATAATGTTTCATGCAGGTCTTTCTATAGTTTTCAAAGACGTCCGCCAACAAACATGTATCGGCCATTAAGTAGGAGTCATGATAGTCTCCCATCGTTTTACAATCTAACTTCTGCCACGCATCTTGAGCATGCTGGTAATCAGAATCACTGATGTCCTTTCCTCTGAGACTAGAAAAGAACGCGCCTTTAGGAGGAAGTGTGTCTTCATCAAACCTTTCCCAACTGTTCATGTACTCATAAGGGTAAACGCCCTTTCTAACAAGAGTTGTGTCAAAATATTCTTCCGTTATTGGGCAGGACTTTAAGGACATAGCCAGTGCCTCTAATGATCCCATCATGTGTTGCATAGAGTCATAAAAAGACATGTTATTCAGATTAAAGCACATGTACTTTTCTGATGACTGTGCAATGCATGACACCCTGAAGGCATCGTCCACTGCTTTCATTATAAGATGAGAGTCGTAACCTCGCAAGTTATGAAAGAATACAGGCAGCTTCCATGTCTTAGGATCAAACTTTAGTTGAAGATTGCATTTGTTATGCGCCGCTCCTCTGAACTTTCCGCTAATGTGATCATGGTCTCTTACTGTCAGATTCTCTGCGTCTGATGAGAGACCTAAACCGCAAATCCAACAATGTGTGGCTGAGTCATACTGTTGTTGGTCTTCAGGTGTCATTATGATTTCAGATAAGTTTAGATTATTAGAACAGTCATTGCGCACTTGCTGCATGCGTTCTAAGAAGTATTCTGCAGCATTAGGCCCTCTATACAATTTTGGCTCTGAATGGACGCCATCCGACCTAACAATAATGAAGGCAAATGAACAAATCTGATGATTACTCATTAAGACTGTTTTTCGAAGTTTTTGTGGCGCTGGCCCTTCATAAGGAACAATGAGTGATTCAAAGTCTGCGTAAACAACATATGGAGAATGTTGCACCCGTTTCCAGTTCTTAAAACTAACTTTAGATCCGGGTGGAGGTGTAATTAGTTCCGTATTACAGTCTACAGAACTTTTACAATGTTTCTTATGTTCGCTCGCGGCTTGAACAGATGGCATTCTTGTTAAACATTTTCTGCAGAATTCTTGTTTGCCATGATCTTTTGAAGTATGCTTCATTAGTCTACTCATCGTGCGTATCAATGTGTAATGGGGTAGCCCCGCTGGTGAAAGCATCAGTAGTAAGTCAACATGATTTTTGTCTGGTTCGCCTATTGTTGGGCTGTTCTTGGACACTTTAATTGGCACCAAATTTGTTTCCTCATCCCATGGTTATACATTAACAGTTATTGGTTTGTTTTGTTCTTCAAACTGATCAATTTGGTCTACACTAACAGGAAAGGATATTCCATTAAAGTTAAGATCTTTGGTGTATTGCCGATAGTTAGTCACTCTCTCTGCGTGTTCGCGGACATGATGCAGCCTTGCAAGAACACACCACATGAAACATTTGTCGTCTGAATTCTTTATGTTTAAAACTGCTCTCTTTAAAACCAACTCTCGGGTATGGAATGTAAGCCTTACCAACAATCGGCGCATACTTAGCCTGTTTTAATCTGATCTCTAAGACTTCGCCCTCTGACCAACCAGAGCCTCTCATTTTGGCTTCTTCAGCGGCAGCGTCAAACTGTGCAAGCAGTTCGTCTGCCCAACCGGGTGTTAAGTCGTTATGAGAAAGAATAGTCTGCTGTTTAGTTGAGACCCAGACTTCTAGATTTTCTTCATTTATTGTTACATAGTCGATTAAAACAGCTAACATTACTTTAACTGGCGGGTCTATTGTTAGTTTGCCTGGAACTTGAGAAATAGCATGAACAACACTTGCCTGTACGTTTGTTGGGTCAATGACTTCTAAATCAATATCATTCAGTGCTCTTGATAAACGCTCTCTCTCGAGCATTCCTTCAAACAATTCGTCTTGTCCTTCATATATCTTAGCCATGCTGTCTTTCTTTTCTAAGCCAACATATTTATTTAAATTAAAAAAAAATAATTAATCAGAATCAATATCAACGGTCTTTTTGCGCTTGGACTCATAAACTAAAGTATAAACACCTTTTGGTGTTGTTAATGTGAGCTGTTTAGAACAGAGTTTAATGTCTCTTTTACTTTTTTTAAGCATTCCTTTTTTTTTTGCTGGGGGTCGGCGTTGGAAAAACTTGTCCTCGCCTTTCTTTGAAGACAAATTTTTGTCTTTTGTATCATCAAAATCGGCCTGAAAACGTTAAATTTTTCATCCTATGTTTGAGTAGCAGTGCTTTATTTATTTCATTTTTGAACGAACTAATTTAGCTTTTTAGTTGAACCATAGCTGTGTGTTTTTTGAGTTTAGTTTTTAATTTTTTGTAGCACACCTACAGCTAATGAACACAGACCGAGAGCTAAAGACAAACCCCTAGAGGAAAAGCTCGGGGCCCCTATGCCTGTTCTAAGAGACAACATTTTCCCGGCTGATAAGACTTATAGTCGATGCCCAATTAACTATGAACGCTTAAAGGCAGCAAATACCTTCTTTTGGGTTTTTTGCTGTATTTTGAAAGGTCTTGCCTATACTTGCTGCATTTGGTAATTTTTGGTTAATCAAAAGGTTTTTTTGTTGGGGTTTTCTACTTCTCTTTTTTTTGGCGGCGCTTAGGCACTTTTGGAAAAACCCTGAACAACTGCTTTTTATAAAAAAAAAAAATTTTATATTTTTTAATTTTTAAAATCGTTTTTTTAAATTTTCCTGCGCATCATATAAAAAAAAAAAATGTACTTTAAGCTTTATCGGCTTCTTCTTTTTTATCAATTTAAATGTTTATTAGTCTTCAATTTTTCCCCCGCTTCCATGAACCGATTATCCTCTGTTGCCCTTTAGGTCATCCAAAAAACCGTTTTTGTTGTTAAAAAATCACAAGTCTTACACTGTAAAATGAAAATCTTTAGCCACAAGGTCAACTTTTTGGTTTTTCTAACCCCCCACCCCCAAAATTTTTTTTTTTCACAAAATCTGAAAAGGTTTAAAACCCGCTACTAGATTTGGTTAGGACCCCCTAAATCAACATTGTACTTTCGTTTTTTTTTGGTTTAAAAACTTTTCATTCCTTTTTGAATGGTTCTTCTCTTCACACAGCAAAAAAATCCCTTTTAAGCGATCTTGCGGACCCCAAAAACTAAAATTCCAATAGGTCTGCCCGCCTGGGGTATGTTTATATGAATCACTCTTTCGTAAAAATTTGCTAATTTTGACTGTTTTGGTGTTCAACACCTTGCTAAATTGGGGTTGCTAACAACTAAAAACCTAACGAAGTCAGAAATGCTGTACTTTGCTTGGGCTGATGTTTTAAAAACCCTTTGTTTTCATTAAAAGTTATTTCTATGACAATTTTCTTTTAATGTCCTTGAAAGTAGGTGCATCGTTTTAAAACTCAAATCGGGGGAAAGGGAAAACGATTTCCAAAGAAAAAATTTACAGCAACAATTTTTTTGCCGTCTTTAGTATCTGCGGCCCCTATTCTTTTTTGGTGTTTCTATTTTCTTTTCCTTAAAACCCAAAAATCAGACCTTTCATTCCCGGTTAGCCATAGATCAAAAAGGGTTTAAAAAATATGTCTGCATTGTGTAAAAAAAAATATTTCTTGCCCCCAATTTTTTATAGAAATTTTCAAAACGATTGCCCGCCCCAAATTTTCTGTACAACTGCCCTGTTTGGGCTGTTGTTGAATCGAGTACATTTGAAGTAAGACGCGCAGAGCCTGGCAAAATTCAGTCACTCCCTAGGCGGGAAAATTTGACGTAAAAATTTTGATCTCCCATCAATGTAGTGGATTATTTGGAACAAAAATTTCCGTTTTTCCCCTTCACCCCAAAGGGTTCTTTCAGTCTTCTATCGGGTCAAAATGGGCCCCAGGCTTGTGACTTTTTTATAAGCAAAATAAAAAATAATTTTTTAAAACATGGCAGGGGAAGATGAAGATTATGATTTTTTGATCCGGGGAGACGAATAGTAATGACTCCTTTGGTAAAACACTCTGGGGGCCCCCTCTTTGCGGCGTGAATTAACGAAAGTAAGGTCAACTTGTACCAAATTTTGGCCCAAAACCTCCCGAATTTATGACCCTAAGATTTTAAGAAAAGATGACCATTTGTTTGAAAGGACAACCAAGGACAACTTTTTCAGCTTACAACTAAAAAAGACCCATAAAATTTTTAGGTGGGTTCAATAAAAATAGACCCCCTGCGAGCGTACAAAACGCCTTGGCCTTTTAGGCCAAAATAAGGGGCGGAGGCAGTTTCTAAACTTAAAAACCATGCAAGAACTCCCGCGTAACCAAATCAAACATGGAATTTAAGAATTAACAATCAGCAGGTGAATTAAAAAAATTAATAAACAGAAACATTTTTCGAAGAAACAGCTTTAAAGATATCACACTCCCCCGCTACCAGCGAGAATTTTTACCCTTGATCGTATTTTAAGAACCATTAAAGGCGAATTAACAAACAATTTAGCAAACTAGGTGAACTAATAAAATAAAAAAAGAGAAAAAAAAAAAACCGTTGAGCGATGACGCCAACAGGCCTGAAAATTAAAGAAAGAAAACCCCAAAAATAAAAGACTTAAACAAGAAAGATCAAAGACAGAAGTGACAACACAACCCGAGCCCAAATTACGAACTCAAGTGAATAGAATAAGAAAACTATCGAAAAAATTTTTTTGAAACCAACGCTAGCAACAATAGAACGCTTTTTTAGAGACAAGGCGTCACATTAGAAACGTTTAACAGCCTTTGGGATTTGCAATAAGTCACGGTGGGGGCTATTCAGGGGGCGGTGGCAAAGTCCAGTGCCTCCCCCACCATCCCCCCACCGAAAAAATCAGGGAAAAAAAAACAGCTTGATCATCTTGCGGTTTAAAAAAAATTACCCGGGTAAAGCTAAAACCCTTTTTACCGGGATATTAGGGGGTATTTTTAGCTGGCTTTTGTTTTCTGCAAGCAAAGTAGTTGGCTTTAGGCCGAGCACTTATGGACATTATTCCTTAAATTTTGGGTTAATTTTTAGTAAAAAAAAACCAAAAACCGGGCCCTGTTAACCCAAGAACAACCTGTTTTTTTCATATCGGGGTCATGGGAAAACAGGCCCCGCGAGCTTTGCTGAGTCTTCAATGGCCTTTGGGCTTTGGGGGCCCCGTGAAATTTGGGTGACTTATTTTGGGGGGGCATCTTGTTTTTTTACTGTTGCAATTTTTAGGCTCAAATTTATGTCGTTTTTTCCCAACCTTCGTTCTTTCCCGCAACGAGAAAATTTTATTGTTGTAGTTTATTATTGTTCCATTGGACCGGGTCAGAAGGCAGCATGTATAAAACCCGTGCCAACAGCAAAGTCTCTTTTGATCTTTCGTATTTTAAAACTTTTGGTACCTTTTAATACTTGAAGGCAAAACACAGTAGAATTAAGGGGTCCCTAAATTTTTCTAAATATTTTTTGTGCGTCAAAGCCGTGAAAGGGTTTTTGTTTGATCTTTTCTGTGCTTTTGAACCCAGCAAACACCAACTAATCGAACAGAGTGTTTATTCGTTCTATTCCTGTTTTGTTAGGCCCTTTAAAATGTCTAAGAAAATGTTGTCCATCGTTTTATGCTCTTGCTCTATGGCCCGAGGTAACGCCTGTGCCCGAAGAGAAAGATGTGTAAGGAGGATTTCCCAAACATATTTATACTTTCTGTGCACGCCCCCAAAAATAAGGGGGGCCTAACCATGATTAAGATCCAAATTTTTCTAAAGTCTGTTTTTGATGTTATATTGATTCGTTTCAGATTCTTTCAAAAGCCTTCATGTCTAAATTTTGGTTGCGAATGGATTAAAAAGGTTTGTCTTTGAATGGCGCCGCATTCAGTCAAAATATCTGAAGGGGTAATAGAAATGAAATCTATACACGCCTAACCCAAAAGGGTTGGGGGATTTAAATGCCATAGACCTCCACTCCCCTTGATGCCAAAACACAGCAAAGTTTAACTGGTTCGATAAAAATGCAGGATGACTAAAAACCCCACTTTCGGATTAGTTTTTTTAAAAGGAGGGTTAAGAACGCTTAATGGGTACTTTTTTTTATGAAAGGTGTCAGTCTGGGTCACAAAATGTCGAGGGGTCGTTTTTATATTTTAAGATTGTTGCGGCCCAACAGAATATTTTTCTCAGTATATTTGAATGCACCTTTTTAAATTGTTTTAAAAAATGTTTGTAACAATAAAACCAAAACCCCCCTTCGTTTTTTTGAACATGCTTTAAAAACAAGCGGAACCAAAAAGGCGCGCTCCTAAATATTCTACAAAAATCGTATGGTTTAATTTAAAACAAAGCCCAAGGGGAATAATAAGATTAAAAAAGTTAATAAAAGAGGAAATTTTTTAGCCAGTTAACCATACCTATGGGTTTTTACGGGTTTTTTCTCGCTAAAAGAAGCAATGATAACTTTGAATTGCTCTCAAATTAACAATGCAAATTTTACAACATGTTGACTTCAAAACCTGAAGAAGAGAAGTGGTTTCATTTTGATGGAGAGCTGAAAATGTTAGGTTTGCAACTGACGATGGGACATTCATAGTTTTTGAGTTGCGCCAACAAAATACTTATGGGGGGAAAATCCGCCAATCTTCATTACATTTTATTACTCTTGTTCTTTGGGTGAGCTGAGCACTGATAAAATTATATATGGAAGGCCCTCAACTGTTTTTTGAGCTCTTTTCCTCAGGGAAAGTGATATTGCGATTAGGAAATTTACAATTCCCCCTTTTTTTTTGTTTAAAAAGATTGCTTGTGGGAGGGGGGATCATTTAAAAATAAAAATCAAAGACAAGCGGGAAAGTTGTGAAATGGTAACCTGCACTTGTTTTTGGGAAAAAAATAATACTTACAAAAATAATGTCGCGTGGGCCCGAAAAAACAGGTTAATTAGGCCCTTTAAAGGGGTATAACCTTAGAATTAAAAGACCCCTTTCAGACGTTGCGGATTTTTTAAAAAAAAATGGTGAGTAGGGCCCTTTTTATGGTTTTTAGTAATAAAAAGGTGATTATAAACCAAAGAGGGTTTGGGGACAGCAAAAGTTTTCCCAAACAAAACAACTGCAACTAGAGGGAAATAATGTTTGGCCCGTATGAAAAATTAAAAAAGTTGAAAACCCACCTCAAAGGGACTTTAAAACCCTATTTTGAAGGGGGAAAAAAATTTTTTAAATTTATAAACCCATTTTTAAAATTTTAGCCCTCAAAAAAGTTTCAGAAAAAACATTCAACTTGGCCCCTTTTCGTAAAACTTATGCCCCACGACAATAGCGGGAAAAAAATTGAAATAACGCCGATGGGGAAAAAACAGTACACCTCCCAAAAAAGAAACAGTTGTAAAAAAACTTCTACAAAATTCAGTTCTTCCCAACAGAAAATTAGGAGACACGTTCACAATGATATTGAAATTTCTGTCTTTTAAAAATGTGGAGAGGGATGGGGGGTTTTGGGCGTTAGGACGTCCCCATAAAAGGAATTAAATTAGTGGAAAACTTAGACTTTAAAAACCCCTTAAAGTTCCCCGTCGTTCTCACAAAGGCGGGATATTAAGATCATAACAACAAGCAAAAAAAATCAATGTTGACTTTAAAAAAAACAATCTTACAGAACTGAAATTTGGGTTAATCTTACCCATTTTGGCCTCGTGGGTTTTTTTTATACTGAACAATTTTGAGGAGAGATATAAAAATAAAAATGGTTTTGATTAAACTCTGTTTTTAAAAATATGGGCATTTAAACTTTATGACAAAAACTCCTCATTCTCATTGTTTTGGGGGCAGACGGGTGTGGAAAAAAAATATTTATCCTCGACCTGTTACAAACAGTTTATCGTTATAATTTTAACATATTGTGGTTTTCTGCCCAACACTTAAATGGAACAAAGCATATCATGATAGAAGGTTTATATGGACAGATGATGACATATTTTTAGTTGATCCCAGCAATAAACTGGTGAGTGTTTAGAACAGTTTTATAGACTGTTTGAAGGAACGCAGACACTATTTATTATAGATGACTGTTTGGGCAGAAAGAGACATAGTTAAAAAGAAACACTTTGTCGAAACTAGCTTTCAGTGGGAAGACATGCTCGGATAATGTGTGGATTTTATGTCAAAATAAAACTAGTTTTAAAAGATTTTAAGAACTTAAAGACTGTAGTGTTATTTCACATGAAAGACAAGACTCATTTGAAGAATGTTTGCGTGAAAATGATGTTATTAAAAATGATCAGAAAAACATAGGATTAAACAAAAACTGAAATCTGAAAAGTTAGAAAAATTAGTATTAAAAACGGATAACCCTACACAGTATGTTTGTTTGTAATAATCTTTAAATTTTTTAGTTATTGAAGTTTTACTTGTCAGAGAACAGGAAAACCTTTTATTCTGGGCCACTTCGCCCGAAACGGTTGAGGCAAAGGGTGGCCCAAATGAAGGTTTTCCTGTTCCTCCAGCCCATCTCCGGATTTTCGCCATACTGCTTCTTTCGAGCTATTTTACCCGCTGCCACCATAACATAAGTCTTGATTGTGGTTTAGCGTGAGTCTGGGTTTACTTCAGCCTTTTGGCACTTCGTTAGGGACGATCGTCCTAGTTACCACAAGGGAGTTAACTCACAACACCGTGGAGTGTGTTGTGGTACGGAGAGCAAACTGATCATGTGTTTGTACCGTGAGTGTGTTGTGGTACGGAGTTCAAAACGATTGTGTGTTTGCCCGTGGTGTTTGTGGTACGGAGTCCAATCTTCATGTGTTTGTACCGTCAGTGTGTTGTGGAACGAGTCCCAACTGATGGTGTGTTTGTACCGTGAGTGGGGTTTTGTGGTACGGGGTTCCCAATCTGATCATGGTTTGTACCGTGAGTGTGTTGTGGAACGGAGTTCAAACTGATGGGGGTATTTGTACCGTGAGTAGATGTGGTACGGGTTCAATCTGATCATGTTTTTGTCCCGTGAGTGTGTGTGGTAGGGATTTTCAAACTGAGGGGTGTTTTGTCCCGTGAGTGTGCTGTGTTAGGGAAATTTAAAACTAGGGTGTGTTTGTACCGTGAGTGGATTGTGGTAGGGGGTTTCAAACCGATCATATCTTTGTACCGTGAGTGTGTGTGGTACGGAGTTCAAACTGATCATGTGTTTGTACTGTGAGTGTGTTGTGGTACGAAGTTCAAACTGATCGTGTGTTTGTACAGTGAGTGTTGTGTTGTAGGGAGTTCAACTGATCGTGTCTTTGTACGGGTGAGTGTGGTGTGGTACGGAAAATTCAATCTGATCACATATATTTTACCGGGTGTGTTGTGGAGGGAGTTTAAACTGATAAATGTGTTTGTACCGTGAGTGGTTGTGGCACGGAGTTGAAACTGATCAGTGTTTGTAATGTGAGTGTGTTGTGGTACGGAGTTCAAACTGATCATGTGTTTGTACCGTGAGTGTTTTGTGGTACGGAGTTGAAACTGATCATGTTTTTTGTAATGTGAGTGGTTGTGTACGGAGTTGAAACTGATCATGTATATGTACCGTCAGTGTGTTGTGGTACGGACTTTAAACGATCAGTGTTTGTTCTGTGAGTGTGTTGTGGTACGGAGTTAAAACTGATCATGTGTTTGTACCGTTAGTGGTTGTGGTACGGAGTTAAAACTGAGGGTGTTTTGTACCGTGGTGTTTGTGGTACGGGGTTGAAACAGATCATGTGTTTGTACCGCCCAGTGTTTTTGTGGTAGGGAATTCAAACTGATCATGGTTGTACCGTGATGTTTTGGGTGGTAGGGGATTTTCAAACTGATCATGTGTTTTGTACTGTGAGTGTGTTGTGGTACGGAGTTCAAACTGATGGTGTGTTTGTAACCGTGAGTGTGGTGTGGTACGGAGTTTAAACTGATCATGTTTTGTACCGTGAGTGTGTTGTGGTACGGAGTTAAAACTGATGGTGTGTTTGACCGTCAGTGGGGTTGTGGTAAGGGGGGTTGAACAGATCTTGTTTGTACCGTCAGTGTGTTGGGGGACGAGTTCAAACTGATGGTGTGTTTGTGTTCGTGAGGTGTTGTGGTACGGAGTTCAAACTGATCGCCGGTTGAAACTGTCAGTGTGTTGTGGTACGGAGTTAAAACTGATCGCTTGTTTGTACTGTCAGTGTGTTGGGGTACGGAGTTCAAACTAAATCGTGTGTTTGTACGTGTGTGGTTGGGGTACAGCGTTCAAACTGATCGTGTGTTTCTACGTGAGTGTTTTGTGGTACAGAGTTCAAACTGATCGTGCGTTTGTACCGTGGTGTTGTGGTAAGGAGTTCAAACTGATCATGAGTTGGTACCGTGATGTGGTTGTGGTACGGAATTCAAACTGATCATGGTTGGTACTGTGAGTGTGTTGTGGCACGGAGTTCAAACTGATCGTGTGTTTGTATCGTGGTTTGTTGTACGAGTTGAACCTGATGGTATTTTTGTACGGTGAGTGTGTTGTGGTACGCTTTCAAACTGATCGGTGGTTTCTACCGTGAGTGTGTTGTGGTACGAGTTCAAACGATCGTGTGTATGTACCGTGAGTGTGGGTGGTACGAATTCAAACTGATCACGAATATGTACCGTGCGTGTTTTGTGGTATGGAGTTTAAAACTGATCATGTGTTTGTACCATGATGTGTTGTGGTACGGAGTTTGAAACTGATCATGTTATGTACCGTGAGTGTGTTGTGGGTACGGAATTCAAACTGATCATGTTTGTACCGTGAGTGTGTTGGGGGTACGGGGTTCAAACTGATGTGTGTTTGTACCGTGATTGTGTTGGGGTTCGGAGTTAAACTGATCATGTGTTTGTACCGTGAGTGTGTTGTGGTACGGGGTTCAAACGATGGTGTGTTTGTACGTGAGTGTGTTGGGTACGGAGTTGAAACAGATCATGTGTTTGTACCGTCAGTGTGTTGTGGTAGGGAGTTCAAACTGATGGTGTGTTTGTACCGTGAGTGTGTTGTGGTACGGAGTTCAAACTGAGCATGTGTTTGTACCGTGAGTGTGTTGTGGTAGGGAGTTCAAACTGATCGTGTGTTTGTGCCGTGAGTGTTTTGTGGTACAGATCCAATCTGATCATGTGTTTGTACCGTTAGTGTGTTTTTGGAACGGAGTTCAAGCTGATGGTGTATTTGTACCGTGAGTATGATGGGGAAACGGGGTTCAATCTGATCATTTTTTTGTCCCGTGAGGTGTTTGTGGTACGGAGTTCAAACTGATGGTGTGTTTGTCCCGGAGTGTGCTGTGTTACGGAATTAAAAACTGATCGTGTGTTTGTACGGTGAGTTGGTTGTTAGTACGGGGTTCAACCCAAATCATATGTTTGTCCCATGAGTGTGTTGTGGTACGGAGTTAAAAAACTGATCATATGTTTGTACGTGAGGTGTTGTGGTACGAGTTCAAACTGATCGTGTGTTTGTACCGTGAGTGTGTTGTGGTACGGGGTTCAAACTGATCGTGTTTTTGTACAGTGAGTGGTTTGGTACGGGGTTCAAACTGTACAGTGTTTGAAACCGTGAATGTGTTGTGGTACAAGTTCAAACTGAATCGTGTGTTTGTACAGTGAGTGTGTTGTGGTATGGATTTCAAACTGATGGTGTGTTTGTACTGTGAGTGTGTTGTGGTCCGGAGTTCAAACTGATCATGAGTTTGTACCGTGAGTGTGTTGTGGTATGGGGTCGAACTGATCATGTGCTTGTACCGTGAGTGTGGTGGGGTACGGAGTTGAAACTGATCGTGTGGTTGTACCGCTAGTGTGGTGTGGTACGCAGTTCAAACTGATCGTGTGTTGTGTACCGTGAGTGTGTTGTGGTACGCATTTCAATCTGATCGTGTGTTTGTACAATGGGTGTGTGGTCCGGATTTGAAACTGACGTGTGTTTTGTACGTGAGTATGTTGTGGTAGGGAGTTTAAACTGATCAGTGTGTGTACTGTGATGGGGTGTGGTCGGAGTTAAAATGATCATGTGTTTCTACCGTGATGTGTTTGTGGTACGGATTGAAACTGATTATGTGTTTGTACCGTGAGTGTTTTGGGTGGGAGGGAGTTCAAACTGATCGTGTGTTGTACTGTGAGGGGGGTTGTGGACTAATTCAAACTGATCGTGTGTTTGTACTGTGAGTGTGTTGTGTATGGAGTTCAAACGATCGTGTTTTTTGTACCGTAGTGTGTGTGGTACGGAGGTCAAACTGATCGTGTGTTTGTACCGTAGTGTGTTGTGGTACGGAGTTAAAAACTGATCGTGTGTTTGTACTGTGAGTGTTTTTGTGGTATGGATTAAAAGTGATCGTGTGTTTGTACCGTGAGTGTGTTGTGGTACGGAGTTCAAACTGATCGTGTGTTTGTACAATGAGTGTGGGTGTGGTACGGATTTCAAACTGATCGCGTGTTGTATTTGGTGTTTTTGTGGTACGAGTTTAAACCGATCAGTGGTGTACTGTGAGTGTGTGTGGTACGGAGTTGAAACGATCATGTGTTTCTACTGCGAGTGTGTTGTGGTATGGAGTTCAAACTGTTTCATGTGTTTTACGGTGAGTTTGTTGTGTTACGGAGTTTAAACTGATCATGTGTTTGTACAGTGAGTGTGTTGTGGTTACGGATTTAAAACGATCGTGTGTTTGTGCAGTGATTGTGTTCTGGTACGAAGTTCAAACTGATCGGTGTTTGGGTACTGTCAGTGTGAGGGGTACGGAGTTCAAACTGATCGTGTTCGTTTCGTGTTTTGTTGTACGGAGTTGAACCTGATCGTAGTTTCTACCGTGGGGTGTTTTGTGGTAAGGGTTCAAAGGATCATGAGATTGTACTGTGAGTGTGCTGGGGTTTACGGGTTTCAAACTCATCGTGTGTATGTACCGTGAGTGTGATGGGGTACGGAATTCAACTGATCATGAGTTTGTACTGTGAGGGGTGTTTTGGTACGGGGTTCAAACTGATCATGTGTTTGTAATGTGAGTGTGTTGAGGTACGAGTTCAAACTGATCATGTGTTTGCACCGTGAGTGTGTGTGGCACGGAGTTCAAATGATCGTGTGTTTGTACCGTGAGTGTGTTGTGGTACGGAGTTCAAACTGATGGTGTGTTTGTACTGTGGTGTGTTGTGGTACGGAGTTAAAACTGATCATGTGTTTGTACCGTGAGTGTGTTGTGGTACGGAGTTCATCTGAGCATGTGTTTGTACCGTCCGTGTGTTTGGGGTACGGAGTTTCAAACTGATCATGTTTTTGGTACCGTGAGTGTTTTGTGGGTACGGAGTTCACACTGATGGTGTGTTTTTTAGCGGAGTTTTTGTGGTACGGTGTTCACACTGATCATGTGTTTGTACCGTCAGTGTGTTGTGGTACGGATTCACACTGATCATGTGTTGTACCGTGAGTTGTTGGGGTAGGGGGTTCTAACTGATCAGTATTTGTACCGTGAGTTTTTTGTGGTACGGAGTTAAACTGATCATGTGTTTGTACCGTGAGTGTGTTGTGGGTACGGAGTTCACACTGAGGGTGTGTTTGTAGCGTGAGTGTGTTGGGGTACAGAGTTCAAATCTGATCAGGTGTTTGTACCGTCAGTGTTTTTGGGTACGGTGTTCAATCTGATTCATGTGTTTGTACTTTGAGTGTTTGTGTTACGGAGTTCAAACTGATGGTGTGTTGTACTGTGAGTGTGCTGTGGTACGAAATTCAAACTGATCGTGTGTTTCACCGTGAGTGTGTTGTGGTACGGAGTTCAAACTGATCATGTATTTGTACCGTCAGGTGTTGTGAACGGAGTTCAAACTGATGGGTGTTTGTACCGTCAGTGTGTTTGGTACGGAGTTCAAACGATCATGTGTTTGTACATTGATTTGTGTTGTAGTAGGAGTTCAAACTGATGGTGTGTTTGTACTGTGAGTGTGTTGTGGTACGGAATTGAAACTGATCGTGTGTTTGTCCCGTGAGTGGGTTGGGGTTTACGGGTTCAAATCGTCATTTTTTGGTCCCGTCATGTTGTTGGGGGACGGAGTACCAACTGATCATGTTTTTGTACTGAGAGTGTGTTGTGGTACGGAGTTAAAATTTGATCGTGTGTTTGTATCGTGAGTGTGTGTGGTAGGATTCAAACTGATGGTGTGTTTGTACCGTAGTGTGTTGGTGTGCGGATTTTTAAACTGATCATGTGTTTGTACTGTGATTTTGTTGTGGTACGGAGTTCACACTCATGGGGGTTTTGTAGCGTGAGTGTTTTGTGGTACGGAGTTCACACTGATCATGTGTTTGTCCCGGGTCAGTGTTTTTGGGTAACGGATTTCACACTGATCATGTGTTTGAAACCGTGAGTGTGTTTGTGGTACGGAGTTCAAACTGATGGTGTGTTTGTACCGTGAGTGTGTTGTGGTACGGAGCTAAAACTGATCATGTGTTTGTACCGTGAGTGTCTTGTGGTACGGAGTTCAAACTGATGGTGTGTTTGTACTGTGATGTGCGGGTGGTACGGAATTCAAACTTATCGTGTGTTGTACCGTGATTGGGAGTGGTACGGGGTTCAAACCGATCATATGTTTGTACCGTGAGTGTGTTGTGGGACGGAGTACCAACTGATTAGTGTTTTGTACTGTGTGTGTGTTGTGGTACGAAGATCAAACTGATCATTGTGTTTGTACCGTGAGTGTGTTGGGGTACGGGTTTTCAACTGATCATGTGTTTGTACTGTGTGTGTGTTGGTGGAAACGGGTGAAACTGATCATGTGTTTGTACTGTGAGTATGTTGGGGTAGTGGTTCACACTGGGGTGTTTTTGGGTACCTTGAGTGTGTTTTGGTACGGAGTTGAAACTGATCATGTATTTGTACCGTGATGTGTTGTGGTTACGGAGATCAAACTGATCATGTGTTTGTGCCGTGATGTGTGTGCGACGGAGTTCAAACTGATCGTGTGTATGTCCCGTGAGTGGGGTTTGGGTACGGAATTCAAACTGATCACGTATATGTACCGTGATGTTTTTGTGGTATGGAGTTTAAACTGATCATTTTGTTTGTACTGTGAGTGTTTGTGGTACGGATTTCAAACTGATTGGTGTGTTTGTACTGTGAGTGTGTTGTGGTAGGGAGTTGAAACTGTGTGTTTTTACTGTGATTGTGTTGTGGTAGGGAGTTGAAACTGATGTTTGTACCGTGAGTGTTGTGGTACGGAGTTCACACTGATCATGTGTTTGTACCGTCAGTGTGTTGTGGTACGGAAAATCAAACTGTGGTGTTTTGTACCGTGAGTGTGTTTTTGGTACGGAGATCAAACTGATGGGTGTTTTTGTCCCGTGAGTGGTTTGGGTACAAGTTCAAACTGATCATGTGTTTGTACCGTCAGTGTGGTGTGGTACGAACTTCAAACTGTCATGTGTTTGTACCGTCATGTGGTGTGGTACAAATTTCAAACTGATCATGTGTTTGTACCGTGAGTGTGTTGGGGTACGGAGTTCAAACTGATCATGTTTGTACCGTGAGTGTAGTGTGGTACGGGGTTCCAACTGATCGTGTGTTTGTACCGTCAGTGTGGTGGGGGTACGGGGTGGTGCGGTGAAGAACTTAGAAGCTACCGTGTAAATAGCCCGTAAGTGCGTGATGTGGTTGTGTGTGGGGTTTTGTGTGTGTGTGTGTGTGGGGTGTGTGGTGTGTGTTTTGGGGTGTGTTGTGTGTGTGTTGTGTGTGTGGGGGTGTGTGCGCGCGCGCGTTTTCTTGAACATGTAGTGCTCGTTGATTGTAACCTGTTTTCTTGTTTTGTTTCTCTTGGTAAATACTGTATATTTTTTATTCGTGTTTCGTCGTTTGTTGGTTTGTTCGTTGTTTCATTCTTGCACATCACATTTAAGCTCGTTTTTGATTTTGTGTGATGTTTTAAGGTCGTAGTGTTAGAATGCCGTAAGCGCATCCATTCTAACCTCTAAAAAATTATTCATATTTAAAATCCTTTGTTGCTGTCTGTCTGTCTGTCTGTCTGTCTCTCTCTCCCCTCTCTCTCTCTCTCTCTCTCACACACACACACACACACACACACACACACACACCCCACACACACACACACACCCCACACACCACACCACACACACACACACACACACACACACACACAATCCAGTAACTGTAAAACAGAGACCCCGGACAATTCATTGCTGTCTTCAAATTTTAATCTTATGGGTATTGGGTGCCGGGATATAGACTGAAGGACATATGGCACAATATAAACTGAAGGACATAGGGGGAAATCGGGATATAAACGGGAAGGACATATGGGGTATCGGGAAATAAACTGAAGGACATATGGGGTATCAGGATATACACTGAAGGAAAATATGGTGTATCAGATATACACTGAAGGACATATGGGGTATCAGGACATACACTGAAGGACATATGGGGTACCCAGGATAAAACTGAAGGACATATGGGGTATCAGGATATAAACTAAAGGGACAGTGGTGTATCGGGATATACACTGAAGGACATATGGGGTATCAGGATATAAACTGAAGGACATATGGGTATCAGGATATAAACTGAAGGACTATGGGTATCGGCCAAATGAAGGACATGTTAGGGGGCCCATATAATATAGCAGACACCTGGGCTAGTTCCAGAAAGCGTTGTCGGGAGAGATCTGACCTCTGAAGACAGGTTGATTCTCCAACGAAGGGTGTCTGCATAATCTGCACAAATCGATCAGTCAGTCGATCAGTCAACGGTAAACTAATGGTATCTTACGAACAATTGCGCATGATTAATAATACCAAAGCTCGCACTTAGCAGATTGCCAACAGTTTTTGCAACAAATCGTTCGAATGTAATGCTTAATGGGGGTTTTTCGGGACACACACACACACACACACACACACACACACACACACACACACACACACACACACACACAACACCACACACACACACACCACACACAACACACTGTAATATAATGTTCCAACAATAGTTTCATTATTGTTTCATATTTCATATGAGAGTTATGTATTTGCATATAGAAATTGTGTGCTTTAAAAAAAAATATTTGTTTGAGCTTGTGGCTATATGTTGTACTAGCCGGTGTACCCGGCTTCGCTCGGGTATATCTGTACAATGATTTTCTGGCCACCCTCTTCTCTCACCACTTAAAAGACAATACAATAAAATTCATCTTGGGTTTGTTTCGTTTTTCCATGCTGAACCAATTGCCCCAGCCGCCTCCTATCTACTTCACCCAATTTCTTCGGACGCCCACTCCCTTCTTGACTCTTAATCTGTTTTCCCTCACGAATTTTTTTCGTAATACGATGCACAGTCCATTGAGGGATGCCTGTACTTTGTGAACTTACCGATGCATTCTCAATTCCTTGATTGAAGTGCTCCAAAATGACAACTCTGTAGGGGCCGCCATAACCTAGTGGATAAGACGCTGGACTCATGATCCAAAGGTCGTGGTTTCGAATCCCGGCTTGGTCTTGGAAATTTTCACGTGGAATGTTTCCTGCTAAAATGACCGTGGTTCACCCCAATGTCCACCCTGGCCCCGCAGGTGTCAGGCTAATGTGACGGACCAGCCATCTGCATATCCTTGATTTGGGCACAGACGTTAACTCCAACTCAAACATGACAACTCTGTGAAAAGATTGCATTTTCACGATGTATCATGTCTATTGGAGGGCCTCTAGGTAGACAACATTTCTGGTCTCCCTGTTTGGCGCAAGTATAGTCAGTGTTTCTGCGTTTCCAGTTCGTGATGCTGCAACGTAGAACATTCCATGTGTAAAACACGGAACGGTCAGGTCTGCCCCAAGGGATGAAAATGTCTGACCCTGGCTCTTGATGATTGTCAGAGCGAAAGCTCGTTTCCTGGGAAACTAAAGCCATCAGAACTGGAATGACAGGGGTGAGTCCATGGGTTTCAGAGGAATTTTGGGGAGCAGCACCGGTTCACCTTTGTGGGGGCCACATGATATTTTCGCTTCTACAACGTTCCTGTGCAGTCTGGTGAAGACACATCGGGTGCCATTGATCACCTTTGGCGGGTCCAGTGAGTGGAGAATGATCATGGGGACTCCAGATTTCAGCAACAGTTCATGCGGTGGAAGTCCAGAAATCTCAATGGAGTTCAGGAGTTCTTGTGGATAAAGGACTCCCTCATCATCATTCTGTCAACAGATCTGTACAGAGTTTCCTCTCCAGGGAAGTCAGCTACGATTTTTCTGTTCAGCCTGTTGACAGTCTCGTTCAGGGAGGAGATTATGGCCCTTACCGCTGACCAGTCTGAGCGGTCTAAATTTATATAATAACGGTTTTTAACGGTCAGTTTTTAAGTTTCCGTTCGTGTAAGTTGTATATCATTGTTCAACGTGTAAAACTGGATCTGTATACCGAATTTCATCAAGAATGGTCTAAATTTATATAATAACGGTTTTTAACGGTCAATTTTAAGTTTCGGTTCGTGTTAGTTGTATATCATTATTCAGCATTTAAAACTTCACTTGTATAACAAATTTCATCAAGAAAGGTCTAAATTTAGAAAATAACGGATCTTAACGGTTTTTAACGCTCAATTTTAAGTTTCTGTTCGTGTAAATTATATATCATTGTTCAGCGTGTAAAACTGCATCTGTATACCGAATTTCATCAGGAACGGTCTAAATTTAAATAATAACGGTTTTTAACGGTCAATTCTTAAGTTTCCGTTCGTGTAAGTTGTATATCATTGTTCAGCGTGTAAAACTGGATCTGTATACTGAATTTAATCAAGAATGGTCTAAATTTATATAATAACGGTTTTTAACGGTCAATTTTAAGTTTCGGTTCGTGTAAGTTGTATATCATTATTCAGCATTTTAAACTTCACCTGTATACCAAATTTCATCAAGAAAGGTCTAAATTTAAAAAATAACGGATCTTAACGGTTTTTAACGCTCAATTTTAAGTTTCTGTTCGTGTAAATTGTATATCATTGTTCAGCGTGTAAAACTGCATCTGTATACCGAATTTCATCAGGAACGGTCTAAATTTATATAATAACGGTTTTTAACAGTCAATTTTAAGTTTCGGTTCGTGTAAGTACAGACGTACCTGCCAAATTTCATTACAATCGGTTGAGCCGTTTTTGAGTCTATAGCGTACACAGACACACACACGCACGCACACACGCACACACGCAGACAGAATTTGCCATTTATATATTAGATTAGTTTCTTTCTTGATTATGAGGGCAGGATGTAAAAAAGCTGAAAGCTTACTCTTTAGCCCTCAATAAAGGTAATTTTGACTTGACTTGACACACACACATGCACGCTCGCGCGCGTGCGTGTGCGCGCACGCACACACACACACACACACACACACACACACACACACACACACACACACACACACACACACACACACACACACACACACACACACACACTGAAACAATGAAGTTATGCTGCCAGTTCATCGGGATGGAGGATTATGCCAAAAGTCACAGCAGGTTATCACGTTGACCTGGCACAGAGGTGTTATATCCTGCTGCTGCTGAATGCATGGTGTTGTTTTTTTTTTCCTGTCCATGTCGATCGTTATAAGACTTTTTCTGTTCATGTGAATTCTTATAGATACGGTACTATTTTCTTGTTCTTGCTTATATTTTTTTCTCCTGTTCATGATGATTGCTGCGCAGATGCTATTATTGTTCATGTCCAAAGAGTTTGTCATAATGATCTCTCTCTCTCTCTCTCTCTCTCTCTCTCTCTCTCTCTCTCTCTCTCTCTCTCTCTCTCTCTCTCTCTCTCTCTCTCTCCATGAAGATTGTTAAGCAGACGTTATATTTTTTTCCTGCCCGTAAGAATTCTGAGATGTCACGATTTTCCTGTCCATGTAGATTGTTATGGAGATTTCATTGTTTCTCTTATCCCTCAGAGTTGTTATGTAGATGTTACCGTTTTTCATGTTCATGAGATTTGCTATGGAAATGTTATTATTGTTCCTGTGTATGAGAATTCGTATGGAGTTGTCATTATTTTCCTGTCCATACGAATTTGTTATATAGAGGTCATTTTTTACGCCCACGATGATTATTAAGGAGCTGTCATAATTTTTCCTGTCCATAGGGATTGTTATGTAGATGCTATTGTTATTCACAATCTTGAGGATTGTCCCATAGCTATCATTTTGTTCATTGTGTGCGAGGATTGTTTTGTAGATGTTATTGTTATTCATATCCATAGGCATTGTTGTGTAGACATGGCTTTTTCCTAACCGTGAGGATTATTATGTAAACATTGTTTTTCTTCCTGTCACTGAAAATTGTTATGAAGATATTGATTTCTTTCCTGGCAGACTGGCAGACGGCGAAAGAGAAGGAGGGTGGGGGTCGAGAAGGAGAAGGTGTGGGGAGGGGGGGACAAAGGGAGAGAGGGAATGAGGAGGGGATGGAGGATGGGTGGAGTGGGAAGGGCGAGGGAGCAGGGAGGATGGGGTAAGAAAGGACGGGATGGGGGGGAAGAAATAGGGAGGGAGGAGGGAGGACAGGGTACGAGAGGGTGGAGATGGGGACATGGGGGAAACATAGATAAAGCGCGTTCTCTCTGTGGGTGGGTATGCGAGTCTACGTCCAATGCGGTCTGTCTCTGTTGTTGGTCATACAAAGTTTTTGTCTGATCTTCTCCAAATTTGGCATGGTGAAGCATTAGAATTCTGGACACATCAACGGAGAATCACTTTTGTGTTAGGTCGCAACAGTCGCTATGTCGGCTTTAGACGTAGATCAAAGCACGCCTTGCCAGTCGAGTTTATATAAATAAATAGAAAAAAAAACCCACTGAACTTCTTGTCAGCCAGAATAGCTCTGTAGGATAGTGTTAGACCGAAGATCTGAAAGCCCCAGTTTTAGTCCCGGGTTCCAACTCTGTTTTTCTTCTGTCCGTCTTTGTTTTCCTTAGAGGGATTCACAGCGGTACTAAGGCAAATGGGTAGGGATTGGGGGGGGGGGGGGGGGGGGGGAGAGACAGGAGAGGTGGATGTGATGGACAGGTGGGGTGTTTGGGGAAGGGAGGAGAAGGGAGGCGGGGGGATGCCATCCTGCTCAACCCTTATACACACACACACACACACAGTACACACACACACACACACACACACACACACACACACACACACACACACACACACACACACACACACACACACACACACACACACACTCGCGCGCGCGCGCACACACACACACACACACACACACACACACACACACACACACACACACACACACACACACACACACACACACACACCTTCGTCTTTCTGTCTTTCGCTCCCCACCCCCACCCTTATCCACTCCACCCCACCCCAATACCCCCATACTGTCTTTTCCTTTTTCACTGTCACGTAGACACTTACCAAAAGTCACATTGATCACGGAGCCATGGATACTTCGGTTCTTTTCTTGTCCTTGCCCTTGCACCCGCAATCAGGTGGTGGATTGGGCCTTAGACAAAGTCCTTTACAAGATTGAAGGCGCTTGGGGAATCCACGTTCAATGTTCAACTGCTGCGGCAATGGCTGGCTGATCCCGAGGCGAAGAGGACTGACGCAGAGTGCAGAGAGCAGCAGCAGCAGCAGACAGCAGCGGGTCACAGACTGAACAGACCGCATCATAGGGACCGGTGAGGACGGGGTGATGAACCTGGGAACAAAGGGTGGAAGACGGAGGAAAGCAGTCGGAGGGTCACTGCAACGTTAGGATCAAGTCTGCCAACACACCACACGCAAAGAGAAAACAAACCAACACACCACGCAAAGAGAAAACAAACCAACACACCACACGCAAAGAGAAAACAAACCAACACACCACACGCAAAGAGAAAACAAACCAACACACCCCACGCAAAGAGAAAACAAACCAACACACCCCACGCAAAGAGAAAACAAACCAACACACCCCACGCAAAGAGAAAACAAACCAACACACCACACGCAAAGAGGAAACAAACCAACACACCACACGCAAAGAGAAAACAAACCAACACACCACACGCAAAGAGAAAACAAACCAACACACCACACGCAAAGATAAAACAAACCAACACACCACACGCGAACAGGAAACAAACGAACACACCACACGCAAAGAGAAAACAAACCAACACACCACACACAAAGAGAAAACAAACCAACACACCACACGCAAAGAGAAAACAAACCAACACACCACACGCAAAGAGAAAACAAACCAACACAACCCACGCAAAGAGAAAACAAACCAGCACACCACACGCAAAGAGAAAACAAACCAACAATGTTAGGATCAAGTCTGCCAACACACCACACGCAAATAGAAAACAAACCAACACACCCCACGCAAAGAGAAAACAAGCCAACACACCACACGCAAATAGAAAACAAACCAACACACCACACGCAAAGAGAAAACAAACTAACACACCCCACGCAAAGAGAAAACAAACCAACAAACAAGGTTTGTACACGAGTCCCAGTCAGGACAAGAAAGGGTGATATATAAAGATAGATACCCATCACATGACCAGATGGTTTGGTGGGTGGGGGTGGGGTGAGGGATGTGTGGAGGAAGATAGAAAGCTGGAAGGGTAAAACAAGGTGATGTTGCTTATGGCCTAGCCAACCGCTAAGGGCCATATCAGGGCTGTCACCGCGTTGAAGTCAACTCACAAGTCATTCATTCACACAACTCTTTAAAATACATCTTCTTAAAAAACGCACTCGAAATTTTGTTAGAAATCTTTCTACTGTAAAATCTCATATTAGAAATTCAAAGATCACATCAGGTGGAACATCTGCGGACAAGGTTTTCATGGAATCTGCTGTAAAATGTTTATGTCTCACGTCATGCAAGTCCCAACACTCTAAAAGAATATGTTTCATTGTGAGTGGGACATGACATGAAATGCACCACGGAGCTTCTTCACTCTTTAAAAGCTGGGAGGGAAGGGTGCGGTCACTGATGCAGGCTTTCAAGCAGCACCTTTCCTTTCTTTCTTTGTCTATGCTTTGTGTCCCATCTTGAGACAAAGGTCAATTTTACAAAATTACAGAAGCTCAACAAATTAACCCACGCGCTCCCACAAAGGGTACACTAAGTCGCTAGGAGCGATTCGGCCCGCAGGCCTGAAAAGGTGGTGTGACCTACTTTTATCGATTTGGTGTTTTTCGCATGTTTGGCAACTTTAAACCCTTAGAATTCCTATTGTAAAGCCTTGTAGCTCAATTCGACCTATAAAGTTACTTATTTTACCCTTTTGTATGGTATATTAACAAAACAAATCAACACAAAAACATCGTTTTTGGTCGACATCGTGGCTTTGATTCAGCACAAACCTACAGGCAATCCATGCATATGACCTATCGTTCGACTCGGCAAAGTCCGGCGCAAACGACTAGTTCATTCAAACCATTGCCGAGAGAGTAATACTGTGTATAGGTGTTAGTATGTTGCCCCCCCCCCTCCCCCCCAGTTAGTATATAAACCCGACCCCTCCACCCTCATAGCATTAACACCCTAAAGTATTATGCACCTATCCACCACTGCAATATTAGCCCACAATATCCTTCACCAGCACACGTATGCCACCTTATCTCCCATTATTTATCTCACACACAACTTACAGCTATCTTCCTTTCCCCTCTCACTAAATTCTATTTTATTGTTTATTCAGATACTCCACTCCCATTTCTTCTTCTCGGTTTTCTTTTAATTTCATACAATATTTCCCCTACAAGAGCTTCTTTTCGGCCTCTCCCCTCTTTCCTGTGCGTATGCGTGTATGTGTTTGTAGCTATCCGGACACACACACACACACACACACACACACACACACACACACACACACACACACACACACACACACACACACACTTCCTTTCTTTTTCCTTCCCCCCACCCTAACCCTCTCTCTCTCTCTCTCTTCTGCTCGAATACTACTGTTAACTTTTCACCCTTTGATTATTCTAATTCCTTTTCACCTAGTGTTAATAATATCAACATTACAATATTTATCCTCACCACCTTCTCCCTGCTCCAGTAGCACGATTAACTTTTACTCCTTGACCATCTCCATTCCTTTCCACCTACTATTACCGGTACTTATATTACTTTTATTATTATTGCTCTCAGTAGCACTGTCATCACATCATCATTCTCAGCACTATTATCATCGCCTTCATTAAAAAAAATCAAATAAATAAATGAAATGAAATAAGATAAAATAAA
>CM031623.1:49592305-49597305 GCA_018398815.1 Conus ventricosus | reverse complement strand
CACCATCTCCCATCTCCGTAAACTACGGCAACGGCCCGAAATAGTGGAAGTACTACTGCTACCACCATCATACGCCGCGGTTGTAATAGTAGTAGTGGTAGTGGTGGTGGCGGTTATTGGTCGATGGTGTAGCGGCCTGAAACCGAGGTTTCTGCAGCGGCAGAAGAAAGAGGCTGCTGCTGTTGACAATATTCATGATCTGACTGACAAGAATCATCAGTGGCCTCTGACTGCTGCTGTGGTTGACCAAGTCGTCATCATCGGCGGCGGCGGTGGTGGTGGTGGTACCGGCCTCCTCTACCAGATGCTGCTGCTGCTGAGCGGAGAGTGGCATAGGAGAAGGAGGAGGAGGAGGGAGAAGAGGAAGAGGAGGAGGAAAAACGAGAAAGAGAGACCCCTTGTGGGTGATGTTAGAAGTAACAGTGGGGGCGGGAACTGTAGTTGACATGTTGGAGTTGTCGCTTGAGTAGGCTAGGCTTCTTCTTTCTGGGCCAGGAGTAGATCTTGCCAGGGCGAGTGCCAGCGGGAGAATGAAACGAAACGACTGGCGAGGGGTCTCTTTATAGCGGCTGACCCCCCCTCCTCCTAGACTCATTATCATATTCGTCAATACGGACTTTCAAAACAGTTGAGCGCCGTTAGAGTTCTCTGGCGTGGTTCATATCTAGCGGCTTCGGGTCACCCACCTTTTCCAGACCCTCGATGAAGTTCACCATAGGATGGCGAGTTTGTTAAGCAGGTAACCACACGGCCATCGGTCTTCGCACGTTCTCCACAGATGTTCTAGATCGGGATCGTCATCTTCTTGCCACTTTTTCAGGCCGATCCAGCACTGGTAGCACGTTACCACATCACTGGCTGGGATTCGTTTCGGGCCTCAAAGACGTCAAACGAAACCCGCTTTGAGCCATACTCAGGGCGGACTGATTATGGCGTCGCGCCCATTCCTTGCCAAAAGACTGAACGCAATATTCTAGGTCTTCCAGCGGAATCCCCTCAGTTTGGCGGTTCACCCGCGCCCGCCGCTCCTCTTCATCATCACGGTCATAGTCATCATCGTTCCGCCGCTGACTCGTCATCGACGAGACTAGGCCAAGGCTTTATCCAACTCCAGCGCGTAGACGTAGCACATTATTTCGCATTTCAAATGGTTGGAAATGAGACCCTGTCTTTGCCTGGCCAAAAGCCAGTCGGCGATCAAACCACCCAGGCGTCTGCGACTACCGACTGTGTTGTCCGAGAAAAAGCCGTCTTTTCTTCTCCTCCGAAACGGCCTCTCCTAGATCTTGACGCATTTTGCGCACTAACTGGTGCAGTTTTGCCGGCCGCACATGTGTCACGAATGGCCCGCACAACGTTTGGGCTCAGGTCAACAGAGGCATTTTGGCCGTCTTCGTAATACCCCGTTCAAAATCGGCGACAGCGTTGGAGTCCTGCCCTAGCGAATCGCAATGAGCGTTATAGTCTTTGGATCGTTGTGTTTTTTTCAAAATCCACCTGGACAGACCGCGTTCTAGCGTCGCGTCATCTCGCAAGTACTTTTCCACCATCATCCCATGACGAATCTATCATCATCATAGTCATCTTCATCACCTTCAAAGTCCTCGTCATCATCATCATCGTCATCATCGTACTCATCATCATAGTACGGTCCCACATCCAAGCTTTCAGCAGCTTCTCCTGATCCGCTACATTTCTGTTTCGCACCAGTTGGATCATAAACCTGGGCACCGGGGGCAGGTACTTGTTGCGGCATATCTCCACCACTTTGTTTTTCAACTGACTCGACATCGCCCCGCTCTGGATCAGTTTTGTCAGGAACCGGTTGTAACAGTCAGCCTCTTCCACCCGGTCCATGATACTTTTCGCGATCAGTAACTCCGGCCTAGGTTCTTCTATCAGCGACAACAAGGCGTCGGCTCGAACGAGGGGCTGGAAAACGTTTTGTTCCAGCGAGAGTACCCCTCCGGCCCCGCAAGAGCTTCCTCAGCACGGGTTTGATATCGGACGCCAGGACACTAGCCAACACGTATTTGTTTCTTTTGAAGATAGCACCGGTGGTGGCCAAACTTCGCGGCTGCGGGAGGGGAGGTTTCCACGATTTTGATGACGATGATGAATGTCGGTTGACTACTACCACGGAGTCGGTAGTCAGATCATCCATAGCAGTCAGATCTTCTCCATCTTCGTTCACCACTTCCATGTTGGTGTCCTCTTCTCCTAGGCAGAGAGTGATGTAGCGCCGACGGGAGGAGGGTTGCGCCTCATCATTGTCTCGCGCCCGCCGTGGTGGTTGTGGTGGTGGGTCTTGCTGCTGCTGCGGCGGTGGCGGCTGTGACTCTAACAAACGCCGCCGGGATATATATATATATAGTTCCTCCTCCGCCGCGGGCTCTCAAGTTACGCGGTGGTATCTTTTTCTTTCTGTCTTTCAATGTGAGGCGAAGATGTCTCTAACCACCGATAGGAACCGAATATAAAAAGCAGATCGCGTTCACGATCCAAGTTTGTTTTTCTTCAACAACTCCACAACGAAAGGGCAGTAGTTAAATTCCATTCGCTTTATTTCATCATCTTGTTCTTCTTGTCCACGACCTCGCGTGTGTGTGTGTGTGTGAAGAAATCTCAAAATGCTAGGAACCCGAATATTATTAGAAGAAGGAAACGATGACCTTTACATTCACAATTCAAGAGGGTGAGAAGAGAGCGGGAAAACCCCAACCATTTGGGGCTTTTACGGAAACATCACTTTTGTCGCGCCTCCAAAGGGTAGTAGGTAAACTTATTTCTTCAGCAATCTTTTCTTTTTTTCTCTTTCCCACCACGCCCGCGACGAAGAAAAAGTCTTTCGACTAATTATGATGCGACGAAGTCTCCACCACCAACCGCAACAACAATAATAGGAACCGAAGAAAATACTTCAAAGAAGTAGATTTTCATCCAAGTTTTATTTTTTCCCCAACACAAAATAATCGAAAGGGTTTAAAAAAAAACAAAACATCGGCTTTACAGAAACACCACCACCACCACCACCACTTTTTATTTTTTAAGAAGTCCGAAAGGGTTTTCTTCGCTTTAGATTTCTTCAAGTCCCAAAAGGGTGGTGGTCAACTTATTTCTTCCAACAACATCTTTATTTTTCTTTCCCCGCGAGCGTGTGAAGAGGAAGACTTTCGATACGATGATGCGAAGTCACACAATACCTCACGTTCACAATCGAGTCGTTCGAAAGTCCAAAGGGTAACAACCGTTATTTCAAAGTCGCAGCATTCTGGTTGTTTCGTTTTCACGAAGAGAAGTCTTTCGAATATGATGATGCAAATACCATCACCAACGTTTTACTTTACGTTCACAATTCACGTTTTTTCCTTTCTTTAAAAGAATAAAATCATTCGCTTTATTTCAAGTTTCATAGCATCTTTTTAAATAAATTTCCCACACGTGTGAAGAAGTCTTCGACTATGATGATCCGACGAAGTCTTAATACAAGCAGCACACCACCACCAACAAGAAGAGGAACCGAATATAAAAACAAGTAGCTTACTACATTCACATAACAATCCAAAAGTTGTTTGGGTTTTTCTTTTCTTCCAAGTCCAAAGGTTAAAAAACCACCATTCGCTCAAGTTGCAACACCAACCATTTACTTTACGTTCACAAAATCCAAAGAAGTTAAAAAGCTCGCAAGTTGGAGCATCCGTTTTCTTTTGCTTTTCCTTTTTCGTGCGAAGAAGTCTTTCTTCGAAGTCTCTCTAAACACCAACACCAACAACAGGAACCGAATATACGAAAAGTAGATTATTAATACTACATTCACAAATCCAAAGTTGTTTTTTGTTGTGTGTTTTTTAATATAAAAGTCCAAAGGGTGGTAAACTTATTTCTTCAAGCATCTTTTTTTTCTTTCGCGTGGGTGTGTGAAGACGAAGAAGAAGTCTTTCGACTACGATGATGATGCGAAGAAGTCTCTCTAAACAAACACCACCACAACATAAGAACCGAATATAAACCTCACAAAGGTTGGGTTTTTTTTTAATTTTCTACGACGAAGTCAAAAGGATAAAACCAGTCGCTTCAAACAACACCACCACCAACAACAATAGGAACCGAATATCAAAAGTAGACAAACCAAAGTTGCGGTTTTTTTTTCTACCACACAAGTCAAAAGGGTCAATCAACACCACCAATAATAATAGGAACCGAATATACAAAAGTAGATTATTACTACTACTTCCACCTTACAGGGGGGTCTCACACACAATTCAAAGTGGTTGTTGTTTTTTCCACCACAAGTCGAAAGAGTAAAACCATTCGCTTTATAGTGTGTGTGTGTTTTTTCTCCACAAGTCAGAAGAGTAAAACCAGTCGCGAAGACGTCTCTCTAACAAACACACCACAACAATAGGAACCGAATATCAAAAGTAGACAAACCAAAGTTGCGGTTGTTTTTTTTTTTACAAAGTCAAAAGAGTCATATCAACACCACATCAACAATAATATAGGAACGAATATACCAAAGTAGATTATTACTACTACTATCTTAAGGGTCACACAACAATCCAAAAGTGGTTGGTTGTGTTTTTTTCCACCACGAGTCAAACAGGTAAAACCGTTCGCTTATAAGGAAGAACAAAAGTTGACTGCAGGATTCGTTGCAAAATGAAAAAATAATAAAGTTTATAAAAACTTTTGGTGGTAGTTGAATCCATTAGTGAGAAGACTGACGTTTCAAGCCATAGGCCCGTTGTCAAGTGAAAAGAAGAGGACAGTGTAGACAGGAAAGCCTATGTGAGAATTGGGTGAGAACATTTCATTTAATGATTATGTTGGACCAGAATAAAGTCACTGATCACTGTTCAGGTGTATTGAGCTCACACAGACACACTGCAGTTCACACAAAGACACCAACACACACGCCCCCCCCCCCCTTTTTCTTCTTCCCCCCCCCCCCCCCCCCCTTACACCCCCCCCCCCCCCCACCCCCCACCCCCCCCCCCCCC
>CM031623.1:49561217-49591305 GCA_018398815.1 Conus ventricosus | reverse complement strand
TACGGGTTTTTCCAATTTGACTTCTTTTTTTCAACATTAAGCCAAAAAGCTGATCATGAAATCTTCTAAGTCCTGATAATTAGGTTTTGAAGTCAGCTTAATTGCTTCGTTCTCTTTGGTGACCAATCTAACATCTTTGTGCTTGTGCGGATCTCCATAGTCTTTCCAAAACAGCTGTTGTTCATCAGCTTGAAAAAGTCTTTTCTGAAGCATCTGTGGATTTAGTTCTGAGATCAGTGTTCTTCATGATGTATGGTTCATGAACTGTTCTTGATCAAAAGCAAATTATACGATGAACAGCTGTCAACTTCAAACCATGTCTTAAATAAAATTGTAGAAGTCTGTAATGACAGACATAATTTTTTTTACCTCGAAGATTAGGCACAAGTTTAGGTGGCTCTGTTGGATTCATCTTTAGGCTTTCTGCTGCTAATGGATAGTCATTATGCAGGTCATGGAGTTCGTGAGGATATTCTAAGTCAACTTCTAGAATGAAACCACGCTGTTGATCTGGCGTCAAACTGCTCAACCACTTTAATGCCTTTTGAATATTTTTCGGATCGTCTTCTGTGTAAATTTTAAAGTTACGTAATGGAAGTGATTGCGCCATAGCCCAACCATACAGATTGTTTGCATCTAAATACATGAGATAGTTAGACCTTTTACTTGGATCATAATCATCTAAGTATTTGTTGTTTGCTTTACAGTAATGATGCGACGCCATACTAATTCCTCCGCGCAATCCGTTTTCAATCATCTGAATCATTGGCAGGTCAGACAATAAATCAATATGTACTCCAGTAAACTTTAAGAAAGCATCCCAAACTCATCCCGGGCGCAGAAATGTAATGTACGGATCCAGGCTATAATGTTTCATGCAGGTCTTTCTATAATTTTCAAAGACGTCCGCCAACAAACAAACGTCAGCCCTCAAGTATGAATCATGATAGTCTCCCATCGTTTTACACTCTAACTTCTGCCACGCTTCTTGAGCATGCTGGTAAACAGAATCACTGATGTTCTTTCCTCTAAGACTAGACAAGAACGCGCCTTTAGGTGGAAGTGTATCTTCATCAAACCTTTGCCAACTGTTCATGTACTCATAAGGGTAAACGCCCTTTCTAACAAGAGTTGGGTCAAAATATTCTTCTGTTATTGGGCAGGACTTTAAGGACATAGCCAGCGACTCTAATGAAGCATTCAGGTGCTGCATAGAGTCATAAAAAAACATGTTATTTAAAGTGAAACACATGTACTTTTCCGATGACTGTGAATGCATGTTACCTTGAAGGCGTCGTTACTGTTTTCATTATAAGGTGAGAGTCGTAACCCCGCAAGTTATGAAAGAATACAGGCAGCTTCCATGTCCTTGGTCAAACCTTAGTTGAAGATTGCAGTTTGTGCGCTGCTCCTCTGAACTTTCCGCTAATGTGATCATGGTCTCTTACTTTCGGATTCGCTGCGTCTAAGGAGAGGCCTAAACCACAAATCCAACAGTGGTGGCTGAGTCATACTGTTGTTGGTCTTCGGGCGTCATTATGATTTCAGATAAATTCAGATTATTAGAACAGGCATTACGCAATTGCTGCATGCGTTTTAAGAAGTATTTTGCAGCTTTAGGTCCTCTATATAATTCTGGCTTTGAATGGGCGCCATCCGACCTGACAATAACGAAAGCAAATGAACAAATCTGGTGATTACTCTTAAGACTGTTTTTGTAGGTTTCTGTGGGGTTGGTCCTTCATAAGGAACAATGAGTGATTCGAAGTCTGCGTAAACAACATATGGACTAATTTGCATCCGTTTCCAGTTCTTAAAACTAACTTTACTGCCTTCTCCGGCGTAATTAGTTCTGTATTACAGTCAACTGGGCCGATACAATGTTTCTTATGTTCCCTTGCGGCTGGAGCAGATGGAATTCTTGTTAAACATTTTCTGCAGAATTCTTGTTTTGTTCATGCTTTGAAGTATGCGCCAATAATCTACTCATTGTTCGTATCAATGTGTAATGCGGTAGCCCCGCTGGTGAAAACATCAGTAGTAAGTCCACATGGCTTTTGTCTGGCTCGCCAATCGTTGGGCTGTTCTTGGACACTCTGATGGGCTGTAGATTTGTTTCCTCATCCCATGTGTAGATATTAACAGTTATTGGTTTGTTTTGTTCTTCAAACTGATCAATTTGTCTATACTGACAGAAAAGGATATTCCACTAAAGTTAAGATCATTGATGTAATCCCAATAGTTAGACACTCTCTCTGCGTGTTTGCGGACGTAATGCAGCCTTGCAAGAACACACAACATGAAACATTTGTTGTCTGAATTCTGTATGTTTAGAACTGCTCTTTTTGCTGCCAATGCTGGGGGCAGCGGAATGTAAGACTTGCCAACAATCGGTGCATACTTAGCCTGTTTTAATCTGATCTCTATGACTTCGCCCTCTGACCAACCAGAGCCTCTCATTTTGGCTTCTTCAGCGGCTTCATCAAACCGTGTAAGCAGTTCGTCTGCCCAACTAGGTGTTAAGTCATTAGAGGAAAGAATAGTCTGCTGTTTAGTCGAGACCCAGACTTCTAGATTTTCTTCATTTATTGTTACATAGTCGATTAAAACAGCTAACATTACTTTAACTGGCGGGTCTATTGTTAGTTTACTTGGAACTTGAGAAATAGCATGAACAACGCTTGCCCGCACGTTTGCTGAATCAATGACTTCTAGACTGATATCATTTAAAGCTTTTGATAAATCTTCTTCCTTACGCATTGCTTCAAACAATTCGTCCGGGCCTTCATATCTTATCCATGCTAAGTTTCTAACCGAAAATATTATTTAAATCAAAAAAAATTAATCAGAATCAATATCTACGGTCTTTTTGTGCTTGGACTCATAAACTAAAGTATAAACACCCTTTGGTGTTGTTAATGTGAGCTGTTTAGAACAGAGTTTAATGTTTCGTTTACTTTTTTTTAAACATTCCTTTTTATCTGCTCGTTGTCTGGCTGTTGAGAAAAACTTGTCCTTGCCTTTCTTTGAAGATCAAACTTTTGTCTTTTGTAGTCATCAAAATCGGCCTGTAAACGACTAAATTCTTCATCTGTGATGTTTGAGTCAGCCAGTGCTTTATTTATTGTCAGTTTGAAGGAACTAAGTTTAGCTGTTATTAGTTGAACCATAGCTGTGTGCTTTTGGAGTTTAGTTTTTAATTTTTTGCTAGCAGCACCTACAGCTAATGAGCACAGACCAAGAGCTAAAGACAAACTGCCTAGAGGTAAAGCTGCGGGTGCACCAACGCCTGTTGCTAAGAGACCTATACTTGTTCCTGCCGATACAGCACTAATAGTCGATGCTCCAGTATTAACATAGGTAACAGCATTAAAGACAGCAGAATACCTTCGTTTGGCTTTGCTGTATTTTGAAAGGTCCTGCTCTAGTTTTTGTTGCATTTGTGTAATGTTGGTTAATCTGAAGGTTTTTATGTTAGGGCTTTCTATAGCAGCAGAGTTGCCTACTATCTCTTCTTTAGGTACTTTTGGATAATGCTGAACAGACATGCTTTTTTAAAAAATAAAAAAATAATTAGTCATGTATATCTTTTAATCTGTTATCTTGAATTCAGCTGCGCATCATATATTAAAAACAAATGCGCATTAAGCGGTTTATCAGCATCTTTTTCTTTATCAATTTGAATGTTTATTATGTCTCTAACAGTTCTCCCGCTTCCATGTAACTGATTATCCTCTGTTGACCTTAGGTCAATCCATAAACCGTATTTCGTTGTTAAATAATCATCAAGTCTAACGCTGTGAAGATGTAGATCTTTAGACACAAGGTCAACTGTTGGATTTCTACACCTCCCGCCTCCAAACAGTTTTTCTTATTTCATCAAAATGTTGATAAGGTTTAAGCCCGCTAGCGTAGATTTGGTTATGACTACCCTCAATTGTACATTGCACTTTTGTTATTTTAGGATTAATAAACTTTTCAGTTTGTCTTTTGAATGGTTCTTCATCTTCGCACAGCAATAAAATACCTTTAAGCGATCTTGCTGTGGCACTAAAACTAAAATTCCATATAGTGTCTGCCTTGCTTTTGGGATATGTTGTATGATGAATCACTCTTTGCTAATTTTGACTGATATTGTTGCTCAATCAGCCTCGCTAAATTAGGGTTGCTAACAACGTCAAACTCTAACGAGATGTCAGAAATGCTGTACTTTGCTTCGGTGTCTGTAGATATAATAACATATTTGTAGTCATTAAAAGTTAGTTCATATGACAATCTGTCTTTTAATGCTCCTTGAAAGTATAGGGCATGCGCTTTTAACAACTCGAAATCTAGGGGTATGAAAAAGCGATTACCATACGCAGAACTTACAGCTGCATACTTTTTGGTGTCTTTATCAACTTCAGCGCCTATTCTATGTTTTAGTGCTACTTCATTTTCGATTCCTTGAAACGCAAGATCAGCCCTTTCATTCGTGGTTAGCCATAAATCAGAATAGGTTAAAAATATGTCTGCATTGTGTAAAGAAAATATTTCTTGCCCCTCAAGTTTTATAGAAATTTTCTTAACGATTGCCCGCCCCAGATTCTGGACAACTGTCCTGCCTGGGTCTGTTGTTGAATTGAGTTCTATTTTGAAAGTAAGACGCGCAGAGCCTAGCACAATCACTTCATCTGCTCCCAGGTCTGGAAATTTGACAGTAAGAATTTGATCTGAATCAATAGTAGATGGATTATTTGGAACAGTAATATTCCGCTTATTTCCCTTCACGCCAAAGGGCTCTTTCAGTCTTCTATGCGGGTCGAGAATTGAGCCATATGCTTGTGACATTTTTATAAGACAAAATAAAAAGTTAATTATTTAAAAACATGGCAGGAATTGAAGATTATGATGTTCCTGATCCTGGAGACGACATGAGCGATTCCCCTTGGGAGCAGCATCGCTCGGGCCCTCATTGCATGATGAATTAGCAGAAATCGGGAGTACATTACCAAAAAGTCGGCGTGAATTAACAGAAAGTAAGGTCGGAGAATTTTACAAAAGTTTAGGCCTAGAACCTCCCGAAACTATATACCCTGATGATTTTGAACTAAAAGATGACCATTTACATGTGAGAAACGAGCAAGGACAACTTATGCAGCTTACACATGTACGAGACTCATCAAAGTTTGTAGGCATAGGTGAAGTTAGAAAAAGACTTTCAGCGAAAGTTCGAATCGCCTTGGCCTTACTAAACCAAAATTAGATAGGGATGCAGTTGCTAAACTTCAAAACACACTACAGGAACTCCCAACAGATAACCAAATGCAAAACATGGAACTTAAAGATTTAAGCCAAACAGCAGACAAAATAAATCAAGCAATAGAAGCAGAAACCAGTTTATCCGAAGAAACAGCATTAAAAATATACGCGATCCGCCGTTGCCCATGCGAGAATTATTAGCCCTTGATCGTACTTTAAGAACCTTCAGAGGGGAATTAATAAACAATTCAGCAAAACTGAGTGAACTAAATAAGGATATAGAAACAGAAAAAAAAAACATCGCTGATGCTGACGACTCCAACTTAGGACGCGATATTAAAGAAAGAATGACCCAAAACCTAAAAGCTTGAAAAAGAGATCACAAACTAGAAGTGTTGTCTACTAACCGAGAACAATTACGAACTCAAGTGAGCAGAATAAGAGAAACTATCCAAAGAATTTTATATGAAGACACGAACGCTAGCAGAACGAATACGAACACTGTTTAGAGAGCAAGGTGTCACATTAGCAAGCGTTATAACAGCCTTAGGATTTGCAATAAGTACACTGGTGTTGGCTATTACAGGTGGCGGTGGTCAAAGTTCATTACCTCCACCACCATCGCCTCCATCGCCGCCCGATAAATCATGGGAAAAAAACAACTTGACCATCTTGCGGGTTTATTAAAAAAATTAGCCGGTAAAGCTATAGACTCTTTACCTGGTATATTAGGGAGTGTCGTTAGCTGGCTTTTGTCTACTGCAAGCAAAGTAGTTGGCTTTATGGCCGAGCACTTATGGACATTAGTTCTCTTAATAGTTGGATTACTCTTTAGTAAGATAAAGAAAGAGTAATCCTAGGCCAGTTAATCCAGCAACAAGTGCTGTCTTTTCATATTCATGGTCATTATTTTTTTCGACTTCGCGGTCTTCAATGGCCTTGGGGATTGGATGACTTATTCTTGGGGGATCGGCTTGTTTTTTTTATTGTTTGTAATATTACTGGCTCAGAATTTATGTCGTTTTGTCCAACCTTCTGTTCATTTCCGCAACAAGAATTTCTTGTTGTAGTTTATTATTGTTCCACCTGGAGTCTGAGGTCAGAAGGCAGCATGTATAAACCAGTGCCAACAGCAAAGTCTACTTTCGATCTTGCGAATTGTAAAACATTTTGGTACCTTTTAATACTTGAAGGCAAATCAACTGTAGAATTAATGGCGTCCTCTAAATTTGCTAAGTACTGTTTTTGTGCATCAAAGCCAGTAGAAGGATCAGTTATGCTCGATCTTGCCTGTGCTTGTGAACCTAGCAAACACCAAACGTAAGTACGAATAAGTCGTTTATTCGTTCTATTCCTGCTTTAGTTAGGCCCTTAGAAGTGTCTAAGATAATGTTGTCCACGCTGTTTTATGCTCTTGCTCTATGGACCCGAGGTGAACAGCTGTGCCTGAAGAGAAAGATGTGTAAGGAGGATTCCAGTCATAGTTATACTTTCTGTGCACGCCCCAAAAATAAAGGGTGCCTAAGCCACGATTGCGGTCCAACTTTTGTCTAAAGTCTGTCTTAACATTCAATATTGAATTCGTTACAGATCCTTTCAAAAGCCTTCATGTCTATTCTGTTGCTGAATGGATTAAACGGTTTGTCATTTGGTAATGGCGCTTGCAGTTCAGTCAAAATACGTCTGAAGGTGTAATAGAAATGAAATCTGTACACTGACCTCACCAAAGGATCAGGATGATTTAAATGATCAGCATACGACACTCCACACCCAGTTGATGCACAAAACACAGCAAAGTTTAACTGGTTCTGATAAAACTGCATCGGATGACTGAACCACACTTTTGCGATGTAGTCTTTTTTAATAGGAGGTTAAGATATTTGCCCAATGGAGTACTCACCTTTACTTGAAAGGTGTCAGTCTGGGTCACAGAAATGTCAAGGGTGTCAGTTGTTATATTTTTAAGATTGTAGTGCGGGCCCAACAGACTATTTGCATTAGTATATTTTGAATGCGCTCATTTTTAATTTGTTTTAAAAAATGTTTGTAACAATAACAACCCAAGACTGTCCTTCGTTTTTAGAACATGCTGTTAAGAACGATTGCGGAACCAAAATGGTCGCACTCCACGAAATTTTTCACAAAGTCGTATGGTTTAATATAACTGAATCCAAGAATAATAATACTGATTCTAAAAGTTGACAATAGAGGAAACGAAGTTAGCCGGTTAACAATACCTGATGGTTATTATGGATTTGCTCACTAAAAGAAGCATGAATAACTTAGACATTACTCTCAAACTTAACAATGCAAATCTAAAAAAAATGTTAACATTCAAGCCTGAAGAAGAAGAAGTGGGTTACTATTTTGATGGAGAGCTGGCTAAAAATGTTAGGCTTTGCAACTGACAATCGGGACATTCATAGTTTTAGAGTTGCGCCAGACAAAACTACTTATGAGGGGAAAGTCCGCTCGATCTTGCATTACATTCATTACTCTATGTTCATTTAGATGAGCTGAGCACTGATGAAAACTTATATGATGGAAGGCCCTCAACTGTTTTAAGAGCTCTTCCATCAGGGAAAGCTGCATATGCGATTATGAAATTATACAATTCCCTAATTTACAGTTTAAAAAATTAGCTTGTGGGAGGGTCAGATCATTTAATATAAAGATCACAGACAAAACAGGGAAAGTCGTAAAATGTGATAACCTGCACATTGTTTTGGAAATAAAATAATAAACTGTACTAAAAAAATAATGTCGCGGGACCAGAAGAACCAGGAGTTACATTAGCGCCTGTGAGGTGTATAACTTTAGAATTAAAAGACCTTGCAGACGTTGCGGACTTTGAACAGAATGGTGAGATAGCGCTTTGTATGGTTTGAGTACACTAAAGATGGTGATTATAAACGCAAAGAGGTTGGCGACAACAAAAAGTTTCCTAAACTAGAACAACTAAGCAATCTAGAAGCAAATAATGCTGGCCATATGAATATAAAATAGTTCGAAAACCTGACAGCAAATGGCACTTAGAACCATATTTAGAATGGGACATAAAATTTGAATTCATAAGCCCATTTACATTTTTAGCCGTCAAAAAAGTTTCAGAAAAGCATTCAACTCTGGCCCTTTACATGTAAGTCTTATGGCAGAGGACAATAGTCGGAAAGAGATTGAAATAACGCCGTATGGGAATAAACAGTACATCCTCTGCAGAAGAGAAGCGGTTTTAAAGGAAGCTTCTACAAAATTACAGTTCATTCCGCGCATGAAATTAGGAGACGTGTTTCACAATGATATTTGAAATTTCTGTTTAAAAGATGAGGCAAGAAATGGAGCTGTGGGCGTCAGTGACATACTAATGAAAGGAATTCTTATTAGCTGGCAAAACTTAGACGTTGACAGTCTTAAAGTTACCATCGTCGTTCTTCACAATGGCGAGGATATTAAGGTCATAACAACAAGCAACAAAATAAATATTAGTCTAAATAGAAACAATCTTACAGAACTAAATTGGGTTAATCTACACATTTAAGCCTTATAGGGTTTTATTATACTGACCAAGTTTTGACAGAGAGTATGATAAACATAATAACTGGATTAGATTAAATTCTGTTATAAAACTATGGAACAGTTAAACTTTATGATAAAAACCCCTCATTGTTCATTAATTTGTGGACAGACTGGTTGTGGGAAAACAATATTTATCCTCGACCTGTTACAAACAGTTTTATCGTTAGAATTTTGATCATATTGTGATTTCTGCCCAACGCTTAAATGGAACAAAGCATATCACGATAAAGGTTTATATGGACGGATGATGACATATATTTAGGTTGATCCCAGCAATAAATTGAGTGAGTGTTTAGAAAACATTTTTAGATTGTTTGAGGGAACGCGGACACTATTTATTATAGATGACTGTTCGGCAGAAAGAGACATAGTTAAAAAAAGAAACACTTTGTCAAAACTGGCTTTCAGTGGAAGACATGCTGGAATAAGTGTGTGGATTCTGTGTCAAAAATATAACTCCGTTTTAAAAGACTTTAGAGAACAGTTAAAGACTGTAGTTTTATTTCACATGAAAGACAGAGACGCATTTGATGAATGTATGCGTGAAAATGATGTTATTGAAAATGATCAGGAAAAACATAGGATTAAGCAAAAACTGAAATCTGAAAAGTTTAGTAAATTAGTATGAAAACGGATAATCCTACACAGTATGTTTGTTTGTAGATAATCGTTATTTTTTGGTTATTGTAGTCTTACTTGTCAGAGAACGTAAAAACGCCGGTTCTAGAGTCAACCGCCCGAAACTGGTTGAGGGCGGTTTGGCTAGAACCGGTGTTTTTACGTTCTCTGTGGTACGGGGTTCAAAATCATCGTGTGTATGTACCGTGAGTGTGGTGTGGTACGGAATTCAAACTGATCATGAGTTTGCACTGTGAGTGTGTTGTAGTACGTGGTTCAAACAGATCATGTGTTTTTAGCATGATGTGTTTGTGGTACGAAGATCAAACTAGTTGTATGTTTGTAAGGTGAGGGTGTTGTGGTACGATGTTCAAACTGACGTGTCTTTGTACTGTGAGTGTGTTGTGGTACGGGGTTCACACTGATCATGTGTTTTTAGCATGAGTGTGTTGTGGTACGAAGATCAAACTAGTTGTATGTTTGTAAGGTGAGGGTGTTGTGGTACGATGTTCAAACTGATCGTGTCTTTGTACTGTGAGTGTTTGTGGTACGGGGATCAAACTGATCATGTGTTTTTAGCATGAGTGTGTTGTGGTACGAAGATCAAACTAGTCGTATGTTTGTAAGGTGAGTGTGTTGTGGTACGATGTTCAAACTGATCATTGTTTGTACCGTCAGTGTGTTATGGTACGGAGTTCAAACTGATCATGTGTTTGTACCGTGAGGTTGTTGTGGTACGGAGTTCAAACTGATCATGTATTTGTACTGTTAGTGTTTTGTGGTACGGAGTTAAAACTGATCATGTGTTTGTACCGTGAGTGTGTTGTGGTTCGGAGTTCAAACTGATGGTGTGTTTGTACCGTGAGTGTGTTGTGGTACGGAGTTCAAACTGATGGTGTGTTTGTACCGTGAGTGTGTTGTGGTACAGAATTGAAAGAGATCAATGTTTGTACCGTCAGTGTGTTGTGGTACGGAATTCAAACTGATCATGTGTTTTGTACCGTGAGTGTGTTGTGGTACGGAGTTCAAACTGATCATGTATTTGTACCGTGAGTGTGTTGTGGTACGGACTTTAAACTGATCATGTGTTTGTACCGTGAGTTTGTTTTGTGGTACGGAGTTCACACTGATGGTGTGTTTGTAGCGTGAGTGTGTTGTGGGACGTTGTTCAAACTGATCATGTGTTTGTACCGTGAGTGTGTTGCGGTACGGAGATCAAAACTGATTTAGTGTTTGTACCGTGAGTGTGTTGTGGTACACAGTTCAATCTGATCATGTGTTTGTACCGTCAGTGTGTTGTGTTACGGAGTTCAAACTGATGGTCTGTTTTATAACTGTGAGTGTGCAGTGTTACGGAGTTCAATCTGATCATGTGTTTGTACCGTGAGTGTGTTGTGGGACGGAGTACCAACTGATCATGTGTTTGTACTGTGAGTGTGTTGTGGTACGGAGTTCAAATTGATCGTGTGTTTGTATCGTGAGTGTTTTGTGGTAGGGAGTTCAAACTGATGGTATGTTTGTACCGTGAGTGTGTTGTGGTACGGAGTTCAAACTGATCATGTGTTTTGTACCGTGAGTGCGTGTGGTACGGAGATCAAACTGATCATACCGTGAGTGTGTTGTGGTAACGGAGATCAAACTGATTGTGTGTTTGTACCGTGAGTGTGTTGTGGTACGGAGTTCAAACTGATCATGTGTTTGCACCGTCAGTGTGTTGTGGTACGGAGTTCAAACTGATCATGTATTTGTACCGTGAGTGTGTTGTTGGTAAGGAGTTCAAACGGGTCATGAGTTTGTACTGTGAGTGTGTTGTGGTAACGGGTTTCAAACTCATCGTGTGTATGTACCGTGAGTGTGGTGTGGTACGGATTTTAAAAATGATACATGAGTTTGTACTGTGAGTGTGTTGTGGTACGGGTTATAACTGATCATGTGTTTTTTAGCATGAGTGTGTGTTGTACGAAGATCAAACTAGTCGTATGTTTGTAAGGTGAGTGTGTTGTGGCACGATGTTCAAACTGATCATATGTTTGTACCGTCAGTGTGTTGTGGTACGGAGTTCAAACTGATCATGTGTTTGTACCGTGAGTTTGTTGTGGTACGGAGTTCAAACTGATCATGTCTTTGTACTGTGAGTGTTTTGTGGTACGGAGTTAAAACTGATCAGTGTTTGTACCGAAAATGTGTTGTGGTTCGGAGTTCAATCTGATGTGTGTTTTTACCGTGAGTGTGTTGGTACGGAGTTCAAACTGATTGTGTGTTTGTACCGTGAGTGTGTTGTGGTCCGGAGTTGAAAGAGATCATGTGTTTGTACCGTCAGTGTGTTTGTGTACGGAATTCAAACTGATCATGTGTTTGTACCGTGAGTGTGTTGTGGTACGGAGTTAAAACTGATCATGTATTTGTATCGTGAGTGTGTTGTGGTACGGACTTTAAACTGATCATGTGTTTGTACCGTGAGTGTGTTGTGTACGGAGAGCAAACTGATCATGTGTTTGTACCGTGAGTGTTTTGTGGTACGGTGTTCACACTGATGGTGTGTTTGTAACCGTGAGTGTGTTGTGGTACGGAGATCAAACTGATTGTGTGTTTGTACCGTGAGTGTGTTGTGGTACAGAGTTCAATCTGATCATGTGTTTGTACCGTCAGTGTGTTGTGGTACGGAGTTCAAACTGATGGTGTGTTTGTACCGTGAGTAAAGTTGTGGTACGGAGTTCAATCTGATCATGTGTTTGTACCGGGAGTGTGTTGTGGTATGGAGTTCAAACTGATCATGTGTTTGTACATTAAGTGTGTTGTGGTAGGGACTTCAAACTGATGGTGTGTTTGTACCGTGAGTGTGTTCTGTTACGGAGTTCAAACTGATGGTCTGTTTGTACTGCGAGTGTGCTGTGGTACGGAATTCAAACTGATCGTGTGTTTGTACCGTGAGTGGGTTGTGGTACGGGGTTCAAACCGATCATATATTTGTACCGTGAGTGTGTTGTGGGACGGAGTAACAACTGATCATGTGTTTGTACTGTGAGTGTGCTGTGGTACGGAGTTCAAATTGATCGTGTGTTTGTATCGTGAGTGTGTTGTGGTAGGGAGTTTTAAACTGATGGTGTGTTTGTACCCTGAGGGGGTTGTGGTACGGAGTTCAAACTGATCACGTGTTTGTACCGTTGAGTGTGTTGTGGGACGGAGGTCAAACTGATTTTGTGAGTGTGTTTTTGTTACGGAGTTCAAACTGATGGTGTGTTTGTACTGTGATTGTGCTGTGGTACGGAATTCAAACTGATCGTGTGTTTGTACCGTGAATGGGTTGTGGTACGGGATTCAAACCGATCATATGTTTGTACCGTCAGTGTGCTGTGGGACAGAGTACCAACTGATCATGTTTTGTACTGTGAGTGTTTTGTGGTACGGAGTTCAAATTGATCGTGTGTTTGTATCGTGAGTGTGTTTGTAGTAGGGAGTTCAAACTGATGGTGTTTTTGACCGTGAGTGTGTTGTGGTAACGGAGTTCAATCTTGATCATGTATTTGTACCGTGAGTGTGTTGTGGTACGGACTTATAAACTGATCATGTGTTTGTACCGTGAGTGTTTTGTGGTACGGGAGTTCGCACAATGGTGATTTTGTAGCGTGAGTGTGTTTTGGTACGGAGTTCAAACTGATTGTGTGTTTGTACCGTGAGTGTGTTGTGGTACGGAGTTCAAACTGATCATGTGCTTGTAAACGTCAGTGTGTTGTGGTACGGAGTTCAAACTGAAACATGTAAATTTGGGACCGTGAGTGTGTTGTGGTACGGACTTTAGACTGATCATGTGTTTGTAGCGTGAGTGTATTGTGGTACGGAGTTAAAACTGATCATGTGTTTGTACCGTGAGTGTGTTGTGGTACGGAGAGCAAACTGATTGAGTGTTTGTACCGTGAGTGTGTTGTGGTACAGAGTTCAATCTGATCATGTTTTTGTACCGTCAGTGTGTTGTGTACGGAGTTCAAACTGATGGTGTTTTGTACCGTGAGTATGTTGTGGTACGGAGTTCAATCTGATCATTTTTGTACCGTGAGTGTGTTGTGGTATGGAGTTCAAACTGATCATGTGTTTGTACATTGAGTGTGTTGTGGTAGGGAATTCAAACTGATGGTGTGTTTGTACCGTGAGTGTGTTGTGTTACGGAGTTCAAACTGATGGTCTGTTTGTACTGTGAGTGTGCTGTGGTACGAATTCAATCTGATCGTGTGTTTGTACCGTGAGTGGGTTGTTGTACGGGGTTCAAACCGATCATATGTTTGTACCGTCAGTGTGTTGTGGGACGGAGTACCAACTGATCAATGTTTGTACTGTGTGTGTGTTGTGGTACGGAGTTCAAACTGATCATGTGTTTGTAGCGTGAGTGTGTTGTGGTACGGGTTCCAACTGATCATGTGTTTGTACTGTGAATGTGTTGTGGTACGGAGTTGAAACTGAAACATTTTTTGTACTGTGAGTATGTTGTGGTAGTGGTTCAAACTGACGGTGTGTTTGTACCCTTGAGTGTGTTGTGGGCCGGAGTTGAAACTGATCATGTATTTGTAAACCGTGAGTGTGTTGTGGTACGGAGATCAAACTGATCAAGTGTTTGTGTCGTGAGTGTGTTGTGGGACGGAGTTCAAACTGATCGTGTGTATGTACCGTGAGTGTGGTGTGGTACGAGTTCAAACTGATCAGTATATGTACTGTGAGTGTGTTGGGTATGGAGTTCCAACTGATCATGTGTTTGTACAGTGAGTTGTGTTGTGGTACGGGATCAAACTGATCGTGTGTTGTACAGTGAGTGTGTTGTGGTACGGAGTTCAAACTGATCATGTGTTTGTACCGTGAGTGTGTTGTGGTACGGAATTCAAACTGATCATGTGTTTGTACCATGAGTGTGTTGTGGTACGGAGTTCAAACGATCGTGTGTATGTACCGTGAGTGTGTTGTGGTAGGGAGTTCAAACTGATGGTGTGTTTGTACCGTGAATGTGTGGTGGTACGGTGTTCAAACTGATGGTGTGTTTGAACCGTGAGTGTGTTGTGGTACAGAGTTGAAACTGATGTTTGTACTGTGAGTGTGTTGTGGTACGGAGTTGAAACTGATGTGTTTGTACAGTGAGTGTGCTGTGGTACGGAGTTCAAAGTGATCATGTGTTTGTACTGTTAGTGTGTTGTGGTACGAGTTACAAACTGATGGTGTGTTTGTACCGTGAGTGTGTTTGGTACGGAGTTCAAACTGATGTATTTGTACTGTGAGTGTGTTGTGGTACGGAGTTGAAACTAATCATGTGTTTGCCCCCGTGAATGTTTTGTGGTATGGAGTTCAAACTGATCAGTATTTGTACCGTGATGTTTGTGGTATGGGTTCCAACGACGTGTGTTTGTACCATAGTGTGTTGGGTGCGGAGAGCAAACTGTCATGTGTTTGTACTTGAGGGGTTTGTGGTACGGTTTTTCAAACTGATCGTGTGTTTGTCCCGGGGATGTGTTTGGTACGGGGGTGTGATGTGAAAATTAGAAGCACCGGAAAAACGAAGTGCTGATTGTGTGTGTGTGTGTGGGGGTTGTGTTTTGGTTGGTGTGTTGTGGGGGGGGGGGGGGGTGTGTCTGTCTCTCCCTCTCTCTCTTCTCTCTCCTCTCCTCTCTCCACACACACACACACACACACACACCACACACACACACACACACACACACACACACAACACACACACACAACAATCCAGTAACTGTAAAACAGAGCCCCCACGACAATTCATTGCTGTTTTTCAATTTTTAATCGATGGGTATTGGGTGCCAGAAATAGAGTGAGGACTAGGGGTATCGGGATTAAACAAGGACTAGGGGGTATCAAATAAACGGAAGGACATATGGGTATCGGGAATAAACTAAAGGGACATGGGGGTATCGATAACACTAAGGAATGGGGGTATCGGGTTTTAACCTGGGACAAATGGGTATCGGGAAAAACTGAAGGAAAAAGGGGGTATCAGAAAAAACGAAGGACAAGGGTACGGCCCAAATAAAGGGACATTTTATGGGGCATTATAAAACAACACCTGGCTAGTTCCAAAAGCTGTTGTCGGGAGAGATCTGACCCTGAAACGGGGTTGATTCTCCAACAAAGGGGGCTGCATAATCTGCACAAATCGATCAGTCACGACATCAACGGTAAACTAATGGGATCTACAACAAATTCATGATTAAAATACCCCCAAAACTCGCACTTAGCAATTGCCAACGGTTTTTTTTCAACAAATCGTTCGAATGTAATGCTTAACTTTTTTTTGGACACCCACACCACACACACACACACAACACCACACACCACACAACACACCCCCCACACAACCACTGTAAATAATTTTCCAAAAATATTTCATTATTGTTCAAATTTTTTATATAGAGTTTGTATTTCTATAGAAATTGTGTGCTTTTAAAAAAATTTGTTTTTGCTTGAGGCTATATGTTGTATTAGTGTCTTTCTTGATTATGAGGGCAGGATGTAAAAAAGCTGAAAGCTTACTCTTTAACCCTCAATAAAGGTAATTTTGACTTGACTTGACACACACACATGCACGCTCGCACGCACACGTGCGCGCGCACGCACGCACACACACACACACACACACACACACACACACACACACACACACACACACACACACACACACTGAAACAATGAAGTTATGCTGCCAGTTCACCGGGATGGAGGATTATGCCAAAAGTCACAGCAGGTTATCACGTTGACCTGGCACAGAGGTGTTATATCCTGCTGCTGCTGAATGCATGGTGTTTTTGTTTTTTCCTGTCCATGTCGATCGTTATAAGACTTTTTCTTGTTCATGTGAATTGTTATAGATACGGTACTATTTTCTTGTTCTTGCTTATATTTTTTTCTCCTGTTCATGATGATTGCTGCGCAGATGCTATTAATTTTCATGTCCAAAGAGTTTGTCATAATGATCTCTCTCTCTCCTCTCTCTCTCCCCTCCTCTCTCTCTCTCTCTCTCTCCCCACTCTCTCTCTCTCTCTCTCTCTCTCCATGAAGATTGTTAAGCAGACGTTATATTTTTTTTTCCCGCCCGTAAGAATTCTTACTGAGATGTCACGATTTTCCTGTCCATGTAGATTGTTATGGAGATTTCATTTTTTCTCTTATCCCTCAGAGTTTTTATGTAGATGTTACTGTTTTTCATGTTCATGAGATTTGCTATGGAAATGTTATATTGTTCCTGTGTAATGAGGATTCGTATGGAGTTGTCATTATTTTCCTGTCCATACGAATTTGTTATATAGAGGTCATTTTTTACGCCCACGATCATTCTAAAGGAGCTGTCATAATTTTTCCTGTCCATAGGATTGCTATGTAGATGCTATTGTTATTCACAATCTTGAGATTGTTCCATAGCTATCATTTTGTTCATGTGTGTGAGGATTGTTTTGTAGATGTTATTGTTATTCAGATCCATAGGCATTGTTGTGTAGACATGACTTTTCCTAACCGTGAGGATTATTATGTAAACATTGTTTTTCTTCCTGTCACTGAAAATTGTTATGAAGATATTGATTTCTTTCCTGGCAGAGTGCGAAAGAGAAGGAGGGTGGGGGTCGAGAAGGAGAAGGTGTGGGGGAGGGGGGGCACAAAGGGAGAGAGGGAATGAGGAGGGGATGGAGATGGGTGGAGTGGGAAGGGCGAGGGAGCAGGGAGGATGGGTAAGAAAGGACGGGGATGGGGAGAAGGAAATTGGGAGGGAGGAGGGAGGACAGGGTACGAGAGGGTGGAGATGGGACATGGGGGAAACATAGTTAAAGCGCGTTCTCTCTGTGGGTGGTGTGCGAGTCTAACGTCCAATGCGGTCTGTCTCTGTTGTTGGTCATACAAAGTTTTTGTCTGATCTTTTCCAAATTTGGCATGGTGAAGCATTAGAATACTGGACACATCAACGGAGAATCACTTTTGTGTTAGAAGTCGCAACAGTCGCTATGTCGGCATTAGAAGTTGATCAAAGCACGCCTTGCCAGTCGAATTTATATAAACTAAAATAAACCACCGAACTTCTTGTCAGCCAGAATAGCTCTGTAGGATAGCGTTAGACCGAAGATCTGAAAGTCCCAGTTTTAGTCCCGGTTCCAACTCTGTTTTTCTTTCTGTCCGTCTTTGTTTTCCTTGAGGGATTCACATCGGTACTAAGGCAAATGGGTAGGGTTAAGGGGGGGGGGGGGGGGGGGGGGGGGGGGGGGGGGGGGGTGGAGACAGGAGAGGTGGAGATATGATGGACAGGTGGGGTGCCTGGGGAAGGGAGGAGAAGGGAGGCGGGGGATGCCATACAGCTCAACCCTTACACACACACACACACACACACACACACACACACACACACACACACACACACACACACACACTCGCGCGCGCCACACACACACACACACACACACACACAAACACACACACACACACACACACACACACACACACACACACACACACACACACACACACACCCCTTCGTTCTTCTGTCTTTCGCTCCCCACCCCCACCCTTCTCCACTCCACCCCACCCCAATACCCCCATACTGTCTTTTCCTTTTCACTGTCACGTAGACACTTACCAAAAGTCACATTAAATCACGGAGCCATGGATACTTCGGTTCTTTTCTTACTCTGCTTGCACATGCAATCAGGTAGTGGATCGGCTTTTAGACAAATTTGTTTACAATTTGTAAGGCGCTTGGAGATTTGACGTTCAATATTCAACTGCTGCGGCAATGGCTGGCTGATCCTGAGGGAAGAGGACAGACGCAGAGTGCAGAGAGCAGCAGCAGCAGCAGACAGCAGCGGGTCACAGACTGAACAGACGGCATCGTAGGCACCGGTGAGGACTGGGTGATGAACCTGGGAACAGAGGGTGGAAGACGGAGGAAAGCAGTCGGACAGTCACTGCAATGTTAGGATCAAGTCTGCCAACACACACACACGCAAAGAGGAAACAAACCAACACACCACACGCAAAGAGAAAACAAACCAACACACCACACGCAAAGAGGAAACAAACCAACACAACCCACCCAACGCCTACCTTGCGCTGAAGTGAAATTGAAGATAAGTGATTGCTCGTTCATTTTCGTTGTCCTAATTGTTTTGTATCTTGCCTGAAGAAGACCTCAGAGGTCGAAACGCGTCGTGTTTTGTCTTGTGATTCGTTTGTCCACGTTTTTGTTGTTGTTGTTTTTTTTCGGTTCGTTAACATTTATTTAAGATTTGTTCAGATTTCCGCCTGCAGTCATCTCACTTTGCAACTAGAAAAAAAAATTGCATGGGTGACTGCGGTTGATTCCCGAGTCCCTTCGAAATCTGCCATTATTAATTTAAAAAAACAAAACCTACATCGTTTGTACGCCCATGGAGTGAATAAGGAAATCTTTCCCCAAAATGTATCATATCAACTGATAGAAAAAGACCAAATCAAGCCCACATTTGCAAGCCTACAGTTCCTAAACGTCATGTTGTCTATTGGTCAGCCAACAACACAGGCTTTTATCTATGTAACAAAAATGTGACACATCTCGCCATTCTATGGAAACAAAAATACATACTAGTGTCTCGATGGGAAGGCAGAAAACGGAAAATAAAACAACACTTGACATGTGACACCCCAAACGTTGTCTATGTTTTAATTTGAGAACTTCACAATATGTGGTAAGTGGCGCCCGTTGGAGAAACCACAGATAAGATACCAAATTCAAAAAGTAAACAAATGTGGTGTTGCTGACCATGTGGTAAAAAAAAGTCCACCTTGATGACCCAGATCTTTTCAAATTATCCCAACTGAATCAGTTGAAGAGAAAGACAAATTACTCTGTCGTAAACAGTGTTGGATTTGTAACATAGGAACAATTTTAATGGGCTGAGTACACAAACTGATAAAAAAAAAATCCCTGACAAGAAAAATTGGTGATATCAAGTACGTATGTGATGTGACGTGCACACATAATTATGGTCAGTTTTCAAATACTGTTTTAATCGAACATGTAATTTATGGCAGCCAGTGAGTGAGTGCGTGAGTGTGAGTGTGAGTGTGTGTATGTGTGTGTGTGTGTGTGTGTGTGTGTGTGTGTGTGTGTGTGTGTGTGTGTTGTGTTGTGTGTGTGTGGTGTGCGCGCGTGCATGTGTGCGTGCGTATGTGTGTGTGTGTGTGGTGTGTGTGGTGTGTGTGTGTGTGTGTGATTTTTGAAGAGATGATAACTTACCCTTGTACCCAGTTTTTGTTTCTTCCTTGGGCTCTCTGCGATCGTTCAGCAGTGTTTATCTCATAGGAACGTTGTCTTACAAGAGAAGGAGTTTTCACCAGAAAATGCATCTTAAAGTGGCCTCACAATCCCTTTCCTTGTAACCCCAACTTTTTATTTCTTCCCCCCCCCCCCCCCTCCCGTCCTCATGTACATGCGCGCCCGCACGAAGCGAGTACCCCCCCCCCCCCCCCCCATCATGGTGTACATGCGCGCCCCGCGCGAGGCAAGTGCGCGCACGCACTCACGCTCACACACACACACACACACCACGCACGCACACGCACCCACACACACGCTCGCGCGCGCGTGCACGTGCTAGGCGCATGCACACCACACACACACACACACACACACACACACACACACACACACACACACACATAATTACTAGTTGTTTTCCGGGCCGGCTCTTGTACTGGTGAAATGCCCTTCGAAAACGATCAGTCTTCCCCTGACATCCCACCATACCCCCCCCTCCCCACTCAGTCCCCCTGTTCCCCATTGTACGTGTATTTTCTTTTTTGTGCATAGTCAGTATTTAGGCTCTGTTGGATTTTATATTTTAGTTCTGCCTTCCATTCCCGCCGTTGAAAACTGTGAACAATTTTTTATCTTAGAGGTGCAATATGGTTAATAAGAGAAAGAATTTTACCGTAAAATGATCTTAAAGTAGCCTTCACTATCCCCTTCCTTTTACACCCCCCCCCCCCCCCCCCCCCCCCCCCCGCTTTTCATTTCTCCCCAACCTTTCCCCCCCACCCCCTCCCCTCCTCGATCCACATACATACTAGTTGTTTCTGGGTTGGCTGTTTATATTGGTGAAAAGTCCAACAGAAACGATACCCCCCCCTCCCCCCCCCCACACACACACACACACACACCTCTTTCCCATCTTATGTACATTTGCTCTTAAGCATAGTGTTTTGAGCTTGTGCCTTCCTCTGCCTCCTAGTTCCTCTTTTCTCTCCCCCCCCCCCCCCCCCCCCCCCCCCCCCCCCCCCCCGCTGTCCTGTCAGCAAGTGAATCATCTTTTCTTTTTGCACTTAGCTAAAACTCCAATTGGCCAATACTTATAACAGATAACAGTCATGGTTGAGATGAGACAGAAGAGTTATATGTTTTAGGATTTTTTAAAAAAATCTTTGATTAAGTGAATTTTCTATTTTTGTGTTACAGTTGTAGATAAGTTAATTCTTTTTACTCGTTTCCCGGCCCCGATTTTTTTCCTTTTTTTTTTTTCTCATCTAATATCACGTAATGTGGAAAGACGTAAAACAACACAACAACAAGAACACACACACACACACACACACACACACAACACACACACACACACACACACACCACACACACACACACACACACACACACACACACACACACACACACACACACACATCCCCCAGCATATTCGCTTTCACACTCGTAAGCTGCTGGTAGGATATGCAAATCTTTCGCACACTGACATATGTACGGATTAACACAGAAACACCAGTAGCATTTTTTTATGCAGCCCTAGACCTACGAGCCAGCTGCCACCATAATCACGAGCCAGCTGCCACCATAATCACTTTAGAAACGTATACACAATCGAGTTTTGTGATGGTATGATAATACTATGCACGTGAAACTACAAAACTGACTTTTAAGTGGGTGTGCATTGGTTATAATGAAGTATACTGGGGAGAGAGAGAGAAGAGAGAGAGAGAGAGAGACAATCGTTAAGGATTGTTGCTGTTTTGTCATGATCTCGATGTCACCATTCTGGCTAAACCCCAAACCCGCTACCGCCCCCCCCCCCCCCCCTCCAACCTTACCCCCACCCCACCCCAAATTATTTTATCCCTCTGAGAATTTACCGTGTATATTGCACATTCACCCTTTCCTTGCCCCCCTCCCCCCCCCCCCCCCCCCCATCCCTAACCTTTCTCTCCCCCCCCACCCCCCCCCCTCCCAACTCCCTTATTGTTCGACAATTAACGTACGAACACCCCGCCCACACCCCCTAACCCCGCCCTCAACCCCCCTCCCCCACCCCCCATTCTCATCGCCACTTCTACACGCCTCTCTCCTACTCCGCCCCCCCCCCCCCCCCCCTCTTTTTTTTTTTCGCTTTCATGTATAACCATGCCTTTCTAAAATGAAGGAAGTGTACACCTTTGTTTTAATCATGCTACTTGGATGCAGTTGTGGATGCATGTATGTATTCACATACATAGGTCTATATGTGAAAAGTTTCTTTTTCTTGGTCGCTCATCTTGCTCTTATTTTCTCATACCCAATTATCTTCATCCCTCCTCTCTCCCCTCCCCCATGCCTCTCATTTCTCCCTCGACACCTTCCCCTCTTCTCCCCCACCCCCACCCCAGTTTTTTTCTCTTTCTCCCCCTCCTCTCTCTCTCTCCTCTGTCTCCCCGCTCTCTTGGTGATAGTGTGTGTGTGGGGTGTGTGTGTGTGTGTGTGTGTGTGTGTTTGTGGAGGATCTATGGGTGCGTGAATTTTGCCTTGCATGCAACAGTCGCTGACCTCTTTGAATTTGATTTACCTGGTTTTACCGGAATAGGAATTCACCATCAACGACATGTCATTTTACTTGATGTGACGCTTTTATCATCGTATCTTGGCCTGATGAAGCTTTTAACAGCGAAAATTTGTTTAAAATACAACTCTGAGACATCAAAAGACTGTTGTTTTTATTCTTGTATTTCATCATCTCCGGTTTTTACTTCAGTTTATTCTACAAGGTGCGGGGCTCAGGACAACAAAAAAGCATTATATATATATATATATATATGTGTGTGTGTGTGTGGTGTGTGTGTGTGTGTGTGTGTGTCTTGTATTTCATCATCCCCGGGTTTTACTTCAGTTTATTCTACAAGGTGCGGGGCTCAGGACAGCAAGAAATATTGTTTATATAATAATAATAATTTAATTCATTTTTTTTTAAAGTGACGCCTGTCCCTCGTGAGGCTCCAGGCGCCATTACAATATAAAAGCCGAACGTTTAAGAATGAAGCGAAGAAAGGAAACACATACGATTAAAGGGATATAAACTATAACATCATAAAACCAACAACATCTAAAAACATAGAATTACACATGCAGATAAACATAATCACCCCCTACACTCTTCCCCACATTGTCTCCCCCCACATTCTCCCTCTCTCTCCAGCACACACACACACCCAAGACATACTAACACATGCACACTCAAAACACACACACACACACACACGCGCGCGCGCGCGCACGCACACGCACACACACACACACACTATTCATGACAAGACATAAAAGCAGATTAACAGTGCGGTGCATAAGATTAATCATCGTTAAGATAGGCATAGAATAAAGTTTTCAGGCCTGACTTAAACGTGTTACAGACATTGTTCGTTGCGAAGTGAAAGAGGTAAAGAATTAAAAACAGTGTGGCCAGCGAAAAAAAAGGAACGTTTGCCATATGCCCTCCAGCCGAACACGCGGAATGGTTAAATGATTGGCGTCCAAGGAACGTAGCGATTTTGATGATGTGGTAGTTTAACTAGGTTTGAAAGGTAGGAGGGGGCAAGATCGTGGAGGCATCGAAAACGGAGGTGGCAATTTTGTGGTCAATGCGGGGTCGGACAGGAAGCCAGTGCAGCTCCCTCAAGAGAGGCTTTTGCATGGTCAAATTTGCGTTTTCTGAGGACTATGCACGCAGCATGATTCTGAGCCCTCTGTAATTTGTCTGGCAGCGTGTTTGGAAACCAACAAACAAAGAATTGCAATAGTCCAGTCTGGACAAAACAAATGCTGAAACGAGCTTTTTGGTTGCATTGATGGGAAGAAAAGGACGGATATGACTGATTCTGCGGAGCTCAAGAAAGATGGTCGTACACAGTAGCTTCATATGGTCCTCCAGTGAGAGGACACGGTCCAGATGTACCCCAAGATTCCTCACAGACTCGGCAAAACCGATCTCTACACCAGACAAAACAAAAGGATATTGTCTGGGACTGCTTTGAGCTGCCTGGCTGCTGCAACAGGGATGACCTCGGTTTTCCCATAATTCATTTCAGCTTGTTTACAGTCATCCATTTTTTGACAGATTCTATTGTCTGCTGAAAAGTGGCAGGGAGCTGGGAAACTGACAGGGTTGTGCTGACTGATGCAACTGTGCATTGTCAGCAAACATGGGATGCATAACACCACACTGCCTGATCTGCTGACTGGGAGGTTGAACGTATATTGTAAACAGCGTAGGGCCTAACACGGAACCCTGGGATACTCCATACTTCAGAGGAACAGGTTTTGAACCATGATTGAGTACAACAGACTGGAATTGGTCACTCAAGTACGATGCAAACCATTTTAGGACATGGCTGGACAGTCCAAACGAGAAGTGTAGTCTCTTAAGCAAGATGTCATGGTCCAGCGTATCAAACGCTGCTGAAAGATCGAAAAGGGATAGCAAGGATATGTTACCACGGTCACAAGCAGAAAGCAGGTCAATGACAACACAAAGTAAAGCTGTCTCTGTGGAATGATTTGCCTTGTAAGCAGACCGGAAGGGCTCAAGCAAGTCAGAACTGACTCAAATGATTGAGAAGTTGACGAAAAACAACCTTTTCCAGGGTTTTTGAAACGAAAGGCAAATTTGACACAGGCCTGCAGTTTTTCATAAAATTTGGGTCAAGATTGGACTTTTTCAGCAGAAGTGTCACAACAGCATTTTTAATTGGAGGGGGTATAGAGCCAGTACTCAAGGAATTATTGACAATAGTGGTGATAACAAGTATCAGGTAACAATAGTGGTGATAACAGGTACATATATATATATATATATCTATATCTATATATATATATATATATATATATATATAAGAGAGAGAGAGAGAGAGGAGGAGAGAGAGAGAGAGGAGATGTAGCCGAGTGCTAACAGTGTATATATTTCTTGGTTACCCTTCGTGGACGAAAATGTTTTGTTCGAGAGTCATCTTGCACCTTAGGCTACCTCCCTTGATTGATGAATCTTGATTTGTGTGTGTGTGTGTGTGTGTGTGTGTGTGTGTGTGTGTGTGTGTGTGTGTGTAAACTCTTTAAAATACGAATACCTCAGAACCTATATAATGTATATATGTCACCAAAGTCACAAAATTAATGTATTTTATTCGTTACAACCGCACTGACCGAGAGCCCATAATTATTTTCTCTAAACTGGCATCTTGCAATCAATTCTGGCACCATTTTCAATTGTCCGTCGAACAAACATTGAATAATTCTTGATTTCACAAAAAGTAAGAGAAAAATCTGAAAACGCACGTTAAATGTAATGTCCATAGGCTCTCATTTCGTAGGCCTGTATCGCATGCCTAGGATCTTTTCCGCACAGGCTTGCGACTATACGAAATGACTGATGACGCCGGTGTAACGATTCATTTTAACTCCCCTCCACTTTTACTCCCCGGGAGTCAGAATTAGCACGTGCCAATTTTAACTCCCCGGGAGTTAAAACAAACCACGCCAGAATGACCCCCCCCTCCCCCCCCACCCTGTTTTAGATTAACTCCCCCACCCCAAAGCATTCAGTTTTATGTGTTAGTCACGATATGAGAAATAAACATTTAATATACACCCCTCCCCCCCCCCCCTTTCTCTCTGTCTCCCCCCCCTCTCTCTCTCTCTCTTTCCCTCTACCTTTCTCCCTCTCTCTCTCTCTCTGTCTATCTGGTGGTCTATTTGTCTGTCTGTCCGGTTGTCTCCGTCTCTGTCTGTGTGCCCCCCCCCCCCCTCCCCCCTCTCATGTCTGTCTTTTACATAAATCTTACGAAGGATAAAAAAAAATAATGGGGAAGTCACTATCCTCTTTTCATTCTAGCACGGCAACAGCCATGATGAAGAAAATGACAATGCAAATGTGTGTGTGTCTGAGTGTGTTAAACATAAAACGGACCTTATAACTCAGCTGTTTCTTAACTGATTCAATTCAATTTTGCTTTGACAAGTAGTGTGACTATGCCAATATGATTTGAAAGTTAGCGTCCTTTTAGTGGATGACCTGGGCATCCAGCACCCATTCTACAGGGCACTGGGCCTTACAGTTCAGTCCTTTTTCAATCGATTTTCGTCAGGTTCTTGAATATAATTTCCGGAAGGTGAAGGTACTATTTGTCTCCATTTTAAACTTATATCAAACTAGCGCTCACACGCTTCGACCCCACACTTTGACCGACTCAGCGCTTCGCGCTTCGACCCCTTGGTAGAGGTTTATACAAAAAGTAAGGACGCCATGACCTTCTGAGGGTGCCAAAGATGCTTGATACCAAATTTGAAGTCAATCTGCTGAGAACTGTGGCCGTACTCAGCGCTTCGCACTTCGAGTCGCGCTTCGCGCTCATTGGTGGACGGTTATTCAAAAAGTAAAGACACCATGACCTTCCGAGGGTGCCAAGGATGCTTGATGCTAAATTTGGTGTTGATCGGTTGAGAACTGTGGCCGTGCATAAGGTCACACACACTGACAGACAGACAGACAGACACACACACACACATACAGATTTGCAATATATATACAAAACAAACTACTCAATTATTTATTCATTTTCCATAGATGCAGCCAGTATTCTTGGTGCAGTGGCGGGGGGGGGGGGGGGGGGGGGGGGGTCATTCCTGGCATAAGGCCAGAACGACTCTCCCCCATGTAGTTTTTAACTCCCTGGGAGTCAGTCTGGATCAACACTTCTTGATCGAAATTAACTCCTGGAGAGTTAGTTTAGGCACGTGCTAGAATGAAAAGAGGGTAGTGACTTCCCCATCTCCTAAGCCTTTTATCCTTCGTAATGTTTATATAAAAGACAGAATGAAAGGAGGGTAGTGACTTCCCATCTCCTAAGCCTTTTATCCTTCGTAAGATTTATATAAAAGACAGACATGAGAGGGAGGGGGGTGGGGGTGGGGGCACACAGACAGAGACGGAGACAACCGGACAGACAGACAAATAGACCACCAGATAGACAGAGACAGACAGAGAGAGAGAGAGAGGGAGAAAGGTAGAGGGAAAGAGAGAGAGAGGGGGAGACAGACAGGCAGACAGAGAGAAGGGGGGGGGGGGGGGGGAGGGGGTGTATATTAAATGTTTATTTCTCATATCGTGACTATGGGGGAGTTGATTTAAATATTTAAAAAAAAAGGGGGGGGGGGGGGGGGAGTCATTCTGGCGTGGTTTGTTTTAACTCCCGGGGAGTTAAAATTGGCACGTGCTAACTCTAACTTCTGGGGAGTTAAAGTGGAGGGGTGTTAAAATGGATCGTTACACCGGTTCCCTTGAGCAAGTCGCCTTCTTGTTCGTTGTCGGAGTTTTGATCTAAATTGTCGTTTTATGAAATTCGGACTTCCCGATCGGAATCTTGTTGATGACTCCATTTCTGTGATAGAAGGCACTAAAAATGTATGAAAATTATCATCTGATGGACCATTTCAACAGAGTAATATTTGATTGAAAATATGAATCATATTGGATCTACAGTTGAAGATTTGTTTCTATGAAAATCGTATCAAAAGCACACGCTGACGGCTCAGCGAAGAGAAAAAGCCAGTTGTGTTTTCTACCACTTTTCAAAAAGAAAGTTCTCTGCTTGGACACCGTCTTGGGTAATGAAATTTAAATGTGTAAAAAGAGCGAAGCGCCAGCTATTCATTCATTACAAAATTATTACATGTTGTTGGGTACTTCTCAACGAAACAGAGGAAAATACGACGCAAACACGTTAAAAGTGGGATCACTCTGGGATATTAGGCCCTAATTAGCAAAGATTTAGTAGGCCTACAGGAACAAAATTGCCAAATGTGACTTACTGAATTTATTCCTTGGGTTCTGAGGTTTCCATTGATAGTAAATATGTGTGGACAGTTTGAATGGACCGCGAGCCAGACAACACGGAAGCGAAATGTAGCAATTCGTAATGTTTTGAAAGAGGGCGATTATGATTAGGCCTATTCAAAATCTTTCTTGCCTTCAGTCTCAAACAACGTTCATACAGTTCAGTTAGATTTACCTGTGTCACACTCACCATCCTACTGCATACATTTACCAATCAGTTTAAAACATTATTTCTAAAACGTAAAAGAAAACGTCAAAACGAGGACTTATGAATCAATATGGATGTTTTAGTTTTTGTTGAAAATATATCCATGGATGGCACTTTCTGTTAATATGAATCATATTGGATCTACAGTTGAAGATTTGTTTCTAAATTTGTTCATTTCGTGAAAAAAAGAAGATAGGCCTGGTACTTATTTTTACTACTTACCATTTCCTCTCACTTCTCTTGATATGTGGTACCAAGCAGCAGAGAGAATATCTGTGTTGGCATGTTTATAGTCATTTTTTGGTAAATAAATTATCTGGGCCTCACGGCAGCGACCTGTTTCTCGTCGTCAATGTTGAAAAGAAAGTCCCTTCACCCTGAAAGGCCGGAGAAAGTACGGTTTGCACGACCGGCAAAATCACGGCTCTCTTCACACGGGTCGAGCCGGGTGCACAATGCACGGCTTTGGCCGTCGCCAGTAAGTTGGAAAAGAGATGAACCGGAGCAGGGTTGTTTTTTTTGTTTCTCCGGACGGGCGGCGCACGGCCGGGTCCGGGTGCACTATGCACACAATGTTGGCTGTTTTTGCCTGAAGAAGACCCAAGAGGCCGAAATGCATTGTGTTTTGTCCTGTAATGTGTGTCTGTAGCTGTGGCGGTAACTCCTATTCTTTCTACATTTGACTTTCAATATTGCAAGAGGATGAAAATGACTGTTATAAAAAAAATTTTAAAAAATAAAAAAAGGCAAAATACGCATAAATGCACAAAAGGTGTGAAGTGACGCAGTCTTCACATAACGGACCAGTAAATTTTCGACAGATGATTTCTTCTTGCGTCACAAACAGCAGACAGAAATGCACACACAAAAATATTCGAATAGAAATCTCTTTAAACAGTGATCCCAGTATAGATGAATGTAGTTAACATTTTCAACTTTCATGTAACTTCTCAGTGACCACCTTTTGGCATCCTATCATTTCATTTCACATTCGTTATAACTGGGATGACTTCAAGAAAGGGGGAGGCATTATTAGCTCTCTCTCTCTCTCTTTCCTGAGAGCATTTCAAAGGGAGCGCACACTTACGATGCAGTCCTGGTGCAAAGGAGCCAAGGCAAAACAGTTTCCAACGAGTGAGTGTGTTAGTTGTTGACTCGTTCACTGACAGTCTTGTTTGTAGATTGTGGAGGGAAAATATCTTGTGCGTTTGATGGAGCTGGGATTTTGTTCTAACTCCACGCTTCCATAGATACCTACCACTACATGAAAAGACCTCTTTCAAATGAAGTACTGTCTTGTCCTTTTAATGAATTTTTTTCCGAGTTTTTTTTTCCCCGTAATGGATACTTGATCTAAAACATTGACTATAGTACTATACATTCCCAAACAACACAGCTCGGTATCAAATCAAACCAAAAAAAAAAAAGGAAAAACGAAAGAAAGAAAAAAAAAGACATTTTCCTCACAAGTCCGAGCTGAGATGACGGCAGGGCAGGTGACGGCAGGTCGCAGGGAGACAGACAGCAGGAGACACGTCAGCACACAGGTGAGGATCTGATGTGACTGAGGTGTGCTGTTGGTCCCTTGTGACAGGTGGTCTCTCCCCCACACCTGCAGTCATTGGCCCGCCTCCGCCCCATCCCCACCGCTTCCCCCTCCAACGCCCATCCCCCAAACTCCACTTTTTCCTCAACTTCAGTCCTCCTGCCCAGCCAGCCCTCAGATGCAGTGAACGTCAGTTACCGGAAAGAGAGAGAGAGACAGACAGACAGATAGACAGACAGACAGATAGCGACAGACAGAGAGAGACTGAAAGAGGTGGGGAGGGACGGAAACAGAGTAACAGAACGATACTGACAGAGAGAGAGAGAGAGAGAGAGAGAGAGGAAGAGAGGGGTGGAGGTAAGGAAACAAGAGTGACAGAATACTGAAATTAACAGAGAGAGGGAGACAGACAGGCAGAGACAAAGTCAGCGACAGTGAGGGGGGGGGGGGGGGGGGAGGGAGCGGAGAAGGACGGAGGGAAGGAGAGAGGGAAACAGAGCGATTTCCTACAACCTAATCGGTCGGTTTAACTGACTCATCTGCGACAGCTGTGGAGGATTTGGAAAGTATAGTGGTGTTTGTCTACGTATTTGATTTGAAAACAACCGTTTTCTTTTTGTTTTAAGTCGGCGATAAAAAGAATGGACGAAAGGGGAGGAGGGGGGTAGGGGGTGGGGGCGCGGGAAGGGAGAGATTGGAGGTGTTGTAAGGTGGAGGGGGGACAAAGGAAGGCAGGCAGTTTAATTT
>CM031623.1:49543717-49556217 GCA_018398815.1 Conus ventricosus | reverse complement strand
TTTGGAACCCGCATCCTCCCGGATGGAGTTACCACTACACCGAAGCAGCTGACCATCCCAAGTGGGTGCCTGGGCCTCACTTGTGGTGTGTTTGCCGCCTGAGGAAGAGACAGGAGAGTCGTGGAGGCGTCGATGAGCTTTCAGAGAACTGGACTGAGTGAAGCGGTGGTGGCAAAGGTCACAGGCGTAGGGTTTTTCCCCTGCAACACATTACGTTTGTGTCAGTGATCGGTGTGGTAACATGGATGTGGGCTGCGTGTGGACAAATCTCTGTGTGTGCACAGGCTACATCACATCCACCTACAGGGTCACAACGGGGAACAAGACGTTTGGGCGGGAAGTGTGAAGAGGGCTTTGGAGGGAAGGAGGATGTAACTTGCACATAACCCAGCGCTCTGTTCAGGTAGTGGGAGTCCACATAGTGATGTCTTTCTTCTTCTTGACGTAAAGAACTAAACAATCAACCTACTCAATATTGTCCACACAGTGAGGTCTTTCTTCTTCTTGGTGTACACGACTGTTTCATCGGTCTAAACAATGTTGTCCACACAATGTCTTTCTTCTTCAAGAAGTCAATAAAGTCTTTCCTTCCGTCTCCTGGTAGTAACCATAGCGCAGACCTGTTTACCTTCAAACCGCTTTTGGTGTACGTCTCAACGAAAACAAGCATATCTTTACAAAGAGTGTATTCAAAATTCCAAATTTTTGTAAGAGCAGGAGGGGAGGGGAGGGTCCTTCATGTTTTTCACCTGCCATCAGACATTGCTTGCTGGTAGTAACCACCTGACCTTGCACCAACTACAGTGACACAGGTTCTTTCTGATACAAATTCCTTTCAAACCCGACTCATCATCACAATTTGGCACACGCTCATACTCCCAAACCTGATTCATCATCATACGTTGGCACACGCTCATACTCCCAAACCTGATTCATCATCATACGTTGGCACACGCTCATACTCCCATGCTCTCACACTGGTCTTTCGGCGTTACAGTGCATGCTGTCGAAGAAACGGACACTGCAAAACGCAATCCTTGCACACAGACGTTAACTCTTGGGTCAAAACCTCTGCCACAGCTACCTTTTACAAGTTCAATGACTGCTTAAGAACTTCATGTCCAGATTTAAAAAAAAATTTTTTAAAATGTATTTCTTTTTAATTTATCGTATTCGTCGTATTTTTGCTTCACACATGTACAAAAATATGGTGAAACCGTACGAGTAAACAGATCTGATAGAGCCTTGCTTTCAGCAAACAGTTCAGTAACAACAAGTCTCGTCTTGCTGGCTCACGCAGGGGGAACAACTGTGGAGCACCTGCTCCTGCATCTGGTCTTCCTGTCGGCAGGGTCACGGTCTTAAGCTTCCAGTACATTTGACAGTCAAGTCTCTAGTGCCTGGGGCAAGACCTCATCAGCACACTTTGCTACTAGGGGCAGTCGTCCTGGACATCGTTGACCTTGTAGGTGTACTGATAATGGTAATAATAATAATAATAATAATAGTAATAATAATAACAACAACAATGATGATGATAATAATATTAACAATAATCATAATAATATTGATATTAATATTAATAATAATTCTATGATAATAATATTAACAATAATAATGATAACAACAACAACCATCTTACATCTCCTCCTCCTCCTCATCATCATCATAATATTAAAAAGTATTTGCATAGCTCGATCCAAGTTGAAAACTGCTCATTGCGTTTTTGCACACCAGTCAGACCTTCATTCATCCACACATGTAACTACTAACATTTTATCCATCAGCTTAAAATCGTGCGTAGTGTGGTCTCAAAACTTAGTAGATGTGGTGTAGCGTATATGGACTAGTCCGCACGCAGTGACGTCCCCTTGATGAAACTGAAAGTACTAACTTCCTTCACAACTCACTGTGTACAAACACACACACACACACACACACACACACACACACACACACACATACACACACACACACACACACTATCTGCAATCAGTGAACTGATCAACCAATCAATGACTCAATCTTAACGCCTTCACAAACCAAGGGAACTGAACTCAAAAACAGCATTCAATCTACACACACAAAGAATAATTCTGCCCATCCTTAATCCTGTCACTTCTTCACTGGTCTGTGACAGCGAGACCAGACCCTGGTTTTACCTTCATGTCATCCCATCAGCTTCTCTTAAAACGCCTTATTAAAAAAGAAGAAAAAACTTGTCTCGTACCAAGCAACACCATAAGAAAAATGAAAGACACTGTCATGAATAACCAGTGCAGCAACAGCACGGGTAACAAAAAAAAAAAAAAGACAACTTAAAACACAACAACATTAACATAGATAACAAGTGCACAACAATGACAGCAAGAAATCAGCATCACCATCAAGAACAAGCACAACCACACTGACAACAACGCTTATCATCATCCACAAGTTCAACAACAACAAAAACAGCTCCATCATCAAAAGCAACAACAATAGCAACAACACAGTATCAACATCATTATAAAAAAAAAGAAGACAAAAATGCTGTCATCAATAACAAGTACAACAAAATGACAATGACTGAACAACTTCATGTATAACAAGAACGTCTTTGTCATCACACCAACCACTAACAATAACAGCAGCAAAAAAAAAAACATCAGTAAATAAAAAGGCAACATTGAAGACAACATCACATTATCAACACATATACAAAGATGACCACACATTCCTTTTTCTAAACTAATGAATCTGACAGTGATATTACAAAAATTCAGGCAAAGCTTGAGTTTAACGCCCTCCACACCTCATAAGGTTTCAGACTCGCATTCAAACACGTTTTCTCTCCACACTGTTTTCTTTCCATGAAAGATCAAAGCAAACTGAATCAAAATACACCATAATGATGCTCTATGAACACTCAAATACACACACACACACACACACACACACACACACACACACACATCGGCATATTTCAACTATTTCAGTTTAGATAACTGAGACAAAAGCACTCTTTCAAAGGGAAGTTACAATTGGAGGGCTGAACAGGGCAACCCTAAGACAAAGTATGGCCTGCCGTTGGAGACAAAACTCCTGCTGACCTGAGTGTCTTCGTGAATGCCGTCTGAGAGCGCTGCTGTCCAGAAATGCTGCCAGACACTCCTTACATTTGTAGGGTCTCTCTGAGGCGTGCACCCTTCTGGAAAGAAGGAAGACAAGAGTTTCTGAGAAAAAGAATAGAAGAAGATTACAAACATAACAACAAAAAACCGGGGGTAGGGAAGGAGGTAATGAAAAGAAAGATAAAGAAAATAAGAAAGAATAAAGAGGAAAAATAAAAGGAAAGAAAGAAAGGAAGTAAAGAAAGAATGCCACGTTCACAACATAATGAAACTGAAAGCGTCATTGAAGCTGTTGTAAATGGATGACGGATTGTTCATAACATAATGAAAATGAAGGCGTCATTGAAGCTGTTGTAAATGGATGATGGATTGTTCATAACATAATGAAAATGAAAGCGTCATTGAAGCTGTTGTAAATGGATGATGGATTGTTCATAACATAATGAAAATGAAAGCGTCATTGAAGCTGTTGTAAATGGATGATGGATTGTTCATAACATAATGAAAATGAAAGCGTCATTGAAGCTGTTGTAAATGGATGATGGATTGTTCATAACATAATGAAAATGAAAGCGTCACTGAGGCTGTTGTAAATGGATGATGGATTGTTCATAGCGTCATCGAGGCTGTTGTAAATGGATGATGGATTGTTCATAGCGTCATCGAGGCTGTTGTCAATGGATGATGGATTGTTCATAGCATAATGAAAGCGTCATTGAGGCTGTTGTAAATGGATGATGGATTGTTCATAACATAATGAAAATGAAGGCGTCATTGAAGCTGTTGTAAATGGATGATGGATTGTTCATAGCGTCATTGAGGCTGTTGTAAACGGATGATGGATTGTTCATAACATAATGAAAATGTAAGCGTCATTGAAGCTGTTGTAAATGGATGGTGGATTGTTCATAACATAATGAAAATGAAAGCGTCATTGAAGCTGTTGTAAATGGATGATGGATTGTTCATACATAATGGAAAGCGTCATTGAAGCTGTTGTAAATGGATGATGGATTGTTCATAGCGTCATCGAGGCTGTTGTAAATGGATGATGGATTGTTCATAACATAATGAAAATGAAAGCGTCATTGAAGCTGTTGTAAACGGATGATGGACTGTTCATAACATAATGAAAATGAAGGCGTCATTGAAGCTGTTGTAAATGGATGATGGATTGTTCATAACATAATGAAAATGAAAGCGTCACTGAAGCTGTTGTAAATGATAAGATAAGATAAGATAATGTTGCTTATAGCCCAGCCGACCGCAGAGGGCCACATCAGGGCTGTCACCACGTTTAAAATCAACTCACCAGTCATTTAAAAAAAAAAAAAAAAAAAAAAAAACCTTTTCACACATCTCGTTAAATGACATCGTCTACAAACGCACCAGAAACTTTGTTAAAAATCTTTCTTCCGTAAAATCTTAAATCAGATGAAAAATGTTAATTTCTCTCAAAAATCAAGGATCACGTCACGTCTGTTCGGGAACAGGTCTTCATGGACTCTGCTGTAAAATGTTTGTGTCTCACATCGTGCAAGTCCCAACACTCTAAAAAAAACATGTTTCTTTTGTGAGTGGCGCAGACATGGAATGCACCACGGAGCTTCTTCACTCTTTAAAAGGGTAAGAATGGGTAAAATACGAAGGGGCGGTTTTGCAGCCGGCACAGAACCGTTTCCTCTTTACGACCCCCGACGTAGATGGGAGGAAGTCCTTAAGGTTTGGACGGATCTGAAAGAGTTTGTTATTCGTCTGTGGTGTTCCAATCCTCTGCCAGAGGTCTCTCACATAATCGTTAATTTTGGGTTTTCACATCTGAGCAGGGATATAAGTGTTGGACAGTTTCTCTCTTGTGGCGTTCTTGGCTAAACGATCAACCATTTCGTTCCCGCGATCCCAACATGACCAGGAACCCAAGCAAGAGTAATGTTGAAACCCGTCCGCCTTCAACTTACTAAAAAGTTTCAAAAAAAAGTAAAAAGTTCTGGATGTGAAGGTTGCGGCCAGCTAGGGCCCTCCAAAGCTGACAGCGAATCCGACAGAACCGAAAGCCCCTCTTTGAAGAATGTGAGAGTATCTTCAAAGCCAAAACCAGAGCAGTAAGTTCAGCAAAATAGACGGGAAGCATCTGAATGAATATGTTCCAACAGTATCTGAGAAGGAGCCCCAGGGCAGTAGGCTGCACAGGCCACTCCATTTCAGTTTTGGGAAAACGTCAGTAAAAACTTTTTGACAGGATGGGAATTTCAAACAGAGCTCAGCATACAATCCCCTTTTTACGCCAGAGAGCGGGTAACTCTTTGCGAAAAGCTGCAAGATCAAACGAATCTCTGGCGTGAAGAAGGTCCACGGGGGGTTGATCCGGAAACTTGGAAAAATCAGATACTACCCCTAGGTCTAGACCTGCATCCGCACGTGAGGCTGCATACGAAGACCAAACGGCGAATACATTTAGGGTTGTTTACAAACTTATTTTGGAACGGAGGATCAAAGACACAGTCTAGGCGGGGTTTCTGGTTCCGAAAACAGTTTTGATGTAATAATTCAAAGACAGTTTCAGCTGCGGTTGGACAGTGAAGGTTCACCCGCCTCTGCGTACAGGCTGTACACGGGGTGGTGCGGAACGCTCCAAGACAGAGACGAAGCCCTTGAGGGTGGATAGGGTCCAAGAGTTTGGGGTAAGACGATTTTGGGCGGAGCCGTAGACAGCACAACCCGTAGCCCAAATTTTGGAAGGACCAAGGCTCTGTAGAGGTGCAGCAAAGTTTTCTTATCAGCGGCCCAGTCAGTGTGCGCTACGCCCCGCAGAATATTCAGTGCTTTCTGGCAAGCAGTTTTGAGGTTTTTAATATGGCTGAGAAAGTTAAGTTTTGGTCAAAAATGACTCCAGAAATTTGGCCTTTTTTAACAGCTGGGATGGGAGATTTCCCTACTTGAAGTTCAGGATCTGGGAAAAACTGACGGAAATTATGGAAGTGAATACACTGCGTCTTTGTTGGAGAAAAGGTGAAACCGTTTTCATCCGCCCACCGATGGTTTTTATCTACGCAAAGCTGGAGCCTGCGCTGGACACTCGGGTACAGGTTTCCCATTTTGCGTAGACAGCGAAATCATCCACAAACAATGGCAGTTGAACCTGCTGAACTGATTTCACAATGTTGTTGATCTTTATGCTAAAGAGGGCAGGAGACAGTATGCTCCCCTGTGGAACACCCAACCCCTGCTCGTGAACATCAGAGAGAGTGGTGCCAACCCGGCCCTGAAACTGTCTTTTTCTGCCAAAAAATTTTGAAAAAAAGCGGAAGATGACCTCGAAAACCCAGACGTGGAGATCATGAAGTATCCCCGATTTCCCAGGTAGTATCGTAGGCCTTCCCCAAAGTCGAAAAAAATTCCCAAAGCATGCTGTTTGTTCAGAAAGGCTTTCCCGAAGTGTAAGATTCCAGATGAATAAAATGGGTCAACTGTAGACCGATGTTTACGGAAACCACACTGTTCTTTCGCCAAAAGGCCATCGGTTTCGAGTTTCCACATGAGCCTATATTGACCATTTTCTCCATCAGTTTACAGCACAGCTGGTCAAAGCTATGGGAGGGTGTTTGAAGGGTTAGAAAGATTTTTTCCCAGGTTTGGGGATGGGAATAATGAGGGCTTTCCCAAGAGGGTGGAAAAAAACCTGTAGTCCACACATGGTTGTGGGACCTGTAGCAGTGTGTTCAGACCTTCAAAGCGGAAGATGTTTCAACAGCTGATAATGGATTTATCTATCCCTGGAAAAGGAATCGCTGCAAGAAAGTAAGGCAGATTTAAAGCTCTTTTTAACTTTGAAAGGAAGATTGTAGTTTTCCCATGTTATCGGACGAAAAGTTGCAGGGTGATTTTTCTTTTAGGGCTTTGTTTTTGACAAAAGTGGCTGATTTATTAGAAGAGGGGGAAATTTTCTTTTCAATGGTTGAAGCAAGCAGATTAGCAACTGCTTTCTTCTTGTTATTAAAAAATCCGAAAACTTGGATGGTTCACAGTGGGACAGGTGTTCTTCCCTTTGATTTTCTTAATGATGTTCCACTTTTTTCTTAGAAGTTTTTTGATGTCAGCCTGGAGCAGAAGCTTCTCCAGGACCGACGTTTACTGATTTTAAAGTGTGTTCTTGATTTAGCACGGAGTTTCTGATGGGCTCGAGCGTTGGGAACCCGAAGGTCGTTGGTATACCTGACGCTGAGCCGTTTTCTAACTTTAGAAATTTGTGGCATTCTGAATCGAACCAGGGTGTTTTTGGCATTGAAGTTTATCGGAAGACACTGGAATACAGGCTTTAGCACATTTGATTATTTGTTAGTCAGTGATTCTGCGGGGTCCGGACTCTGAAGAAAATCAGTGTCCCGGAACTCCTTGGAAATAGTGGCTGCAAATAGATCCCAGTTTGCTTTCTTATAATTGAGATGCTGAGAGACAGAGACATGTTCAGTTAATACAGGTTGTAGAAGGACAGGGAAATGGTCCTTCCGTGCAGATCGTCATGGACAGACCACTCATAGTCCAGGACCAGCGAGGGGTCACAAACGACAAATCTAAACACGAAAGTGAACCTGTGGAAGAGGGAGGTAAGTTGCTGATCCGTCGTTCAGACAACACAAATCCAAGTCTGAAAGGACATCCCCAATTACAGACCTCTGGATGACGTACCGGCACTACCCCAAAGAGGATTGTGACCGTTAAAGTACCAACAGCAAAAAAGGTCGAAGGAAGTTCTCCTATCAGACTGACAAGGTCTGACGACAAACCCGGGGCAGAAGGAGGTAGATAAAGAGAACAAAATGGTCACAGTCTTGTGGAGAGTGACTCTCGCAGCTACAGCCTGAAACGAGGTAGACAGAGCGACAGGACTATACAGCAAAGTTTTGTGTGGAGAAGGGCAACCGCCCGACAGTCCCAAACATGGATGGTTGTGAGGTATTGAAAGAATATTAAAGCCAGAAAGAGTAAAGGTCTTCTGCTTTGAATTTGGTTTCTGAAGAGCCACGACGGAGGGTTTTATAGACTGACACAGAAGCTGCAGCTCCTCAAAGTTGGAATTTAATCCACGGGTATTCCAATGTAAAATTGTACTATCCCTGGTGCAGAGGGCGAAAAGGAGAGAGATTTGGTCTCTCCTCTCGACATCTGCCTCCAATGGAGTGAATTTATTTTGTAGTTTCACTGGACTGTGTTTTGGGCTTTGGACCTGCTGGCAGACTTGCCCGCAGGGGACAAAGGCCTGGAGTTTGGAGAAGGTGGAGGTTGGATTTGGAGTGGTGGAGGGTTTTTCCTCATTCCACCATTTTCCACACTGGGTGGACTCCCTTGCCGCACGGGGACTGACAAGGAGTTCGAGGGGGAACTGCTGGTTTTGTAATCTGCCCCGCAGCAGATGTTGTAGACTGCTGGGGAGTCTGAGGGGTGGCGGATTTTTTGCCTCCACCAGGGGCAATCAATTTGGGTTGAGAGGTGGTGGACCTGCTTCCCCCAGAGTTGACAGTTCGTACTTGCAGGTGTCTTCGAAAAGTAAAATCATCAGTCTGACAGCAGACTGATCAAGTGGAAACGTGGGGAAATTTCCTTACAGCCGAAGCATAGGAAGAGGCTGTCGGCGTTTTGACTGCCACAACCTGCTTGCGGCCTCAAAAAAGGAAATTTTCTTTTCAGTCTTTAGTCTTTGAATTGCGGATTCCGAATCCCAAAGAGGACAGTTTCTTGAAGAGGAGGGATGGTCGCCACCGCAGTTAGCACAATGTGCCGGATCTTGACACGGGCCCCTCATGGGTTGCCTTGCAGCAAACACCGCATACCTCTTGCCCCGAACAGCGGTCCCTGACATGGCCAAACTTTGGCACCTGAAGCACCTCAACGGGGGGATGGAACATATAACTGAACCCGGACATTCAGGTAGCCAACTTTGATGACCGGAGGCGCACGGGGTTTCAGAATGTCGAAAGAGGGTGTTGGTGGCCACTCTTTCTGCACCCTTCTTGACAGTCACCCTGCGCACCTCCGTCACACCCTGGGATGCCAGCTCCGTTTTGATTTCTGCCTCTGAGACTCCTGATAAATCCCGGCAGCGAATCACGCCTTTAGATGAATTTAACTGTTTGTGGGGAGTTACCCTGATCTCCCTGTCCACTAGTTTAGTTGCTTTCAGCAGCTGTTCAGATTGTTTGTGTGACTTGCATTGAATAAGAAATGAACCATTCCTCAACCTCTTGATGGACCGAGGGTCACCTGCTATACCTTGAAAGCCCTTTTGGATAGCAAATGGGCTCAAAGCTGAAAGGGGTCTTTCTTGCTCCGTTCCATCCATAACGAGCCAGGAAGCCCAGAAACCTGTCTTCTGTCGTATCTCCATATCCGAATCGCTGTCAGAATCGAAATCCCCTGAAATAGGGGATGCTGCCTTCCTCTTTTTTGGGGGGATGTGTTTTGAAAAAGCCATGTGTATTTTAGTATATTTCATCCCTCCCTTACCCACCCACCTTGGAGTCCAACTAAGGGGCCAGGGCCAAGAAACCAATGTCTTGACCCCTTCCAGGCTTCGGGAGAGACATACGACAAGCAGAAGCAACCAACCCTATCCCCCCTGATCATGCTCAACTCCCGGGAACAGAGAGCTGAGCACTGCAGGGGTTTACTTGGCCAGCTGGGAACTGCCCGTCTTGACCCAACCCCAAGAAGGGGAGCCGATTAGTACACCCGGGCCAAAGTGTACTCCCTGTCTAGGAGAGGTCCGAGCCAAAGTGATGTGTTGAGAGCGCTGGCCCTCTCAATCACCAGGATCTCATTCCCCTCCGACACAGGTCGCACCGCACGGCAAACGCGGCGGATCTTAAAGAGACCACAGAGAGAAAAGGAGTGTGGAAAAGAAGACTTGAAGGGGAGACGAAGATAGAAAAGGGCCAAATAAGGGAGGCAGAAAACAAGAAAAGGAGAAAGGCGGGTTACTCTTAGTCAGGATCCTCACCCTTAGCCTATCTGACATGGGAAGCCCTACCAGGGGCATCAACTCCTTACCACGTTACGCTTAGGCCAAACAGCATCTGCACCTCTCAGGCCTAGAAGCAGTGTGAAAAAACCAGCCTATCTCCAAGTATTGATGCCCCGCCAGCAAAGCCTAAGGGATCACTGGACCACGCAAACCCTCCGACCACGACAAGGTCGCAAACCCCCGGAGGGTGTTGTAAATGGATGATGGATTGTTCATAACACATTGAAAATGAAGGCGTCACTGAGGCTGTTGTAAATGGATGATGGATTGTTCATAACATAATGAAAATGAAGGCGTCACTGAAGCTGTTGTAAATGGATGGTGGAAGCCATTAAAGGACCACATCTGTTGTCGGCACATGCTTTCTCATTTTGAGAAAATTTCACCATGGAATTTCCCCTTGTCTATTGTCTCATTCTCAGATGACTTCATCATAGAGTTTCCCCCTGTCTTTGAGAAAATTTCACCATGGAATTTCCCCTTGTCTATTGTCTCATTCTCAGATGACTTCATCATAGAGTTCCCCCCTGTCTTTGAGAAAATTTCACCATGGAATTTCCCCTTGTCTATTGTCTCATTCTCAGATGACTTCATCATAGAGTTTCCCCCTGTCTTTGAGAAAATTTCACCATGGAATTTCCCCTTGTCTATTGTCTCATTCTCAGATGACTTCATCATAGAGTTTCCCCCTGTCTATCGCTTATTTTCAGATAAATTTACCATGGTGTTTCCCCCTGTCTATCAGTATCACTTACTTTCAGATAACTTTACCATGGTGTTTCCCCCTGTCTATCACTTATTTTCAGATAACTTTACCATGGTGTCTCCCCCTGTCTATCGCTTATTTTCAGATAAATTTACCATGGTGTTTCCCCTGTCTATGTCTCATTCTCATATAACTTCACCATGATCTTTGCCCCAGTCTATGTCTCACCCACTCAAGCACATACTGTTAGTTAGGCAGAATTATCTACCACTGCAGATATGAATGCTTATCTCCCCCTATATCTTCAATCTAAGACATAAGAGCACGCTTTGTTTATATATATATATATTTTTTTCAATTTCATGGTCAAAACTATCCATCTCATTAAGGAAATGTAATTGTTACAGACTATCGACCTTGTGTGTGTAACTTAATTTGCATAAACATTGAATATTTCAACAGATTTGGTATTGCATAAATCAATCTAAAGTTGCAACTTTTCACTCACAATACACATTTGTTTCATGAATCGCTGTGCTTAGAACCAAAAAAACAAAACAAAAAAAAAAGAAAATTTGCAGATCTCACCTATGGATGGTGAGGCTGTATTTACGAGAAAATCTGGCACCGCAGACATCACAGCTGAATGGCTGAGCTCCCGAGTGCCGACGAAGGTGCTCACGGTACGTCCCTGACTGCGTAAACATCTGACCACACGTAGGGCAGCTGTGAGGCCTTTCCCAGAGTGGCCACGCTTGTGGACAACCAGATTGTATGCCTGAGAAAACAGATCAGACAGTGAGAAAGACAGGGACAGAGACAAAGACAGAGAGTGAGGCAGAGAGTAAGCAAGAGATGGTGAGAGACAGAGAGAGAGGGGGGGTACAGAAAAAGAGACAGAGAGACCGAGAGACCAAGTGCTGAAGGAGGGTGAGGGGATGAGGGGAAAAAAAAAAGAAGAGGACGATTATGACTAGGAGACAAAAGAGTGGATGGAAGAAGAAAGGGAAGGGAGAGGAGAAAAGCACGAATGGAAGGAAGGCATAAAACAGAGGGAAGGCAGAACAGACAGAAAAAAGTGAAAGACAAAAAGAAAGAAAACAAAACAAAGCAACAACCAAACAAAGAAGGAAACAAACAAAAACAAAGATGAAACAAAAACAAAATACAATATACAAAACTGAATGTTCATCCATATTTTCTACAAACTCACAAATCAAACTGCTTACCAACAAAAATAGATTATAAATGTGAAGTGCAGAAATTTTCATTACTCTGCTACTTGCAGAACTTTAACAAGTTCATTTATAGCAAAGAAAGACACCCCTCATTTACGATAAAGGGATCACATACAAGCCGATCTAACATATTCTCCATGTTTCCAGTTTCTCCTTTAAAAGCTTCTAAAAGTGGTAAAACTTTATCATATATTCCTACAGCAAGCCCAACACAAAGTAATTTCAAAGACGGAATAAGTGGCTAGTCACCGTCTGTAATGCCAAGCCATAACACTGAATAGAACAGGAACAGGAATTCAAAATAATCACACATACACACTTATTCACACACGCATACACACACACACACATGCACGCATGCACCCAGGCACGCAAGCACACACACACACACACGCGTGCAGGCATCACACATATGCACACGCACA
>CM031623.1:49526217-49541217 GCA_018398815.1 Conus ventricosus | reverse complement strand
CCAACACACATGCACACTAGTGTTACCTCCCTGTAGTGTCTACGGCTATAACAATGGAAATTGGTTTGCAGTGGATTATACGCGAACTCAAGACAAGCAAAGTTCTTGCAATGAACACGCTGAACAGCAGTATCTAGAGAGGAATTGGATGATTATATTGTGGCCACTTGTGTACATCGATGCGTGGAGGCTCGCTTGCGCTCATTCACCCAATCGAGCCCAAAGCATGCTGGGAAGTTACAAACCAGTCGGGTCTCGAATGCAAGAACGAGAGCACATGAACAGCGAAAGTAAAAGTGCATGTACAATAATGAGATTATGATAGATCATACAACACTCCCCCTCCCCCTTAAATACATTGTCTAGGCTCCCTTCTCTCTCTCTCTCCCCTCCCCTTCCCTCCCTCCCTTCCCTCTGAGTTTCTTTCTACAGAAACAAAAGACAGATCATGTGATCGTTCCACAAACTGTGCGCCAGTGTTAGTAAACACCGAGAAAACAGCCAGTGTTGCCATACGTAGACCCAAACAATGAAACATGCACACAAGAGAGACAGATACTCATCGCAGGGGAAACGGCAAAAATGTTACTTAATGGCAGCTGCTTCATTTCAAGTATATATATATAGCAACCAGGGAGAAAAGAAAAAAAAAGGAAATATCCTCTGCACCAGTCAGCATCCTGAAAATCTCACCAGTGACTGGTCCTGTCAGTTTGACTTCTGTAGGTATAAACATACTGACTGGCGTTTGATCTCCTGTGGCCACTCGTTACCCAAACATGTCAAAGGTCAAGGATGTCGAGACGGTTCGTCCCATTCAGGTTAAACGTCCTCAATGGTGAAATGACAGACAGCAATGACCATCCATGGAGAACAGGAGACAGGGGCCTATAATCTTACACTGCACAACACCACCATGATGACAAGACATTAAGAAAACAGTCAATTTCATGTTGGGCACCAGCATGGTTCGAATCCCCCCCAACACTTGACTCTAAATTTGGTGCATGAACCTAGGGAGCCCACCTGGCACCTGATGTAAGAGGATGTCTGAGGAAGAAAGCTTACAAAATTATGGTTCATGTTTCTCGGTGATGACAAAATATGCTGCTACCAAAAAGGTCTGAGCTGACTGATCAAAACACAATTGATGAAAATCAGCCAAGGGAATGCAGCATGCATGAACTGCTTTCCCTTAACTCCATGACCTTCTCACTGTTCGAAGTCAATGCAAAGCAAAAAATTTTTCTTTTTAATAACAAAAAGCCCATTTACGCATTTATGTACACTTTTCCCATCCTGGAATGTTAATATATGAGATAGTATAAAACGAACACAACTCCGTCGACAAAACACGCATGCACAAACACAAGTACGCCATAAATAAAAGGTCACACACACACACACACATACACATGCACACACATGCATGCACACACACAAACACAAACACGCACACAAACACCTCCCTCCCTCCCCCTTCCTCCCACTCCCTGTTCCGATACTCTCAGAGTCTCTCTCCCCATTCCCACCTTGCTGCCTTCTTGTGGCACCATCCAGGCTGGCAGTGGTCAAATCCAAACCAATGCCATCCAATGACGGCTGCGAGACAGGAGGCACCGGAACACCCTGCGACAGGTGATGGTGACCTTGGTCGTCACGAGGCTCTCCCCTCTCCTCATCACCAGAACACAGTGGTGCACCTTGGTCGTCACGAGGCTCTCCCCTCTCCTCATCGCCAGAACACAGTGGTGCACTGGACAACTGATTTGACGTCATGTTTTCAACGCATCTGGAACAAGACCCAGTCTCCTTTGTTTTTCCCTTTCTTAACTGATCCAGCCAAACCTGGGAGGATAACAAAGAAACTGGTTGTGCAGTGCTGGGGACAGCATATGTTTACTAGTATGCCATATTCTGAGAGCTCAGGGTGCTGAACTTGCTTTCCACAGATTGCAGTGCTATTTCCCATTGCACATGTTACAGGTTATTGATTTGAGATAAGCCTGTACAGGTATTACAGCTCTCTTTTAATCAATAATAATATAAAATCAGTTACACTAGAATTTGTGGTTTAAAGGAAAAAAAACAGGCTTTAGTTACAAGGAATATCACTGACAATAATAACAATAATAATCATAATGATAATAATAATGATAATGATAACAATAATAATACTGGTGATGATGAAAACAGATAATGATTTGACAACTGAGAGGAGTAACGGCAGAAGATGGTAAGTCATGGAAGAAATAAGATCCCAGTCTGTTGTTCCTGTACCCTTTACACAGTTTTTCACCTGCGTCCACTTCGCATGGCTATGAATTCACCATAAATGATAACAATAAAATCAAACACTTGTGGAGCGCACATTCTACACATCTGCTCAAGGTGCTTTACAAAATTACACGATCTACATGTAATCATTCATTAGCTTGTACTATAGATGCATGTATTGTGGTATACAAACAATCCTACTCTACCCATACATATAAATATAAAAAATACATACCAACTGTACAAGCACACTAAGTTCATGCAATTGTTTCATAACGCTGTCTACAGATCTATCTTGTTAGCAAGAACCACAGATGAGCTGCTCTACGGTCTAAGTACAGATGCCGAAGCTTCAGATGTCAGGATGTGAGGAGGTAAGGCTGAGGGATACATGGGTGTGACCGAAGCTGTGAGAGTCTTTAGAAAAGATGACAAGTTTTTTCTGGAACGATGATTTCTGACGGTTGGGTATTTTGAGCCCTGACAATATTTTTTTCCTTTTGTAGGTGCAACCACCAAGATGATGGAATAACAATCATAAGATGGTACGGAGATGAAACCAATAGACTGCAGATCTGACGGCCGGTTGAACGGATGGCAGGGTCACTGCACATGTGAGTGTGCATTTTAGTCAGTCACCTGACTGAGAGAAATAAAAAAAAAATGAAGAAGCTGTGCTCAGCAGCTTGCAATTCAGTTCAAGTGTGGTTTTGTAAAATCTGTCTCTTCTTCTTCCTTTGAGTGTCCACAATCAACAATTTGATGGTTTTTTTTTTAAATTTTTTAAAATCACTTTTCTGTCATCATTATTATCAATGGAATGCTTCAGTTTCACTTTCAGTTATTAATAATAATGTTATTCATTAATCAAGCACATGGATTTCAGCATCACTACATCATGTTGTACACGTATTCATGAGCTTGTAGCGGGAAAAAAAAAACTACAAGATTAATAACACATGTTCTACGCCCTAAATGGCATCATCGTCTCTGTCCCAATGTAAACTCTCTCTCTCTCTCTGTCTCTCTCTGCTTCTCTCCCTCGTTTCCAGTATATATTTGGAAATACCAATTAATTTACCCCCCACGCACTCTTTTGCTTGAAGTACAGAAAAGCAACTTTCTCAAACTTGCATACGTGTATCCTTGGATATGCTTCTTGGTGAACGTTGCTTTTCTGTATATCACACAGAAGAGTACATGACACTAAATGTGGTTATTGCCAGTTTATTCCCGTGTTGCTGATATATTAAAACTTACCCAGCAAAAGGACACTCGCTTTGGGTCTTTTTACCTCCTCTGCAGAACAGAAAGTTGACCGGAAGTTTACATTTACATAAGACTTTCACACTCCACAGTTAATCTCTCTCTCTCTCTCTCTCTCTCCTCTCTCTCTCTCTCTCTTGTGTGTGTGTGTGTGTGTGTGTTCAGTGTCAATAAATTTTATCTCTGTACTCAGACAAAAGCCAAATGGGAAAAAAGCGTCTCCTTATTTATCTGTTTCCCTTGGGAATAAAGATCATCAGTCAGTCAATCAACCAGTCTCTCTCAATTCGTTCTGGCTCCTTTTAAGAAGCTTTCTGTGATTTCATATGGTATCTATGTGCCCCACTAAAACCCTTCTCTCCACCCTCCCTCTATTGTCATTGACTTAGTTTGCATTATCATTGCATGACCCATGTTTTTCTTGCAGTACATTATTTTCACACTTTGGTCCACACTCGGGTCGTGGCCTGGCTGTTAAAAGCAAGCAAACTGATGCATCTCTATTTCCTAGTAAATACAGAATTTTATCTCATCAGGTCTTATTTCTTAACTGACAAGTTTGCACGTTTGCATACTGGAGTCAAACTTCAGTATAGGGGGTCTGCAAATGAACATAAAAGGTTACAATACGGCACTCAGTGGAACAGATGGCCGGAGTTGTTTAACGTGTATTTAGCAAGCATGTGTCTTTGTGGTACATAATATAAACTGCATATATGTATCCTGAAGTATTGACCAGCCCTGACTCATACAATATCTCGGAGTGATATTGTTTCTAAATATATGGCCAGTATTGTAGATACTTTCGCAAAGTATTCTAACCTCAGTGCAGAAGTTGAAGCTCTATCAGCAGTCGTGGAGATATCTGATAGTTGCTTCCAAGAGGAAATGCCAACAAGTTGTCATCTTCACAGATGCATTGTTGATCCTGGATGCTATGTCTAGGGATACGTCGTATGAGTTAAACAGAAATTTGGATCAAGCCTGCTGCAGTGGATACCTTCCCTTTGTGGTATCACGGCCATAATGACTGGCCGCCATTCAGGAGCAGAAGATCCTGATCAAGAACATAAGGAGACAGAAGTCAGGAAGAGGCGCTATGCATCTCCTGGGCCAAACAGACCAGGTCATCATCATCAGGCTTTGCGCAAAACATGCAGCTGAGACTTGATAGCTATATCCACCATGAACAGCTGATCAAGATGGTTCCTTTTCCACACTGCAGTGCACGTGCAGGTGGAGCAGAAGGCACAGCATCCCTGCAGGACTGCATACTGCATACAGACCTGAGAGACAGAACAGTCAGATCAATGGGCGACAACACGTCATCGGAAGCCGAGGGATGCCTCAGAGATTTCCACGCGATCGCCAAATTCATCTCAGAAATAGAACCATGAATGTCACGGCAAACGAAAGGAAAAGAAGGAAAAGAATCAGACTGAACGGCGATTGAATGTATTTAGCTCCGACTTTTTCTCTCAGCTTTATGGCCTTTTCGAAGGATACATATTTTCCCAGTTTTTCATATCGTTGCACTGTTTATTGTTATTTGTGTCATTCTGTGAATTACTTTTACCGGTGCAACATCACAGCAGATGGTCTATGTCATTTGTGGTATTTCTTCTTCTTCTTCTTCTTTTTATTTTTTTATTTTTTTTTAAATTAAAAAAAAAATTTTTTTAGACAACCGACAGAAACACGAGTACCTATAGGCTAGTTAACTGAGTATAGCCATAGGCCGATTCATAGTTGACATCCTGTGTAGAAAGCGAAAATGGCAGTGACGCGTCCAAAGATTACGCATGTTATATTTGATGTAGATGGCCTTTTACTGGGTAAGTTATTTTAAAAACAAATAATGCAAGTTTTTGCAAACTTTATCGTGCTCGTGGTTGTTTTGAGATATCACTTTTCAGAACTTTGCCTGTTTGTGCTTTTGCAGATGACAGTTTAGTATATAGAACAATCAGAAGCAAGAATGATACACGCATTCTACAAGAAGATCTAAACGCTTTACAAGAGTGGGAAAGAACTTGGAAAATGGAATTTCATCCCCAAAAGTGCCAAGTGTTGCGTATATGTAACAAACGCTCACCAATTAGATCAGATTATTCTATCCATAATACTATTCTTAAAGAAACTAATGCTGCAAAATATTTAGGCGTGATTATAGATAGTCGTCTCAAATGGAAAGAACATTACAATTTAGTATGTAAGAAAGCAAATAACATCTTAGCTTTCTTATACAGGAATATCAATGACTGCCCCCAAAAGGTTAAAGACGACTGCTACAAAACACTGGTTAGACCAGTACTGGAATATGGTTGCTCAGTTTGGGATCCTTACCATCTAAAGGACATTGATAACCTTGAAAAGATTCAGAAGAGAGCAGCACGGTTCGTAACAGGGAACCACATCAGAGAAAAGGGGAATACTAGGAAGAACATGAGGAAATTAGAATGGAAACCCTTAGAAGAGAGAAGAGCTTTTATTAAACTTAACACCTTTTCAAAGGATGAGCTAAAGTAATTGATATTCCAATGGAACAACTAGTATTGAATAAAAGTAGCACCAGGAGTGGCGGTCAATGTTATACCATACCTGCATCAAATATTGACAGCCACTTACATTCTTTTTATCCCAGTTCTGTACGGCTGTGGAACTCACTGCCGGGTGCCATCAAGATTGCCACAGGTGCAATCTCATTCAAAAAACAGGTTGATTCGACAGTTTTGAGATCTGCATATTGACGTTTTTCTATTTTTACTTCCCAGATATTTTATTGAATATCGAGTGTGACCCCTTGTTGCCAAGTTTGCTCCAGGGCCAACAGTCTGAGTCGCACTGTTTTATGTTATTTTATTCTACTTTTAACATGCGCGCTGGTGACCTACTCGTTTTTTGAGTGAACCAGTATTTTAGGAAGAAGAAGAAGTAGGAAGAAGAAGAAGCGTAGTCGGACCTCCCACGTGAAAAGCCTTCCCCGACGACTGCTAAAACTTTTCACATTTGTTGACTGTGGTTGTTCAGACACCCATCCTTTCCATAGAGGCATTTTGTTACATATACTCAATCACCACTGTGGGTGGTTAAAACACCCTTCCTCTCTGTAGAGGACTATACGCCACTTATCCTCATTCCATGACTGTGGGTGGTTAAAACACCCTTCCTCTCTGTAGAGGACTTATATGATACGCCACTTATCCTCATTCGGCGACTGTGGGTGGTTAAAACACCCTTCCTCTCTGTAGAGGACTATACGCCACTTATCCTCATTCCGTGACTGTGGGGGGTTAAAACACCCTTCCTCTCTGTAGAGGACTATACGCCACTTATCCTCATTCGGCGACTGTGGGTGGTTAAAACACCCTTCCTCTCTGTAGAGGAAATTATGCTATAAATCCATACTTTGCCAGTGTGGATGGTTGAAGCACTCTTTCTCTCTGAACAGAACTTCCTGTTACAATATTTCTGGACTTAAGGAGGTTGAACCATCCACATGTGGCAGACAGTATGCAGGTAGATGCACACACACACACTCACACACACGCACTAAGAGAGAGAGAGAGAGAGAGAGAGAGAGAGAATGCACACACAGGAGAGAGAGAGAGAGAGAGAGAGAAGAGAGAGAGAGAGAGAGAGAATGACACACACGAAAGAGGGAGAGCACAGAAGAGCTCTAGATGCATGTCAACCTGTATGCAGGTAGTAACATTCACACTTGTGAAAGCACACACACACACACACACACACACACACACACACACACACACACACACACACACACACACACACACACACACAATGTGCCATCAGGTCATTTATAATTGTCAAATTTCATGCATAATGCCAGCAGCTGAACACCCAAGGGCTACGAACCCTTAATTATCCATTTCCAAGAATGTTTCAGTAATTGGTGATCAGAAGCAGGAACCTACAATAAACACACATAAATTTACATAGGTAACGAAAATTAGTGTCAACATGCAGATTTTTTTTTTTGATTTTTTTTTTAAGCCAGAGAACCAAGAAGCATTTTTGCACAAGTTTCGGCATATGTACCGAAAAAAAAGAAAAATCTTATGCACAAACACAGACATCTCTCTCTCTCTCTCTCTCTCCTCTCTCTCTCTCTCTCTCTCTCTCTCTTCTCTCTCTCTCTCTCTCTCTATATATATATATATATATATATATATATGTGTGTGTGTGAATATCTTGTCAACATCAGCTGATCAAGAACTTCTACAAATAAAATAGAGAGTTACGCCAACCAACTAAAGTCATGAACTTTTGCGAGTGAAACACATTTCAATGTTCTCATCAAATCAACAAAAACGGACCTGTCATCTCATGCTTGTGTTCGTTGTTTCATGAGAATGCACATGTTTCGCAGAGTGAGTGGAGATGTTTCTTACACAACCAGTTCTTACACATTGAACAGGCAGAAGTTGTTTTCACATCTTTCTTGTTTGGACACTTTCCGCAACGTCCTTGCATTTTGCGTCCTGTGGGCTTCTGTTCCAGTTCCTTTTTTCCCTTTCTTCCATCTTTTGATTTATTCTCCGTCTTCTTTGAAGGCTGTCTCGGTGAGCCCTTTCCTTTCTTGGAGTCTGATGGTTTGTTTGAACTTTTTCTTTGAACCCCTCTTCAGCACCTGCACTTTTTCTCTTCCGGCTTGTTGGATTGTCGTCTGTCACAAGCTGTGCCTCATGACCCTCCGCCAAATGACCTAGGGCAGATTGGATGGTCACTTTCAGTGCTCTGGAGTGAAATGGGATTGCCAAGCGACAATGGAGGTGTCTAGCACAGAGTTGTTCCGCCACTGTAAGGATAAATTTCCACCTGGCATCTCTGAGAGAGTACTGGTCCTCTGGAAATTTCAGCATCCAAATGCAGCGTGCTGCAATTGTTGCAAGGTCAAGCAGATTGAAAAACATTACCATTGGCCATCGTTGGTTTTCCGCTTGGTTGTGCATGCATGGGCCAGTTTGTCCATTGCATCGACAGCTCCCTTTGGGGAATTGTAGAATGTGATCATTTCTGGTTTGGTTTTTTGTTGCATTCAGATCAATTTTGCCCTCCTTGTGCATTGTACTGAGGACAACCACACTTTTCAACCTCTTGGTCTGGTAGAACACAAGCGTGCCATCATGACGGTAGGCAAATTCTGACTCATGCAGTTGGAGACGTGACTTTGCTTTGAACTCCTCTGGCAGAAATCGTTTGTTCTGTCGAACAGTTCCAACACATGTCAGCCCTTTGTTTTTCAGTGTCTGAGCCAGCTCTAGATCTGTGAAATAATTGTCACAGGTGATGTTGCGACCCGTGTTCAAAAAGGGCTCTGCAAGATCCAGAGCAGTTTTACGTCCCAGATGTTGTTGTCTCTCTGTGCCTTGTTTACCCAGGTAAGGAATTCCGTACACTGGGAAATTGTTCTCAGCATCTGCCAGCCAAAAAATCTTTATGCCATAACGATCTGGCTTTGAGGGCAAATACTGAAGAAACGAACAACGGCCCCTAAATGGAACCAGTTGTTCATCAACGGTCAAAAGAGGACCAGGCACATAGTACTTGTGCAAATTGTTCTGAAAAGAGCCCCAGACGTCCCTGAATGGGGCAAAGATGTCTCTGGCTCGCCTGTGTGAGCGGGTCTCCTTGTCGTCAAACCTCATGTAAGTCAGCAGGTCTATGAAGCGCTGACGACCCATTGTTGCTTTTACCATTGGTTTCCATAGAAGGAATCCCAGATTCTTTCAGTGCCCAGCATGTTCTGTTTCTCAGCACCGAGAAGCAACAAGCAGCCGATGAGTGCTGTGATTTCACAGCTGTCTGTCATCTTCCACTGCTTTTTGTGGACTCATTGAGCTTCTTTGTTTGTGTTTTCCACAATCCTGTCAATGATCCCTTTGTCTGAAATGAACAGACAGAATGCATCCATGGATTTTCAATGCCAGAGGTGTTAGGTGTTTGTGTGTTTGGTGGCTTGAATACATTTCTTTTCCAGTGCGAGTTTTTCTTTGGACGGGCATTTTACTCCAAGTTATGTCTGCCTCTTTTGTGACATAGGTTTTATCAAAAGTGTCTTCTTCCTCATTACTTGGCCCTGCTTGAATGTCTTGTTCTTCACTTTCGGTCGGCTGGTAGTGCTGGCCGATGAAATGTTTGACTTGCATGGGTTGAAGTTCAGTCAAGAGGCGGTCTCCTTCATCATCACTGGAGGAATCGTCCACCCTTTCCTCCCCCGGCACCGATGGAAACTCCTCCCCATCACTCGTCAGCACGTCTTCTGTGTCTATGATCACACCATCTAAAACAGAAGAACCGGAATGTGTGCTTTAACTTTTGTTCTGGGGATCATGTTTGTTTATAATATACTTATTGTTTTCATTGCCTTTTAGCCTTGCTTGTCTTTTACCGACAGTGGTTGATATGGATGTTTGCATATATATGCAAATACATGCATACAAGTGTGTACGTTCACATACATAAACCTATGCAGGCACACACACACACACACAACACACACACACAACACACACACAGGCCTACATGTCAATAAGCACATATTCAATACACAGTATACATGCATGCACAGAATTCAGATCATTGTGTATGCCAACTCAATTACAATACTACACATGTGCCAATACACACACTGAAAGGAACAAAGACAATTACCTTCCTCTGCATCCATGATGCCCTCTTCTTGCAGGAGCCCAAGCTCTGTCTCCTCCAGAACGCCCAAACATTCCAAAATATTAGGTCTCTCCGCTGCCATGCTTGTAGTCTCTGAAAGTAGTGAAAACAGCACACATATATGTACAACATGTGATGCTGAATTAATCAGTTTTGAAAATTAATGTTTTGGTGATGACTGGCAAAATCAGTTGAAAACAAAAAGGTTTATACTAACTGCCACTGATACTAGCCAACATTTCAATAAAGAATTCTAACAAACCCACATGCTTATCTAAGCCCCCCTATTTCTTTCTCTCTAATATACACACAAACCAACTCATTGAATGCACACAATTCGAAACATACACTTACTGACTGCCCCCCCCCCCCCCCCCCCCCCCCCCAACACGCACACATACACACACTAAAGTCTGTCACTGATCACTCACAAAACACACGCGCTCCTCTCATAGATACCACACACACACGCGCTCCTCTCATAGATACCACACACACACGCGCTCCTCTCATAGATACCACACACACACGCGCTCCTCTCATAGATACCACACACACACGCGCTCCTCTCATAGATACCACACACACACACGCTCCTCTCATAGATACCACACACACACACGCGCTCCTCTCATAGATACCACACACACACGCGCTCCTCTCATAGATACCACACACACACGCGCTCCTCTCATAGATACCACACACACACGCGCTCCTCTCATAGATACCACACACACACGTGCTCCTCTCATAGATACCACACACACACGCGCTCCTCTCATAGATACCACACACACACGCGCTCCTCTCATAGATACCACACACACACGTTCTCCTCTCATAGATACCACACACACACGCGCTCCTCTCATAGATACCACACACAAACGCGCATGCATACACATGCCAACTCGTTGACAACACCACACACACACACTCTCATTGACCAAAACACACACACACACAAGCGCGCGCACACACACACACACACACACACACATGCCAGCTCATTGACTACAGCATATGCGCACTTGCATGTTCATAAAGACAAATGACTTACCATATCATGTGCCACGTGGCAGCAGACAGTGATCCTCACAGCCAAGTCAAAGAAAGGGGTGGAGCACAGGAAGCAAACTGGCCCTTGATAAGGAATGTTGCCTTTCTGGACTCAGCACCTCACTGTCTGAGACTGCTACCAATGTTCCAGTCTGTTGCCATGGCAACAGCAGCACGATGTATAGTGAAAGGGAAGGGTGTCTAAAGCACCCACAGTCAGTGGATAGGGATAAGTTGGCTTTTTCAGTCTATGACTGTAAGGGTGTCTAAAACACCCACAGTCAACTAATAGGAATATACAGAATTTTCATTCTGATAAAGTATGGGTGTCTAAACCACCCACACTCAACAAATAAGGGTATTTCAGCTTCATTGTTTGTTTGTTTGTTTATTTTCAAAGTTTTACGGTTCTGTTTGGAGTATGTGGTGTGAAATGAAAAAGTTGATAGCTATTGAAAATTTTAGGTAAATATCTTGATTAGATTAAAAGTTATTGACAATTTAATGGCAGCCAGGGTGTTTTTACACCCACAGTCATCGGTGAAGGTTAGATCTGACGGTGCAGAACGCTAGAAGACATGGTTGGGTGTGAAGACAAGTCGGCCTTTCGCCAGTTTCGGTCGTTGAAATGTCGAAACCACGTTTTAAAGCGAGTTCAGTACACTTTAAATATCATGAAACAATTCGTTTAAATGTGCCCCAGATCAATGATGTAAACCTTCAGTCAATCTCTGTAGAAGATAACCTAGTGATAGGAACTGTGATCAAGACTCTCTCTCTCTCTCACTCAGTGTGTGTGTGTGTGTGTGTGCCTGTGACAGAGATAAACAGAGAGAGAGAGAGAGATTATGTGCTAGTGTATACATGTACGAATGCACTGGTTATGTGTATTTCCAGTCGGAAGAAACTCCAGGAGAGAGACACTAAGACAGCAGAAAGTCACCAGAAAAGATGCTGCCCTCGTGCAAGTGTTTCAGCCCTTAACTGAAAGAAGTTAGGAGGTTACTGGTACCAGACTGATGTTTTGCTGTTACCTTGCTCACCCGTTCACCCCTACCCCTCTCGTCTCATCCCACTCTCACTTTCACCCACCCCCTTTCACGTCCTGGCACCCTTTTCCCCATTCCCACTACCCAACTTCCCCCCCCCCCTCCTTTTTTTTTTACCCCCCCCCCCCCACACACACACACACACACACTTTGATTCAAGCCTGAGCCTTCTGAATGGTTGGGTGCCTTAAGTTTGACCAAGCCAACAAGCCTTCTTACCGGGTGTACAACAGGGGTAGGTTTCAAGCAGCCCAGTGGATTTTCAGATTTCTCTGACTGTTCACGCTGATGCTTCTTTCCTTTTGTAGGCAGGATCAGATGTTTTGAGCATAGAACTTCAGCCGTAGGATCAGATGTTTTGAGTATAGACCTTTAGCCGTAGGATCAGATGTTTTGGCTTTCATGATCTGTAAATTTGTACATTGCCGCAGGCATGTGTAAAATTGAAGTGAATGGTGCCTGTGTGTACTATCCATCCACTTGGCAATCTCTTCAGTGTGTACATGTGCAGACATTGTGAAATCAGTTTTTACTCAGTCCTGTCTGTAAGTCTGTGTGCCCATCTCTGTCTCTCTTTCTCTCTCTCTCTCTTTCTGTCTCGTGTCTGTCAGTGTCCGTCTCTGTCTCTGTCTCTCCCTCCCTCCCTCTCTCTCTCTTTGTTTTTTTTTAAATTTTTATTTCTGGCACCCTCCCCCCACCCCTTTTTTTCTTCTTGCTGACATCCATTTCTGGCAAAAGTATTGATTTTACCAAATGTCAAAATTGTCTACTATAATGTCATGAAAATAGTAATTCAAGAATAATCCAGAATGTTTTAGGAATATGCTCAGTCTAGAAATTTATGTATTTGTTCTACTTCATGAGTGTCCCACAGTATTAGCGTCCTTAAAGAATCTGCAGTTGTGGTATAGGAACATCAGCACGGTTCACTCTGTTTTCAGAATGAGCTTTAAAGTGATTTGGTTTCCATGGTATCAAGAAAAGGCCAATGTCTCTAGTGTAATGATGCCTGTATCTAAGTTCTTGGAGCCCATTGTATGAACTGCATCAGCACTGCTGCAGTCTGTCATTTACTTTAGCGCCAAGTCAGTTCTGACCACCTTAAGATTGTGTAACAAGTCATTTATACATTGGAAGTGTTGTCATGGCGGATTCTTCTGTTGGTCGGACAGACAAGGAGGCAGGCAGGCAGTTTGCCAGATCAGAATGTGTCTGCATGCTGGAATGCAGGCCTGTCTTTGAGACACAGTGCCAATATGACGTTGCAAGGGGAAGAGGGGTGCCGAAGTAGCTCAGTGGTAAAGCGCTGGACTCGTTATCTTGGTGATCCTGGGGTTCCGGGTTTGAATCTCTGCTGGGTCGTTTCGGTACAGGGGGATTTTTTTCCTCAGATATAACATTGGTTCTGACCCTATTTCCCATACAGTCCTTCAAATGAGACTATTATAAACCAAAGTTCCATGTGTGAATGCACACATAACATCTTGCACATACGTAAAATCCCATCACCAACTTTCAAACTTAGAGAAGGCCAATTTGGCTGTTGGTATGGATGACACATTACACATAGCATGCACCCTGCGTGAGAAACGTAAAGAATGGAGGAAGTAAGGAAACTGAGAGTCTAACAATATTGACTGGATGACACTGGAAATGACTGAATGAAGTGCCAGCTGGCAGCTCTTCAGTCAGCACTACCCAGGTAGGCAGCCCATTGTGTAATTAAGTGTGGATTGTAAAGTGCTTAGAGCATGGTCTCTAACCGAGGATGGGCGCTATATTAGTATTCATAATAATAATGATAATAATAATAGATAATAGTTCAGTTAGATGGAACCATGCTTCCTCCTGTGCCTTTATGTAGTACTACTTCAACACAGCTTTAGATGGATTGGTGAGGCTGCAGAGTAAGGTACTTTGACCAGGTACCTGCAGGAAAGCCTGGGCATGAACATGCCAGCTTTGTAAAATAAAAGCCAGATGAGACGTCGTTGTACTCAGCTTAACACTCACAGTCCCCTGTTTCTGACTGTAGAGAGACCCATAATATTCAAATGAATTTGCTATACTTACTTATGTGTTTTTGTTGTTGTTTTGTTTTTTTCGTTTTGTTGTTGTTTTTTTTGCATCTTACTAGCATCTGTTCCAGGCAAAACGAACAATTTCCTAACTTAATGACTACCGGATTTACACAGGTGACTCAGCTAGGAATAGCATTTACTTGGAACTTTCGACAGACCTCTGTCTGTCTTCTTCAGCGGTGGTGTGGCTATTGGGTGAACTGGCGTTCAGTGCACACGACCACGGATTGAACCCTGGTCATGTGACTGAACAATGAGGGTGTTGTACACCGATGGCAAGGTGTGTCTGCCCTGGTCCCGTTTGACTGTGGGGTTGTTGGCGGCAATATGTATGGCCTCCTTCACCCCACGCTGAAACATCTACTGTCACGGTCGAGAACGCTGATGTTTTCATAATCGAACTGATGTTGCTGGACGTGTAGGTGGGCGCCTACTGGTGATGATTCCCTTTTGTGTTCTGTCAAGCGTTTTGAAGGTTTCTCTCAGTTTCCCTGACATAAGTTTCAAAATGGAGTACTGATGCGCGACGAAGCAAATTGAAGTTTGTTTACTGACTGACCCTAGCAATA
>CM031623.1:49486423-49525217 GCA_018398815.1 Conus ventricosus | reverse complement strand
GAGTTGCATTTTAGCTTTTGTGAATATTATCTTTGAATGTGTTGTATGGTGCTGCTCTTTCTATGATTTTCAGGATATATTGTATTCTATCTTTTTCTCTTTGAGCTCAAAGAGAAGCTCAAAGAGAAAAAGATAGAATACAATATATCCTGGAAAATCATAGAAAGAGCAGCACCATACAACAACATTTCAAAAAGATGTAACCTATGCTCAACAGAAAAGTACATAATACTATGCAAACCACAACTGGCAACTTTAAATACTAGGATAGAAATGGTTAACAACTGCAGGCACAAGTGGAAATTCCTATCAGTGAACAAGAACCAGAAACACACGAAAAACACAGACAACACGTGATGACAGACAACACAAGCAGTTATAAAACACCGGCAGCACAGACCCACCACATCCTGATGATTGCATTGCATGAAACAGCGCTGTAGATAGTTTTAAACCTTACTTTTTAACAAATGTTGCTCCCAGTTCGGTTGAGCATTTTTTTTAAAATCTCTGCTGGTATTCACTACCATTGTCTTATATATATATATATATATATATATATATATATATATATATGTGTTAGCATTGATGGGATAGCCTGGGACATAGCCTGTGTCTGATCAGTCAACACAGTGAAGTTGATATATATGTTAGCATTGATGGGATAGCCTGAGACATAGCCTGTGTCTGATCAGTCAACACAGTGAAGTAGATATATATATATGTTAGCATTGATGGGATAGCCTGAGACATAGCCTGTGTCTGATCAGTGAACACAGTGAAGTAGATATATTATTATGTTAGCATTGATGGGATAGCCTGAGACATAGCTGGCCATGGGTCTCATTCCATGCTGTTCTGTGTCATATCAGGTGGTGTTATGTATCTCCACATGGAAATGTTGATGAGACAAATAAACCAGATGCACTTCTCATTGTGGATGTATCACACACTGACCTTAATGTAAGAATGACAGTTTGGAACTCTTTTAGTGTCCACAGCAAACTTATGATAAGAATCTAGTTGCAAAGTGAGACGACTGCAGGCGGAAATCTAAACAAATCTTGGGCCTTCTTCCTTGCGCTGAACTCTGAAGCGATCAAAGCTAAGTGAATTTTTGTTATTTTATTCGTTTGTGTCTCACCTGAAGAAGACCTAAGAGGTCGAAACGCATTGTGTTTTGTCTTGTGACTCGTTTGTCCACGTTTCTCTGGGTGGTTTGCTAACATTTATTTAAGATTTGTTATGATAAGAACTTTAGCTTCAAAAGAAGTTTCAACCATTTTAATGTTTTCAATAACCGACACATACTTTTCTACAGCAACATTGCGGTCCCTAACACATTTCCCCACAAACGTCCTGTTGTCCTTACACAAAAAACTTTGATGCAAAGTAAAACTTAACACCAGGAAATTTCAGATTATCAACAAAACAACAACAACAACAACAACAAAGAAAAAAAGAAAAAAAAGGCTCCCTGTCCATTGGACAGAATTTGCATTTGGCATGAACAAAAAACAAATGTTTTGGGACGGAAACTACTGGATGAGTGTCGTCTTATAATTCAGTTGCAGATGTGGAGAGATTGTGTCACTGCCCTCAGCTTTGCTATGTTTGGCTTTAATGTGTACTCGCTTCTTTTCTGTATGCAGACACAGAGAGCATCTACAGCCGGGTGATTGGGGAGGTGTGTGCAGAACATGGCAAAGAGTTCACCTGGGAAGTGAAAGCCCGGCAGATGGGGCAGACAGAGGTCAAGGCCGCCGAAGTCATCATTGGTCAGCACCTCTCTGTCTCTCTCGCTTGTCTCTGTCTGTCTCAAGCAAGTTTTGAGTGTGACAGGAGCCTGTAAAGCATGCTCAGGTGTGTGTGTGTGTGTGTGTGTGTGTGTGTATGTGTGTGTCCGTATGTGTGTGTGTGTGTCCGTATGTGTGTTTGTGTGTGTGTGTGTGTGTGTGTGTGTCTCTCTCTCTGTGTATGTTTGTGTGTGTGTGTGGATAATGCTGTTGTGTTAAGATGCCCAACCAGGCCATCTTACAGCACACGGTCACTTCTGTTTCTTCTCTTTCTGTGGCCAAATGCACACCAAGAACTACCTTTCACAATTTCAGGTTGTTACTCTTGTCTCCCCTTTTTCTTTCTTGAACAAATGACATGGAGGACAGTTCTTTATTTAGGACTCTGTGTGTGTGTGTGTACATGTGCGCGCGCGCGCGTGTGTGTGTACATGTGTGTGTGTGTGTGTGTGTGTGTGTGTGCGTGTTGACCTACCTTTTTTTTCTTTCTTTATTTAACTGGCACGTGGTAGAAAAATTGAATATATACATAAAAGAAATGCAAGACAAATACTTTTGTCAACAGGATAACATTTAGCTAGAATTGAAGAAGCATGTGCGCACACAAAAATATATGTGTAGGCTTTCACTATGTACGTGCCCGTGTATCCATTTTCAGACATGCTGCAGTTGCCCGTCACTGTGGAGGAGTACCTGAGGCAGTGCAAGAAACGGCTGAAAGAGCTTTTCCCCAGCGCCCCCCTCATGCCAGGTGAGTCCAGGTGCCTGTTTACCCTTCACACAGCGAGTGTCAGAAAGGGCCATTGCTTTTCTGTGCTATTGCCACACTGGTTCGTGAGGTGTTCTCCCTGACGGCCACATGACTGAAGAACAGTAGGGTATCGGTTTTGCCTATTGTATGTTCTTCTGTTTGTCGAATCGAGGGAGGTGAAAGTTGTGCAGAAACATGTTAATGCGCTTTGGGCGTCATGTACTGTTCCAAGTCAAACTCTTGCAAGCTCTGGCAGTTGGCAAGTTCTGTTGGCTAAAACTGTGTGGGCTGATGCGGTAGTATGACATCCGTCACCATCTTCCATCTCACTCACATGAAATATGGGTGATCGAACGATTCATAAGGGGTTTGTAAATAAGTGGCAGTGAAGATTTGGATCTTTTTAACAGATTGATATTCAGTACACACTGCCAAATAACTGTGTACAGGGGAGGATTTTTAATCACCATAAATATTTGAAAAATCATAACTTTCATTGAAAAATCATAACTTCATATGGAAAATCGTAACTTCCATTCTCATTGAAAAAAAGAGAAAAAAGTCAAAATGTAGATTTTGACATTTTTGACAGATTAATCTTCAATTAATCTGCCAAATAACTGTGTTCAGGACCTCAAAGATGACCCATTGAGAATTTTGAACCTCAGTACATAGTTGAAAAAATATTTCCATTGAAAGATCATAACTTCCATACTCATTAAGCTACAAATGTAAATTTGTATATTTTCATCGTCAGTGAAAAAGCAGACAAAACCACATCAGAAATAACCTTTCAGTACCCAGAGTGTGGTTTGATGTTGTTTTTCTGTGGTGTCTGTTTGTTCTCCTGCTTATCAGATACCTGGACAGATATAGAATATTGTTTTTACCGTTCTGTGTATTCTTTTGCCCAAGCACCAGGTAAGTGCCCAAGTACCAGGTAAGTGGGCGGCAGTGAGGTAGATCTTCTCTCAGTGTGAATAGGGTGGTCTGTGGACCAGTGCTGTAGTCATCAGATAGTCCCTCAGTGTGAACAGGGTAACATGTGAAACAGTGCCATCAGGTCACCAGATACTCCGTCAGTGTATTCAGTAGATCAGCGCTGTCCATAATCATCAGATATTCCCTCAATATGAACAGTGTCTTTTGTAGGCTCGGTGCTGTCAAGAGTCTGACCTTTCCCCAGTAGGAACAGGGTGGTTTGCAGGGTCACTGCTGTCAAGAGTCTGACCTTTCCTCAGTAGGAACAGGGTGGTTTGCAGGGTCACTGCTGTCAAGTCTGACCTTTCCTCAGTAGGAATAGGGTCGTTTGCAGGGTCACTGCTGTCAAGAGTCTGACCTTTCCTCAGTAGGAATAGGGTCGTTTGCAGGGTCACTGCTGTCAAGAGTCTGACCTTTCCTCAGTAGGAATAGGGTAGTTTGCAGGGTCACTGCTGGCAGTGTCCTACAACTCCAGCCAAGAACAGGATCGCAACTGATATATACTGAAGAACAACAAAAAAACCCCAAAATCAACAACAACAACGAAAAACAGCGGAAGTTTGAGTGTACATGTATCATCCTTTGTACAAAGACATTTTATTTGATGTCATGTTGTACACTGTGTGTGTCCTGCTTGTGATTGTTGTTTTTCTCTTCTTTTTATTCTTTTTTTTTGTTAAACCATTGAGACAGGTTGGGGTTAAGGCAAAGGGAGATGGGGGTGTCTGGAGGAGGGGGATGGGTGGGAGTGGGGGGGGGGGGGGTCTTTTCATCATGAATACTGTAAACCTTTTTTTTCTATGGGAGAAATACAGACAGAAAAAAACAACACAAACTTAAATGGTATAGTAGTTAAATTTTACAAACAGAAAAGGAAAATAGCAAAGGGAACCAAGAATGATACCTCAGGGAAAAAAAGCATGCATGTTACCTCATGATTTTTATTGGACTGCATTGTTCAGAAGATGCTGGTAAGGATATAATTTCTTTTAATTAGGATTCTGTATTTGTTTCTCTTTTTCTTTTGTAAATGAATATTATTTCATCACTCATGATTTGGTGTTTTAGTCTTTGAGAAGGTGTGATGTACTGGACCTGATTTTGTTTATCCTCTATTTGTGAATAAAGTAGTGATCAAATATATTTAGTGTGACCATCATTTCCAAGTTCGACAAATTTTACTAAGTTAGACTAAAAATACTAAGTCTAACCAAAAACATTGTGACAAATCACAGCATCATAAATCATTTATAACCTTTTTTTTAAAACTCTTATAGAAGAGTGCACTGGACACTATTCAATTCATGCTTTCTTCAAATTATTGTCAGTGCTAAACTATTGTAGCACAGTGATACTCTTTAATTTTACCAACAGTGTTACAGAATCCTGATGAACATAAATGTTTATATGCATGCATGTACACCTCCTTATGAACATAAATGTTTATATGCATGTATAAGTCTCCTGCCTGGGTTTCTTTTTTTTTTCAATGTTGTTTTTCCTGCAAATCAAAATCCAATACTCATCATCTCATTTGGATGGCAGGAGCAGAGAAGCTGGTAAGGCATCTCCATAAGCACAACATCCCCATGGCTATCGCCACGGGCTCGGACCATCAGGGCTTTGAGCTGAAGACGAAGAACCACAAGGACTTCTTCAGCCTCTTCCTCCATGCTGTGCTGAGCAGCAGCGACCCGGAAGTGAAGCGCGGGAAACCAGCGCCCGAGTGTTTCCTCGTCGCCGCATCAAGATTTGCCGTGCAACCCCAGCCAGAAAATGTGAGAGGGGTGTGTTTGTTGGTCAGCTTGTGCTAGGGAAAGTGTGGTGTGTTTCGTTGAGGTGGTGCTGAGTGTTTGTTGTTGGTTTCAACCCCTGACTTAAACCTTTAACTGACAAAGTTGGGGTAGGGGAGGTGGGGGGGGGGGGGGGGGGGGGGGGGGGGGGGGAGGACTATGTCAGTTGTCAGACATTGAGGATAGTAAGAGACAGTTTCAAAGGAGAAACCTTGGGGAACAAAATTGCTACAACACAGACATGTCAGTTATTCACTTTTCAGCTGATTTCCTGGTTTTTTTTTCAAATGATTTCCTTTTCTAGTTTTGCTGCTGGAAATCACTGGAACGCCATCCTGACTCGTTGACAATGCTGATCTGCTACTGCCTGTGATGAAATGCTATGCTACAAAACTAGCAAACAAACAAACAAAAACAACGCTTCTGTGCATAGTGGAAGCTTAAACAGGCCCAAAACAAAGTAGATCTTTAGACTGTAGACATTTTGTTGAAGAAAAAAAAAGATAGGAACACTCAGTGAGGAGGGAAAGAAATAGCTGAAGGAAAATTGCACAGATGATCGCGCTTTTGCTGCCTTTATTGATTACTCTCGTTGTTCGTTTTCAGATTTTGTTGGTCGAGTCCAAACCAAGTGATAACAAGCGAGATTTGTCTTATTAGTCTGCCAGCATGTCATGTGTGCAGCGAAGTACAACTGAAATCTCTATTGAATCTGACTTGTCAGACAATGAGAATGCTACGGAGATAAAGTTTCACAGAAGAAATCAGCGAGAAAAGTAATCTGCCCCACAGCTTCGATGATATTGCATAAAGAGTGCTATGCTTAAATTTGGAATGCTGCATTTGAAATGTCAAAATGCTGCACTTTGTGCTTTTGAGGCCTTGGTCGCTCTAGTTAGATCGTTGCTGACACTGAAAACCATACCACCCTTTTCCCCCTACTTCTTCATCCGTGTCTCCCAAGTTTTGGTCTTCTTGTCTTGCCGATGTGTCTTGTTCTGTTGTGGAAGTCATCACAACACTTTCCTACCACCCCCACTTCATCCCCCCCCCCCCCCTTCCAACCTCCACCCCCATCCTGCAAGTGTGTCAGGTGGTTACAGTGGCGTTGTGGCTCACTGAAAGAACAATCACAACACACCAGGTCACCCATATCCAACCCCGACCTTCCCAGTACATCAACTGTGTTGCCGTGGTGTTTTGCTTCATCGTAAAATGAGCCAATCACAACATACTTCTTCGCCCATCCCAACCTCCCACCCTGCCAAGGTGTTAAGCGGTTGCCATGGCGTTTTGACTCATTGTAAAACAAACCATCACAAGACACTTCTTTGCTCATCCCAGCCTGCACCCTGCCAAGGTGTTAAGCGGTTGCCATGGCGATTCGGTTCATCATGAAAGAAACCATCACAAGACCTTTACCGCCTTTAGCCACATGTGATTGTCAGATTTTCCTTTTGTTGTGGTTTATGGTGGCCTCTTGGGCCCTAGGAAGCTTGAGTGCTAGACAAGACCTGTATCCTTTGTTGTGACTCACTCAACCGTATTAGGAAAGAGCTGTATCCTTTGTTGTGACTCACTCAACCGTATTAGGAAAGAGCTGTATCCTTTGTTGTGACTCACTCAACCGTATTAGGAAAGAGCTGTATCCTTTGTTATGACTCACACAAGCCGTGTTAGAAAAGAGCTGTATCCTTTGTTATGACTCACACAAGCCGTGTTAGAAAAGAGCTGTATTCTTTGTTATGACTCACACAAGCCGTGTTAGAAAAGAGCTGTATCCTTTGTTATGACTCACACAAGCCGTGTTAGAAAAGAGCTCTATTTTTTGTTGTGACTCACACAGCGGTGGCTTTTCTTTTTCTTTTATAGAAAATTCATTGATATTTCTAAATGCTGGCATTCATTGACAACAACAACAAAAGTAAGTCACTGACTTAAAATCCAGAACTGTTAATTAATACACTTTGACTTAAGAATCATAAGTATGTTGTGCATTAGAATGTATGTTGATGTGTGTGTGTGTGTGTGTGTGTGTGTGTGTGTTTGAAAAAGAAATAATAATTAAAAAAATTTTTTTCTGCATTCAGAAATAAATTGCACACCCATGTACATAAACCAGCACAGATTAATATGCATGTATCCATCCAGACAGCATAGACAAATAGCCGTATTAGAAAAGAGCTGTATCCTTTGTTATGCCTCACACAAGCTGTGTCTCCACCTCCAGGTGCTGGTGTTTGAGGATGCCCCCAATGGAGTAGAGGCAGGCCACGCCGCGGGGATGCAGGTGGTGTGGGTGCCGGACCCGCGGGCGGACCGCGGTGCCTGCAGGACAAGGCTCAGCTGGTGCTGGACTCCCTGGAACACTTCCGGCCCCAGGACTTTGGCCTGCCGTCCTACGACTCCTGATGATGGTGTGGGAGGGGGAAAGGGAGGTGGTGGTGGATGGGAGGTGTGATTGAGTAGGGTTTATGTAGTATGAGATTTTGATTAAATTGGGGGGGGGGGGGGGGGGGGGGGGAGTGTGCTGAATAAAAGAATCGGTTTGTGAATTATCACTATCATTATCAGAATCTGTGTCCAACATCACAAGAAGCAAGACGCTGAAAGTGCATTTAGAAGCATGCACACACACACGCACACACACACACACACACTACACACACACACACACACACACACACACACACACACACACACACACACACACACACACACACATATATTACATACACCATACACATACACCTACACCTTCAAATGTGCATGTACAAATATATACATAAAAAAGATATATGTATAATCCATGTTCTTCTTCCTTCCGTAGAGTGTCCACAATCATCATGTTGATTATTCTGACACTTGCATGTGTATGACCTTTTTTTTTTATCCCGCCATTAAGGCAGCCATACTCCAACTTCGGGGAAGGTGCATGCTGTGTGTAACTTATCATCCATACCAAAGGCCAAACTGGCCTTCTCTTCTGAAAGTTGGTGATGGGATTTGACGTGTGTGCAAGATGTTGTGCGTGCATTCAGACATGGAACCTCGGTTTATAGTCTCATTCGAAGGACTGTATGGGGAATGGAGTCACAACCAGTGTTAACTCCGAGGAAAAAATCCCCGTGTACCGAAACGGCCCGGCGGAGATGCAAACCCGCAACCCCAAGATTACGAGTCCGATGCTCTGCCAGCTGAGCTATTCTGGCCCCTGAGTTCTATCTCATGTTCCTGCGTGGTGAACACACAGTACAAAACTTTGCATAACAATGAACTAGGAATGGCCCAGTCTCAGCAGCCTTGAGGCTTGATTCGGCGTTTTTCAGTCTAAGACGACTTCGTCAACATTTACCTTGTTTGTATCAAAAATGAAGTGGATTAGGCATGAACATGGACGACATGTAATGTGTGTAAACTCTACAGTTTTCTCCACTCTATGTTGTCCGTGTGGTGGCGAATATGAAGGCATCAGGTTCTGTGGCGTGGCGGTCACAGGCTGTGCTATGTAGCAGTCGGTTATGTTCATTGGTTTTGTGTTAGGGGTATTATCCATTCGGAGTGTATGTCTGTCTATGTTTGTGCTTGCATAAACAACAGTTCTATTGATCTGAAATATTTCTGTAACAGAAGATTTTTTTTTTTTTTTTTTTTTGTAGCTATTCAGGGGTCTGCGAAATAATGAATCTGCTGATTTGTTGGAGTGGAGAAATGTCTCATCTGTTTGCAAGTTTGGTGCAGAAGAGTAAAGTTCTTTTGTGTGTTATGTGTGAGTGCAAGATATACATACTGCCATACAGAGTGTAGTTGAAAATGTAGTCATCGGACATAAAGGAAACAATAAATTTGTGTGGTGTGTTGAATATCAAAGTTAGAAATTTTTGTTTGCTGAGGAGAAGATGGGAGGAGGGGATATGAAGGGAGTGGAGAGAGTTGTTCTTGTAGATGAAAAATATTACTTACTTTTTCTCTTGTTGTTATATTCTTGTTTCTCTTGATTTTTTTTGTTGCTGTTTGTGTATGTTTATGTTAATATATTGCATTTTTTGCCTTGGAGACATCAAATAATTCAGTTATACAGAACAAGTTTATCATGCAAGTTGTTTTTGTATCATCTAAAATGGTATCATCAGAGTTTGCTTTTTTCCCATGTAACACATGGAAAGGAAATCGGTGTGAAAACGTAATTCTTATTCTGAAAGTGTATGGTATGTGCTGTCCATAGAAATACTTTTGTTGTGATGAAAAAAGGAGACTTCTAAGATGAATCTTGCTAATTTTCTCCAGATGAATCTTGCTAATTTTCTCCATTGTGATGGATATTTAATTTGTGAGAGTATATATATAATCATCATTTGGAAATAGGACAAATGCTCTCCATTATGAAATGATTGTTGTTTCGATATTTCGCGCTGTAGTAATATTCTTATCCAGTTTATGGCGTGGTTGGTTGTGCTTGATGAATGAAATGATAGAATTTTATCTTGTTTTTAAAAACTAATGATCTCATTAATGATTTGTTGTATTAATAAATAATGGGAAAATATGTTTCTTGATGTTATTCTTGTTTTGTATTGTAAGACCTGCATGCAGCTCTGCCATCCATGAGTAATTTTTGATAATTTTGTTTGGATCAAAATGCAAAGTGTTTGTGTGTGTGTGTGTGTGTGTGTGTGTGTGTGTGTGTGTGTGTGTGTGTGTTGTGTGTGTTTTCTCAATATTTTACTGTTTTGAAAAATTACAAAGAAAAAAAGTGAGAGAGAGTAACACATGAAGGGAAAAGTTATGGGGGAAAAAAGGCGAGAGGGAAACAAACTTGCATTGTTTGTTGCTGTTTGACATGTTCTATTCAGAATAATGTTTTCTCTGGGCATGAGTACAAAACGTTTCTCTGTAATGAAAGGGATCTGCGCATACAGACAACCACTGCCTTGATCTCAGAAGGGAGGCAACCTTTCCCTGCTCTTTTTTCAGGGAATTACATTATTTTGTTTTTCTAGGGTTGACAACTATACACAATTTTTTTTCCTGTGTCATCTTTGGTGCCCCCCTCTAAGGCATTATTTGCAATCTGTCTCTGGTACTCCCCTTGCAGAGCCACACACAGTGCCGTCCAGTCGCAGCCATGTCACAGGCAATTCACAGGCAGTAATCGATATCAGGTCATCACGAGGCAACCGCTCAGAGGAGACACTGCCCCGGAGCTCAGTCTCTTCTGTTGAAGACATAGTTTGGTATGACAGGTCCAGGTAAAGGATATTCTCACACTTGTTTTTAGCGGGCATTTTAAATCTGAGAAGAGGGGAGGGAAGGACATGCAACAGCTGGAAACCATGGGCCGAGAGTGCTGAACACACAGCCAGCTGGAAACCATGGGCGGAGGTTGCTGAACACACACAGCCAGCTGGAAACCATGGGCGGAGGTTGCTGAACACACACAGCCAGCTGGAAACCATGGGCGGAGAGTGCTGAACACCACAGCCAGCTGGAAACCAATGGCGGAGGTTGCTGAACACACAGCCAGGGTTTGCGCAAGCTAAAACAGCGCTCTGCCTGCCAGCTTATTTATGCTCTGCTCGGAGGACTGCTTTTAACTCTGGCAGAACATGACTAGCAGCATATGTGTTGGCGTTGCTGACTGTCTGTCGGACATAGGATGCTGTGTTTCATGATTCGTTCTCCTTAACATGTGTCGACTCGGGCGCTTTGGTTGTAACATGATTAGCAGTTCTCTCACAAATTCAACGGTACCCAAACATGAGGTTCAGTTTTGTATTCAAAGCATGCAAACAACACAAAACATTTGAAGTAAGCACATGTTTTCTAAATTCAAATTCAAACACTGTATATATATGCATGCCTGTAATCGACAAACTACAAACTACAATAAAAACTTGCAAATGCTAAATAGTTGGGACTGATCAATCAGGGTGACGTAGAATCATTCACTGTTGTTCAGCTCGGCTGATAAATGCCGCAGGCAGCTCAATTTCAGTCACATAATAACACCCTTTTTTATGAACGCAGGAACTCTGCGACACTCATTTTACGAAAAGGGGAGCAAGAAGGAGCAAAAGACTGGAGGCTACTGTATAGAAAGTAAAGTTACTTATTAAAACGTACATGAGAAAAAGGATGGGCAGAAAGTAAGTTACTGTATTTCTCTTTTTACAGTTACATGTATCCCTTTGGTAAGTTACATTTGAGAGAGAGAGATTTAAAGCAGCGTCAAAAAAGTAATTTTGAAAATGTCAGTATTTCAATGTTTTGATTCTTTTTATCAGGACACGTAACAGACAGTCAGCCAGACAGATTCAAGAGTTTAACGTATGATGAAATATTGATAAGTAATGACATGAAGCATCCACACACACACAACGGGCACAAACCCAATTTATGAAAAATCACAGAAATAAGACTGAGGAGGAGAAATACAGTGCTGTTAGTGAGTGAATCGGTGAAGGAAAGAAAAATGCAGAGGGAAGCTGGATTGAACAACAGATCGAGTGGTGTTTAAGAAAAAACCCAAGGGAACAACTCGAAGAAAGCTTTTACAATTGTGAAGAACCTGACCAACTGAAAGCAAAATTAAGTCAACGCTATTCCAGACAAAGACAGCAATGTCTAACAGAGGAAGAAGACGTCATAAAATGTTGTATGGAACTCGACACACAAGATACCTAAATGTGCTGGGAGCAGAAGGTTCATTAAAAGTTGGTGATTTTCCAATACTCTATAAAGAAGTCTTGGTTGCAGTGAAATCGCCGAAATGTGAGGTGCCTGCTGGCATTGATCATATACGCCAAGAATCCTAAATTTTGGCGAGTTCCATCAATTCTTAAATGTTGCAAATAAGTGAAGTAAACAAATCTGCTTAATTCTTTTTGCCTGAAGAAAGAGCCTACTTTGCAAATTCTTTTTGCTTGCAAGCTAAGCTGCGTAACTTTCACTCTTTTTTTTTTTTAACCTCCCTAGCTGCGCATTCCAGGCCATTACTTATCAGTTAAAAAAAAACCTCCATGAAAACATGTTTTATTAAACACAGCTATATACAGAAGTATTAAACTATATACAGAAGTATTATATTCTAATAACGAGTATGGCTACCCTTATTACAGTATCACTGCCTTGGCTTAAGGCTGTGTCAGGCTAATTGACATAGGCTAGAACACCAAGGCTACATCAAAATGTTGTTATGCTCTGCATAGTTATGCGGGGATTGTCTTCAGTTGTGACAAGCTCCTAGCATGACATTATCAGTCTCTAAAATCCCCCGAAGTCGGAGTGTGGCTGCCCATGTGGCAGGGTAATCAAAAACGGTCACACACGTAATGTTCTCATCCCCAGCTGATGCATTTGTACCATAGTGTTCAAGTAGTTTGGATGATCCCTGGAGTCTTTTAGCCAGGGTACGACAACAACAACAACAACAACAACATTACAGTATCATAATATGGTTACCTTTATCACAGGTAGATCATAGGAGGGAGCGAAAATAGATGATCACACACACACACACGCACGCACGCACTCACACACGCACGCACTCTCACACACACACACACACACACGTATGCTTATGCACAACATGCACACATGAGCAAGCTCACACATGAACACATATCACCACCGCCATCTCCACAACCACCAGCACCACCTGCCACCATGATAACAACCCATATTACTACCACCGCCACATCCACCCTCTCAAATGAAATTAAAACAAGAGCCTATGTTAAACAACTATTCAGAAACTGTATTGTTGTCATGGTGATCACCCTGTACAGGAAGAAGGGGCGTGGAGGGTGCCCCCCCCCCTCCCCTGTACCACCTCCACAACCCCTCTCCCTCCCCCCCCCCCCCCCCCCCCCCCCCCCCCCCCCCCCCCCCCCCCCCCCCACATCTCTCTTAGATGATTCTGACGGGGGTTTTTTTCCCTACCAATCAGAAAATGTTACTATTTTTAGTGCTGAGATATGGGGGGGGAGGGGGGGGGGGGGGAGATGTGTATAAAACCATACACGTGCACACATATCAATGTGGCTACAGTGAAGATAATTAGAAAGGATTTCCATTTTTGACAACTATCTCTGAAAAACAAACTCTGCGGTTGCTTCTTACGGCGATTAAATGAATTTTTAATGCAAAGAAGCTAAATGAAAATGCCATTTATATAATTCGAGGATTGGTGGTAAAGACCGAAACAAAAAGGGGGGTTAAAGAGAAAACAAAAGCAATGCACAACGTTTCGACTCTTAGAGTCTTTTTCAAGTGGCATGAAACTAAGGACACAGGAATTGTTTCAACAAATCTGAAGTGACAAGAACTCAAAACACACACACACACACACACAAACATAAGGGGAAGAAAAGAGGGAAGAAAAACACACACACACACACACACACACACAAACACACACACACACACACGCACACACACGTACGCTTTCCGCCCTCACGCCATCCGGACACATGAATTGTTTCAACAAATCTGAAGTGATAAGAACTCAAAAAACCCGCACACACACACACACACACACACACACACACACACACACACACACAAGGGGAAGAAAACACACACACACACACACACACACACACATGCACGCTAACGCCATCATCCCCCCCCCCCCCCCCCCCCCCCCCCCCGCGTCCACCACCCCCCCCCTTTTTTTTTTTTTCTCTTCCACACAACACACACCACACACACACACATACCCCTATCATTATAGAGAGGGAGAAAGGGGAGGGTATAGTTAGAATGGTGACTCCATCACTTCAGTCCTTGTTCAGTCCGTGGGGAGTGATCATCCCAAGCCTAGAGATCAGAGATGATTCAAGGAATTTACGGTGCATGGCATCTGAGTGGTTTTGGTGAACAGCAGAGACTGACATATGAAACACGTTATGTCCAGGGCTATTGAAATGTCGACCTATGGGGGTGTCCTTATTCAGGTTGACAGCCTGGAGATGTTCCCTGAATCTTTCATCCAGGGTCCGGTAGGTCTCGCCACAGTAGAGTTTGGAACAGAGGCTGCATGAAAGAATGTACACCAGGTTGGAAGATCGGCAAGTGAAGGGGGATCTGATGGTGAAACTTTTGCCTGATGGGCCCCTGAAGGTGTTAGTGGTTGTATTTAAAAAGGGGCAGGTTTTGCATCGGGGTTCGTTGCAGCGGTGGTTTCCTGGTGGAGAGCTACTCGGTGAGTCTTTGTAAGTGGCTCGTACTAGATGGTCCCTGAGGTTGGTGTCTCGCAGGTATGCCACTAATGGAGGTTTGACGAAGGTGGACTTGAGTTTAGGGTCTTTCCTCAGGATGTCAAAGTTTTTCACAAGGATGTTTTTAACTGGGAGGTTGTGTGGGTGGTAGGTCAGAGTAAGGACTGGTCGGTCTGACTGATTTTTGTTCTGAGATGGGGTCATGGCCTGAGTCCTGGGGGTGCGAAGGGCACGATTGGCGGCATCGATGATGACTGCTTCAGGGTACCCGCGCCTTCGGAAGAAGGAACACATCCAGTTGACCTGCAGTTTGAAGTCGTCGTCATTGCTGCACAGTCTTCTGAGGCGACAGAATTGAGAGTAAGGGATGCTCTTCTTGGTAGACTTCATCAAACCTCCATTAGTGGCATACCTGCGTGACACCAACCTCAGGGACCATATTGTACGAGCCACTTACAAAGACTCACCGAGTAGCTCTCCACCAGGAAACCACCGCTGCAACGAACCCCGATGCAAAACCTGTCCCTTTTTAAATACAACCACTAACACCTTCAGGGGCCCATCAGGCAAAAGTTTCACCATCAGATCCCCCTTCACTTGCCGATCTTCCAACCGGTGTACATTCTTTCATGCAGCCTCTGTTCCAAACTCTACTGTGGTGAGACCTACCGGACCCTGGATGAAAGATTCAGGGAACATCTCCAGGCTGTCAACCTGAATAAGGACACCCCCATAGGTCGACATTTCAATAGCCCTGGACATAACGTGTTTCATATGTCAGTCTCTGCTGTTCACCAAAACCACTCAGATGCCATACACCGTAAATTCCTTGAATCATCTCTGATCTCTAGGCTAGGGACGATCACTCCCCACGGACTGAACATCAAGGACTGAAGTGATGGAGTCACCATTCTAACTATACCCTCCCCTTTCTCCCTCTCTATAATGATAGGGGTATGTGTGTGTGTGTGGTGTGTGTTGTGTGGAAGAGAAAAAAAAAAAGGGGGGGGGGGGTGGTGGACGCGGGGGTGGGGGGGGGGAGGGATGATGGCGTTATCGTGCATGTGTGTGTGTGTGCGTGTGTGTGTGTGTGTGTGTGTTTTTTCTTCCCCTTTGTGTGTGTGTGTGTGTGTGTGTGTGTGTGTTTGTGTGCGGGTTTTTTGAGTTCTTATCACTTCAGATTTGTTGAAACAATTCCTGTGTCCGGATGGCGTGAGGGCGGAAAGCGTACGTGGTGTGTGTGTGTGTGTGTGTGTGTGTTTTCTTCCCTCTTTTCTTCCCCCTTATGTGTGTGTGTGTGTGTGTGTGTGTGTGTGTGTGTGTGTTTTGAGTTCTTGTCACTTCAGATTTGTTGAAACAATTCCTGTGTCCTCAGTTTCATGCCACTTGAAAAAGACTCTAAGAGTCGAAACGTTGTGCATTGCTTTTGTTTTCTCTTTAACCCCCCTTTTTGTTTCGGTCTTTACCACCAATCCTCGAATTATATATTTGTTCAGAAAAAGACCCAGTCAAGTGTTATCAAAATGAAAATGCCATTTATTTTACCTTTCATTTCTGTCTCTATTAATCGCAACAAGTAGGCTAACAGAATATTTGTTATATCCGTGGAAGGCTTTTTTTCCCCTCTATGGATGGGGAAAGGAGAAGTTAGCTTTACCAACTGAGCTAGTCCGGCCTCTGGTTTACGACATGAATGGCACAAAGCCGATCCTCGAATCATATTTCCGATCTGTAATACATACTCACGTCACCGTAAGAGGGATTGGCTGAATTATGTGAAGTTCCTTACGATTGGTAATCTATAATTCCCTAAATGTGAGAAAAGGGGCGTAACTTCAAACAACTTGAGCAGCAAAATGGCAGACAAAATGTCTAACGTGGAAGGCTCGGAAATTTCAAGCGGTCCCTTTCCGTTATTTTTGGCCTCATGGATCCAGATCCTTGTGCCTCAACCGTGCTTCGACAAGTTCTTCATTGACTTCGATTTTCTGAACAGTGAGGAAAGCGCTTTGTCGGGCTGATGCCTTAAGGATGTTAGGCATTGGTTGGTGGTTCTGGTCCAGTGGTTGCTTGTACTTTGGACCAAGGTAGTACTATATACTACTAGTGCAGTAGTAGTCACAGTAGTGTAATGACTTGCCCAAGTCTAAACCTTGCGGCTTATGTATACTTTCCATTTTTCAATGCTCATTAAGGGGTTTACGATTTGCATAGCACGCTCTGATAATCAAATAAACATCAGAATAGAAGAAAACGCCAATTTAGCCCGGCTCTAGACAAGGAAGAAAAAAAGACACATTGTTTTGGTAAATAACAGACTGCAAGAGTTTCTAATGCAGTCAGTTTCTTAATTGCAGGATTTTTTTTCTTGTACAGTCTATTCCAATTTCACCATACAGTCACAGTCAGGGTCATCCCCTCCTCCAACATGCATTACTTTGCATTTGGATATGTTGAATTTTTGTGTGATTAGAGCCCTCTGACCATTTTTGCAGGTTATCCATGTCATGTGGATGGCATTGTGCTCTGATACTATATTATGGATTTTTGTGTCATCCGCTAATATTGTATGTGTGCTTTTGACATAAATTTATGAATCATTTCATTTTTGAAAATAGCAAACAAAAATGGACCAAGGATGTTGCTGTAATGGAATATGTCTGACATCATTATCCAGGATAGATGCCTAATTTGTATCTTTTTTTTTACCTTTTCATTCATGCCTTTAAAGCCTTCTTTCTTTAGATTAAATTTATATTGCTTCCTGAGAACTTTTTTTTTTTCCCAACATACTTTGCTTCATTTGGTATAATGCATCATCATGTTAACTCTTTCCACTGGGTCACAGTGAGCAATATCGGATACCAAACTTTTTTTTATTCACAAGGACTAAGTCTAGTATGTTTCACTTCTGAACCAATCTGTATCTTGTAGAGTACTATCTTCTGTATTAAAACTAGTCATGAAGACATTCTAAGAATTCACTGTCTTCTTCATTGGTCCACCATCATCTCTGCCAACATTTGGATAGTAAAAATCCCCAAATATACATATTTGTCATATTATCATTTTTTTTTTATTTTTCAGGATTTGGTAAAACTTATCTATGGTTTCTTTGAAGGAGTTGTGGCTCTCGTACACGCAACCAATTAAAACATTTTCATGGTTTAAGCTTATTTGGGCTAAATATTTTCTTTAAAATGTGTATCAGCAAAAATTTTTACCATGAGGTGCATTAAGAGAGTTCTTTGTGAATATTGCCACACCTCCTTTCGGGTTTTCACTCCTGAATGGATTGTACCCTTCAACTGACAGTTCAGAATCAGTCATGTTTCTGATAGAAGACTGTCCTTTATGTTTTGATAATTTCAGTCTCACCAATCATACCAGAAAGAGAAAAAAAGATTGCAAAGAAATGGTGCAAAAAATGTTATTTGCATATTTGAGAAGAAAGGTATGCTTTTTGTAAGCGATTAAGTTTTGCCCTAAAAAAAACTTGATTAAAAATGTGTTGAAGGCAATGTGGGTTAAATCCTAGATTAGTAGCATAACCCCCCAGTATGGTTTTTCAACAAGAGTTTGCTTTATTTTTGCTTTCAGCTTTATTGTAGTCCATTTTCATTTACTCTAGAAAGGCGACAACCCATAACTTAAATTGTCTGAATGGAGAAACAGCATTTCAGTTTATGAAAGCCAGAACAGCTGCACAAAGCCACCATTACCACTTCGGTATGCATCCAAAAGCATTTGCGATTTTTGGACCCCAAATGGACTATCCACTATAGGTTTTACACATGGTAAAAAGGGACTGTATATATATATCCTCCAGCATTCTGCATACCTCTTAGTCTTACACATGCACAAACACACACATGCAGACACACACACATGCAGACACACACACATGCACACACACACACACACACACACACACACACACACACACACACACACACATATACACACACACACACATATGGACACACACACACACACACACACACACACACACACACACACACACACACACACACTCTCTCTCTCTTTCTCTCTCTCTCTCTCTCTCTCTCTCTCTCTCTCTCTCTCTCTCTCTCTCTCTCTCTCTCTCTCTCTCTCAAAATCACAAGACACAAGCATGCAGTCACCTGCACCTTTGTGCTCATTATAAATGTCAAGAGTTGGTCAGCACTGATAAGCAAACTGCAAAGAGACCATCAGGAGTAACAGCTTACTACACAGAATCAGATGCAGTTGAAACAATGGCGATGTAGAAGAGAGTGATTTTGCAGTAGGGATTTAAGATGTGCGTGTGTGTGTGTGTGTGTGTGTGTGTGTGTATGTGTGTGTGTGTTTCTTGAAGAGATTGCATGACATATGAGTTATCACATATTAGAGTAAATGAAAATAAACTACATTTAATTTGGAGCCAGAAACAATGCACAAATTTGGGTTGGGGGGTGGGTGAAAGGGGTGTCTCTGTGTGTTAGTGTTTGCATGCATGCGCTGTCAACATTGAACATAACAGTGTTTCATATATGCTAAGCATACATCCATGTATAAATCTTAGTTCTAGGTCCCCCTCCCTTGTCTCCCACCCTCCAGTCTCCAAACTCAATCCACAGACCATGCACTTACTACTTCCCCACCCTTTCCCCTTTTGTTTCCACTCTACTGTTCTTCCACGTCTTCCTCCCATTCCCTCCCTCCCCCCCCCCCCATCCCCACCTTCCCATCCCCTCGTACCTCCACACATTTCCTGTCTTCTTTCTTTAGTCTTTGCAGCCCCCTATTGTCCATGCATCAGTCGCATTGACATATGTCCTTTTTTTATGCACATGCTCAAGGGGCCCCTCGTCAAGCAGCTATAGTGTTAGCCTGCAGAGCTGATGAGTCATGAGTGTGAATCGTTCATGGGGTCAGAGTTACACGGCTTAAAAGTTCTCACTGTTCACCCAGCTGTCAACGGGTACCTTGATTGGGTTGGGGAAGATCAAAGCGGTGAAAGGAGAGGGATGGGCACCGCCCTCCATCATGCTGTGTGCCCTAGACATGGTGGAGCTCTAACAGTTCACTGAGCCTCTGGCCATTAGGTTTTAGGACAATTTTCAGTTTTTTTGTTTTGTTTTTGTACATGTCTGCTGAATTGCTATGTTAGATAATGATACACACAAACCAGTTCTGTTGTGTCTGTATGAACACAAATAAAGAATGTCAGTCTGACTGTTTGAAGTGGGGTGTTTTCAGTTCCCTGCCTGAAGGTGACGATCAGCAAAGCCCTGGGCTGCGCCATCATTCTGGGATCTCTGATAGGTAAGCTGTCCATTGTATATGTGCCATCATTCTGGGATCTCTGATAGGTAAGGTGTCCATTGTACATGTGCCATCATCGTGGGATCTCTGATAGGTAAGGTGTCCATTGTATCTGTGCCATCATTCTGGGATCTCTGATAGGTAAGGTGTCCATTGTACATGTGCCATCATCGTGGGATCTCTGATAGGTAATGTGTCCATTGTATATGTGCCATCATCGTGAGATCTCTGATAGGTAAGGTGTCCATTGTATATGTGCCATTATCGTGGGATCTCTGATAGGTAAGGTGTCCATTGTATATGTGCCATCATTCTGGGATCTCTGATAGGTAAGGTGTCCATTGTATATGTGCGATCATTCTGGGATCTCTGATAGGTAAGGTGTCCATTGTATATATGTGCGATCATTCTGGGATCTCTGACAGGTAAGGTGTCCATTGTATATGTCCCATCATCGTGGGATCTCTGATAGTTAAGCTGTCCATTGTATATGTGCCATCAAATTGTATATATATGTGCCATCATCATTTGATCTCTGATAGGTAAGGTGTCCATTGTACATGTGCCATCATCCTGGGATCTCTGATAGGTAATGTGTCCATTGTATATGTGCCATCATCGTGGGATCTCTGATAGGTAAGGTGTCCATTGTATATGTGCCATCATCGTGGGATCTCTGATAGGTAAGGTGTCCATTGTATATGTGCCATCATCGTGGGATCTCTGATAGGTAAGGTGTCCATTGTATATATATGTGCCATCATTGTGGGATCTCTGATAGGTAAGGTGTCCATTGTATATGTGCCATCATTCTGGGATCTCTGATAGGTAAGGTGTCCATTGTATATGTGCCATCATTCTGGGATCTCTGATAGGTAAGGTGTCCATTGTATATGTGCCGTCATCGTGGGATCTCTGATAGGTAAGGTGTCCATTGTATATGTGCCATCATTCTGGGATCTCTGATAGGTAAGGTGTCCATTGTATATGTGCCATCATTCTGGGATCTCTGATAGGTAAGGTGTCCATTGTATATGTGCCATCATTCTGGGATCTCTGATAGGTAAGGTGTCCATTGTATATGTGCCATCATTCTGGGATCTCTGATAGGTAAGGTGTCCATTGTGCATGTGCGATCATCGTGAGATCTCTGATAGGTAAGCTGTCCATTGTATATGTGCCATTATTCTGGGATCTCTGATAGGTAAGGTGTCCATTGTATATGTGCCATCATCATGGGATCTCTGATAGGTAAGCTGTCCATTGTATATGTGCCATTATTCTGGGATCTCTGATAGGTAAGGTGTCCATTGTATATGTGCCATCATCGTGGGATCTCTGATAGGTAAGGTGTCCATTGTACATGTGCCATCATCGTGGGATCTCTGATAGGTAAGCTGTCCATTGTATATATATGTGCCATCATTCTGGGATCTCTGATAGGTAAGGTGTCCATTGTACATGTGCGATCATCGTGAGATCTCTGATAGGTAAGCTGTCCATTGTATATGTGCCATTATTCTGGGATCTCTGATAGGTAAGGTGTCCATTGTATATGTGCCATCATCATGGGATCTCTGATAGGTAAGCTGTCCATTGTATATGTGCCATTATTCTGGAATCTCTGATAGGTAAGGTGTCCATTGTATATGTGCCATCATCGTGGGATCTCTGATAGGTAAGGTGTCCATTGTACATGTGCCATCATCGTGGGATCTCTGATAGGTAAGCTGTCCATTGTATATGTGCCATCATTCTGCGATCTCTGATAGGTAAGGTGTCCATTGTACATGTGCCATCATCGTGGGATCTCTGATAGGTAAGCTGTCCATTGTATATGTGCCATCATTCTGGGATCTCTGATAGGTAAGGTGTTCATTGTACATGTGTCATCATCGTGGGATCTCTGATAGGTAAGGTGTCCATTGTATATATATGTGCCATCATTGTGGGATCTCTGATAGGTAAGGTGTCCATTGTATATGTGCCATCATCGTGGGATCTCTGATAGGTAAGCTGTCCATTGTATATGTGCCATCATCGTGGGATCTCTGACAGGTAAGGTGTCCATTGTATATGTGCCATCATCGTGGGATCTCTGACAGGTAAGGTGTCCATTGTATATGTGCCATCATCGTGGGATCTCTGATAGGTAAGGTGTCCATTGTATATGTGCCATCATTCTGGGATCTCTGATAGGTAAGGTGTCCATTGTATATGTGCCATCATTCTGGGATCTCTGATAGGTAAGGTGTCTATTGTATATGTGCCATCATCGTGGGATCTCTGATAGGTAAGGTGTCCATTGTATAATGTGCTGAAGTTGCTCTGCTTCTCCTGCCCTCCACAGCTCCTTGCAGAATAGTTGCTAAGGTCCAGCTCTTACATCGCACAGGACGTATTCTTATGATAATTATTATTATTACAGTTTTGAATTTGTATATGTTAGATAATCATTCATTATAGCAAAAGTGCCACAAAGTACTGAAGATATCGAAAGACAGGAGTGTGAAACTGGAAGACATTGTTACGTGGAGCCTTTGGATGTGCCTGTCTCGCCACAATGCACACTGTTGATTATGCAGCAGTCCTGTTCTTTGTCTCGGCAGTGAAGGTGTCTTACCTGCTGAAGAGTCTGTAGGCTGGTGAAGGAATCAGTCTGTGGAATGTCGGCCCAGAGCTCCGGCCTGTCTGCGTGTGCCACATTTCCACCAGTCACACTGCAGTCTGAGAGTATTCTGCTGCACAGATGTCAGAGGCGCTGAAGATTCTGAACGCCAAAAGTGCTGAAGACACAATTATGCATGGCGTCAGTTATGAGTGAGAGTTGGCACTATGTTGCACATGATGTTACATTATATGGTACATTAGTATTCTCTCTCCATGTCGCATTACTGTATATATCATGTATATTATTCTCTCTGTCTCTCTGTCTCTGTCGCTTGTTGCAGTGAAGGTGCCGCAGATAGTGAAGATTTTCAAGGCCAAGAGCAGTGAAGGCATCAGCATGTGGAGCATCAACATGGAACTTCTGGCCATATCCGCCACCTGGTCCTATGGCTTTGCCAAACAATTCCCCTTCAGGTAGAACTCTGTCGTCTTTGCTGTGTGCCTCCCATGCCACACACTCTGCCCAGAACTCCCTCCCCCACCCGTGACCACTCCATCTGTCCACAGCCACATTCTAGCTCATTCTGTGGCAGTGCCAGCGCCAGCGGTTCATGGGGAGTTATCAGTATCGGGTTGTCAGGAGGCAACCCACCAGAGGAGACACTGCGCTGTTGAAAGTGGTGATCAGTGAGCCGGAGTGTCTTCTGATATTGCCGGGACACTCACGCCGGCCACGTGATGAAACAATGATTTTCGTCACAAGAGGGTTTGGTAGCTGGCAACGTGAACATGTTTGATCAGAACAGGCACTGCTGAACGTCATCCGAGTGACTCCGCAGCAATACAGTGTCTCCCTCTGGCGGGTTGCTCATGGCAAATGTGATGAAGATTGCTGTCTTGGGACTGCATGCTTTGACTATGTCTGGGCAAACCTGGATGCGGCTGTGTGCGGGAGAGAGCGGGAATGAGCGGCATGGCGGTAACGCCGTAGCGGGGGCCTCTTAAATGAGACAAAAACAAAACGAACCAACACACAAGAACCAAAGGAAGGGAACCCCCCCCCCCCCCCCCCCCCCCCCCCCCCCCCCCCCCCCCCCCCCCCCCCCCCCAAACGGCTGTTTTTTGTGTCTACTCACTTAGATGAGACAAAAACAATACAAACCAACACACACAAAAACAGAATGAAAAAAAAACCCCAGCTGGTTTGTGTGCCTACGTACTTAGATTAGACAAAAACAATACAAACCAACACACAAAAACAGAAGGAGGATTAAAAAAACAACAACAAACACCTGCTTTGTGTGTTTACCCACAGCTCTTACGGTGAGGCGGTGTTTCTGGCCATTCAGACGGTAACCATCGCTGCTCTGGTGCTGTATTACCGGGACAACCAACTGGGGGCGCTAGGCTACGTGGTACTCTACATCGGGGAGATGGTCTTCCTGCTGTCGCCCTACGTTCCCTTCCAGCTTCTCTCGATGCTTCAGACCTGCAACGCCTTCATCATCATGGGCAGCAAGGTGAGCGTTGAGGTTCAGTGACGGGTCGATACTGGTCCTTTGTCTGATTTGACTATGGTGGTGTCTGTTTCACTGTCTGCTAGATGAATGGAAAAATGGTGGATATTCATTGAATCAGAGAGAGAGTTGTATCATAACATGGTGACTGGATCGTTTTAACCAGGGGTACCACTTTTCCCCCTTATTCACAGATTTCCAGAGAAGTGTAAAAGATGAGAAACCAAGAACAAAAAAAAAAAAAATCAATTGAAAAAAAAAAGGATTCAAGGGGAGAGAGGGAGTAGCAGTGTAATCCACAGAACGCAAGCAGAGAACACTGACGCCATAAGCTATGGTGTAAGTTCTGGGCTAAAGCAGCCAAGCCAAGCTAAAGCTATTTTTTGGTCTGCCCAGCTAAGCAAAAGGATGTCACTCTCTGATTTTGTGCATCAGCAGCAACACACTGTAAAAGATCAACACAAGCTGTATGCAGACCTGTTTACCCATACGATTTGGCCGTATTTGTACTCATATTTGTGAGAAATACGATAAATACGGTACATGGGGAAACATACGGTGAAAAAAAAAATCCGACTATCATTTCCGTGCACTGCATTTCTGAAGGAATGGGTGTATTGACATATCTGCTGTGCGTACACTCTCCTCGCGACTTTTTGTTTCGATGTTTCTGATTGGCCAAGAGCGCTCATTCCAAGTTCTCAGCTTCGAGATTTGGCGTGGTTTTCGGTGAAGCCATTTTGTGTTCTTAGCTTTGGCGCTGAACCAAGGATTTGAGTTCTGCTATCCGTGAAAATGTCTAAATGTTCCTCTTCCGAAGATGATGGCCCTAAAGCGAAAAAAAGTGGAACAGGAATTTCTGGATAAATGTATCCAACAACCATGGTTTGCCCAGCGCGGTTTAAACTTTTTCGTTGGAGTACTCCTGTTTTGTAGAAAATACTGTTGTTTTTGATTTGGAATACGACAAGTCAAATTTTGGGGTAAACAGGTCTGTGTATGAACGAGTGGTTGGGATTGTGGCTGAACTGAAAAGTGGATTGTACCCCACTGGATGGTCACATTTGCACAATTTTGGATGCATGTTACGACATGCGGCTAATATCTAGTTTAGCGGCAGCCCCCGCTCCCTTCACCCCCCCTCCCCCCCCCCCCCCCCCCCCCAACCCTCCTTTGTTCTTAGTCTGGATTTCATTGATTTGTGCTCTACGGAAACCTTGCCCCAAATTTGTCTGGTGAGAGTGGGGTGAAGGTAGTTTTGCCTTGTGCTCTACGGAAACCTTGCCCCAAATTTGTCTGGTGAGAGTGGGGTGAAGGTAGTTTTGCCTCTCCTTTGTGGGAGGCCGGCTTTAACTCTGTGGCAACACACTGAAAACAGACTGGTCATCATGACACGACATAAGATCTGGGCCTTAAAATCTGGGCCAACATGGCCAGAGCATACAGTGTGTATACATAAGACTTTAAAGCGTGTCATGAGTGCAACATGTGAATTTCTGCAGTTGTTCAAATTATGTCTGTTAATTCTGAAGAAAAAAAACCAAAACCCTGTTAAACCTTATGAGTTTATATTAGAATTTTAACGCTGTACGTTATCAAACATAGTGGGAAGACCTTTCCACTATCACAAGTTCCATCACGTCCCAACATGGGTATGACATTCCTTCCCTCATCTTGCTCATCTTGTTATGGAGAATCTCTGACCTGACTCTGTCTGATAGAATACTGTTTTGATTCTGTTTAAAGAGCTGCATGTTGTTAAATGGTCAAGCGAATAGGCTGATGGTTTCCTTTGGATTGAAGCTGTAGCATGCATGAAAAGAAAATTCCACATCATGTCAACATTGTAACTTTGCCACATCACAGCTTTTTTTTTTGGGCAGGAGGGTTGAAGTTAAAATGTCAGCACATTGCCAGTGAGTTAATAGGTAAACGTTTCGTAAGTAACTGTAGAATTAATCCAATGAAACCTTACATAAACATGTCTCTGAAGTGGAGAAATACATGTACTTGACAGAGATGGATTATGCAGACTATTACACTAGAAAGTGGTAGTAGTAGTAGTCATGTTGTTCATCCCCATTTTGATTTTACTGTCGCAGTTGATCCAAGCGTTTGCCAATTTCCGCAATAAGAGCACGGGTCAACTGTCAGTCGTCACGGTGTACCTGATCTTCCTGGGAGCGGTGGCCCGCATCTTCACGTCCATCCAGGAGACGGGCGACTCCCTGGTCATCTTCACCTACGTCGTCTCCAGCGTCTGTAACGGTGTCATCGCCCTGCAGATGATGCTGTACTGGAACAGTGCGGAGAAATCGAAAACGGAGTAGAGCTTAGGGACATAGGATTTGTCCTGTATGTTCTTGACTTGTTTTGCCTTAGTTGCAAAGTGGGGCGACTGCAGGTGAGAGTCTAAACAAATCTTGAGAAGTTTGAGTAACACATCCCGCCAAACATGTCTTGTGATTCGTTTCTTCATGTTCGGCAGATGTATGATTTAAACTTTGTATAGTTTGTTTTGCCTTGTTAAGTGGAATTTCGCTGAGGAGCTGAAAATGGAGTAGAGATTAGGATTATCTTTGTTTTTGTGTTTTAATTCCTCTTGCTGTTGTTTTGTGAGTTTTGTACGTTTTACTGAGAAACTGGTAACAGTTGAGAATATGAGTATGGAGTCTCGCTTTTTTTCTTTTTTTTTTTTCTTTTTTTTTGTTTTGTTTTGTTTTCTCAGTTTGAACTTTGCTGTGAAACAGAAAGTGGACCAGTGAATGTCATTTTAAACTGAATGTCACTTTTGTTGTTGTTGCTGTATTGGTTTTGTTTTGTTTCATGGCTGCTGATCCTCAACTCTCATCAGTTCCCTCCCTTGAGAATGGAAACAATTTTAAATGATGGTGTTCTCCACTTTCTCTGAACATGTAGAACACATTCATTTCAGATCATGTGACTGTAGCAGCATTATTTTGCATCACAAGAGGGAGCTTTATTGCACAGGAACTAATATCTAAGCTGAGAAAAATCATTTACCTTTCTTTACTAATCGTCAGTAACTTGGCAATCTCAAACGCCGCCATGTTGTATTTTATCTCATGTTTGACTTCATTTTTCATGAATGAGAGAAAGTGCATACATGTGTGTACCTCTGTGTGTGTGAGAGAGAGACTCTTTGCACGTTTGAACGCATATGCCCATGTGTTTATTTTTAATGCTTGGAAATAGAAGAAAAAAATTTTTTAGGTAGGCTACTGAAACGTAAGAACTAGTAAGAATTAATGGAACCTAATGGATCAGTGTTTATGGGGTTGATGAATAGCCATGTCTGCCATACCTTCAGAGTGTTAGAAAGTGTCGCTGATTCAGCTTTTTGTCTTTAATGAACTGGCTGTACAAACTGGCCTCTCTGTGTGCTCCGTTTGCAAGAAGAGAGAGTTGCTTCCCTTGTACCACCGCAGCCATAATGCCCACACACACAAAAAGTGTAACCTCTCTTTCAAATTGTCCAGTTGAATATTTATTGGAGTGGAAGTGCAGAGCCCTCTTTTGCAGGTGTCCTCACACAAACTAAAGATTCATTGTGGTAGCTCAATATGGACTGCTGGTATGGATAGGTCCGCAGGATGAGCATAGGCGTGGTATGGACAGATCCGCAGGATAAGCATAGGCGTGGTATGGACAGATCCGCAGGATGAGCACTAGGCGTGGTATGGATAGATCCGCAGGATGAGCACTAGGCGTGGTATGGATAGATCCGCAGGATGAGCACTAGGCGTGGTATGGATAGATGTGCAGGATGAGCACTAGGCGTGGTATGGATAGATGTGCAGGATGAGCACTAGGCGTGGTATGGATAGATCTGCAGGATAAGCATAGGCGTGGTATGGATAGATCTGCAGGATAAGCATAGACGTGGTATGGATAGATCCGCAGGATGAGCACTAGGCGTGGTATGGACAGATCTGCAGGATGAGCACTAGGCGTGGTATGGACAGATCTGCAGGATGAGCACTAGGCGTGGTATGGATAGGTCCGCAGGATGAGCACTAGGCGTGGTATGGATAGGTCCGCAGGATGAGCACTAGGCGTGGTATGGATAGATCTGCAGGATGAGCACTAGGCGTGGTATGGATAGATCCGCAGGATGAGCACTAGGCGTGGTATGGATAGGTCCGCAGGATGAGCACTAGGCGTGGTATGGATAGGTCCGCAGGATGAGCACTAGGCGTGGTTGCCTACAGGCAAGTCCATGTGAACTGTGCCAGAGTTACGTCGCAGAGAAGGCATAGGAGATGGAATAGTCACTGTTAACGGTACCCCTCCATCTTGTCTGCCTTCTAAAGGAAAACAAGAAAAAAAGGAAAAACAAAGAGAAAAAGAGATTCAGTCCAAAGATGTTCAGAAAAGATTAAGAGGTTAGAGGACAGAGTGTTAGAGAACCTGATCATTCAAGCTGGATTTTATTAGGTAAACTAGAATTGCGCCCGCAGGCTTAGACTGTGTGGTGAGTGTGAAAAGTTAGTTCACAAACTAGATGAGCGACAGTTCTGTGTTTGGAGAGATGTGTGGATGTCACCGTTTCGGGCAAGAAGGGTGGTATGTTTGTATGATTAGTAGTGCTTTGTAGGCCGAGTCTTTTGGTATATATTTCTCAACTGCAGAATTGGTAGTATGTAGAACATGTGTGGAGTTTTAGTTTTGTTTGAGTGATTATTCTGTTTGTAGTGTCTTCTAGGCTGAATATCTGTATGTTCTGTTAAAAAAATTTTTTGTAGTGTCTTCTAGGCTGATTTCTGTATGTGTGAACACTTTATCTCTGTTCAGCAGTTAACGTATGAAAAGTAGCTTAGAAATTCGTTGTTAACTGCATTTAATGGGATGTTTTTTTCTTCCTCACTTAAAAAAACAAATGTTTTAGTGTGTGTGTTGCTAAAGTATGTTCAAATATTGAGGACAGAGTTTTGTGTGCTTTGTGAAAATGTCCATTGGGTAGGGGTGGAGGGTTGAATTATTCATGTCTTCTGGATATTCTGTACTGATATCTAAATCTGTTCTGTAACTTTCTTTGACTTTGATTTTCAACACTATTTTCTTTTATCTTCTCCATTGGAGGCCCATTCATCAGTTGTGTAACACTCTTTGATTTTATAGATTGTTTTTGTTTTTGTTTTTTGAGGCCTATTTATCTGTGTCTGTTCAGGAAAGTCCGTGCACAAGTTTATTCTTACAATTCACAGCATGCTAGTTTTTTTAACATTTAAGTCTGATCGAATACGTAGTGAAAGATGAACCACTGGAACAGGCATTCTGTGATCATACGGTGTAGCTCTGAGGAAAAGCCCTTTGTGGTCAGTGGGGTTTCAAGAAAACTTAACTCTTTCTATACTAAGGACCCTTAACTCTTTCTATACTAAGGACCATATATCCAGTCCTTAAGTTTACAGCCATTGTATACTAAGGACTGCATATGCGGTCCAAAGCCTTGGAATTTTTCTCCAAAGTGAGCGAATCTTTGTACAGAACCACTTGTTACAGAGAGCTTCTGCATACTAATTAGAGTGCAGGCGTACCGGTACTTAGGCTTTGCCAGCTGAATGCTCGCCAGCAGACGTTTTGCACACCACGTCACCAGCTTGGTTTGGCTTGACGTGGCAACATGGCGTTGTCTGCTACTCTGTCAAGCATGCGTGGTGAAAGAAACACCACAAATCACCGTTACAATGTGACTGAAGCCCTTCATCGTTGCAAACAGTTGAATAATTTCAGGGCATAAAATCAGTTAATGTAAAAATTTTTGTTCATAGGGTGTGCACCACCCCTATTTTTACATGACACACAAAATCTCATTTTCTTTGTTGTGCATACTGTATTACCAAACAAATAGAAAAATAACTTTTCTTTATTGTTTGTGGTTCCTCAATCATTTATAAACATAACTTGAAAAAAAATCACAAGTCTGTGTTCATTCATTCTTTTTTAATGATTTTTTTTTGAAAAAAAAAAAAAATATATATATATATATATATATATAATATAGAAATGGTCAATATCTGGGGAAAGTAAGGGGAGATTATAGTATAGAATGAGTTAAACTAGCATTAACTGAACAGCGCATGGATTATGTTGACGCTCACCATAGGTGACCAGATGATGGAGCTGCTCTTTGATCTAGAACACATCAAAAATATAAGAGGAACTAATTGGTGTACTTACTACAAGATGCAGGCCTTTGAATTTTGTTTTTGTTTTGGGTGTGTGGGGGGTGGGGTGGGGGGAGTACAATTTCTGTGAGCAGTCGGTTTGTAATTGAGGGGGTGGGGAGGGTGCGTGGGTGGGGGTGGGGGGTCCCATCAAGGAAGTAATGCTAAGTACTGACTGAAAGACTTCTTTCCCATAGCATTGTTAAATAAATTCTCTCATCTTAGTTATTAATTCATTCATCCATCAGCTCTAAATCATGTGCAGTGTGGTCTCAACACTTAGCGGATGTAGCGTAGCGTACATGGACTGGTCTGCATCCAGTGATGCCTCCTTGATGAAACTGAAACTGTTAAATTGACTGGAAAATGCCAAATGTCAGTTTATGGTGGTCTACAAAGTTTTTCTCTTTCCTGAAAATGTGTCTCTTCATAGACAGTTATCAGCTCGTAAACAGTGAGTTCATGTTCAGGGGTAAAATTTGTAATAATTTTGCTGAGCATATCCCGCATCTGTCATTTGATTCAGACCTGCACCAAAATTTAATGGGATGGTTTTTGGGCCACCAAGCTTGGTCAGCATGGATTCAGTAGAGAAGGTTTGGCACAATCTTGATGACAGACAAACAAACTAAGAAACAGACAGACAGATACAGATGAAAACATAACTTCCTTTGCAGAGGTTGCTAACAATAAACATAGAGAAATGACCATGACACTTACAGGTGAGGACACTGGAGATGTTTCTTTTCTATTTTTTCTTGTTTATTTGCATTTTAAGTGGAAATCCAGTTAACTTAGTGGATGAGAGCAAGGATGGTTTTGTGTGTGTGTGTGTGTGTGTGTGTCTCTTTGTATCAGAAGTCTTGGATTACGACTTGAACCCCCCCCCCCCCCCCCCAAACCCCCACCCCCACCCCACCCCCCCACCCCAAAAAAGTCTTGTTTCTTTTTTAGGTTATTTGGTATTGCTCTTTCATGGTATTTCACAGGTCTGCTGGGTCTGTCTTGTTACGTAGCCTTGATACCGAATCGGGTGGGGGGGGGGGGGGGGGGGGGGGGGGGGGGAAGGTTGTATGGACAAAGGTGATATTGATGCATGGGCTGAGAATTTGCTGAAGACTATGTTTTGACAGATTGATTTGCCAGTTGATCAGGATACATACTGGCAGGCCAGTTCATGATTTTAAGCATTGATTTTCTTCTGTTAGGATTGTTGTTTCGAATATCTTTGCATGCTTCAGAACTGATTGATAGTTGTATGTATGATGCTTTTCTTTTATCTATTTTTTGTTAGAGCAGATGTAAACAGATAGAGAGACAGTATTGGAAAGTGTAAGGGTTTCTTTTTTTCCATTTCAGTGGTAAAGGAATTTTACTTATGGATTTTACTCTCTCCTTCTGGGTTTTTTAATGTGAGATCTTTTGAGTCTGCCCAGTTCTAAGTTCTGCTTTTATCCCGGGCGAATTCTTGAATTACCTTTAGAGATCGTTGAATTTCCTTGATAGAACGAGGGGATATGGACGCAAAAACAAGGACATGGATGCAGAGAAGATACTGAATGAGTGTGCGTGCATGTGTGAATGCATTTCTGTTGGCATGCATTTGCAAATGTTTGTGGAAAGCAACATCATGAGGACAAGCTTTTACACTGTGTCCAAGTGTCGCCTGCAGAGCAGGGGAAGAGGATTTGCAGAATGATTTCTTTATCTACTGTGTGTGTGTGTGTGTGTGTGTGTTGTGTGTGTGTGTGTGTGCTATATTCCTTAAAAGTTATTTAACAGATACTTACGGGATTCAACAGGTTTGTTTGCAAGGTCACTATAAGTAGATTTAAGGTCTGCAACAGGGAAACTGATGTCATATATAGAAGGGAAGAATCTGTTGGGGGGGGGGGGGGGGGGGGGGGGGGGGGCGGGGGGAGGAGAGGGAGGAAGTGTATCCAAGATGGTAGGCAATTTGTAACTTAAGTGTTTTCTGCTTACATCCCTTGTTTATGCTGTATGCTTGAAGCTTTTTTTTTTTTTTTTCATTTTTCTTCTTTATCGTTTCTAATTGCTCTCTTTTTCTTCCTCTCTCATTTCTTGTTCCTTTTTTAATCAGTCATTTTCAATTTTTTTTTAATAAAATGGCTGTTGGAATAGAGTGTGCATATTTGAAAATATGTTTGCTGCTTTTTCTTTTTTTTTAAAATGAAAGATGATACAACCCAAGAAAATAACAAATCAGCAGTATTATATGCTGTTTGTATATCGGGAAAAGGCTTTTATTTTCCTTGTATTTTTATTCATTAAGCAGTGTTAACTTGAATGGAAGTAGTTTTGATCTGGTGTCAGAAATTTTTAAAAAAAAAAAAAAAAAAGAAAGTAAGATTGGCTGTCATAAATGAGTAAAATGATCAATCTCACCTGTAATTTTTGTTCTTTGTAACATTTGACTTCAGAGTCCAGAAGCAGTGTCTGTGAGGTGGGCATGTAATACCAAATACGGTCTGGTTTTACAAGAGATGATTGATCAGAAGTAGTGGTGCCCTCCAAACCATAACCTCTTAAGGACAAGTTCTTCCTGAGTTAGGCCAGTTTGGCTGTGATGGGTAAGGCATCAGACTCTTGTTCTAAGGTCTAAGGTTTGTTTCTCCGCATAGACCACCGAGTTAGAAGAGAGTTTCTCTTTGAAATTAATTCCTGTCCATGCAAACACCAGCCCCTTTCCTTGTCCCTCAGACGGGACTTTAAAACCCGAGGTCCTCTGGGTAGATGCATGCATGAAAAAAACCTTGCACGCTCATTTAAATTTCGTTCCATCATCTAAAGAAGAAGAATAGGTAGGTCTTAGTGTGTGCTGGTGGGATGCATGACAAGAAAATGAAAGACATGTGCACCGGTGTCATGTTCACACATCGTCCCTCTTGACGGCATGGGGATAGCGCAACAGTGGGATGCATGACAAGAAAATGAAAGACATGTGCACCGGTGTCATGTTCACACATCGTCCCTCATGACGGCATGGGGATAGTGCAACAGTGGGATGCGAAACAGATCTCACCAATATTGAAATTGAGCTTTAGTCAAAGAACAAAGAAAGAAAGAATGTTTGTTGTTGTTTGTTTTTTAATGTAAGGCAACCACACTCAACCTTCCAACATCATTTTTGTGGTTTTAGCCAAGGAGGTGAAGGAGGTGAAGGAGGAAGAGTAGAAAGAAAGTGGAAAGACGAAACGGATAGAGAGAAGAAAAAGAAAAAAAAAAAGAGAGATATCCTGACTGGAGAAATGCTGCTGCGTGCGGAGATGCTGAGCGAGACAGTATTTTTCAGCCTCTGGAGTTAGTCAGGGGTCCAGAACAATCCCCTGGCACAAATTAGTGCCAAGCCAAAGCCCACAGCACGCCGCAGTGAACCTATTGTGTAGCGGACGGGAAAAGGCAGGACTTGATTTTCCTCCCCATCCCGCCCTCATCTTTCACAGATGCAATTACTGTTTACACTTGTTGCTTTTCTCTCTGCTGTCTCATCTTCCACACAGCTTCAGAGGCATTGCATCCACATCACACTTTTCACACACCCCACTTCTCCTACCCCCCCCCCCCCCCCCCCCCCCCCCCCCCCCCCCCCCCCCTCCCCCCAGTTTCACACTCCCTCCCGTGTTCACAGCCACGGCTTGGCCCATCCTGCCACAGCCCCAGCACCAGCAATCCACAGAGAGCAACATCAGTGTCATGTCATTATGAGGCAACCCACCAGAGGAGACGCTGCACCGCAGCCGAGTCACTTCAGTGGCGTTCAGTGGCGCCTGGTCTGATCCAGCGTGTGCAAGACACAACGCTCTAAGCCCCCTGCTGACAGCAATCACGGCTTGGTCGCGGAGCCAGCGTGTGCAAGACACAATGCTCTAAGCCCCCTGCTGACAGCAATCACGGCTTGGTCGCGGAGCCAGCGTGTGCAAAACACACGCTCTAAGCCCCTGCTGACAGCAATCACGGCTTGGTCGCGGAGCCAGCGTGTGCAAGACACAACGCTCTAAGCCCCCTGCTGACAGCAATCACGGCTTGGTCGCGGAGCCAGCGTGTGCAAGACACAACGCTCTAAGCCCCCTGCGGACAGCAATCACGGCTTGGTCGCGGAGCCAGCGTGTGCAAGACACAACGCTCTAAGCCCCCTGCGGACAGCAATCACGGCTTGGTCGCGGAGCCAGCGTGTGCAAGACACAACGCTCTAAGCCCCCTGCGGACAGCAATCACGGCTTGGTCGCGGAGCCAGCGTGTGCAAGACACAACGCTCAAAGCCCCCTGCGGACAGCAATCACGGCTTGGTCGCGGAGCCAGCGTGTGCAAGACACAACGCTCTAAGCCCCTACGGACAGCAATCACGGCTTGGTCGCGGAGCCAGCGTGTGCAAGACACAACGCTCTAAGCCCCCTACGGACAGCAATCACGGCTTGGTCGTGGAGCCAGCGTGTGCAAGACACAACGCTCTAAGCCCCCTGCGGACAACAATCACGGCTTGGTCGCGGAGCCAGCGTGTGCAAGACACAACGCTCTAAGCCCCCTGCGGACAGCAATCACGGCTTGGTCGCGGAGCCAGCGTGTGCAAGACACAACGCTCTAAGCCCCCTGCGGACAGCAATCACGGCTTGGTCGCGGAGCCAGCGTGTGCAAGACACAACGCTCTAAGCCCCCTGCGGACAGCAATCACGGCTTGGTCGCGGAGCCAGCGTGTGCAAGACACAACGCTCTAAGCCCCTGCGGACAGCAATCACGGCTTGGTCGCGGAGCCAGCGTGATGAGCCATCCCTCCGGAGGGCAAAAAGGCAGTGACTGTGAAAGGCAAGCCTGGTCTGACAGCAGGTGAGGGGATGGTAGTCGTGCTACAGGCAGGTTGTTCGCTCTCTGGCTGCTCTCCAGGCTCCCACTTCCTCAGGGTTTATGTATTTCAAAGAAAGACGTTCATGGGAATTTTTTTTTTTTTTTTTTTTTTTTTACGTGAAGGAGAAAATGACCATGGAAATCTCGGAGCACTGGCTTCACTTAGGACACGCTAACAGACGACACTGACATCATGAGATCTCGGGTAAACATGTTTGCAAAAACAGGCAGTGACCATTTTCTCGTCTGCCCTGTTGAAGGCAAAATTAATGATGTGAGGCTCTGCAAGAGGCTGTGAGAAGAGCAAGAGATTGATGAAAGCTGTGTGAGGATTGATGAAAGCTGTGTGAGCAAAAAAAAAAGCTGTTTGAGCAATAAAAGTGTGGTTAGGCTGAAAGAAGACGATCCACCGATCAATTTGGCATCACACAGCACCATTTTGAATGTAGGTGGGTGGGATAGTGAGAGAGGGAGGGAAGGGTTAGGGGGGAAGAGGGGGAAGGGAACTATGCCCCCCCCCTTTGGCCCATCTCCTCCTCGCCCCCTTATCCCTCCTGAAATTTCATCTATTTCTGCTTTTCCCCAGTGGATTCCCTGCACTCCGGAACCGTTGTTTTGCATGGAGAGTTGTTCTTGGAAGTTTGCGTGCACAATTTATGATCTACGACATTCCAGATGCAGAAGTTGTATGGCTGGTTGTCTGTGTGGACATTGACTTGCAGGGCATTATTTCTGATAGTATTGTATCTTACACAGTGTGTTTTGACTGAATGGAAATAAATCTGTGAACTTGAGGCGTGGAGAGTTTTTACGTGAATCTCATCATCCATATTAAAAAGAACGATTGAGTGTTTAAATCATAGTTTGTTTGTTTTTTAATAGTATTTAAAAAAAAATAGTATAGTAATTGTCCTCATTAAGTATAATGTGTTTATTGATGAATGATAAAAGTATTGATAGTTGTATATGTGTTAGATATTGGAACATTACAAGACACTTTCAGTGGTTTGAGGATAAATGAACAAAGGGAAACACTGCTTTTCAGGCTGACTACCGTTTGATAGAATGGCACAGATGGTCGTTCTGATGACAGGGCATGCATTTGTAAATAAATTTGTGGATGTGAATATGGCTTCTTGAATTGAGATTATCATAAGATGCGATCTTAGCGTTCAGATGCTTTAAAATGCACTAGGTTGCTTTTGAAATGTCTGACATGGGCTCAAGCATGAATTCAACATTGACAGTGTCCATCAGAAAGGCCACATGAAATAAGCGCAGAGCTGCATAATGGTTTCATGGAATATACACTCACACAGGATCACCGAGACTAGGACAGAAAAATGGTTGTACTCCAGCATTTCGGCATTTTTTTGCGCTGAGGGCATTTGAAAGACTTGGTTTAAATCTTATGATGATAATGGTCATAATGTATTGACAGTGTTTATTACTACCTGTCTACATTTTGATAGACCACATCTAGTTATTGTTTAAAGTGGTACACTGGGAAGTTTTCACAACTTCTTGTTAATTCAAATTTTTGTGGATGAAAAGAATTCGTCACTAACTCTCAGGACTTGGAATAGTTGGTAAAGAATTAGACCCATGATTCTGTTGATACTGGGGGTCGTGGGTTTGAGTGTCCACAGAGGCGTCCAGTTGAGTGAATTTATGTTCCCTTTGAGTCAGCAGCTCCGACTCCGTCTCCTATGAAGTTCTTTAGATGACACTATAACCCAAGATTCAGTGTGCAAATGCATGCGTTACATCTTTTGGAAACATCAAATCCCATCGCAATGCTTCTCAAGACGAGGTCTCATGGGCCAGTGATTCGGACGGCATGTTTACACTGCATGCTTCCTGTCTGCTCATACTGGTCTGCATGAAGACCACCCCTGTTTACCCATACGATTTTGCCGAATTTTGGGTAATCTTCAAGGAGAGGGGTCCTTATTATTGAGCGTAGTAACGTCATATATATGTTATTTTTCAGACTCCACCTTCGTCTTTTTTACCGTTATTTAACTTAATGCCATTTTCGTCTTCTTACCGAATTCGACCCGAAAATTTTTATGGCGAAAATACGACGAAAGAAAGAAAAAATCTAGTGACGAATGATTGGGCGGTAATTGCACTCACAGATGGTAACCATGGCATGGGAGGGGATAAAGGTGAATGGGGGCTGCGGGTGTCGACCGAAGAGTGACAACTCTTGCCAACTTCCGCGCACGAAATTCCAGCAGGTTGGGTCTGTCTCTTCGGCAGCATGTGTTAAAACATTGGGGGAAAAGAAAGAAACAACAACAACAACAACTCTCTCTCTCTCTCTCTCTCTCTCTCTCTCTCTCTCACACACACACACACACACACATACACACACACGCGTGCGCGCGCGCACACACACACACACACACACAGGCACACGGATTACAGATTTTTAGGCTGATGAATTAAATTACATAATACTAATGACTAGTGTGGTAAGATTGTCGTTATATGTACACGTTGTCTACTGATGCCGACGAATGGATGGAATGTCACTGTGTCGACTGAAGGACAACTGCAAACACTTGACAGTGCCACTGGGTACATGCACTGATTCTGGGTCGGTGTTAGCTAACCCTAACAAGACCCCAACTTCCTAAAACCCAGCTCTGACCAGAAACAAACACACGAACTTTGAAGATTCAGAGGTCTGCAGTGGGCCAGGGAGAAAAGCTTCGCAGAATTGGGGTCTGCCTGAGACGGTGCGTGATTTGCCCTGACCGCAAGTTTTGACCAGCGGTGTGATGGACGATGAAGATGAAAGACTTGAGGTCCTCTCTTAGTGTTCAATCACATAGTCTTTGATTATAATCGTCGCTATTACATCGGTGTTTATTTCAGAAAGGCATGATCTCGTTAGCTTGAACGTGTTATTAACCTACTCCTTTACCCCAATCATCGTAATTTTACTCCTGTTTTCAAAAAAACAAACGAACAAACAATACCCTTTTTATTTTTTGGTTCAAATTACGTGTTTATTTACTATAATCATCGCAGCTTCATTGCTGTTTATTTCGGAACTGAATTTATTGTCTTGTAGGCATACGTGCTCACTACAACAGGAATTGCCACCTGTCCCACAAATTTACCTGCTTAGAATCTAACCAGCCGTTAGCGACTACATCATGAATTGGAAGTCTCTTGAAGGACGTATATATAGAAGTCCAGGTATGCAATGGTAGAGTATAGCTGTACAGAACAGGATTATACGCGCAATTTTTGTCCCATGATTCTCATAAGAGTGCAACTGCCCTGCACCGGGTTGTTGGCGTGAGTGGTAATACCTGAGCTGTCCAACGTGAACGCTGTCGGAGGCCTTTGTGTCGTTGTTGAAGGGCATGAATCTGTTTAATAGGTTCGGACTATATGCAGACAGAGAAAGAGAGAAGACACGGCGGAGGATGAAAGGAGTGAGGGGGCTGGGGGCAGGGGAGGGGGGGGGGGGGGGGGTGTAAAGGGAAAGGTGTGTGTGGTGTGGTGTGGTGTGGTGCAGTGTGTGTGTGTGTGTGTGAAGGGAAAGGTGTGTATGTGTGCGTGCGCACGCATGTGTGTGCGTGTGTTTGCGCGCAATGCATGTGCGTGTGTGTGTGTTTAAGGAATGGGAACAGGTAGGAATCATGGGGGTGGGAGGGGGGGCTGGTTGGAGTGGGTGCGGAGACATGAACAGAAAGCGATGGGTGAACGCGCTGTCTCTCTTCTTTAACTCTTCTTTGAATAGT
>CM031623.1:49466423-49476423 GCA_018398815.1 Conus ventricosus | reverse complement strand
GTTCAGACGTTACAGACGACACATATAAAGCTTGTTATTGGTGGCAACACCACCAGGGGAGTATTGTTTTGTGCATGTTTTATGCGTATTATATTCGAACGTCGGAACAAGACTTTTTTTTTTTTTTTTTTTTTTTTTTTTTTAATACCGAAAATTCACTTTTCTGCTTCGTGTTGTGTACTAAACAAACATGACTTTGACCCGTTCTTCTGTATTCTGCCTTGTTTTCAGTTTCAAAAGAAAAATAAAATAATTACTATTCCGCCGAACGAAAGACACAAACAAAGAACAAGACTAAACACGACGCGTTTCGGCCTCTTTGGTCTTCTTCAGGCAAGACAAACAACTTTCATGACCAATGAAAACAAAGAACGAACAATCACTTGATCTCTTCACATTTGGGCGCGAAGTGGATTCGGAATGTTTGGGTTTTGTTGTTGTTGTTGTTTGTTTGTTTTTGTTACGATGCACCCTGTTTTAGTCTGCATGAATTTACAAACTAATACAGAACCTTCTTTTTACCCTCAATAACACACCGACGCTTACTCAGAAGAACGCATCCAGATAAATGATGTTGGAAAGTCGTCAGAGACCTACGCAACCATTTGTTTCCTCAAATTTGGGCGCAAAATGGATATGTGAATGCTCTTTGTTGTTGTTTTGTTTTGTTCAATTACGTTGGAGTCTGTTTCACTCTCCATACATTAGAAACCAATACTGAACATTTCCCTCATTGACACACCAACGCTTACTCAGAACAACGAATCCAGATAAATTATCGGAGACGTATACACCTTGCTATCTATTAACTCAAGTACCGCTATCAAACTCGTTTTCCAACCTACAAGAGTTCGTGGAGAGTTTAAGGGCCCACAACTCTGAATTATGTGCATTTAATGACCCGTTAGTATTCCGCCTTGTCAGCGGAAAAACCGGCCCGACCCGTTTGAACGAATCGTGAGGACGATTACAACGTTGGGCGAATCGTAGGGTCTAGTTTATAAGTAAGTGTGTGTGTGTGTGTGTGTGTGTGTGTGTGTGTTATAGCGGCCCAGCCAAACACACAGAGCTATCAACCTCATAGAGGGAGAAATGTCACTCCCTGAAAGAACGTCTTCCGCTGGGGAAAAAAGGAGTACACCCTGAAAAAAGGTCTCGAAGCTAAAAGTAGATAAAACCTGTAACAGAACTAAAGCTGAATAAAGAGTATATACTAAAAAAAACAACTCAAGCTGAATAAAGGGTAAATCCTTAAAAAAAAAAAACAAAAAAAAAAAACTCAAGCTAGAAAAAGGGTACATCCTGAAAAAAGGTCTAAAGCTGTTAAAAGGGTCTATCCTGAAAAAAAATGTCCTGGAGGTGAAAAAGGGAGGGGGTACATCCTGAAAAAAGCCTCAACTGAAAAAAGGGGGTACATCCTGAAAAAAGCCTCAATTGAAAAAGGGTACATCCTGAAAAATGCTTCAATTGAAAAAGGGTACATCCTGAAAAAAGCCTCAATTGAAAAAGGGTACATCCTGAAAAAAGCCTCAACTGAAAAAGGGTACATCCTGAAAAAAGCCTCAACTGAAAAAGGGTACACCCTGGAAAAAAAAAGCATCAAGCTGAAAAATACACCCTGAAAAAAAGTCTCAACTTAAAAAGAGTACATCCTGAAAAAAGCCTCAACTGAAAAAGGGTACATCCTAAAAAAAGCCTCCACTGAAAAAGGGTACATCCTAAAAAAAAGCCTCCACTGAAAAAGGGTACATCCTGAAAAAAAAGTCTCCACTGAAAAAGGGTACATCCTGAAAAAGCCTCAACTGAAAAAGGGTACATCCTGAAAAAAAGTCTCCACTGAAAAAGGGTACATCCTGAAAAAGCCTCCACTGAAAAGGGTACATCCTGAAAAAAAAGTCTCCACTGAAAAAGGGTACATCCTGAAAAAGCCTCAACTGAAAAAGGGTACATCCTGAAAAAAACAACCCTCAAAAACACACCCTGAAAAAAAAGCCTCAACTGAAAAAGGGTACAGCGGGAAAAAAAAACTTGAGGGAAAAAAACAAACAAACAAAACAAACAAACAGCGTAAACTAATGAACGACATAGTCGCTCAACTACTAACTTAGTTCAGGCAGATTAAACAGCTCCTCGCGGAGAGCGATATAGCCAGTCAGTCTCAGATTAAAAAACAAAAAAGTAAACCATTGATGAAAACCTAAACATGTAACCTAAAATACATTAAAAAAAAAAAAAAGGCCAGGAGGGCAGACTTCCAGGACACTGCAAACTGGACTGCCGGTGACCCCTGAGTGGACATGCAGTGTGTACCATTTTCACCACGTTGTCGCCAGAGTGTAGCCATGTTATCAAATGTGACACCACCACCGCTACCACCCCCTCTCTCTCTCTTTCACTCTCTCTCTCGCTCTCACTCTCTCTCTCTCTCTCTCTCTCTCTCTCTCTCTCTCTCTCTCAATCTCTCGCTCTCTCTCTTTCAACCTCTCTCTCTCTCTCTCTCTCTCTCTCTCTCTCTCTCTCTCTCTCTCTTTCAATCTCTCGCTCTCTCTCTTTCAATCTCTCTCTCTCTCTCTCTCTCTCTCTCTCTCTCTCTGTCTGTCTCACACACACACACACACACACACACACACACACACACACACACACACACACACACACACACACACAACACACACACACACACACACACACACACACACACACACACACACACACGACCACACGCACGCACGCACACACTCATGCACGCACGCACGCGCGCACGCACGCACGCGCGCACGCACGCACGCACGCACGCACGCACGCACGCACGCACGCACACACACACACACACACACACACACACACACACACACACAACACACACACACACACACGCTATCCACATTGTTGTCGTTTGTTGTATACATGCTGGGTCTGTGGATGGCTACAGCATGCAGGAATGCCACCTGACTCTTCAGAAGGGCTGTTAGCTTCATTCTTCAATGCCATGAATGACTTCGTGTGCTGCGAGAATTGACGGTATAGGTGTGTGTGTGTGTGTGTGTGTGTGTGTGTGTGTGTGTGTGTGTGTGTGTGTGTGTGTGTGTGTGTGTGTGTTGTGGTTGTTGCTGCTGTTGTTATTGCTGTTGTTGTTGTGGTTGTTGCTGCTGCTGTTATTATTGTTGTGATTGTTGCTGTTGTTATTGCTGTTGTCGTTGCTGCTGCTGCTGCTGTTATATGTTGTTGCTGTCTGCTACTTTTGCTGCTGTTGCTGCCACTGCTGCTATTTAATGTGTGTGTATCATAATCGGCAGCTCGAGTTTATTGTCTACAACCCAAAGTCCTAGACAGGCAGACTCACACAGAGTGGCTCTGAGAGAGACGACTCCTCCACATCAGGCTAGCCACAGCTTGACACCAGCAATAATGCGCCAAGGCTTGCTTAAGGTAGCCGGGTATTTATTAGACGGCACAATCAGATTGTTTTGAGGAGTTTTTGTTGAGGCCTAAAGTTGATTCTCTGATTTGTTCTTTATCATGAGGCCTCCATGGTTCAAGCCAGGTGGATTACAAGCAGACAGATTCAAATCATATGGAATGGGACTATTGGGAGTGGGAGGTGGGGGAGGGGGGGGGGGGGCGGGGTCCGGAGGGGGGATAGCTTCCTTTTTTTTGTTTTGTTTCCCACCACTTTCCCACCGCCATTTTTTTCGATTTTTTTTTCTTCTCTTCTTTTTTTACTTTTTTTTTTTTTTTTTTTTTTTCTTTTGCGGTTCTTTTTCTTTTTCTTCTTTTATGTTACACACTAAACGCCTATCATCTTATCATATTACACACAAACGCCTATCATCTATCATACTTACACACAAACGCCTATTCATTATCAACTTAACACAAACGCCTATCATCTATCATACTTACACACAAACGCCTATCATCTATCATATTTACACACAAACGCCTATCATCTATCATACTTACACACAAAACGCTTATCATCATCATTACCTTACAACACCTAAACGCTATCAATCTATCATACTTACACACAAACGCCTATCATCTATCATACTTACAACACCTAAACGCCTATCATCTAATCATACTTACAACACCTAAAGCCTATCATCTATCATACTTACAACACCTAAAGCTATCATCTATCATACTTACAACACCTAAACGCCTATCATCTATATACTTACAACACCTAAAACGCCTAATCATCTATCATACTTACACACAAACGCCTATCATCTATCATAATTACACACAAACGCCTATCATCATATCATACTTACACACAAACGCCTATCATCTATCTACTTACACACAAAACGCCTATCAATCTATCATACTTACACACAAAACGCTATCATCTATCATACTTCACACAAACGCTATCATCTATCATACTTACACACAAAACGCCTATCATCTATCATACTTACAACAAACGCCCATCATCTATCATACTTACACACAAACGCCCATCATCTATCATATTACACACAAACGCCTATCATCTATCATATCTTACACACAAAACGCCTATCATCTATCATACTTACACACAAAGCCTATCATTCTATCATACTTACACATAAACGCCTATCATCATCATACTTACACACAAACGCCTATCATTATCATACTTACACACAAACGCCTATCATTATCATACTTACACACAAAGCCTATCATCTATCATACTTACACACAAACGCCTATCATCTATCATACTTACAACACCTAAAAGCCTATCATCTTCATAACTTACACACACAAACGCTATCATCTATCATACTTACAACACCTAAACGCTATCATCTATCATACTTACAACACCTAAACGCTATCATCTATCATACTATACAACACCTAAAACGCCTATCATCTATCATACTTACAACACCTAACGCCTATCATCTATCATACTTACAACACCTAAACGCCTATCATCTATCATACTTACAACACCTAAACGCCTATCATCTATCATACTTACACCAAACGCCTATCATTATCATACTTACACACAAACGCCTATCATCTATCATACTTACACACAAAGCCTATCATCTATCATACTTAACACAAACGCCTATCATTATCATACTTACACACAAACGCCTATCATCTATCATACTTACACACAAACGCCTATCATCTATCATACTTACACACAAACGCCTATCATCTATCATACTTACACACAAACGCCCATCATCTATCATACTTACACACAAACGCCCATCATCTATCATACTTACACACAAAACGCCTATCATCTATCATACTTACACACAACGCCTATCATCTATCATACTTACACACAAACGCCTATCATCTATCTTACTTACACACAAACGCTATCATCTATCATACTTACACACAAACGCCTATCATCTATCATACTTACACACAAACGCCTATCATCTATCATACTTACACACAAACGCCTATCATCTATCATTACTTACACACAAACGCTATCATCTATCATACTTACACACAACGCCTATCATCTATCATACTTACACACAAACGCCTATCATCTATCATACTTACACACAAACGACCTATCATCTATCATACTTGCACACAAACGCCTATCATCTATCATACTTACACACAAACGCCTATCATCTATCATACTTACACACAAAACGCCTATCATCTATCATACTTACACACAAAACGCCTATCATCTATCATACTTACACACAAACGCCTATCATCTATCATTACTTACACACAAACGCCTATCATCTATCATACTTACACACAAACGCCTATCATCTATCATACTTACACACAAACGCCTTATCATCTATCATACTTACACACAAACGCCTATCATCTATCATACTTACACTCAAACGCCTATCATCTATCATACTTACACACAAACGCCTATCATCTATCATACTTACACACAAACGCCTATCATCTATCATACTTACACACAAACGCCTATCATCTATCATACTTACACAAAACGCCTATCATCTATCATACTTACACACAAACGCCTATCATCTATCATACTTACACACAAACGCCTATCATCTATCATACTTACACACAAACGCCTATCATCTATCATACTTACACACAAACGCCTATCATCTATCATACTTACACACAAACGCCTATCATCTATCATACTTACACACAAACGCCTATCATCTATCATACTTACACACAAACGCTATCATCTATCATACTTACACACAAACGCCTATCATCTATCATACTTACACACAAACGCCCGTTACGCGCGCGTTCCACACTTTCATTCATGCCCAGTTCCAAGTGTTTTTGATTTTTCTATCGTTGGACAATGCTTCTTTCTCATTTAATGTATATCTATAGGTACAGTGATGTCTGGGTTTTTCAGTGCACTAGTGTATGTTGCAATGAGTTTGCTTGCTTGGTTCTTTCATTCTCACTTAATTCACCCGGGTATGCGATTTATACTGACGAAGTTGTGGTAGAAGAGGTAAAGTAGCAGAGGAGCAGAAGCGATCAGAATGGACAGAGGGAATCAAGAAGCAACGAGAGAGAGAGAGAGAGAGAGAGAGAGAGGAGAGAGAGAAGAGAGAGAGAGAGTGAGACGAGAGAGGGAGAAGGAGAGGGAGAGAGAGAGATGAGAGAGAGAGAGGAGAGAGAGAAGAGAGAGAGAGAGAGAGGAGAGAGAGAGAGGGAAAAGAAACAGTTCACAGTCTTAGCCTTTTTCAGTCTCCATATTCCCCTAAAGGGTTTCACATACGAAATCGAAAGAGTGGAAGGGTGCACAGAGGAATGGAGAGCGAAAAAATGTGGTTAATCTCGTTACTCCCTTCTTTAAAAAGAAGGGTAAACTAAAGTAGTGAAAATAATACCATAAAAAGAACTACGCTGCAGTGCATCACAATTACCAATCACAATTATTATCGTGACGTCATCTGACCGTCGTCTGATTCCTGGGGGCCTACAACGTGACCCAATCAGGACTGTTGAGAGTGGTGCTGAAAACACGCGCCTGCGGAGATGCCGACGGTCCTCGCTACGTATCAGAGCACGTTGCTATTTTGGGTGCATGTGGACAAAACTAATGGCTGAACTTACGCGGAAAAGATGTCCATTTTTACCCCCCCCCCCCCCCCCTCCCAGCCTTTAAGGACAACATTAATCTTGTTCGTTTCGAAGAGCAAGTTGAATGTTACCTGAAATTCGCTGAATTAGACACCTGATCGACTCGGTTAGTCATCTCTCCATCAGTATTCAATCGTCCAGTTTTGTTCCATCAACGATCGAGTGAACGACGAGTTTGGTGTCAACTTGATGTTCCTTCGTATCGATAGATTTTCCTGATACATCTTGTCTGGGTTTTTTTTTTGTACTCATGTGTAGTGTATGATGCATTTCTCTGCTGTGGAGAGAGAGAGAGAGAGAGAGAGAGAGTGGGGGCAGAGAGGAGGAGAGAGAGAGAGAGAGAGAGAGAGAGGAGAGAGAGAGTAGAAGTGAGAGAGAGAGAGAGAGAGAGATGAGAGAGAGAGAGAGAGAGAGAGAGAGAGTGAGAGAAAGAGAGAGGGGGAGAGAGGAGAGAGAGAGAGAGAGGGAGGAGAGAGAGTACACCTGTGTGTACTGATTTTCGGACGCTGATCAATTCTAATTCAGCTTTCTAAGTGACAATTCTTTTTCAAGCATAGTCTTAAGATATAATGGTTTACCATATCTATACTTCCAATGCACATTTTTGCAATTAATATTAAATGATTAACATACCTTTTCTCTTCACCTGAAAGGTGTGCATTATCCACAATTCCAAAAGAATATTCAATCATTAAAATTCACTTTCTTGTAATATTTTCGAAAGAATACATCTTTTACACCATTCCAAACACATGCAATTTGCTTACAATTAACAAAAAAATGCTCAACATAGTCCACTTCATTTACACAGTATGGGCACTTATTATTTCTGCAATACCCAATTTACATAACAGTATATTAGTTGGATAAATGTTGTGGAGAATTTTCCATTGTAATTCTCTGATTCTGCTTTCTTTAGTTATTGACTTTATGAGGGACCAGTGTTGTTTAGTAATGGTAATGTTGAACTTATGTCGCCAAAATCTAACACAACATGGCTCTGTGTATCGTTTTTCTTGAAAGAAGTTGTAAAACATTTTTTACTTTTGTCATTGCAGAAATTATTAAATAAAAGTGGAGTGATCTCAAAAATGTTGCTAGTGTCTAAGTCTGATCGAGTACTCAAGAAAGATGACAGTGCAGAATATACAACATGATATTCCAAAAAGAGGGATGGCGATGGCTTTAAGATTTGTTTCAATTCATCATATGTTAGAATCTTTTCATTGATTAGTAAATCATGCACGTATGTAACACCTTGCATAGCCATTGTTTAAAAAAGACAACTTATTTTGATATCGGATATGAGCGTTGTTCCACAGGCATTCCATTTTTGTATTTAGTGCAGTGTGTTTTTTGTTGTTATCTAGCCAAACAGTGGCAACATCTTTCCAAAACACAGCATTAATTGTTTCTAACCCTTTAAAACTAGACGCTCCCATGTGTGGAGGTGAAGCAGGCTAGATTTCTACCAAAGATTAGAGAAATATTCTCTGGGTATCCAAGACCATTTACAAATATCAGATGCTTTGGGACAATTTGTCAAACCATTCACACAGAAATGATTTTTGCATCAATTTCAAATCTATTTATTTTAATTCCCCATTTTCAATCTCACTAGTAATGACACAACGTTTGACTTTTTCATAAGCTTTTTTGTTGCAATCTCTTTTACGCCACAAAACCGAAATAAAACAGCGTGTTGAGTTCTTCAGAATATTTTCGGGGATTGAGATTGACTGCATTACAAAACAAATTGAGATAATAGAAAAGATCTTATTACACATATTTTACCAAGTAACCCTAAATTTCTCGTTTGCCATGAACGTATTATTTCCTTAACCTTTTTATCCTAGGTGGTCCAGTTTATATCTAAACGTGATGCACAACATTTGTTGTTGAAATATATACCCAAAAATTTTCATTTCATTTACCATCGAAGACCAAGCCCTTGCTCTTTTCTGTGCCTGTATGAGCCAATCCACATGACTTGTGATTTCGATTTGTTAATAATCAGTTTGGAAACTACTGCGAATTCATGAAGTATCTGTACAACCAGTTGAACATCAGCTTTATCCCGTAATAAGAGCGTTACATCATCTGCATACATAAGAATTTTCATAATTTTTTCCAGACCATTTCCTAGTTTTTGCTTTCCGATTTGAATGCTTTTAATATCTTTATTTTGCCTTATCTGGGATAGCTTCCAGCTGGTGCAAAGACGAAGGTCACGGGGATGAGTGCGAAGGCCTGAAATGCGACGTCAACTAAGGGGAAGGTCATGCATTCGAAGATTGTATGTATTGTCATCGGTGAAAATCCCCCCCCCCCTCATCCCCCCTCCCCCCTCCCCCTAAAAAAGGGAAACGATTGGTGGGCAGTTGTTCTTTGGATCGGTTAAATTCTGGCTCAGAAACGCTTACATGGATTACATCATGTTTTAGTGCAAAATCCTCGTTATGGCGCGAGGCCCCCACTAGCAGGGAAAGGTGGGGACGTAGGGGTGGAGATGTGCTGGGATGGGGGGGTGGGGGTAGGGTGTGAGTTGAACTATCCAGGGCCCTTGGAGAAATGAAGGACCCACGGGCTTTGGAGCAGTGAAGGACCCACGGGCTTTGGAGGAGTGAAGGACCCACGGGCTTTGGAGGAGTGAAGGACCCACGGCCCTTGGAATCAATGAAAGACCCATGGCCCTTGGAAGAGTGACCGACCCACAGCCTTTGGAAGAGTAAAGGACCCACGGCACTTGGAAGAGTGAAGGACCCACGGGTACTGGAAGAGTGAAGGACCCACGGGTATTAGAAGAGTGACAGACCCACAGCCTTTGGAAGAGTAAAGGACCCACGGATATTGGAAGAGTGAAGGACCCACAGGTTTT
>CM031623.1:49448923-49458923 GCA_018398815.1 Conus ventricosus | reverse complement strand
CTTACTGGCGACGGCCAAAGCTGTGCATAGTGCACCCGGCTCGACCCGTGTGAAGAGAGCCGTGATTTTGCCGGTCGTGCAAACCGTACTTTCTCCGGCCTTTCAGCGTGAAGGGACTTTCTTTTCAACATTGACGACGAGAAACAGGTCGCTACCGTGAGGCTTAGATAATTTATTTACCAAAAAATGACTATAATCATGCCAACACAGATATTATCTCTGCTGCTTGGTACCACATATCAAGAGAAGTGCGAGGAAATGGTAAGTAGTAAAATTACTATCTTCTTGTTTTCACGAAATGAACAAATTTATAAACAAATTTCAACTGTAGATCCAATACGATTCATATCAACAGAAAGTGCCAGCCATGGATATATTTTCAACAAAACTAAGAAACATCCACATTGCAGGTTTTTAGTGACTGACTTATTCAATCCATTTTGACATTTTCTTTTACGCTTTAGAAATAATGTTTTAAACTGACAGGTAAATGTATGCAGTGGGATGGTGAGTGTGACACAGGTAAATATAACTGAACTGTATGAACGTTGTTTGAGACTGAAGGCAAGAAAGATTTTGAATAATCATAATCGCCCTCTTTCAAGACATTACGAATTGCTACATTTCGCTTCCGTGTTGTCTGGCTCGCCGTCCATTCAAACTGTCCACATATATTTACTATCAATGGAAACCTCCGAACCCAAGGAATAAAATGCAGTAAGTCACATTTGACAATTTTGTTCCTGTACTAAATCATTACCAATTAATGTCCCAGAGTGTACCCACTTTTAACGTGTTTGCGTTATATTTTCCTCTATTTCGTTGAGAAATACCCAACAGCATGAAATAAATTTTGCAATGAATGAATAGCTAGCGCTTCGCTCTTTTTATACATATAGATTTCATTACCCAAGACGGTGTCTAAGCAGAGAACTTTCTTTTTGAAAAGTGGTAGAAAACACAACTGGCTTTTTCTCTTCGCTGGGCCGTCAGCGTGTGCTTTTGATACGATTTTCAATCAAATATTACTCTGTTGAAATGGTCCATCAGATGATAATTTTTATACATTTTTATTCCTTCTATCACAGAAATGGAGTCATCAACAAGATTCCGATCAGGAAGTCCGAATTTCATAAAACGACAATTTAGATCAAACTCCGACAATGAACAAAGAAGGCGACTTGCTCAAGGGAACCGGCGTCATCAGTCATTTCGCACTGTCACAAGCCTGTGCGGAAAAGATCTTAGGCATGCGATATAGGCCTACGAAATGAGAGCCTATGGACATTACTTTTAACGTGCGTTTTCAGGTATTTTCTCTTACTTTTTGTGAAATCAAGAATTATTCGATGTTTGTTCGATGGACAATTGAAAATGGCACCAGAATTGATTGCAAGATGCCAGTTTAGAGAGAATATGGGCTTCTCGGCCCAGTACGGTTGTAACGAATAAAATACATTAATTTTGTGACTTTGGTGACATATATACAACTATGTAGCTTCTGAGGTATTCGTATTTTAAAGAGTTTACACCCCCCAAAAAATCGAGATTCATCACTCAAGGGAGGTAAGGGGCAAGATAACTCTCGAACAAAACATTTTCATCCACGAAGGGTAACCAAGAAATATATATAACTGTTAGCACCCGGCTACATATCTATCTATCTATCTATCTATCTATCTATCTATCTATCTATCTATCTATCTATCTATCTATCTATACTGTTCAAAAAAAGAAACGCAAAATGCCAAGCTGCCGATTTGAAACACAATTTATTGAAGCTCAGTGTGACAACACGTTTAATGTGAAAATGACAAAAACAGGTCATCAGTAGGACAGAAGTCTCCCCTGCAATGCTGTGGTAAAGAACCAGCCCCAGACCCTCAGGGAAATCGGCAGGCCGCTTCCAAAGTCAGTAACGGGTGTGACCCCCTCTGGCTGCAATGGTAGCCTGGCATCTGCGGGGCAATGAAGCAATAATGTTCCTGATTGTCTGCTGTGGGATGGCCGCCCACTCGGCCTGCAATGGCCGGAACAGTTCATTTGGAGTCGCTGGGGCGTTGGCCCTCACTCTCAGGCGTCTGTCCAAAACGTCCCAAACGTGCTCAATAGGATTCAAATCCGGGGAAAGAGAGGGCCAGGCCAGGGTGTTGATGTTGTTGGCGGTAAAGAAGGCTGTGGTCAGGCGTGCTGTGTGGGGCCTGGCGTTGTCCTGCTGGAACACGGCCCTGGGAGTGGCCATTAGAGGCAGGACGTGTGGCTGAACAATGACCTGGACGTACTGCTGGGCTGTCAGGTGACCTTCCACGCGCACCAGCTGGCTCCTGCCTGTGTTGCTGATGGCCCCCCATACCATGACATTGCCGCCACCATGCGGAGGTGCCTCGTCGACGCAGTTCTGCTGGTTGCGTTCATTAACCCGGCGGTAAACCCTTCGCCTCCTGTCATGGCGCTGCAGCAGAAACTGTGACTCATCTGAGAACCAGACGTGTCGCCAATGGTTCCTCAGTGTCCAGTGTCTGTATTGCGTAGCCCATTGCAGTCTGGTCTGTCAATGGCGCCCCGTCATTACGTTGCCACGTAGGGGCCTGTAAGCCCTCAGCCCAGCAGCATGCAGCCTGTTCCGGACAGTCTGGTCGGAGATGCGACGGACACCAGCGCATGCCTGGACAGTGGACGAGGCCGGCAGGAAGCGATTGCAGAGATGTCTTAGCCGTATAAAGCGGTCCTGGGCTGGCGTTGTGATATGAGGTCGGCCTGACCTCGGGGCATCAGCTGATGACCCTGTCCTCTGGAAGCGAGTCCAAAGTCGGCATATGGTACTGGGGGAGACATTCAAAACATGGGCCACATCAGTTGCACTCTGACCAACTTGCAAACGACCCAGGGCGTTTTCTCTCTCTGCTGGGCTCAAACGTGGCATGCTGTTTTTTGGTACGGTGTGCCTGCCGGTTGCCAAAATGACCCGGCTTTTATACTGCACTATGACCATGGTGTGTGTGTGTTCACCACTGAGTTGGGCATGCTTTGCAGGCGAAACAACAGAAGCACAACCCAATGTTTGCACTGTCGCACCTGGCCCACAACACGCACGTGCACATAGTGACAACCGGAATCAATGTTATCCTAGCACTCGACTTTCAAGACATACATCAGGGCCGGTTTTTGGCGTGTTCTCAACTGTATGGTCCACCCCAGGTGGCAAAATTTCATTTTGCGTTTCTTTTTTTGAACAGTATATCTATCTATCTATCTATCTATCTATACACATACCTGTTATCACCACTATTGTCACCTGATACCTGTTATCACCACTATTGTCACCTGATACCTGTTACCACCACTCTTGTCAATAATTCCTTGAGTACTGGCCCTATACCCCCTCCTTTTAAAAATGCTATTGTGATACCTCTGCTGAAAAAGTCCAGTCTTGACCCAAATTTTATGAAAAGCGACAAGCCTGTGTCAAATTTGCCTTTCGTTTCTAAAATCCTGGAAAAGGTTGTTTTTCGTCAACTTCTCAATCATTTGAGTCAGTCTGACTTGCTTGAGCCCTTCCGGTCTGCTTACAAGGCAAATCATTCCACAGAGACAGCTTTACTTTGGGTTGTCAATGACCTGCTTTCTGCTTGTGACCGTGGTAGCATATCTTTGCTATCCCTTCTCGATCTTTCAGCAGCGTTTGATACGCTGGACCATGGCATCTTGCTTAAGAGACTACACTTCTCTTTTTGACTGTCCAGCAATGTCCTAAAACGGTTTGCATCTTACTTGAGTGACCAGTTCCAGTCTGTTGTTGTACTCAATCATGGTTCAAAACCTGTTCCTCTGAATTATGGAGTACCTCAGGGTTTCATGTTAGGCCCTGTGCTGTTTACAATATACATTCAACCTCTCAGTCAGCAGATCAGGCAGTGTGGTGTTATGCATCACATGTTTGCTGACGATGCACAGTTGCATCAGTCAGCACAACCCTGTCAGTTTCCTCAGCTCCTGGCCACTTTTCAGCATACAATAGAATCTGTCAAAAAATGGATGACTGCAAACAAGCTGAAAATGAATGATGGGAAAACCGAGGTCATCCCAGTTGGAGCAGCCAGGCAGCTCAAAGCAGTCCCAGACAATATCCTTTTGTTTTGTCTGGTGTAGAGATCGGTTTTGCTGAGTCTGTGAGGAATCTTGGGGTACATCTGGACCGTGTCCTCTCACTGGAGGACCATATGAAGCTACTGTGTTGAACCATCTTTCTTGAGCTCCGCAGAATCAGTCATATCCGTCCTTTTCTTACCATCAATGCAACCAAAAAGCTCGTTTCAGTATTTGTTTTGTCCAGACTGGACTATTGCAATTCTTTGTTTGCTGGTTTTCCAAACACGCTGCCGGACAAATTATAGAGGGCTCAGAATCATGATGCGTGCATTGTCCTCAGAAAACGCAAATTTGACCATGCAAAGCCTCTCTTGAGGGAGCTGCACTGGCTTCCTGTCCGACCCCGCATTGACCACAAAATTGCCACCCTCCGTTTTCGATGCCTCCACGATCTTGCCCCCTCCTACCTTTCAAACCTAGTTAAACTACACACATCATCAAAATCGCTACGTTCCTTGGACGCCAGTCATTTAACCATTCCCGTGTTCGGCTGGAGACATGGCAAACGTTCCTTTTCTCTCGCTGGCCACACTGTTTTTAATTCTTTACCTCTTTCACTTCGCAACGAACAATGTATGTAACACGTTTAAGTCAGGCCTGAAAACTTTATTCTATGCCTATCTTAACGATGATTAATCTTATGCACCGCACTGTTAATCTGCTTTTATGTCTTGTCATGAATAGTGTGTGTGTGTGTGTGTGTGTGTGTGTGTGTGTGTGTGTGTGTGTGTGTGTGTGTGTGTGTGTGAGTGAGTGTGCATGTGTTAGTATATCTTGGGTGTTTGTGTGTGCTGGAGAGAGAGGGGAGAGTGAGGGGGGGGGGGGGGGGGGGGAGACAATGTGGGGAGAGAGTGTAGGGGGTGATTATGTTTATCTGCATGTATAATTCTATGTTTTTAGATGTATGTTGGTCTTATGATGTTATAGTTTATATGCCTAATTAGTCTTATGTGTTTCTTTTTCTCTCTTCATTCTTAAACGTTCGGCTTTAATATTGCAATGGCGCCTGGAGCCTCACGAGGGACAGGCGTTACTTTTTCTTAAATGAATTAAATTATTATTATTATTATTATTATTATTATTATTATATAAACAATATATATATATCTATCTATATATGTATATATCTATCTATATCTATCTATCTATCTATATATATATATATATATATATATATATATATATATATATATATATATTATATATATATATATATACAAGATGCGGAGCTCAGGACAAGACAGCATTTTAATATATATATATATATATATATATATATATATATATATATATATATATATATATATATATATATAATGCTGTCTTGTTGTCCTGAGCTCCGCACCTTGTAGAATAAACTGAAGTAAAAACTGGAGATGGTGAAATTCAAGAATAAAAACAAGTCTTTTGATGTCTCAGAGTTGTATTTTTAACAAATTTTCACTGTTAAAAGCTTCATCGGGCCAAGGTACGACGATAAAAGCCTCGCATCAAGTCAAAATGACATGTCGTTGATGGTGAATTCCTATTCCGGTAAAACCAGGTAAAATCAAATTCAAAGAGGTCAGCGACTGTTGCATGCAAGGCAAAATTCCCACACCCATAGACCCTCCACAAACACACACACACACACACACACACACACACACACACACACACACACACACACACACACACACACACACACACATTTTGCAACCATAGCAGATAGAATCATATTAAATGATAGATCTAGTGAAAATGACCTCAATTATTTAGAACAATACATCCATTCTAAGGATATTCGTGTTCCATTTAGTCTGAAACCCATGACCGTTTTAGATGTTAGTAAAGCCTTGTCTACTTCAACCCAATCAAATACTCGTGATTTAGATGGTATCGAGACAAAAATACTTAAGTTGTCATGTCCTATTATCACAGATACTTTGACATACTTATACAATTTTTGCATAGATAAACAAACTTTTCCTCTAATATTTAAGGAAGCTAAAGTTATTCCTTTGTATAAAACCGGGGATTTTAAAACCCATCAAATTACAGACCGATACCCATTTTATAGCCATTGAAAAACCGATCGAAAAAACATATGCATAAGTCTCTGTATTCGTATTTCGCTGATAAAAACTTCCCCCACGAAGTCAGTCGGGCTTTCGAAAACATCATTCTTGCCACACAGCCTCATACAGTTTTATCGACAGTCTTCTTTGCAGCTAAACGAGAATAAATTTGCAGGTATTCTCTTCGTAGACTTTGAAAAAGTTTTGATGTCATTCAACCATTCTTTGTTGTGCCTTTAACTTGAACTTTAAAAAACTGACTCCAGAATTCTTAAGTCTTATTTCATCTTTTTTATTCTGACGGAAAAAATTAGTAGCTGTAGCTGACAAATTGTCAACATTTTTTGCCTGTCAAATATGGTGTTCCACAGGCTTTTGTGTTAGGACCTTTTGTTTACTTTTACGTAACGATTTCCCTTGTTTGTTAAATGTAAATGCGAATGTTTTCAGATGATACATCTCTTCACGGAAAGCGACTCTGATGCCTATGATTAACAGTTAAGCTTTCAAGCAGATATTGATAAACTTACTGAATGGACACAACTAACCATATGTCTTTAAATTCTATTAAAACAAAGGCATGTACGTGTCTACAAGACAAACGACAAAAAATGAAATCAAAATTTTAGCCCTTTTCTCTATCCAATTTAAAAAAGTTGGGAAGTCAGTTCCACAAAACACTAGGTGTCATTATTGACAAAGATTTATCTTGGACTGAACATACAACATTCTTAGCAAAACGCCTTTCCCAAAAAATATTTCAGTTGTCTCGGATAAAAAAAATTTTTTTCGATGGCCACTTCGAAAACTTTTTTTTCTGTGCACATATTTGTCATTAGTTGATTATGCATCAACCTTTGGGAAACTGTAGTGAAAATAAATTTAAATTAATTCATGTCTGTACAAACGAGCATTGAAATTGTATTGTTAAAATCGAGCTCCTAAACTGATGAAAATTACAACAACTCAAAATATTACCTTCCCAAACAGACTCTTTTTCAATAAAACCCTTTGTATGCATAACGTATTAATGGAACAGCTCCCCAAAAGATTACAGAAACATTTAGAGTCAATTGCCATTTGACATAATCATTTGTTGTCCCTTCCTAGACCACGCAACAATTTATAAAAAATCCAGTTTGTATATTCAGGTGGAAATCTGTGGAATAAACTGACAAAGTCCTTAAAAATACAAAAATAAAAACACATTTAAGAAAAAATTGAAAGATTATCTCATTTAATCGTTAACCCCAAAATGATACTGAAAAAATGTCCATCCTGTGCAGAAAAGAAAGACACTGGGTAAAGATATACACTTCGTAAATGTAACCATAGGGACGGCAATGAGCATGATACCTTTTACGTGAATGGAAGTGAGGTGGGTAAAGGGGAGGAGATGGGAGTGGGTAAGACGGTATGTTTACTTCTCTTTTGATGAATGGCATTGTACACGATTTGATTTTCTTTTCTATTTCTTTCTTGTTTTCATAGATGGCTTGATGTAAAAAAAGCAGATATGTTGTTTATTCAATGTTTCCATCTCTAAATAAAATTTTGACTTGACTTGACTTGACACACACCACACACACATTATATCACCTCGAGAGAGCGGGGAGACAGAGGAGAGAGAGAGAGAGAGGAGAGAGAGAGAGGAGAGAGAGAAGAGAGAGAGAGAGAGAGAGAGGGGAGAGAGAGAGAAGGGAGGAGGGGGGAGAGAAAGGGAAAAGACGGGGGGGTGGGGGAGAAGAGAGGGAAGGTGTCGAGGGATAAATGAGAGGCATGGGGGGGGGGGGGGGGGGGAGGGGGGATGAAGATAATTGGGTATGAGAAAATAAGAGCAAGATGAGCGACCAAGAAAAAGACACTTTTCACATATAGATCTATGTATGTGAATACACATATACATACATCCACAACTGCATCCAAGTAGCATGATTAAGACAAAGGTGTACACTTCCTTCAGTTTATAAAGGCATGGCTGAACTATCGGTGTGTTCCCCACACCAGGGCCATCGTTCAACACCCGTCTCAGCACTTAGGAGAACGATGCCGTCGCAGCATCAGAGGAGGAATAGCTGACTGGATGAAGGGTGAAGGGCTGAAACACGAATAAGGTTCGTGTACGTAACTGCTTCCCAATTCAACATATGAATTCTTTCTTTCTCTTTTCTTTAGGTTTTCCCTGTATCTTTCCCCAACTATCTATGGCTCACCTGGTAATGACTGGTCAGCGGTGAGGACCCCTTGACCAACGTCCTGACAGGTTCGAGTCTCTAGGCCATCTCCTGGGCTAAAACTAATTCTTTCCTCCTCCTCCTAGTGAGCGCATACTCAGTGTTCAAAACACATGACCAGCGCCTTACCAGCCCTTATTAAACTATCTCTCAGTGGTCACTTTCACCAAATGACCACCCTTGTTTCTTTTAATGAGTGATCCTCACAATTATTGAGGACGCCCGCTACACTAGTCAAACCACATGAATATTCTTCCTGTTTAGTTGTGGCATGGGGGAAATGATTCATATCACTAGACTGAATGTGATGGAGCGTCACATGCCTTGACGTGAGGCTACGTCGCATGACAAAAAGCATGATACAGAAATATATTTAAAAAAAAAAAATATATATATATATATATATATATCTAATAATAATAATTATAAGTATATTTTAAAAAGATAGTAATGATGATGATGATGAATAAATAAAATGAAAAAACTCTAACAATATTATTAATAGTAATGATATAATGGTAATACTAAGGGGAGAAAAACCCAAGGGGGGGGGGGGGGGGGGGGGGGGGGGAAGGAAGGAGAAGAAGAAGGGAGATGGAAAGTATAAATTATGGAAAAGGTGGAATCTAATAGGTATATGAATAATTATGATATTGTATATCAATAGTTTTGATAATGATTGTGATTGTAACCATATAGTAATGATAGTGAAGCTATAGGAGGCGGGAAAAGTGGTAAGCAGGAACGTCAGAAATATTGTAAAGAATAATAATTATAATAATGATAGTATTAGTTGTAAATAGAACAATTGTAACAGTTAAGGAGGTGGGGCTTTTTTTGTTTCATTTTATCTTATTTCATTTGTGACGGGTCTCCGACGCTCCCCCTCGTTATTAAAATATGATTATCATATTCAGGGATGCAGGGGGTTATAGACAGAAGTATTTACGCTTTCACAACCAAAATGCGCTCTCGCATAGGCACACGCACTCTGTCACTCACATCGGGCCCGCACAAAGGTGACGGGAAACCAATAACATTTCATAGAAAATAATCAACTTTTATTCAACTTGACTCCGAGCCCCCACCCGTCACTACACAACACAACTATCTGTATCATACAACCATGTAAACAGCATACAGACAATTTCATAAATCACATCCCCCGTTCTTCAGTTATTCTTACTTAGCCAGGAAGACAATATTCCACTATTCTGTTTGCACACTTATAACCTTAAGAGCAAATAAAACGTCCATAACTTGCCAGCATTCCTTGGTTGACCGTCAGTTTCTCTCATCCACTGTACGACCACGAGCTGAAGCTGCCACACTGTTGTGTCCTCCCGATTGGCCAAATCCCAGTTGGGGGACACTGGCAATGTAGCTTGAGTCGCACCCTCACACCGAGTCTCCCGGACTCCACCGTACTTCGCCCTCTCCACGGAAAGGGCTCCTGTCGGCCTCTCCACAGGTCTTCTCTGGCTGCAAACACCCCACCATTGTCTGGCAGCTCCCTGTCTAGGCTCCAACAGGCTGACACGTCTTGCTGCGACCGTCCCC
>CM031623.1:49430113-49448823 GCA_018398815.1 Conus ventricosus | reverse complement strand
AAAGCACAACTACGAACCTTAACTTGAATTCAAAGCGTAACGGAAACCTATAGTCTGCATTCAAAGCGAACTGAAAATCTGTTTCGTTCACTTTCGAGGTGCAACTACAGGCCTATACTTTGTTTTCACCAGAGCACTGCTACAAAAAGCTATATTTTGTTTGCATTCAGAGCAGAGAACAGTAAAACACCGATTCAGACTCACTTGCTACTCCACCACGTTTTTGGGCGAAAGTGCCCTAAAGCCGCCTATTCCTGTTCTCTGACAAGTAACCAAAAAATAACGACCCTACAAACAAACATACTGTGCAGGGTTATTCTTCCATAGCAGTGGCAGAACGCACCTCGTAGAGTACTGTAGGGAAAAAGCATTAGTCGCTGAACACGCCCGACCTACCTAAGGACTTCGCACTATCAGAATACTGCAGAGACCTGCCATTAGGTTGAAACCTGATCACTTATTTATGCTAGGGCCTTACGACCGACGCAGACAAGAGGGCTTCGTTTACACAGAACACAGAACAGTCAATTAGTTGTCAATGACGACGAACACCAAACAATGCTACATACCTTCTTCAGTCTATGTTGGCAGTATGTGCTTGTTATTTTTCTGTTGGTGTGTGTACGTTTGGGTGCGTTAACTGTGCTGGTAAACAAACGGTTTAGTTAAAATGGTAAATAAATATTCGAGAGAAAAGACAAGTAAGACAGTCAATTAGCTGTTAATGCCAACAACAAACAATACTACATACCTTCTTCACATCCAGTCGACTGCTACACTGGCGTGGGTTTTCAGAGCAGCTTGTATTTTTGGCGTCAACGCGATGGCTTGTGTGATAGAAATTGTCAGATTTGCGAGTTCTGGATATTTTTCAAAGAGTTCTGACGTCTTTCTCAGTTTATTAAATCCAACGAAGGGAGTACTTCAAATGACTTGTAACAAATTTCTTGAAATTTCCTCTTTTTATTGTAAACAACCTTTGCAGCCATTTTCCATAAGCTAGATACTGTTGAGGCCGCGATTATTTAGTAAGCCAAGTGCAGTTGGCCTTCAGTTAGAATTCTTTCAATTTCTTCAGCGTTTTTGTGTTCATAAAAGACTGGGATAACGCTTTCAACACTTCTTAAACGTTTTTCTGTTTTGTGATATTTTAGGCTGTTTAATTAATCTTCACCAGACAAATAATGTAGACTTTTAGATTTGTTATTGTTTGTCTTTTTTTATTTGAGCTGAAACTGACCTGGTGTTTTGGTAATTTTTCTTTTCTTCTTTTTCAAATTTTTTTGCTGCTCTCTCACCAGATGCGTTATAAATGCGTTGAAAATTTTTCCAGTACTGAGCACAGCAGATAGTAGTTTATCTGGGCTTGAATTAATTGATTATTTCTTTCAGTAGCACTGTTTGTGACTTCTTCTGCATCAATTTCTATGTCCTCCTCGTCACTAACAGTTATAACTCAGTACTTTGAGCCATTACAAGTAGGCTGCAGATTTAATTTACACACACAACAGCGCGCACACAACAGCAATGTTTAAAGAGTTGTGTCAGCCAGCGAAGGCAAGCCAACTATTTGCCAAATGATATGCCTGTCCACACAGCGGGCGTGTTACTAACGCGTTGGAGGCTAGCTAGGCAACGAATTACTACTCAGCGCATGGGACAGCCTGTTCAGTCACAAAGCAAGTGGTCCTCCAGTTCCACTTTTCTTGGCAGCTCCTTCCACTTTGAGGCACTTGACACCTTCACCCCAAGCTACCCCAAGTCCTTAATTAGTCACCCCAAGTCCTTAATTAAGTCACCCCAAGTCCTTAATTAAGTCACCCCAAGTCCTTAATTAAGTCACCCCAGGCCCTTAATTAAGTCACCCAAGTCCTTAATTAAGTTCTTGATCAAGTTACCCCAAGTTATTAATTAAGTTTTTAATTAAGTTACTTCAAGTTCTAATAAGTTTCTTGATTAAGTCAACCTTAAGTCATCCCCAAGTTACCTAAGATCATAACTAAGTCATCCTCTAAGTACAACCAAGTTCTTTATTTAAGTATCTTATAATTATCAAAAAATACAATCTATGTTTTTATCTTAAATAGCAGATGCCTAATATAGTACACACACGCCTCAAAAAAACGCGTCATCGTTGAGGATGTCTTGATCAGCGTTTTCTGCATAGATTTTAATGAAGTTTTTACATCCGAAGCAACCGCATTGATTACAATTCTGGTCTATGGAAATGTCTTTTATAGACTCCATGTCTTTATTTATTGACACCATCATTTTATAATACGCCATGATCTATTTTTAAAAAATTTAAAATTAAGTTTCTTAAAATATTATTACATTTCAAATGGATCAAAATAATGCTTTGTTATGGCGGTTTTGGCGTGCTGGTGTCTTTTTCTGCATTTAGTGGCTCAGTTTTTTTGATAGCTTTCGTTTCTGTTGCCATTGTGTATATATTTTATAACCATAATAACCGCCCCCAACAGCAGCAATGGCGCCAAAAATGGCAACAGTTTTAAGTTCAATATTCCATGAAGCTTTGGTGCTGTAGGTCTTGTATCGCATGGAGTTTTTATAGCCGGCATTGAACCAACTTGTTCTGGCGCTGGCGGCGTTATGTTTTCATGATGAGTTATATTCTGTAACATTAATTTTTTTTGTCTGTTCCACTCTGCTAATTTTTTTCCTGCTTTAACACGCCCAGGATGAGGATTCTTTTCACTGGTCCCCACCTGGTTCAGTGTTTTCTGCTGATTTTGGCTGGTTACTTTCTCCACCTGATTCTGGTTCTGATGATTTTCCAGCTCGTTCATTTTGAAGGGAAACAAAATCTATATGATTAAAAGTAATTAATCCCATGATTAATGGCGATAACAATGTTCCAAATCTGTAGTATAGATCACATCTAGAGACTCTAATGTCTTTGTTAAAACTGGATCTTGCGTTTAAATCATACGTAAGATCTTGTTCAGAATCAATGGGAGCAAATCTACTGGACTAGTTTAGTGTACAAACTAAGAGCGTTTGCCCCACACTTTTTACCATTCTCGACCCCAGCTGCGCTTCTACCTGTTATGATACTTTAAAATGTCTTGCGGCGACATCTGTTGAATTATGTTCAATGCTGAATTCAGTTCGAGGAACTGTTTTGTTTTTCCACATGCTGCCAAAGAATACAGCCTCTCCTTTTTGGGCATAATAGCTTGATCATTAACTTGGTCATTCATAAGTTCAGGAAGGTTTAGGCCGCCTTGTAGCTGTAGTAGATCATCACTGTTCATGTTTTTTATTAATTATAATTATTTTATTTTCTAAAAATGAGCACCGAAAAACTGTTGCTAACCTTGTATACCATTCTGCTGTTATTGGAGGCCTAAGTGTAGGATACTCAATGCTTGGTAAAAGCTTGTTAAGAATTAAACCAGCAGATCTTGGCAAACTAGACTTTGAGGATTCAGCAAAGCTGATTGCTATCATTGCAGCTTCAGTTGCCACGAAAGATTTTCTAGTTAAGCAAGGAATAATTCCAGACAATATAAATATGTAAGAAAAAAGACATTTAAAAAAATGGCTTCACTCGCAATAATGATAGGCGGCGCTGTGGTGAATGCGGTTGATTTTCGGAAGTAATTTCGCATTTTAGTAAATGCGGGATGACGGCGAGAGGAAAAAAAGACATAACCAAAGCTATGGAGCAACTAGAAGCTGCATAGACGCCTATGGAAAAGCAGAGATTGAGCAAGTCTTGGTTTTTATTATGACACACTGAAAGGACAGGGGCATGCAGCTTAAACATTTAAAAATGTGACATGCATAAAAGAATTTTATCTTGTATCATGCAAACCAGTCAAGACATTGCCCCCACCAAAATTCAGTGACTTTTTATCAACCATCGAAAAAACAAAAAGAATGCAAGAAATAGCGTGTATTGTCGTTGGTATGACCGTGTGTATTTTGTTGCGCATTATATTGCTGAATAAAAAATGAACAAAATCTATTATTCGCCCAAGGATATTGGAAGGGGATCACGGCAATAAATAAGCTAGCCAAGCAGTGGAGTCAGCAAAGAATGGGTATCTAAACAAGCGATTTGGCAATTTAGACGTTCCGGCGCTAGACGGAATACAGAGACCGCACTTTGGTGTATCAACTCCAACGACACCCATCAAATGGTCTTTATATTACCCTTGATAGGATAGACGAAAAAGATTTAACGTACGCACTCACAGTCATTGATGCATTCAAGGTACAAGATGCAGAAACATTAACACAAAAAGAAGAGTGCTTCTGTGTTGCTGTTGCCTTACAAAACTGATATATCAACGAGGCCCTTTAATTTATCCTCGGAATGATTCAAGTCGATGATGGAAAACGAATTTATAGGCCCAAGAGAATCAATTCTTGTTTAAAAAACACAGAGTTACTATTAGAACGAGGCATTCCGGGAGTTCACTGGTCAAGGCCTTTTAGTTGAAAAACTTTAACAAACAGTTAGCGACAGATTTTCTCCTACAGTATCAAGAGAGCTTATTGACTAGTCTCGACAACACAGATGGGTTAGAAGGGACTGCCCTCAGTTTTGCGCGCATTGAAATAATGAAGAAGATTTTAAATGGACTAAGCCAGTCAAGCACATCAAAGATAAAACAATAAATGTTGCTGAAGGAGAGGTCCTTCATCGGCAAACTATTCCATTAGGATTGAAAGTAAGGTACCTTTATTTACCGGGGAAGCAGAAGGGGACACTCGCATCAGGGCATCCGATCCAATGTGGAAGTATTGATACATATGAATAAAAAGAATTGTAAAGTTGAATCCGCCGTGTATTATTTACGTTGGGGGGGGGGAAAACTGACACAACAAAAAAACCAGCTCCTCAAAGATCTTTGTGTAGGTAAGAACTGCAGATAATCCCCCAGACACAGTTTGCTTTAATTAATTTTACGGTTCTCCAGTGACAATTGCAATGAAAACTCTGGATAACAAACACACGTTTTGTGTTTGTTTCTATCTAACGACTTCTTGTAACAATCTTTGTGTTGATTCAGTAGATTAGATCGCAGTTGTACGTTGTCATGATGAAAAGCCTTATTGTCAACAACGCTTCTTTTAGTTTGCCATGTGATATGTTTGACAGCCAAACGCTGCGAGATTTTCCTTTGCTTTCCCTTTTAATGATTTTCTCTGGCTCGAAAATACTGTACATTTTCGACCCTTAAACCAACATACGCCTTAATCACTCCCAGATAATTCATCCTTCTTCGACTTAGTCCTAAAACTTATTGTTGTAATTGAATGCATAGGCGAAATCTTTAGCGTTAATAGATGTGGTGTAACAACCACATGCCCTTTTTATCTACTTCTAATTCCATGTCTGTATAGATGTCTTCAGTAGGATTATCTATAACAAAAACTGTCTGTAATTGTGTAAAGTAATCTGGACTCTGGGATACAAGGGTTTAAAAGTAGGTAATAAAGAACAATTATAAAATCATAAAGCTTTGTTAATTCTAAAACGGTAAACCCATTAAATACAGGTTTGGTTATTTGACTTTCTTTTTTTTCATATTATGCCGAAAAGCTGATCATGAAATCTTCTGAAGTCATGATAATTTGGTTTTGGAAGTTAGCTTAATGCTTCGTTCTATCTTGGTGACCAATATGACGTCTAATGCGGTGTGCGGATTTCTCCATGTCTTTCCAAAACAGTCTGGTGGTTCATCAGCTTGAATAAGTCTTTTTCTGATGAATCTGAGGATTTAGTTCTGTGATCAGTGTTCTTCATGATGTATGGTTTCATGAAATGACTTCTTGATCAAACGCAATTATGCGATGGACAGCTCGTCAACTTCAAAACCATGTTATTAAATAAAAATTGTAGAAGTCTGTAATGGCAGACATAATTTTTTTTTGCCTCGAAGATTAGGCACAAGTTTAGGAGGCTCTCTTGGATCCATCTTAAGACTTTCTGCTGCTAATGGATAGTCATTAGGCAGGTCATGGAAAGTTTTCACTGAGGATAATTCTAAGTCAACTTCTAGAATGAAAACCATGCTGCTGATCAGGCGTTTAATACTTCAACCACTTAATGCTTTTCTTGAATATTATTTGTACCTTGTGTAATTTTAAAGTTGCGTAAGGGAAAGTGACTTGCGCCATAGCCCAACCATACAGATTGTTTGCATCTAAGACTTAAGATAGTTAGACCTTTTATCGGATCATAATCATCTAGGTATTTGTTGTTTGCATTACAGTAAATGATGCGACGCCATATAATTCCTCCACGCAATCCGTTTTTCAATCATTCTGAAGACTTTGGTAAATCTGACAATAAATCAATCTGTTCTCCAGTAAATTTAAGAAAGCATACCAGCTCATTCCGGGCGCAGCACATGTAATGCCGAGGGATCCAAAATTAATGTTTCATGAAGGTCTTTCTATAATTTTCAAAGACGCCGCAACAAACATACATCTGCCATTAAATAGGAGTCATGATAGTCTCCCATCGTTTTACAATCTAATTTTGCCAAGCATCTTGAGCATGACGGTAATCGGAGTCGCTGATGTCCTGTCCTCTAAGATAGAAAAGAAGCGCCTATTAGGCGGGAAGTGTATCTTCGTCAAACCTTTCCCAACTGTTTCATGTACTCATAAGGGTAAAAAAACGCCCTTTCTAACAGAGTTGAGTCAAAATATTTTTCGTATATTGGGCAGGACTTTAAGGTCATAGCCAGTGCCCTAATGAGCCCATTCATGTGTTGATAGAGATCGTTCGAAAGACATGTTATTTAAAGTGAAACACATGTTACTTTTCTGATGGACTGTGCAATGCATGCTACCCTGAAAGGCGTGGTTACCTGCTTGCAATATTAAGATGGAGAGTCGTACCTCGAAAGTATGAAAGAAGATGGGCTGCTTCCATGGTCTTTGGTTCAAACATTTAGTTGAAGATTGCATTTGTTATGCGCCGCTCTCTAACTTACATAAGTGATCATGGTCTCTTACTGTGGGGTTTCACTCTTAGGCGTTAGCTCTAAACCGCAAATCCCAACAATGCGTGGCTGAGTCATCTGTTGTTGGTCTTTAGGAGTCATTATTGATTTCAGATAAATTCAGATTATTAGAACAGTCATTACGCACTTGCTGCAGGTTTTAAGAATGTTTATGCAGAATCTGGTCCTTATATAATTATGGTGCTGAATGAGCGCCATCGACCGGACAATAATGCAAGGCAATGAAACAAAATTTCTTGGATGATTACTATTAAGACTGTTTTTTTCGAAGTTTTTTGTGGTTGCTGGCCCCTAATAGGAACAATAAGCGACTCAAAGTCTGAGTAAAATACGTATGAGAATTTTGCATCAGTTCCAGTTCCTTAAAACTAACTTTACTGCCTTCTGGGGGGGTAATTAGTTTCTGTATTTCAGTCCAAACGGGACGATACAATGTTTCTTATGTTCGCTCGCGGCTTGATAACAGATGGCATTCTGTTAAACATTTTCTGCGGAATTCTGTCTATTGCCCAATTTTGAAGTATGGGCCATAATCTTACTCATTGTGCGTATCCAATGTGTAATGCGGCAGGCCACTATGGTGAACAGCTCTGCACGTAAAGTCAACATGGCTTTGGTCTGGATTAACCTATTGTTGGGCTGTTCTTGGAAACTTTAATCGGACACCCAATCTGTTTCCTCATCCCTGTGTAGACATTAACAGTTATGGGTTAGTTTTGTTCTTCAAAACAGATCAAGGATCCACGCTAACGGGAAAGGATATTCCAATAAAGTTAAGATCATTGATGTAAGGGCGATAGTTAGACACTCTCTCTTGCGTTATTGCGGGCGTAAGCAGCCTGCAAGAACTCACCACATAAAAAACATTTGTTGTCTGTATTCTTTATGTTTAGAACTGGCTTTTTTTGCGACTAATCCTGGAGGTAGTGGAATGTGAGCTTGCCAACAATCGGTGCCCTACTTAGACTGTTTTAATCTGATCTCTAGGACTTCGCCTCTGACCATACAGGCCTCGCATTTTGGCTTATTCAGCAGCAGCGTCAAACTGTGCAAGCAGTTCGTTGCCCAAACCATACGTTAAGTCATTAGAGGAGAGAATAGTCTGCTGTTGTGAGACCCAGACTTCTAGAATTTTCCTTCATTTATTGTTACATAGTCAATTAAAACAGCTAACATTACTTAACTGGCGGGTCTATTGTTTATGTTTACTTGGAATCTTGAGAAATACGCATGGAACAAACACGTGCCCGTAAGTTTGCTGGATCAATGACTTCTAAATCATTTCATTCAAGCGCTCTTGACAAATTTCGTCTTGCAAGTTGCGTCAATAAAATTCGTCTTGTCCTTTATATAATATTAGCCATGTTGCGTCTCTTTTCCTAACTCAAAATAATTTATTAATTAAAAAAAAATACTTAATCAGAACCAATATCATACGGTCTTTTTGCGCTGGGACTCATAAATAAAGTATTATAAACGCCCTTTGGCTTTAGTTATATGTGAGCTGTTTAGAACAGGTGTTAATGTTTCGGTTTACTTTTTTAAGGCATTCCTTTTTTATCTGCTAGGAGTCTGGCTGATGAGAAAAAACTTGTCCGTGCCTTTCTTTGAAGATCAAACCTTTTGTCTTTTGTAGTCTATCAAAATCGGCCTGTAAAAACGATTAAAAATTCTTCATCCGTGATGTTTGAGTCAGCTAGAGCATTATTTATTGTCAGTTTGAAGAGCTAAGTTTTAGCCGTTATTAGTGAACATTTTGATGTGTGCCTTTTGACGGTTTAGTTTTTATTTTTTTGCTAGCAAGCACCTACAGGGCTAATGAACACAGGCCGAGAGCTAATGCAAACCTCCTAGAGGTAAAAGCTGCGGTTCGCCTATGCCCGTTGCTAAGGAGACCAACACTGTTCCTGCTGATGCAGCGCTTATAGTCGATGCTCCAGTATTGACTACTGTAATAGCATTAAAGGCAGCTGAATACTTCGTTTGGTTTTTGCTGTACTTTTGAAAGGTCTGCTCTAGTTTTGCTGCATTTGTGTATGTGTGCTTTTTCTGAAGGTTTTACTTCTGCAGCAGAATTGCCTGATCATCTCTTCTTTTGGCGGGGGGTGCTGTAGGCACATTTGGATAAACCTGAACAGGACATTCTTTTTATAAAATAAAAAATAATTTAGTATGATATATCTTGTAATCTGCTACCTTCAATAGTCAGCCGCGCATAATATATTAAAAACAATTGTACATTAAGCGTTTATCGGCTTCTTATTCTTTATCATTTGATTGTTTATTACGTCTCCTTCAGAGTTCTCCTCTTCCATGTAAACTGATTATCCTCGTGACCTTAGGTCAATCCATAAACCGTTTTTTGTTGTTTTAAATAATCATCAAGTCTTACACTGTGAAGGGGAGATCTTTAGACGCAATGTCAATGACGGTTTCTTACCCTTCCCACCCCCAAAACAATTTTATATTTCGTTAAAATGATGTAAGGTTAAGTCCGCTAGCATAGATTTGGTTAGGACTGCCCTCAATCGAACATTGTACTTTCGTTAGTTTTGGATTAAAAAACTTTTCATTCTCTTTCAATGGTTCTTCCATCTTCACACAGAATAATATACCTTTAAGCGATCTTGATGAGACGGCTAAAACTAAAATTCCATATTAGTGGTCTGCCCTGTTCTAGGATATGTTGTTTGGATGACGCACCGTTTTCGTAATATTATATATAGTTGGGAATTAATATTTGATCCCCATCAGCTTTGCTAAATCAGGGGTTTGCTAACTAGTCAAACCTCTAACGAGTTGTCAGAAAATGCTGTACCTTGCCTTCGGTGTCTGTGATTTGATAACACGTTTGTATTCATTAAAAGTTAGTTTCTTATGACAATCTGTCTTTTAATGCTCCTTGAAAGTATGGGGGCATGCGCTTTTACACTTACAAAATCTGGGCCGGAATGGAAAAAGCGATTACCTTACGCATAACTTACAGCTAAGCACTTTTTGCAGAGTTTAGCACCTGAGGCGTGTTCGGCGCCTAATTCTAAGTTTTAGTGCTTTTCATTGCCAATTCCTTGAATGCAAGATTTCCCTTTCATTCGCGGTTAGCCATAGATCAGAATAGGTTAAATATGTCTGACATTGTTTAAAGCAAAATAATTTGCGCCCTCAAGTTTTACAGAAAATTTTTTAACGATTGCCCAGTCCAAATTCTGGACAACTGTTCTGGTTTGGTTTTTTCTGGTTGTTGAAGCGAGTTCTATTCTTAAAAGTAAGCCGTGCAGAGCCTGGCTCGATTGCAAATCATCCGCTCTAGGGTCTGGAATCTAACAGTAAGAATTTGATCTGCTTCATAGTAGGATGGATTATTTGGAACAGTAATATTCCGTTTATTTCCCCGCCGCCAAAGGGTTCTTTCAGCTGTATTTACGGGCCAGATTCGAGCCTATGCTTGTGACTTTTTTTATAAACAAAATAAAAAGTTAATTTATTTTAAAAACATGAGAAGGATTGAAGTCGAAGAAGATTATGTTGTTTTTGATCATGGAGACGGACATGAGTGAATTGATCCTTTGACAAGGCATCGCTCGGAGCTCTCAATGCGAAGTGAATTAAACAGAAAAAGTTTCGGTCGGAGCATTTACAAAGTTTAGGCCAAGAACATCCCGAATTTATTAGACCCAATTGAGTTTAAATTAGAAGATGGTAATTTGTTTGGAAGGGGCGTTCTAGGAGAATCTGTTCGGCTTACAAAACTAAATCAGACCCATCAAGTTTGTAGCCAAGGAGTACAATTTACAATAGAATTAGTGTAAAAAGATCAAAATCGCCTTGGGTCATGTTAGACCAAAATTAGATAGGGATGCAGTGCTAAAATTCAAAAAACACTGCAGGAACTTCCAACAGCTAACAAATACAAAACATGGAACTTAAAGATTTTTTCTCAGCAGATGAAATAATAAATGCAATAGAAAGCAGGAAACCAGTGTTGTCAGAAGAAACAAGCATTACAGCATATACACGACTCACCGCTACCCATGCAGAATATGGCTTGATCATGCTTTAAGAGAACCATTAGAGGCGAATTAACAAACAATTTAAGAAAAACTAGGTGAGAACTAGGATGAGCAATATGATAAGAGAAAAAGAAAAACTCGTTGAGGCTGATGACGCCAAACTTAGGGGCCCTGGTGTTTAAAGAAAGAATAAACCAAAGACTAAAAGATCTTGAACAAGAAGATCTGCAAGAATAGAAGTATGTGATAACTTACTAAACCGAGACCAATTACGAATCAAGTGAATAGAATAAGAAGAAACCTATGAAAAATTTTATATGAAGACAACGACACTAGCAGAACGAATACGAACAAATGTTTTTTTAGAGAAGCAAGGTGTCACATTTAGCAAAGCGTTATAACTGACTTAGGATTTGCCATAAGTACATGGTGGTTGGCTATGCAGGCGGCGGTGGCAAGTTTCAGTACTCCGCCGCCTTCGGCTCCCCTTGATAAATATGGGTAAAAATAACTGCTTGATCATTTGCGAGTTTATTATAAAAAAAATTAGCCAGTAAAGCCGTGGGAGCTTTACCAGGAATATTGGGGAGTTTCGTCAGCTGGCTTTTGTCTACTGCAAAAAGCAAAGTGTTGGCTTTTGAGCCGAGCACTTATGGACATTAGGTCTATATTAGTTGGGTTAAAATTTAGATTAAGATAAAGGACCAAGTAATCTAGGCCAGTTAATACAAGAAACAAGCGCTGTCTTTTCATATTCACTGGTAATCGCGAACAGAGTCTGCGAGCTTTTGATGAGTCTGCAATGACTTTGGGGGTTTGAGACTTCAGGAATTAGATGACTTAATCTTGGGTGTTGTTTACTGATTGTATATTACTGGCTCAGAATTAATGTCGTTTTTCCCAACCTTCTGTTCATTTGCCTGCTATAAGAATTCATTATTATAGATTATTACTTATACCTATCTGGAGTCTGTGGTAGAAGGCAGCATGTAATAAACCAGTCGCCAACAGCAAAAGTCTAATTTCGATCTTGCGTATTGTAAAATACTTGTTGGTTCCTTGAATACTTGAGGTAAATCAAATGTAGAATTAATGGCGTCCTCTATTTTGCTAGTATTGTTTTTGCGCGTCAAAGCCCAAGTAAGAAGGATCAGTTATGCTTGATCTTGCCTGTGTGCTTGTGAACCTAGCAAACACCAAACGTAAGTGCGATAGAGTCGTTTTATGCGTTCTATTCCCGCTCTAGTTTGGCCCTTGTAGTGTCTAAGATAAATTGTTGTCCATGATGTTTATGCTCTTGCTGTAGGGGACCAGGCTGAACAGTTTTGCCTGAAAGACAGTTTTGAATGGAGGATGCCAGTCATAGTTATACTTTCTGTGCGTGCCCGAAAAATAAAGGTCGCTAGACCATGATTATGATCCTAAGTTGTCTATGCCTGTCTTGATGTTAATATTGAATTCGTTTTTACGATCCTTTCAAAAAGCCTTCATGTCATTATGTTGTGGAGTGGATTTATACGGTTTGTCATTGGCAATGGCGCTCGCAGTTCAGTCAAAATTAAGTCGGAAGGTGTAATAAAATGAAATCTGTACCTGACATCACCATAAGGATCATGGTGATTTAAAATGATCAGCATACGACAATCCACACCCTGTTGTGCGCAAAACAGCAAAAGTTTAAAATGGTTCTGATAAAACTGCAACGGATGACTAAACCCGCTTTATTGATGTGGGTCGTTTTCAATAGGGGGGTTAAGTTATCTGATTAATGGAGTACTCACCTTTTTTTGAAAAGAGGCTGTCTGGGTCACAGCAAGGTCAAGAGTACTCAGTTGCTATATTTTAAGATTGTAGTGCGGCCCATCAGGAATAATTTTGCTTCAGCATATTTGAATGAACTCATTTTTATTTCGTTTAAAAAAATGTTTGGTACAATAACAACTCAAGACCGCCTTCGTTTTTAGAACATGTTCATTGATAACGAATGCGGAGCCAAAATGGTTGACACTTCATGAAAATATTCTACAAAGTCGTATTGGTTTTATAATAAGCGGAAGCCAAGGAGAATATAAGGTTCTAAAAGTTGACAATACAAGGGACCAAAGTTAGCGAGTTAAAATTACCTGATGGTTATTACGGGTTTTGCTAACTAAAAGAAGAAGCAATGAGTAACTTTGGACATTACTCTCAAATTAAACAATGCAAATCTAAAAACAATGTTAACATTCAAGCTGTAGAAGAAGGGAGGGTTACTTTTGGAAAAAGAGCTAGATAAAAATTGTTTGGCTTTGCAAGCTGACAATCATAGATTTAGAGTTTACCACAGACAAAACTTACTTATGAGGGGGAAAATCGCTCGATCTTGGCATTACATTCATTATTATGTTCATTTGGATGAGCTAAGCACTGATGAAAACTTATATGATGGAAGGCCCTCAACTGTTTTAAGAGCTCTTCATCAGGGAATAGCTGCAGATTGCGATTATGAAATTATACAAATTCCCTAATTTACAGTTTTAAAGGATTAGGTTCTGTGGGAGGGTCGGATCATTTTATTTAAAGATCAAAGACAAAACGGGGAATGTCTGGGAAATGTGATAACATGCACATTGTTTTGGAAATAAAATAATGCGTTTACTAAAAAGAATATATGTCGCGTGGGCCAGAAGAATCAGGGAGTTACATTAGCGCCTGTGAGGTGTATAACTTTAGGAATTAAAAAAGGACCTTGCAGACGTTGGGGACTTTGAAAAACAGAACGGTGTGATAGGCGCCTTTGTCTGGTTTTTGTGGTGTACACTAAAGATGGCGATTATAAACGCAAAGAGGTTGGCGACAACAAAAAGTTTCCTAACTAGACAACTGCGCAATCTAGAGGCAAATAATGTTAGCCTGTATGAATATAAAATTGATTCGAAAATACTGACCTCAAATGGCACTTTAGAAAAACCATATTTAGATTGGGAATTAAAATTTGAATTTCTAAGCCCATTTACATATTTTAGCCGTCAAAAAAGTTTCAGAAAAGCATTCAATACTCTGGACCTTTACATGTAAGTCTTATGCCGGACGACAATAGTCGGAAAGAAATTGAAATAACCGGCCGTATGGGAAAAAGCAGTACATCTCCACAGAAGAGAAACGGTTTAAAAGATGGCTTCTACAAAATTTACAGTTCATTCCGCAAATGAAATTAGGAGACTCGTTCACGATAATAGTGAAATTTCGGTCTTAAAAGATAAAGGAGAGGGATTGGGGGTTGTGGGCGTTAGTGACGTCCTTTTTTAAAGGAATTCTAATTAGCTGGCAAAACTTAGACGTTGACTGTCTTAAAGTTACTGTTGTATTCTTCACATTGGTGAGGATTTTAAGGTCATAACAACAAGCAACAAAAATCAATATTAGTCTTAAATTAGAAAAAACAATCTTACAGCACTGAATAGGATTAATTTACCATTTAGGCCTTATAGGATTTTATTATACTGTAAACCCAAGGTTATGACAGAGAGCATGATTAAAAACAATAATCTGGATTAGATTAAATTCTAGTATAAAACTTTGGAGCAGTTAATCTTTTGACAAAAACCCTCATTGTCAATGATTTGTGGACAGACTGGTTGTGGAAAAAAACAAATTTGTCCTTCGTACTATTACATACAGTTTATCGTTATAATTTTAATCATAATGTAGATTTTATGTCCAACACTTAAATGGAAACAAAGCATATTCATAATAGAGGTTTATATGGACTATGATAACATATTTTTAGTTAAATCTAGCAATTAAACTGAGTGAGTGTTTTAGAAACAGTGTTTAGGCTGTTGAAGGAACGCAGACCACTATTTAATTATTGTATGACGTTCAGCAGAAAGAGACATAGTTAAAAGAGAAAACACTTAGTCAAACTAGGCTTTCAGTGGATAAGGCATGCTTGATAAGGTGTGTGGATTTTATGCCAGAGATATCTACTCGGTTTTAAAAGACTTTAGAGAACAGTTAAAAGACCTGTAGTTTTATTTCACATGAAAGACAGAGGAACTCATTTGAGGAATGTTTTGCGCGAAAATGATGTTATTGAAAATGACCAGGAAAAACATAGGATTTAACAAAAACTGATAATATGAAAAAGTTTAGTAAATTAGTATGAAAACGGATAACCTGCACAGTATGTTTGTGGTAGGGGTCGTTATTTTTTGGTTTACTTGTCAGAGAACAGGAATAGGTAGGCTTAGGGCACTTTCGCCAAAAAGCGTGGTGGAGTAGAAAGTGAGTCTGAATCGGTGTTTTATGTTCTCTAGAGCACAATGCAGTATGCATTAAAAACACAACTGAAAAAACCCACGCTTGTCTGCCTTTTCAAGCACGTTGATTTTTTTCCTTATTTTATGCGTACGCAGGCTGATACTCCTGCGGACACTCCCTGTACAGACAGGCACAATGATGATTCCCATCAACCCAACAAGGGGGAGTTTTGTGTGTATGACATTTTTTTTTATAAATCACGCCATTAAGGCAGCAAACTCCAACTTCGGAGAAGGGGCTGCTATGTGTAACGTGTCATCCATACCAACGGCCAACTGGCTGCTCTTCCGAAAGTTGGTGATGGGATTTTTACGATGTGTGCAAGATGTTTATGCGTGCGTTCACACAGGAGCCTCGGTTTTAGAGTCTCATTCAAGGACTGTAAGAGAATGGAGTCAGAATCCAATGTCACACACACACACACACACACACACCACACACAACACACACACACACACACACACTCACACACACAAACACACACCACACACACACACACACTCTCATTTATTACCATCAAAATCACTCCACTTCCTTGCTGAGAACGCGCGCGCGCGTGCCGCGTGTTTGTGTGTGTGTGTGTGTGTTTGTGTGTTGTGTGTGTGTGTTGTGTGTGGTGTGTGGTTTGTGTGTGTGTGTGTGTACTGTATGTGTCTCTTCTAAACCACATCAACAATCAACGGATCAGCGATGAGTGTGCACAATGCATGCTCCCACCCCCCCCCACACACACCCCCACCCCCCCCCCCCCCCCCCCCCCCCGCGCCTGCGCTCGCTGCATTTGTCTGCCCGAGCTGTTCCGATAGTTTGCTTCGCCGGCTGACATCGCTGTCGAGCCGTGTTCGTAGTGTGCATCCAGCCCTCCTCGTCAAAGTGCTGTCTCGCGCTCATGCTGTACCACCCCCTGTCTGCTGTGTGTGTGTCCCGCCCCCCCCCCGCCCCCCTGTCGCTCGTGTATGTGTGTGTAGTGTGTGTCGTGTGTGTATGTGTGTGTGTGTGTTGTGTGTGTGGGTAGTGTGTGTGGGTTTGTATGTATGTGTGTGTGTGTGATGTGTGTGTGTGTGTGAGTGTGTGTGTGTGTGTGTATGTATGTCGTGTGTGTGGGTGTGGGCGTCTGTGCGTTACTGGGCTTGTCGTGCGGCGCACTTATACTATATACATATACATCTGATTGCTAGGCCAGCCATGCGCACACTAGTGGTTGTAATTGAAAAGCCAATCTCGAGCCAAGGGAAGTAACCCAAACGCAACCACGTGACCCCATCATAGCCGTCACAGACACAAGCCGAAGGGCATCATTTGATGGGAAGAGTGAGGGAGTTACGTCCTGCCTGTGGACAAGGGTGGTCATGGGTCTCATGACTGGTTAGCGCTGTTCGCAAGCGTCTGGTCGGAATCCTGCGGTGTTCCGTAGAATATGGCTGTATGCTAGGGAAAAAGACTGTGTTTTTTTTTTTTTTATTTCACCTGGAAGACAGTCTCACTGTTTTCGCATGCACCGAACGCGCGGCGTACGTAACAGCCGTACACTCACACACACACACACACACACACACCACACACACACACACCCACCACAACACACACACACACACACCCACACAACCACACACACTTACACACACACACCACACACACACACACACCACACACACAAAAACACACACACAAACACACCACACACACACACACTCACAACACACACAGACGAAGACGAGAAGAAGAAATGAAAGAAGAAGAGAAAGAAGAAACAAAATGCGAAGACATAAAACGTTCTCCCAGTTTTCCAAACCGCTTAGATAAATCAAAGCCAAGTCCTTTATGAGATAAGGAAAATAAAGGCGAAAAAAAATACGGTTTTATCGAGTTATTTAACGATGTACACTTTTGAAACTGGTATATTTTTGTCCTCACTGGGCGTAAAGACTGTGTACATACCAAATTTCATTCCAAAATAGGGACAATATGTCAAGGAATAACGGTTTTGTTTTTTTTAACAGTCAGATTTGTGAAACACTGCATGGAAGTGCAATATGTGTAATTGTGATCGACCTTTCTATATACAAAATTGCATTTAATATCCACCCTATATATTAAAATAACCGGCCAAACCAAAATAACGGGTTTATCGGTTATATAACAGATATACACTTTGAAACCGGTATATTTTAGTCCTCACTGGGCTCGCGTAAAGCTCGTTGTACATTTCCAAAATTTAATCCAAATCGGAAATATTCAAGAATAACGGTTTATAACGGTACTAGAATTTTGAAAAACTGCATGGAAGTGCCGTTTGTGGTGGTTGTGATAACCTTTCTTATACAATATTGCATTAAAAACCCACCAATATATAAAATAAAAATAACTGGCAAAATAAACGGTTTATTGGTTATATAACCGTTATATGCACTTTTTGAAACCGGTATATTTTTGTCCTCACTGGGGCTAATGACCTGTGTTGTAGTTATCAAATTTCATCCAAATTGGAAATATGTCAAGGAATATCGGTTTTTAACGGTCAAAAAATTTTGGAACACTATTATGATAGAAGTGCCATTTTGTGTTGTGATAAACTTCTATATACCAAAATTTCATTAATATCGACCTATATATAAGAACTAAATAACGGCTAGATGAACGGTTTTTTATCGGGTTTTGTTTAATCATTTTCAGCATTACAGCACTTACATATGGACCAGAGGATCCGATTTGTCACAAGAATCATCCCATACCGCTTAAAAAAAAATTGGACATACTTTCGTGATATTACATAAAGAAGAAAACCGTTACATACATGCCGTTACAACCGTTTAGTAACGGCGTTCTATATCTGGCGGCAAAACTAAAACATCAGATAATCCGTGACATAATGTTCATACCTGCTAATTTTCATAAAGGTCGGACAGAGTTACTTTTGAGATATTCCATAAAGAAGAGAAAAAACCGTTACAGGCCGTTTACAGCGTTAGTAACCGGTTTAAACGGTATAAACTAAACATTGGGCAGATTATTTGTGACCCATAATGACATACCTACAAATTTTCAGAAAGATCTGGCCAAAGTTCTTTCTGAGATATTCAATATAGAAGGAAAGAAGAAGAAGAGAAAAAGCGTTTACAGGCAGTTACAGCGTTAAGTAACGGCTGTCTGTAAATAAACGGTAAACTAAAACGTTCGAGGCATCATCCTTGATCCATAATGAACACACCTACAAATTTTCAGAAAGATCGGCCCAGTAGTTTTGTCTGGAGCGAGTGGAACACATTTTTTACCACGGACACACACACACACACACACACAGAGACACACACACAGAGACACACACACAGACACAGACACACACACACACACACACACACACACACACACACACACACACACACACACA
>CM031623.1:49425113-49427613 GCA_018398815.1 Conus ventricosus | reverse complement strand
ACACACACACACACACACACACACACACACCGCACGCACGCACGCACGCACGCGCGCACACACACACACACACACACACACACACACACACACACACACACACACACACACACACACTCATGCGGGGAGAGAGAGAGAGAGAGACAGAGAGAGAGAGAGAGAGAGAGAGGCTAGACAGACACAGAAAAACAGACAGACTGACAGACAGACAGACAGACAGAGAGACCTCCAGTTTCTAGAAGGGGGTCACGTTGTAGCCTGCTTTGAGTGAAATATTTTCCATTCCTTCCCTGAGTTTTCCCCTACACAATCTCTGCTTTCATGACATTCAGACACAGATAGTCTGACCCTCCCCCGCGCTATTCAACTGTCTTCACTGAAAAGGCGTAGGCAATAGAGGGTGACTCTGGGGAACCTGAAAGCATGGGAAGGTATAGGACGGGTATCCTGGAGAGAGAGCGAGAGGAGAGAGAGAGAGAGAGAGAGAGAGAGAGAGAGAGAGAGAAGGAGAGAGAGAGAGAAGGAGAGAGAGCAAGAGAGAGAGAGAGAGGGGGGAAGTTGTTTGTGTGGTGTGTGTGGTGTGTGTGTGTGTGTGTGTGTGTGTGTGTGTGTGTGTGTGTGTGTGTGTGTCTGTGTCTGTGTCTGTGTGTGCATAAGTGCGTGTGCGTGTGTATGAGTGTGTGTGTGTGTGTGTGTGTGTGTGTGTGTGTGTGTGTGTGTGTGTGTGTGTGTGTGTGTGTGGCGCGCGCGCGCGTAAGTGCTTGTGTGTGTGTGTGTGTGTGTGTGTGTGTGTGTGTGTGTGTGTGTGTGTGTGTGTGTGTGTATGTGTGTGTGTGTGTGGTGTGTGTGTGTGTGTGTGTGTGTGTGTGTGTGTGTGTGTGTGTGTGTATGCGTGTGTTCGTGCGTGTGTGTGTATGTGTGTGCGTGTTTGCGTGTGTGCGTGTGCGTGTGGACGTAAAATAGGCTGAACATAGACTTGTGAAGTCCGGTTCATGTTGCTTAATATCTATACACAAAAGTACAGTTACTGAACAACTCCAAACCGTTCTCAAGAGAACGATCCAAAACAAGATGCAAAGCATATAAACGTACTCCGTGTTTGGTGGTAAAAATTTTGTATGCAAGAGAATAGAAGAACAAAAAAATGTTGCTCTCCCCGGCGGGGAATCGAACTCCGGTCTCCCACGTCACAGGCAAAGATACTAACCACGATACTACCGAGGAACTTACAAAGTTTGGTGACATAAAACTATAAACCGTTATTGCAAGAATGGAGACAATTGCCAGTCAGTGGAGCAAAAAACTCGACAGCGCGGTGGTTATTTCCCTTATCGGACTTTATTTTACAAAATTTATAATTCATAGCCGTTAGTAACGGCTATTCTGATGAAATTAAACATCGGGCATCGTCCCTGACCCAAAATGAACATACTTACAAATTTTCAGAAAGATCGGCCCAGAAGTTTTGTCTGGAGCGAGTGGAACACAGTTTGACCACGGACAGACAGACAGTTCTATAAGAAATGGGAGAACAAAAAAAAGGCTTGCGACCTCAACTAAAACAACGCAGTGGACGCATCAGCTTGAACGCCAAATTAGTGCCGATTTTTTTTTTCAAAATGGCGGTATAGCTGTGATTTCCAGTTGAACAGTTAAACCGGTTTCGCTAACCCTGTTTGAAGTTCTCATGCTTAATGACCGTGTCACATAGTCCTTTCGACTCGGAACGGACCGTAGAGCGTCAAACGTGTTTGAACATTCCAAACGGACGCGTCCTGTTCCATGCCGCTGTGAATTCATACAGCAAGTTCACTAGAACAGCAGTGAGAGGCAGGAGACTTTTTATCCCATTCGAAGCTGATCAAATCTTTGCAAAATTTCAAAAGTATTTGCAATAACTCCGGCGAACAATGTCGACAAACGACTCGCAAGACAAAACACGACGCGTTTCGACCTCTTAGGTCTTCTTCAGGCAAGAGGAACAACAAGCAGGACAACGAAAAAGAAGAACGAGCAATCCCTTACCTTCGTCCAATCCCTTACCTTCGTCCAATCCCTTACCTTCGTCCAATCCCTTACCTTCGTCCAATCCCTTACCTTCGTCCAATCCCTTACCTTCGTCCAATCCCTTACCTTCGTCCAATCCCTTACCTTCGTCCAATCCCTTACCTTCGTCCAATCCCTTACCTTCGTCCAATCCCTTACCTTCGTCCAATCCCTTACCTTCGTCCAATCCCTTACCTTCGTCCAATCCCTTACCTTCGTCCAATCCCTTACCTTCGTCCAATCCCTTACCTTCGTCAAATTTGGCACAAGATGGGCGTTGAATTATTCAACGTTTTCGGGTTGGTTTCCTTTTTTTTATTTTTATGGTTCTGACTATTGTTTATCTTGCCTGAAGAAGACTTAAGAGGTCGAAACGCGTCGTGTTTTGTTTTGTGATTCGTTTGTCCACGTTTTTTTCCGCGACGTTTTTATAAATACGTTTCGAAATGTGTGA
>CM031623.1:49421627-49424113 GCA_018398815.1 Conus ventricosus | reverse complement strand
AGATTTCCGCCTGCTTTCACACTCATTTTGCAGCCTGATCTTTGCGGTGTGAGAGGAGGACCGGATGACTGTGCTGACCATGGCGGATTCAGGACAGGGCTGCTGTCCGCTCCACTGCTGTGTTTCACGTGCCCTGTGCATGGAGATGTTGTGTTCCTGCAGGAAGTATTGCCTTGTATGGAGCTAGCGCCAAGAGGATCGCTCTTGTTATCACCGGAGTATACTTCTTTGAGTGCGTTGTTCCTTCAGGCAAGACAAGATCACCCACACTGAAGTATGACATCATATACGTCTTAGCGTTCGTCACTCCTTCCGGCAAGCCAAGATTACCTCCACTGAAGTATGACATCATATACTTCTAAGCATTCGTTGCTCCTTCCGGCAAGCCAAGATTACCTCCACTGAAGTATGACATAATGAAATTATACTTCTTAGAGTACGTTGTTCCTTCCAGTAAATTAAGAAATAACATACTTCTTAGAGTGCGTAGTTCATTCCACCAAATTATGACATAATATACTTCTTAGAGTGCGTAGTTCATTCCAGCAAATTATGACATAACATACTTCTTCGAGCGCGTTGTTTCTTCCAGCAAATTGACATAATATACTTCTTAGAGTGCGTAGTTCCTTCCGGCAAGAGAAGATCACCCACCCAGAGGGATGACACACGGCACCCACTCCATGAGTTTCAGACTGCATTGAGGTGGATCGTGACATATTACACCCCTGTACGGTGTGAGTCGCTATTTTGTTTTTTTTCTCCATATGACTTGTTGCCACGCTGTTACTCTGCCGGTTCTCTTCAGAACAATCATCATTTCAGAACTGGACAAAGAATTTTTTTAAATCAGTTTCTCCTGAGCTTTCTGTTCACTCCTCTGATTACAATCAGCCGTGTCTCCCTGATGAGTCCGACCCAGCGGACGAAAGGCCAAGGAGCAGGCGATACATGTACATCTGCTTTCGAGAGGGATTGCGATGGTTCCCTCATGCCGCTAGTGAAGGGTTTTCATATTTATTATATACACATTTTCACCTTTTCTTCATCTTCAACCTTTTTTTTTTCTTTATCTTTAGATTTCAAATCTTTGCCAAGTCATGACTATAATGATGGAAGAATTGTTAACCTGCACTTGTTTTCCCCCCACTACTTAATTGTTCAGCATTGTACTGATTACAAACCTTTCCCACAGTTTTTTTTTTTTTTTTGCCTTTTCTGTCTTTCCCATCTGCTTTCTTTTTTTCCTGTTTTCTTTCTTTCTTTCTTTTTCTTACTTTTCTTTCTTTCTTTCATTCTTTTTCTTTCTTTCTTTCTTTCTTCTCTCTTTTTCCATCTTTCTTTCTATTTTCGTTTCTTTTCTCTCTCTCTCTCTCTCTCTCTCTCTCTCTCTCTCTCTCTCTCTCTCTCTCCTCTCTCTCTCTCTCTCTCTCTCTCTCTCTTACCCCCCCTCTCTCTCTCTTGAAATATATTGAATGAAGTTTCCCTTGTCTATACAGTCTTCCAGAGGGCCGAATCTAGGAAACATTAAGGAGTGAGGGTGGGGGTTTACACAGGGGATCCAGGAAGCCATGTAACCCCTCTCCCCCCTCCTCCTCCCCCCTCCCCCCCCCCCCCCCCCCCCCCCCCCACCACACACACCAGCGAAATGTAAGCAACATGGAATGTTTAAGTCTCTCTCTCTCTCTCTCTCTCTCTCTCTCTCTCTCTCTCTCTCTCTCTCTCTCTCTCTCTCTCTCTCTCTCTCTCTCTCTCTCTCTCTCTCTCTCTCTCTCTCTTTCGGAGGGGAGAGAGGGGGTACAGAACTTTTCGGCATAGATACCTCCACACCCTCTATCCCCTCCTTGACGAATGATTCAAACCAATCACAGTGTTAAGTTCACCAGTGACGTCACCTACAATCCTTCCGCGGACCCGCTACAAGAAGCTTAGAAAGAGTTCGAGCATTACGTTCACCAATTTAGATAAAGGACCACAGCCTGAGTGTTGGCCCAGTGTTTCCACTGATCTGTTCGAGCATTACGTTCACCAATTTAGATAAAGGACCGCAGCCTGAGTGTTGGCCCAATGTTTCCACTGATCTGTTCGAGCATTACGTTCACCAATTTAGATAAAGGACCGCAGCCTGAGTGTTGGCCCAGTGTTTCCACTGATCTGTTCGAGCATTACGTTCACCAATTTAGATAAAGGACCGCAGCCTGAGTGTTGGCCCAGTGTTTCCACTGATCTGTTCGAGCATTACGTTCACCAATTTAGATAAAGGACCGCAGCCTGAGTGTTGGCCCAGTGTTTCCACTGATCTGTTCGAGCATTACGTTCACCAATTTAGATAAAGGACCGCAGCCTGAGTGTTGGCCCAGTGTTTCCACTGATCTGTTCGAGCGAAACGTTTCGTCACTTTTGAAACGGCACTTGCAACACCTTTGAAGACATTTGCAATGTTCCTGTTTAGATCTAGCCGAGCTGGTGTTCTCCAAATGCCCACA
>CM031623.1:49399127-49404127 GCA_018398815.1 Conus ventricosus | reverse complement strand
GGAAAGCAACAGCAGCCACCCTGTGTTCATCACCCCTCAGACGTCACAGACAGCGACCCTGCCCCTGTCAGAACTGATAACGGTTTGAAAGGAAAGCAACAGCAGCCACCCTGTGTTCATCACCCCTCAAACGCCACAGACATTGAACTTGCTCCTGTTACAACTGACAACGAACTGCAAACACACGCCCGTGGAAGCTTGAAAAGCTCCAGTGAGCCAACAGACGTGAGCAAACCTGAAACGGAGTGTCCGGTTAGTGCCTCACCAGCATTTATCAGCCAAGGTGATTGTGTTCGTTTCGTCACCACGAAAGACTTCCAGAACGGAGAGGCAGCGAACCATGTGCTTGAAGGGGAAGACAGAGAACTGGTGCCGGTCGCAGAGAAAGGGTCTGAGGTCACTGACACGTCATCCAAGAGCCCAGCCCGCCCCGAGAACTGCGGATGTCAACTATCGGCTCAACGTTTAGAAGCCTGTGAATGTTCCAGACTCCCAGACAGTGACGTTTCCATTCAGGTAGCTCCTCTGGTCAGCTTTTCGGAAGAGAGTGCCCAAAGTATGGACCCCTCCAAAGGGCAGACGTGCTGCTCCGTTTGCGTGTCTGTGACGTCAAAAGTGGTGGACGTCTCGCTGTTGCGTAACTGGTGTTTCCTGCTGATTATGACGTACTTCCCATTCGGTCAGACCAACGCTTTCCTAGCCATATTTTTGCCTGCGTTGGGGGTGAGTTGTTGCATGTTTTTTGTTGTTGTTTTTTTTTTTCTTTTATTAATTTTTTTTTTTCACCAGAAGTGTTTACCTGCAGTCTCTGTCTGTCTGTTTCTCGGTCTGCCCCCCCCCCCCCTCTCTCTCTCTCTTTTTCTCCCAACTCCACCCTCTCTCTCTCTCTCTCTCTCTCTCTCTCTCTCTCTCTCTCTCTCTCTCTCTCTCTCTCTCTCTCTCTTTTTTTTCTCCCAACTCCACCCCCCACCCCACTCTCTCTCTCTCGCTCGTATTTTCGTTATCATTCTGCCGTGTATTTTCTAGCTTGCGCGCGAGTCTGTGTGTGTGTGTGTGTGTGTGTGTGTGTGTGTGTGTGTGTGTGTGTGTGTGTGTGTGTGTGTGTTTTGCGTGTGTGCGTACGTGCGTGCGCGCGCACTCGTGTGTGTTTGTGTGAGTGCGTAGGTGCGCGCGCGCGTGTGTGTGTGTGTGTGTATGTGTGTATGTGCGTGTGCGTGCACGCGCGCGTCTGTATATGTGTGTACGCACGCACTTGTGTGTGACGTGTGAGTGGTGTGTGTGTGTGTGTGTGTGTGTGTGTGTGTGTGTGTGTGTGTGTGTGTGTGTGTGTGTGTGTTGAATGAGAGGAGGGTGGTCAGGGTGGGGAGGTAGTCATGGGAGTGGGGTGGCGGGGCGAAGGGGCTGTGAGGGATGCCGTGTGGTGTAGTGTGGTGTGTTACCGAACAGTCTGCTGTGGTTCTGTGCACGGTTGTCTTATACTGCACAATGTTGTTCTCACGTGGTAAGAAGAGTGAAAAAGAGACCCCAAGGGACTCGGAGGACCACAGAATTCCAACAGACGTACGAGAGTTGAAAACAAACGAGGCAGGGAACAGTAAACAATAAACAAGTATGGTTGCTCTTGCTCCCATAAGAAAACCTAACCCAGAGTGACTTTTATCCAAGACTGGCACAGCCTTTTAAACTTGAATGAAGTCGGACAAATACAAAGACGAACAATCTAACAGTGGGGGAAAAACACAGCGCAGGCCTGGAGCACAGACACAATCAGCCTTGTCTCCTGATGAGTCCGATCCAGCGGACGAAAGGCCTAGAAGCAGGCAATACAAATATTGCCTTCGAGAGGGATTACAATGGTTCCCTCATGCAGGTAGTGAAGAGTTTTCATATCTATAATAGATTTTCTTAGTTTTATGTTCCCATTTTCTTCATCTTCCACCCCACCCCCCCACCCCACCCCACCCCATCCCCCCCACCCCACCCCACCCCCAAGTTCAAATCTTTGCCAAGTCATTACTGTGATGACGGAGGGGTTGTTGGCCTGCGCTTGTTTTTCCCCCACTATTAGATTGTTCGTCTTTGTATTTGTCTGACTTTCTTCAAGTTTAAAAGGCTGTGCCAGTCTTGAATATAAGTTACTCTGTGTTAGGTTTTCTTATGGGAGCAAGAGCGACCCTACTTGTTTATTGTAGACCTACGAGAGTTGCAAAGCTTCGCGCATTTCCTTCGCCATGCAACGCCAGAGTAGTCTCAAAGGGAGGTGACTCCGGTAGAAACGGAAACAAACGTCAAAAGAAAATCTTCTCTTCCGTCGAACCGAAAGAGACAAAAACAAACTTCAAGACAACACACCACGCGTTTCGACCTCTGGTCTTCTTCGAGCAAGGAGACAGACAACATTCAAGACAATGACAACGAAGATGGAACCATCACTTACCTCCTGACACTGGGCACCAAAATTAATAGTCGGTATTCGACCGATACGTCTGCGGCAGACACCAAACAAATATGAGACATAAAAAAAATGCTTCAAACAATCTCTCTCTCTCTCTCTCTCTCTCTCTCTCTCTCTCTCTCTCTCTCTCTCTCCTCTCTTCTTGCTGTCAGTCATCAGGGGAGTATTGTTTCGTTGACTTATATGTCTGTCGGTTTGCCATGTCTGGAAAAGATTGGTTAGAAAAAGAATTGCCTTAAAAAGTTTTGTACCGTATTGAATTGTATTGGGGGGCCGAAATAGCTCAGAGAGCGCCGGACTCGTAATCTTGGTGATCCTGGGGTTGCGGGTTCGAATCTCCGCCGGGCCGTTTCGGTACAGGGGGATTCTTCCCTGTGAGTTAACATTGGTTCTGACTCCATTTCTCATACAGTCCTTCGAATGAGACTATAAACCGAGCGACGTTCCGTGTGTGAACGCACGCATAACATCTTGCACACACGTAAAATCCCATCACCAACTTTCGGAAGAGAAGGCCAGTTTGGCCATTGGTATGGATGACGCGTACACATAGCATGCACCCTGCGTAAGAAATGGAAAGAATAAAGAAAGAAAGGAAACTGAGAAAGCGATATTGAATAATAAGGACTGGGTGACACGGGAAACGACTGAATGAAGCGCCAGCTGGCAGCTCTTCAGTCGGCACTACCCAGGTAGGCAGCCCGTTGTGTAAACAAGTGTTGATTGTAAAGCGCTTAGAGCTTGGTCTCTAGCCGAGAATAGGCGCTATATAAATAATAATAATAATAATAATATTCTTACGTAATGCTGTGTTGTGCTATAGCCTGTTGTGTTGTCTTATTGTATTGCTGTGCTGTGTGTTATCTTACTGTTTGGCTTAACGTAGTAGGCTCCTGTGTTATATTGTACTGTTTGGCTTAACGTAGTAGGCTCCTGTGTTATATTGTACTGTATCGTCTTACGTATTGTTGTGTTGTGTTATAATTTCCTGTATTGTTTTATGTAGTGTTGTGTTGTATTGTGTTGTGTTGTCTTACGCAGTGTTGTCTCACGCTGTACTGTAATTGTCTGGAGTGATATTGCGTTCTATTGTACTGTGTTGTCTAACGTAGTGCTATCATATATTTACCGCATTGTCTTACGTAATGGTGAGTAAAATTGTACTGTGGTTGCCGACCGTAGAGGTGTCTAATACTGCATCGTACTGTCTGATGTAGTAGTGTCTTTTTTGTACTCTATTGTCTTTATAGCGTTGTGTTGTTCCTACTGTATTGCCTTACGTAATGTTATGTAATTCCGTACTGTATTACGTTGCAGTGTGTTATTTTGTACTGTGTTGAATTACATAGCAGTGTGTTCATTCGGACTGTGTTGTCTTACGCAGTGTGTATTATTCCTACAGTATTGTCTTACGTAATGTTGTGTTGTATTGTCTTACATAGCGTTGTGTTGTTCCTACTGTATTGTCTTACATTGTCTTACATAGTGTTGTGTTGTTCCTACTGTATTGTCTTACATGGTGTTGTGTTGTTCCTACTGCATTGTCTTACATAGTGTTGTGTTGTTCCTACTGTATTGTCTTACATAGTGTTGTGTTGTTCCTACTGTATTGTTTTACATTGTCTTACATGGTGTTGTGTTGTTCCTACTGTATTGTTTTACATTGTCTTACATGGTGTTATGTTGTTCCTACTGTATTGTTTTACATTGTCTTACATAGTGTTGTGTTGTTCCTACTGTATTGTTTTACATTGTCTTACATAGTGTTGTGTTGTTCCTACTGTATTGTTTTACATTGTCTTACATAGTGTTGTGTTGTTCCTACTGTGTTGTCTTACATAGTGTTGTGTTGTTCCTACTGTATTGTCTTACATAGTGTTGTGTTGTTCCTACTGTATTGTTTTACATAGTGTTGTGTTGTTCCTACTGTATTGTCTTACATAGTGTTGTGTTGTTCCTACTGTATTGTTTTACATAGTGTTGTGTTGTTCCTGCTTATTGTCTTGCATAGTGTTGTGTTGTTCCTACTGTATTGTCTTACATAGTGTTGTGTTGTTCCTACTGTATTGTCTTACATAGTGGTGTGTTGTTCCTACTGTATTGTTTTACATTGTCTTGCATAGTGTTGTGTTGTTCCTACTGTATTGTTTTACATTATCATACATAGCGTTGTGTTGTTCCTACTGTATTGTTTTGCATTATCTTACATAGCGTTGTGTTGTTCCTACTGTATTGTCTTACAAAGTGTTGTGTTGTTCCTACTTATTGTCTTACAAAGTGGTGTGTTGTTCCTACTGTATTGTTTTACATTGATTTACATAGCGTTGTGTTGTTCCTACTGTATTGTCTTACGTAATGTTGTGTTGTTCCTACTGTATTTTCTTACGTAATGTTGTGTTGTGCCTACTGTATTGTCTTACGTGATGTCGTGTTGTTCCTACTGTATTGTCTTACGTAATGTTGTGTTGTTCCTACTGTATTTCTTACGTAATGTTGTGTTGTTCCTACTGTATTGTTTTACAGAGTGTTGTGTTGTTCCTACTGT
>CM031623.1:49371627-49379127 GCA_018398815.1 Conus ventricosus | reverse complement strand
ATTGAAATATCTCATAGATGTTTAAAATCAGCTCAATATAGCAGATGATACAGTGATTTCACATGGTAGAAGGGGAAAGGTTTCGTATGAAATCTGTTTAAAACTCTAAAAGCATTTGAAGAGATTTCAGACAAAAACTCAATTAAGAAAAACAGTAAAGGTATGGTTTAGGGAAAACTAAAAAACTCAAATGTGAGTATCTTTCCGAAAAGAAAATGAAATGGACTCCATTCAAAATAAAGGAACTCGAATTTGGGTTCACAGAGATTATCAAAAATGACAGAACTCAACACAGCCGATAAATTTATTGAAGTCAAACAATTGTTTTAAAGTTTGGTCAAAAACGTAATGTACACCCCCTAAGGCAGGATTGCATGTACTGAAGTCCAAGATTCTTTCAAAGCTCAATATACCTATGGATGCTGTTGCCTAATCCTCCAGAAGATGTTCCACAGTAATCAGATTCCAGAAAACATGTTTTTTGAATTTCTATGGAATAAAAAACGGACAAGAACAAACGGAAAAACCAGTTACTTCCTGTTGAAAATGGAGGTATAGGCGTTTCCACATTAAGCAAATATATACAACCTTAAATACTGACCTGGTTAAAAAGCATATACACGACAAATCAAAATGGAAAACACTATTAATGCTACGTTCCCAAAAATAATTCATTGACGTCTACGGACCTAGAAAATTCCTCAGCAAAAAAGTTAATAAATTTTGGAAAGACGTTTTCACTTCGTATGTTATTTTGCGATCCAGGTATTTTTAAACATATTTCGAATGAGGTGTTAGCAGAGCCTTTATTCTGTAATGATAAGTTTAGAGTTTTGTAATGACGTCATTAACTTTAAAAACTTGGATAGCAAAACGGATACTCCTATTAAGAAAGAAAGATGTTGTAAATCAGATGGAAAGTTTTCTCGATTATAACACTTTTTACCTGAAAAATAAGATATCACTGTAAATTATCTCGAATTCAGGGGCTGTATATCATCAATAAAAAAGGTATTTAAGAGTACAAATATTAAAATAACGAACAATAGCTTAATCTAGAACGAAACAGCATTAGACAAATAAATCCACGTTAGAAAGGGATCGAAACCTTTTTACAGCACTCTCATTGAAAAAATAACAATATTCGAATATAAGACCCTTGCAAAATGGGGAAAAGGATAAATTTAAAAATTTTGGTAATTGGGAAACACAATGTACAAGTGAAAACAAATTTAAAGATATTAAATTAAAATGGTTCCAAATAAAATTTTTCACTAATATTTTTGGTTACAAAACTGTATCTTAAAGAAGATGGGAAATTCATTACACACGATCTAGTGTAATTTTTTGAACCGAAACCGATTTTAGCTCCACACTACTATGTGCAGTGCCTGTTTGCGAAACATTTCTGGGGAATCTAGAAAAAACATTAAAATGAAAGATGTGAACATTGCAGCAGATAGAGTTTAATGTGGAGCTGGTTCTAATTCGGAAATGATGAGCAAACAAAAACTGATGAAGTTTTTGAACACATTATTCTATGGCTAACATTATATATAAAGATGCAGAATAAATAAAATAAAACCTACTGTCAATCATTTCATGAGAGAACTTAAATAATATAAACAGGGATGAAAATAGATGCATTATTCAGAATGAATACATGGACATTTGATAGAAAATGGAACCCTTATGAAAAACCTAATTTGGGGGGGGTTTAGGTCTATGGGATGATTTAGACGAGGAGGGAAAAAGAACAAGAACAAGCAAAAAGTAAAATCGGGGTGATATGTAGCTATGAACTTTATGAAAATATGTTTGTATACAAGTGAAAACATTCTGACATAACCACTATACCCTATTAGACAGGTATACTGGCCGTAATTCATTCCTCGGTGCCTATAATGAGATAGAGTTATAGTTGTACGTTTGTGACCTTTTTTCTCTTTTCTTTTATTCTTCCGTTTGATTATTGAAATGGACTAATGATTTTTTGTTTTTTCATGTATTATACTTTCCCTTTTAACCCCTACCCCTCCCTGAATTAGTGTACCCCATTTGTATGAAGTTTATTGTATGTTATTGTCGATTATCCCCATTTGTTATTAATGTTGGAAAATCATTAAAAAAAAAAAAAAAAAAAAAAAAAAAAAAAAAAAAAAAAAACCATCAAAAAAAAAAAAAAAAAAAAAAAACGTTCTATGGCGCTGAATAGAAAGCCATTACCGTCTTAACATATCAATGAAAACATGAACATTACTTTTAGGGATATAAACTTGTAGGTTGTCTTTTCCCAAGCATTCATCTGGGAGAGGGGGGGGTGGGGATGGGGAAGAGAGAGAGGGGAAGAATTCAGAAATTCAAAATTTTTAAGTACGTCGGCCTTTGGCCACAAATACATGGAGGTACCAAATGGAAATGGGAGTGGGGGGGCTGGGGAAGGGAGTAAAGGAGATGGGGGCGAGCAAGGAATGAGGAAGGGGGGGGGGGGGGGTGAAGGGAGGAGGGGGAAAAGATAAATATATTCCACATTTTCACATTCCACAATCTTGACAGTCTCTTCTAAACATAAATGTGTGTAGAAATTCTAAATAAAACGTATCTTAGCAAACAAAGCCACGCTACATGAGTGAATGATGAAGATCTATTATCTTTGAAGCACAAATAAAGTATAAAAGTTATCGAGCCGTAATAATCACCCAGTCATTTTCGTCAAAAATTTTAACCTTATTTCTTTTGTTAATCGCATAGAACACATATCTTGAAACATTGTGCCTATGTTTCATACTCGTTGCTTTCAACAGAACATTTACAGGCACTTTCATTGATTCTTTTAGAAATTTAGCTCGAAGGTCTATATACAGGCAACAATCAAATAAGAATGATGCTCATTTTCAACTTGACCCTCAAAAAATAAACAATTTTTATTTCGACAGATTCACTGTACCGATGCACATTTATTCAGAGGAAGCACTTTAAAATCTTAACTGAGAAATGGCTACACGAAAACAATAGATACCATGTCACAAACATCCCTTTTTCTTTTTCAAAAACATTTTTTAAATGTCTGTAAGTACTATATCTATCCCGATTTTTGATAGTTGCGTTCCACTCTTGAATAAAGAGATCGACAATTTTTTGTTTAAACATTCAAAAACTGTTTAACATCCCAACTCCTTGTTGCAGCCAAACAATACTGAATCCCGTTTCACACAAGTTTCTCTTACCTTTGAAATCCAACAGTTTTTGCCAGCTCTGTCTAATTCAAGCAACATCATGTAAGCTTTATGGGCAGTCTTTCAGCATCCATATGCACAATTTAACCAAAATCTTAAACATGCAACGTAAATTAACATACAGAGGGTATCTTCCCAGATCTCCATATACCATCTTATTGGAGTTCTACTTGGACACCCATAAACCTTTTACATGCCATTAAATGTACTTTTTCTATATGATCCAGTCTATTTAACCCCCACACTTCTGATGAGTATAATAGTATTGGCTGAATCTTTACATCAAAAATTTTTAAAAGGTAATTGAACTCATTTCCTTATACTTTTGGAAAACCCTGCACAGCTGTAAAACGGATTTCTTTCCTTTTGTTGCAAATGCATTGTGCCTTTTCTAGACTAATCATAGTTGTGAAATTTAAACCCTAAATAAAAATAACTTTTTTACCACCTCTAGTCTTGTCCATATGAACCATTTTTCATGCTTTCCCAGGAATCCCCCTTTTCTGAATACCATAACTTTTGTTTTTTCGATATTTACATATAACTTCATTTTTATTGCAACATGTGTGTAAAATTTTTCAGCTGATTTGTAGACCAGTTGGGGAAGTTGGACAGCAGTAAAAACATCATCTGCGAACAAAAATATAAATAACTCCATAATCCCCGGTAACAGCTGCACACCATGTTACCCTTTTCTCCTATGTGAGTTGCCAACTGGTTAATAAACATTGAAAATAATGTGGGGTCAAAACACTCCTTGTCTTACTCCTATTGGGCAATCAAACATTTCAGAAAATTCATGATTTGATCAAACACACGACAAAAAGGAATTGTACATTGCTTTGGGAGACGCCAAAAATTTCCCTTTCACATTTTGTTTTTATACATTCCAAAAATTTGTGATGACGCACAGAGTCGAAAGCCTTTCTAAAATCAACGAAAGCAACATAAAAGTTTTGTACCTTTCTTATTCATACATTTCTGGATAGCAGCATACACTGTAAAATTGATCAACAGTAGAGTGGTTTCTTCGAAATCCTGCCTGATTTTTTGAAATAAAGTTATTGTTTTCTAACCCTGTGTACAGTCTTGTGTTTAATTTTTGATGTATAAACTTAGATATGATGCCCCAGCAAGAAACTCCTCTATAATTATCAGGATCATCGGGGTTGCCTTTCTTAAATACTGGTATGATAATAGATTTCGTCCACTCACGAGGATAAAATCCTTTATCAAAAACGGTATTAAAAAAAGTTTTGTCAAAAAATTTTGTACAGCTGGGCCTCCCGATTTTAACATTTCTGCCCGGAAACATCGTCTATTCCGCTAGCTTATTTTTCTTGAGTTTTTGAAAAATTGCTTGAATGACTTCATCCTCTGAAATAAACTGATTCAGAACATGGGCCGATTCTTCGGACAGATCGATTTCAATATCAAAATGCTCATCGTATTCTCCCCCGCTGCTCTGAAAAACACTCTTGAAATGCTTGAACCAGTCATCTATGCTGATATTGCTATCATTTTTATCATTCTGCCCGCATCCCATTTTCCTTAAATGTCTCCAAAATTGCGACGAGTTTGCCAGTTTCATTTGCTAACATATCTGCTTGCTGTTTTCTAAACGCTTGTTTTTTTCACTTTTAGTAAGTATCTGTAGCTCTTCCTTGCTTTTACGTACGGTTATTCTGTCTTTTCCTTTTCGAGTTCTTCTGAAATAGTTTTAATTTACTCCTAGAGAGAGAGAGAGAGAGGAGAGGGGAGAGGAGAGAGGAGAGAGAAAAGAGAGAGAGGAGAGAGAGAAGGAGAGAGATCGTTTATTTTTTGTTGCGCATGTGTGTATGTGTTAATTATCCTGCGACCTATATGTACGACGTCATTAGGGCCAGCACCGGAATGTTTTCAAAGTGAGAGGGAAGGGTGGGGGGGGGGTGGGGGGGGGGCGGGGCGTGGAGGTGAGCATTAACGAGGACCAAACCATGTCCAGGTTGTTGTTGTTGTTTTTTTTTTTATTAATTAAACACAAATTTGAATTTGGGGGTTTACTGGATGCTGGGGGGCTTTTTAAATTGCAACAATGGTAAAGTGTAACAACTGGCCATTTATCCATAATCACCAACCCCCAAAACATGGGACAATGCGGAAACGTGAGCATCGCGCTCACATGTGAAGGGGAGAGAACCGGCGTCCCCAAAATTTGGTTTGGTATTAGACAAGTTGTTCCCTTCCCTCTCACCAGCCCTGCGGAGGCATTCGATAGATAATGTTTCGATGTGGCGCTGTGTAGGAAATGTGTTGTTCACTTTCAAAGGGAGGTTGTTTGTTTGGTTGTCTTGTTGTTTACTTTCAAAGGAAGGTTGTTTCTTTGGTTGTTTGTCTTCCAAAAGTCTTCGTAACAACCCCATGACACAATCTGACTCCCTTTCAAACCCCTTAATTTTCTTCTTTTAAGCTGACTGTGGCTGTCTCTCTAAACAGAGTACACTTCTGCACTTGGGCTGTGTTTGATTTATGACTGTGCATGCATGTATATACGCGGAAATGTAGGGAACTGTTTAAGGGGTGGGGTTGGGGGTGGGTGGGAGGGTATGTTGAATTTGTTGGGTGCATTTGGTTTGTATATGTGTAATGGTGATGCATTATGTGTTGTAGACTATTGTATGTGCTGAAAACGCGAATTATTCATTTCTTTTTCTTTTTCTCTTTTTTTTTTTTTTTTTTTTGGTGGGGGGGGTGGGGGTGGGGGGGTGGGGGTGTAGGGCACCTACTGCAGTTTTCTGGATAATGTATACCATGCCAGAATACTCCAAAGGGAAGTCATCTCATAGAGACCCAATTTTGAAACTCGACAAGATTATTTCCCTTTGAAATATAGCTTTTTTTTTTTTTTTTTTTTTTTTTTTTTGCTGTCCCAACCTCTGCGCCACCTCACAGGCAGTGCACCACGCCGCTCATTCCGACACCCCGTCCACAGCCACAGCCCGGTGGGCCCCCCCCCCCCCCCCGCAGCCCGGGGCACCGGCAATCCACAGGGAGCATGCAGTCAATGTCAAGTCAAGAGGCAACCCACCGGAGGAGACACTGCACTGCTGCCGAGTCACTTCGGTGGTGTTCAGTGGCGCCTGTTCTGATCTAACATACGCAGGACACCACCTACTAAGCCCCTACTGACGACAATAATTGCTTAGTCGCGGAGCGGCGTGAGTGAGCTCTCCCTCCGGAAGGCGCCACCACGTCCGTCCAACGACAGCCCTATGGACTCGCCGATACCGGTGACCCCGACGGAACCAAACCAAGACCACAGACGTGGAGAGGACATCGAAATTGAGGTACACCATGAGAGCAGGGCATGAAGGCCCAAAGAAATTGAGACTTTTTTTTATGCTGATTGATGAGAATGAGGATGATGAAGATGATGCTACGGATTTCCATTTCGGTCTGAGACTACATGACAGGGCTGTACTCAGGGCTGTTTTTCCCCCACTATTAGATTGTTCGTCTATGTATTTGTCTGACTTTATTCAAGTTTTAAAAGCTGTGCCAGTCTTGAAAAAAAGTTACTCTGTGTTAGGCTTTTTTATGGGAGCAAAAAATACCCCACTTGTTTACTGTTTATAGTTTCAGTTTCAGTTTCAGTTTCATCAAGGAGGCATCACTGGGTGCGGACTAGTCCATATACGCTACACCACAATCCGCTACGTTTAGAGACGACATTACGCATGATTGTAAGCTGATGGATAAATGAATTAACAACTTAGTATGAGAGAATTGAAGAAGAGGGTCTCGTGGCTATGACCTTAGCAGATGTCTGACTACAGCATTAGCCCAACGCGTGGTCAGACCTTGAGTGCCTGCCTAGCATTGGTGGTCTTTTTTTTTTTCTTTTCTTTTTTTTTTTTCCAGCTTGTTCAAAACGTCTTTGTCATTTATCTGCTCTTTCTGTTTGTTTACTTGTTTAGTTGGTTGGTTGGTTGGTTGGTTGTTGCTGTTCACGGGTTACACGAAGGGTTGTTCAGCCGAGGGGTGGATGTGGAGATTGGCTCCCCAGCCTTCTTCTTCGTCGTTCGCTCAGACAGGAACCCCCGATGCACTGACGAAGGCTGCTGTCCGGCGGAGGCCCTCAAGTTCCGTAGAGTTTCTCCCTCATCGGTTGGTCACAGGCGGTCTCTGCTCTCAGTTATGGTGTGTTGGAAGTCCTGTGGAAGTGTTCCACTGCTTGGGGCTGTACCGCAGGGGCACATCCTGGGCCCTTTAACTTGTTTTTTAA
>CM031623.1:49365016-49370627 GCA_018398815.1 Conus ventricosus | reverse complement strand
ATACCCATCGAATAAAAAAATGAAAAAAAAAAACTAATTGTAGGTCTATTGGAATGAGTTAGACGAGGAGGGAAAAAGAACAAGAACAAGCAAAAAGTAATCGGGGGTGATAAGTAGCTAATGAAATTTATGAAATATGTGTATACATGTGAAAACATTCTGAATAACCACTTTACCCTATTTAGACGGGTTTATACTGGCCGTATTCATTCCTCGGGTGCCTTATGAATGAGATAGAGTTATAGTTGTACGTTTGTGACCTTTTCCTTTTCTTTTATTCTTCGTTGATTATTGAATGGACTATTTGATTTTTTTGTTTTTCATGTGATTATACTTTTTCCCTTTTACCCCTATCCCTCCCTTGATTTAGTGTACCCATTTGTATGATGTTTATTGTATGTTATGTCGATTATCCCTTTTGTTATTAATGTTGGAAAATCATTAAAAAAAAAAAAAAAAAAAAAAAAAAAAAAAAAAAAAACACAAAAAAAAAAAAAAAAAAAAAAAAAGTTGCTTGGGCGCGTATAGAAAGCCATTACCGTCTTAACATATCAATGCAACCATGAACATTACTTTTAGGGATATAAACTTGTAGGTTGTCATTCCCAAGCATTCATCTGGGAGAGGGGGGGGTGGGGATGGGGAAGAAGAGAGAGAGAATTCAAATTCAGAATTTTAATGTACGTCGGCCTTTGGCCACAATACATGGAGGTACCAAATGGAAATGGGAGTGGGGGGGCTGGGGAAGGGAGTCAAGGAGATGGGGGCGAGCAAGGAATGAGGAGGGGGGGGGGGTGAAGGGAGGAGGTGAAAAAGATAAATATATTCCACAGTTTCACATTCCACAATCTGACAGTCTCTTCTAAACATAAATGTGTAGTAGAAATTCTAAATGAACGTATCTTAGCAAACAAAGCCACGCTACATGAGTAAAATGATGAAGATCTATATATCATGAAGCACAAAATAAAGTATCAAAGTTATCGAGCCGTAATAATCAGCCAGTCATTTTCGTCTAAAATATAACCTTATTTCTTTTGTTAATCGCATAGAACACATATCTTGAAACATTGTGCCTATGATTCATACTCGTTGCTTTCAACAGAACATTTACAGGCACTTTCATTGATTCTTTTAGAAATTTAGCTCGAAGGTCTATATACAGGCAACAATCAAATAAGAAATGATGTCATTTTCAACTTGACCCTCACAAAATAAACAATTTTTATCTTCGACAGATTCACTGTACCGATGCACATTATTATTCAGAGGAAGCACGTTAAATCTTAACTGAGAAATGGCTACACGAAAACAATAGATATCCATGTCACAAACATACCTTTCTTTTTCAAAAACAGTTTTAAATGCTCTGTAAGTACTATATCTATCCCGATCTCTGATAGTTGCGTTCCACTCTTGAATAAAGAGATCGACAATTCTTGTTTAAACAAAATTCAAAAACTGTTTAACATCACCAACTCCTTGTTGCAGCCAAACAATACTGAATCCCGTTTCACACAAAGTTTCTCTTACCTTTGAAATCCAACAGTTTTTGCCAGCTCTGTCTAATTCAAGCAACATCATGTAAGCTTTATGTGGCAGTCTTTCAGCATCCATATGCAACAATTTAAACCAAAATCTTAAACATGCAACGTAAGAATTAACATACAGAGGGTATCTTCCCAGATCTCCATATACCATCTTATTAGGAGTTCTATTTGGGAACACCCATAAACCTTTTACATGCATTAAATGTACTTTTTCTATATGATCCAGTCTATTTAACCCCCACACTTCTGATGAGTATAATAGTATTGGCGAATCTTTACATCAAAAATTTTTAAAAAGGTAATTGAACTCATTTCCTTATACTTTTGGAAAACCCTGCACGCTGTAAAACGGATTTCTTTCTTTTGTTGCCAAATGCATTGTGCCTTTTCTAGCACTAATCATAGTTGTGAAATTAAACCCTAAATAAAAATAACTATTTACCACTCTAGTCTTGTACCATCATAGAACCATTTTTCATGCTTTCCCAGGAATCCCCCCTTTTCTGAATACCATAACTTTTGTTTTTTCGATATTTACATATAACTTCATGTTATTGCAACATGTGTTTTAAAATAAATTTAGCTGATTCTGTAGACCAGTTGGGAAGTTGACAGCAGTACAACATCATCTGCGAACAATAATATAAATAACTCCATAATACCCGGTAACAGCTGCAACCATGTTTACCCTTTTCTCCTATGTGAGTTGCCAACTGGTTAATAAACATTGAAAATAATGTGGGGCTCAAAACACATCCTTGTCTTACTCCTATTGGGCAATCAAACATTTCAGAAAATTCATGATTTGATCGAACACACGACAATAAGGAATTGTACATTGCTTTGGGAGACGCCAAAAATTTCCCTTTCACATTTTGTTTTCTATACATTCCAAAAGTTGTGATGACGCACAGAGTCGAAAGCCTTTCTAAAATCAACGAAAGCAACATATAGTTTTGTACCTTTCTTATTCATACATTTCTGGATAGCAGCATACACTGTAAAAATATGATCAACAGTAGAGTGGTTTCTTCGAAATCCTGCCTGATTTTCTGAAATAAAGTTATTGTTTTCTAACCATGTGTACAGTCTTGTGTTTAATATTGATGTATAACACTTAGATATGATGCTCAGCAAAGAACTCCTCTATAATTATCAGGGTCATCGGGGGTTTCCTTTCTTAAATACTGGTATGATAATAGATTTCGTCCACTCACGAGGATAAACTCCTTTATCAAAAACGGTATTAAACAGTTTTGTCAGAAATTTATGTACAGCTGGACCTCCAGATTTTAACATTTCTGCGGAAACATCGTCTATTCCGCTAGCTTTATTTTTCTTGAGTTTAGAAATAGCTTGAATGACTTCATCCTCTGAAATAAACTGATTCAGAACATGGTCCGATTCTTCGGACAGATCGATTCAATATCAAACTGCTCATCGTATTCTCCGCCGCTGCTCTGAAAAACACTCTTGAATGCTTGAACCAGTCATCTATGCTGATATTGCTATCATTTTTATCATTCTGCCTGCATCCCATTTTCCTTAAATGTCTCCAAATTGCGACGAGTTGCCAGTTTCATTTTCTAACATATCTGCTTGCTGTTTCTAAACGCTTGTCTTTTCACTTTTAGTAAGTATCTGTAGCTCTTCCTTGCTTTAACGTACGGTATTCTGTCTTTTCCTTTTCGAGTTCTTCTGAAATAGTTTAATTTACTCCTAGAGAGAGAGAGAGAGAGAGAGAGAGAGAGAGGAGAGAGAGAGAGGAGAGAGAGAGAGAGAGAGATCGTTTATGTTGTTGCGCATGTGTGTATGTGTATAATTATCCTGCGACCTATATGTACGACGTCATTATGTCCAGCACCGGAATGTTTTCAAAGTGAGAGGGAAGGGGTGGGGGGGTGGGGGGGGGCGGGGCGTGGAGGTGAGCATTAACGAGGGACCAAACCATGTCCAGGTTGTGTTGTTGTTGTTGTTTTTTTAATTAAACACAAATTTTTAATTGGGTGTTTACTGGATGCTGGGCGCTTTCAAATTGCAACAATGGTAAAGTGTAACAACTGGCCATTTATCCATAATCACCAACCCCCAAAACATGGGACAATGCGGAAACGTGAGCATCGCGCTCACATGTGAAGGAGAGAACCCGGCGTCCAAAGTTTGAGTTTGGTATTAGACAAGTTGTTCCCTTCCCCTCTCCACCAGCCCTGACGGAGGCATTCGATAGATAATGTTTTCGATGTGGCGCTGTAGTAGGAAATGTGTTGTTCACTTTCAAAGGGAGGTTGTTTGTTTGGTTGTCTTGTTGTTACTTTCAAAGGAAGGTTGTTTCTTTGGTTGTTTGTCTTCCAAAAGTCTTCGTAACAACCCCATGACACAATCTGACTACCCTTTCAAACCCATTAATTTTCTTCTTTTAAGCCTGACTGTGGCATGTCTCTCTAAACAGAGTACACTTCTGCACTTGGGCTGTGTTTGATTTTATGACTGTGCATGCATGTATATACGCGGAAAATGTAGGGAACTGTTTAAGGGGTGGGGTTGGGGGTGGTGGGAGGGTATGTTGAATTTGTTGGGTGCATTTGGTTTGTATATGTGTAATGGTGATGCATTATGTGTTGTAGACTATTGTATGTGCTGAAAACGCGAATATTCATTTCTTTTTCTTTTTCTCTTTTTTTTTTTCTTTTTTTTTTTTGGTGGGGGGGTGGGGGTGGGGGGTGGGGGGTGTAGGGCACCTACTGCAGTTTTCTGGATAATGTATACCATGCCAGAAATACTCCAAAGGGAAGTCATCTCATAGAGACCCAATTTTGAAACTCGACAAGATTATTTCCCTTTGAAATATAGCTTTTTTTTTTTTTTTTTTTTTTTTTTTGCTGTCCCAACCTCTGCGCCACCTCACAGGCAGTGCACCCACGCCGCTCATTCCGACACCCCGTCCACAGCCACAGCCCGGTCGGCCCCGCCGCAGCCCCCGGCACCGGCAATCCACAGGGAGCATGCAGTCAATGTCAAGTCAAGAGGCAACCCACCGAGGAGACACTGCACTGCTGCCGAGTCACTTCGGTGGTGTTCAGTGGCGCCTGTTCTGATCTAACATACGCAGGACACCACCTACTAAGCCCCCTACTGACGACAATAATTGCTTAGTCGCGGAGCCGGCGTGAGTGAGCTCTCCTCCGGAAGGCGCCACCACGTCCGTCCAACGACAGCCCCTATGGACTCGCCGATACCGGTGACCCCGACGGAACCAAACCAAGACCACAGACGTGGAGAGGACATCGAAATTGAGGTCACCATGAGAGCAGGGCATGAAGGGCCAAAGAAATTGAGACTTTTTTTTTATGCTAAAAGTTTGAGAAGGGGAAATGATAAGATGAAGCTACGGTTTTCCCAAATTTGGGTTTTGGACACATGCCCGGGCCGTAACTCAGGGCTTTTTTTTTCCCCCACTTTTAATTTTTCGTCATGAATTTTGCTGACTTTTTCCCAATTTTAAAAAGGCTTTTGCCAGTTTTGAAAAAAATTTAACTCTGTTTTAGGCTTTTTTTTTGGGAGCAAAAAAACCCCACTTGTTTACTGTTTATAGTTCTTTCGGGGTTTGGGTTTATAAGGAGGCATCACGGGGGTGCGGCTATCCATATACCTACCCCACACCCCGCTATTTTTAAGACGACATTACCCCAGTTTGAAAGCTGAGGGATAAATAAAATTAAAACTTAGATAGAGAATTGAAGAAGAGGGCCTCGTGGCTATAAACCTTAGCAAAGTCTGACCTACAGCATTCCCCAACGGTTTGGTAAACCTTGATGCCCCTAGCTTTGGGTGGCCCTTTTTTTTTTCTTTTTTTTTTCCCTTTTTTTTCCAGCTTTTTCAAAAGGGCCCTTTTTTCTTTTTATCCCTTTTTCTGTTTGTTTACTTGTTTTTTTTGGGTTTGGGTTTGGTTTGGGTTGGGTTTTCTTGCTGTTAAAGGGGTTTACCCAAAGGGGTTTTTGTTCAGCCGAGGGGTGGATGTGGAGATTGGCCCCCACAGCCTTCTCTTCGTCGTTCGCTCAACA
>CM031623.1:49355016-49357516 GCA_018398815.1 Conus ventricosus | reverse complement strand
GAATGAGCGGCGTGGGTGCACTGCCTCTGAGGTGGTGCTGAGGTTGAGACAGCAAAAAAAAAGGAAAGAAAAAAAAAAAGAAGAAAAAAAGAAAATGTCTTTTCTGCCTGTGCCTGTAGTCTTTGTAGATTGATTTTTTTTTTAATTTTCCTTCTTTCTATTTTTTTTCAACTTGATTTCTTTCATTCTGTTTTTCTGCCTTTACTTATTCATTCCTTCCCCTCTCATTCTCTCTTTTTTATTTTATCTTCTTTGTTTCTCTCGATCCGTCCCTTTTTTTCCCTTTTTTTCCCCATTTCTTTTCTTCTTTCTATCTTCTGTCTTTTCCAGTGTTTCTCCTCTGCCCTTCTTTTCTTAATGTACATACCTCCCGTTTTTCTGTCTGCTTTTGGTATTTTTCACTGCATCCTCCAAATTTCTGTTTTCTTTATTACTACCTTCCCTCCTTCCGTTTGTTGTTTTGTCCTTCCGTTCTACCATCTTCTGTGTTCATTACTCTCCTTTCATTATCTGTCTCCTTTTTTCTTCTTCTTCTTCTTCTTCTTCTTCTTCTTCTTCTTCTTCTTCTTCTTCTTCTTCTTCTTCTTCTTCTTCTTCTTTCTGTCAGTTTCTGTCCTCTATTTCTCTCCTTCTTTCCGTTTTCTGCGTTCCTTCATTATTTCCCTTTGTTGTCTTTGTCTCTCTTTATTTCTCTCCCTTCATTTCATTTCTTTTTTCAATTTTACGTTTTCTGTCTATAGTTATCTCCTTCTTTCATTCTTTTTCCTGCCTGTATGTTTTTCTTTCTTCCCTTTTCTGCTTGTATGTCTCTCCCTCTCTCCATTTTGTTTTTGTTTTTATGTCTCTCATTCTTGTCTTTTTTTCCCTAAAAAAAAACAAATAACAAATTCCTCATGAAAAACAACTGACAATGATTTCAATCTTCAATATGATGTTAAAAAAAAAAAAGGAAAAAATAAAAGATAAAATAAGAACGACCTCAACTCACATAATTTCATGCCATATTTTGGGAAACACACACACACACACACACACACACACACACACACAGGGGCTAGAATAGCTCAGTTGGTAGAGCGCCGGACCAACTCTATCTGTCTGCGCCGCTCCACTACAGCGCCACGAGGCCTGGATCACTCCTTTGCTGGCACAACACACAATGTACATCAGATGGTACTGCGTCCCTACCAGATAACACACGTCATACAGAAATAATCATAAGTCAGTAATCGTATTTGGCTGTGATTAGGATTCCAAACATTTCGGTCGCAAATAGAAATATATCAGGTCCAAATTTCATACCTGTTCGAATCGTTATCACAGAGTTTCATATCATGTCTTTCTCCTTCTTGTGTCTTCCTTGTTTTTCTGCTTCCATTTGCTACCTTCGTATTCTTCTGTTTTCCAGTTTTATTCCTATTCTCCTTCTTGTGTCTTCCTTGTTTCTCTCCTTCTGTTGTCTGTCTTTGTTTCTCTTCTTCCATTGTGAGTTTTCTTTGTTCAGTTTCTTCCATTTTCCTCTCTTCATTTCACTCTTTCCATTTTCTGTCTTCTTTATTTCGCTGCTTCCATTTTTGGAGCTTTAAAAAAAATTCTTTCTTTCTTTCTTTCCTTCCATTTTTTTCTTTCTTTCCTTCCATTTTTTGTACTCATAGTTCTTATAGAACAGGGAGTACTTTAGAATGGGAACGAAGAAATGCAGTGTGTGTGTGTGTGTGTTGTGTGTGTGTGTGTGTGTGTGTGTGTGTGTGTGTGTGTGTGTGTGTGTGTGTGTGTGTGTGTCCGTCCGTGGTCAAAATGTGTTCCACTCGCTCCAGATAAAACTACTAAGCCGATCTTTCTGAAATATTGTAGGTATGTTCGTTATGGGTCACGGATGATGCCCGATGTACTAGTTTACCGTTATATCCGTTACTAACGGCTATAACGACCTGTAATGTTTTTTTTTTCTTTATGAAATATCTCAGAAAGCACTTGTCCTATCTTTGTGGAAAATCAGCAGGTATGTTCATTATGGGTCACGGCTATAACGGCCCATAACTTCTTTATGGAATATCTCAGAAAGCACTTTGTCGATCTTTCTGAAAATTTGTAGGTATGTTCATCATGGGTCACGGATGATACCCGATGTTTTAGTTTACCGTTATAGCCGTTACTAACGGCTATAACTGCCCATAACGGTTTTTCTTCTTATAGAATATCTCAGAAAGGACTTGGCCGATCTTTCTGAAAATTTGTGGGTATGTTCATTATGGGCGACGGATGATGCCTGACGTTTTAGCTTATCGTTATAGCCGTTACTAACGGCTATAACGGCCCATAACGGTTTTTCTTTGTTATGGAATGTCTCAGAAAGTACGTGGCCGATCTTTCTGAAAATTTGTAGGTATGTTCATTATGGGTCACGGATGATGCCCGATGTTTTAGTTTGCCGTTATAGCCGTTACTAACGGCTATAACGGCCCCTATCGGTTGATTCTTCTTCATGGAATAATCTCAG
>CM031623.1:49346929-49349429 GCA_018398815.1 Conus ventricosus | reverse complement strand
CACTGCTCATTTTGTTGGTTTTCGTTCAAACAGAAATTACAAATTAGACATTCAACATTCAAAAGGAGTGCGAATGGAAGACCAAATTTTCTCCTGAAGTTGTGTGTGTCTGTGGAAAATTCATCTCTGTGCATCACCTTCTATTGGATTGTCCAGTTTTAACTGAAATGTATAAGGCGAAAGGTATCAATCTTGACAAATATGAAAATGAGAGTCAAGTTCTGTCTGACTCATGCATAATTGAGATTGCCGCCACTTTAGCCCGTTCTGAGGTGGCTAAACTATTATGAGGGTCCTTAACTGATATGCTGTTTTCTTTTTTTCATAAGTGTATGCAGATGTATGTGTTGAAATGACTTAAGTGTTGTTGTTTTTTTGTTTTTTTTTGTTTTTGTTTTTCCCCCGTCTAATATCATCTGCTGGATGAAAAGACGTAAAATAAAACCAACACCACCAGGAGTGTGAATAACTTTAAGAATACGTTGAAACCAGTTCAACATCGGTTTAATGCCGGATTCCAGTTAACGCTGCTTGGGTCAGTTAGTCCCACAACATTGGTACACTTATCCAGAATCTTACTTGGCCCCTGTGCAGTGTTCCACCAGATAATGCATTCCAGCCAGGGTCTTGTAGGTCAGGTTGCCGTACGTATCCACGAAATTGGACACCAAGATATCCTTGTAACGTGCACATTCTGCCAGAATCTCCTTGTTCACCTTTCCCTCTTTGTCCGTCCCCAGCAAAAACAGGTGCCGCACTTGCGCCGTGTTTTCCTTCGTCACTGACGCCCAAGTCTCGCGAATCGCCTGCCGCCGTTCCAGACCGTCTAAAGTCGTCGTGATCATCATCAGCATTTCCGGTGTGTTACTTCCGGCGCACACTTCCGGTATTGTCGTGAGGCTGGAGAGACTGGGTTGGAAACAGTGTTCACACTTCAGCGGCCGGTTGGTGACGGGCTGGGCCGCCTTCTGGGCAGCCGGTGGGGGGTTCTTAGGAGCTGGGGTCACCGCTTGTGTGTGGTTAGGGTGTTTGAGGATTGAGCTGGTGTTTGTAAGACTGTTGGAAGGACGGCGGGTCTGCGTGAGTTCTGTGGAGTTTCTGGTCGCGAGGGATGTGGCACTGGTACTCCGCTGCTGATGGAAGAAGCCGTAGGCTCTGACCTGGAGGGAAGCCATGTTGCCCGACATGATCACCATGGTGACGGTGGTGATGAAGACAACGACGATGAGACCAAGGAGCACGTGTCTTTTGTTCATCTTGATGAGAAATCGGTCGGAGACGTCTTCTAGGAGTTGCTTTGCCGTCTGAATCTCTACCAAACTGTTCTCATGATATTTTTGTAATCGTTGTTTTTTTTGTTTTTTTTTTAATGTAATGTCCTGTATATCTAAATGTTTCACAGTTTTTTCCCACTCGCCTTTTAATATTTTTTCCTGATTTTTCTCCTCTGTCCTGTTTAAGAATATTAAAACAAATTAGACTGCATGAGAAACTTTGTCAGTGACAAAGGCATCAGAACTAACAGTGAGACAAAAATATAATGTTTAAACAGATAACAACCACCAAAGCTTCGTTTCAGGTTTTGGACGAAAGTGAGTGACTTATTGCTTTATCAACGATAGGAGACAGAGCGAATTATTTCTGTTTATTATAACTTCGTTGTTGTTGCTGTTTATTTCATTCAGTTATACTTCTTATGTGTTTCTTTCTCTTCAGTGTCGCTTCTTCTGTGAGGTTTCTTTTTCCTCCTCCTCCTCCTCCGCCTCCTTCTTCTCTTCTCTTCTACTGCTTCTTCCTTTCTCTTTCCTTCTTTCTCTTTCCTTCTTTCTCTTTCCTTCTTTCTCTTTCCTTCTTTCTCTTTTCTGTTTCTTCCTTTTCTCCTTTCTTATCTTTTCATTTTTCAGCCTCGTCTTTCTTCTTATTATTCCTCTTCTTCTTTTTTCCCCCTTTCTTCTTCTCAAGGGTCCTCTTATTCTTCTGGCATGACTACAAGGTGTTGGTTATATGTAAAGAGTACGGATATCCAAACAGCTCTATTGGCAGGAAGTTCTGTTTATTCTTTCATCATCAATTATCGTTCATGATTGTACCTTCAAATTAACACTAAGCAGTCAGAACATTGTTGTCTTGTTCTTTCCATTAACACGAAAAGTTGTTGGCTTTAGGAGGTTGTCTAGTCTGAACATTCTGGGTCACAAACGCAGGTACCATCTGAAACAAACAAAATAAAACAGCAAAGTCAAAAGAGACATTTCAAATCACGATCGCTTGCACAGCAAAATGCAAACTAAGATAGAATGATAAGGAAGGGAGGAACTGGTACATGAACGTTTAAATCAAATAATTTAAAAAAATAAAACAAAGACCCAGCTTTAAGAAAAAGGCACCAAGAACACCAGCTTTCTGTCCTGTTAAGATCGCAACTACACTGTCGACCATAGCTTCATATATCTCCCTTCTTCTCTCTCCCCCAACCCCTTTTTCTCAAAACCACACACAC